>CM048751.1:177065740-177688240 GCA_026315105.1 Locusta migratoria | reverse complement strand
AAGAAAGTGCTTTTGATATATTTGCGAGCCCCCCCTCCCCCAAGACAAGAGGCCCAGTGTGGTCTGTCCCCCCCCCCCCCTCCCCAGTCTGCCCTGCCCTGTTCCACATGCTTTCTAATAAAATTATACTTTATATCTATATGCTTTGATCTACATTTTGTCACTAGATTCTTGGCTATCTGGATGCTTCCTTTTTGTCACAACATACTTTGTGACTTTCTGTTAGTATTTGGAGCTATCTCAGCCACTAGTTGCCTTAACCACAATAAATCTTGAACAGTTAATGCTGCCACCATATATTTTGCCTCATAAGTTGAAAGTGCAACAGGTTTTTGCTTTTTACTGGACCACAAAATTAAAGAGGTTTCATTTTTATGCATGAACCAGGTACAGAGTATCTGCCATTAACTTTATTCCTTCAATCTTCAACACAGAATGTGATTTGTTTCAGCCACTGTGTGTCCATTGCAGCACAATAAGGTGGGGGTCAGTTGAATACTGAAGCAAATTGATTGCATTAACTAAAAGCAATAAAACTTGTCAACCCCAGACTATGAGTGTCTTCAAGATATTATAGGAGTAATACAGCTGAATATCTGTGGTGATGCCCCATCATAACAAAATCATATCTTACATAAGGGTTCATTCAAAAAATGTGAGAGATTGTGGATTATTTGGTGAAATTTTTTGTTTGACAGTTTTAGAAATTGTTTGGTTTTTGTTGTATCCACAAACATTTAAATTGTTGCTTTAGTCTGAATTTCTTACACTTCTTCAGTCTGTGTCCCGCCATGAAGTAGTTTACTACTGTATAACATGTGGTAATTGAGAAAATTTTTTATCAGAACTGAGAAAGTAATGCAGCAGTTATCAGGCTACTTCACTTGATTCTTTTAGACTGTGTTGGGTGGCCAGAGATGGCTGATGTGTGAGGATGATTGTACCTGAGTGATTGTGTGGATGAGTGTTCTCTATCTGCGGAATGCCGCAGTCAAAAATTTAGAATTGTGTGTGTGTGTGTGTGTGTGTGTGTGTGTGTGTGTGTGTGTGTCTTTTATTTGTGTCTGTCGGTGGTTCAACGTTTATCTTTACGGTGAGTTGCTCCCTATCTACATATTATTATTAACATGATTCTTGGGGTGAAATGAAGCAGTGACTGAATCAACAGTTTGTGCACTTACAAAAAAGTTAACTGAAGGGGTTTAACAATTAACATTAAAAGTTCTAGGCAATCAGTGATCAATCTGAGCAAAACAGTGTGGCTGGTTAGATGAATAAAATCAGTCCATTGCCATTCACAATAACTGAGCATGTGTGTTCCTAACAACAGAAAATACTCCAGTGTTATTTCCATTACCACCTTCAAACAATGCAGTAAACAAAGCAGCTAAAAGGCTGATCATATGAAGAGACTATATTTGTTGTCTGGTTTCTGAGAATATGAGAGGACTATGACATTGTGAATAAGTGGAATCCAAGCAAAATTCAAGTAAGAAAATGCATCCAAAGTGACTAGTAGGGTAGTAGTCATCTGGGTGAGTGGTATCATCGGCCTTATTTTTTAGAAGATGAGGCAGGGCAGGACAAGCAGTGGCAGATAATGAAAACTAATGCCATGCGCTGATAAGCAGTTTCAGCAGGATGGTGCCACCTGTTGTGCTGCCTATGAAAAAATTAAATTACTCCAAGAACAGTTGCAGAATCACCTCATTTTGTGTAATGCTGGTCAGCAATGGACCCCATGTCACTTCACACCACAACACTGTAGTAAATAAATGCAGTGACCAGCTACATGTTTTTATATATATAAAACCATTTATTGCACCATTACTTGTGACTTTTTTTGTTTAGGGTACTCTTGAATTGTTGGTTTATGATGACAGAACAAACTTAAAAGGAGTAAATTTGATAGATGTCAGCAAAATCCAAGTGGAAACTTGTTAGGCAGCCATAACGAATACCACAGAAAGAGTTTTTGTATTCCAGTGCAGCAGAGGATATCATATGCCCAACATCATTCATTACGCTTGAAATCAGAAGGTATGATGAACATGTTTATAAATTTTGTTAGTGTTCTTGAATAACTAAAGTTCACAATCTGATGTAACAAAACTGGTGTGCTTTTTGAATGACCCTTTGAAAGGCAGGAGTAACCACTACAGCAGTTCACAGACAATAATCCTAATAATAAATCCATGTTCCCACAGTGAATCCCACTATTTGGTCTTATTCCACAGAATGTATTAACTGCAATTCTTAACCTTCTGTACTATATGTATGCACCTGTTTTGTTCATTTGGTGACTCTGGTGTCCTCGGTGCTGTTGGCGTTGTTATTAAGGCACAATCAGTATTATTTTTATAGTTGATATATCCATTTTGTAATGGATGCAGGGTGACAGGATCACTTCCATCCAGAACCTCATCATCAAAAAATCTGTACCTGCAACAAAGTATTTTTTTCTCTTGCAGTTATTAAAACATGAAATAAATTTTATAATACTTTGTTAGCTCTTCTCATTAATTTTTCACAATTAAATATAATAAACATGTTTATCCATTACAGGGGGCTATTGCAAGAAATTAATCTCATCATATCTGTGTAGAGAGTTATGTTTTATTGAAAAATATTATGCCCATGTTTAGAAAAACAGAACACCTTCAAATACTAGTAGTAGAAAATTAATATTCAAAGGACACATACATTGGTACGTTTTGCAGGAATGATTAGAATTTGCACCTTGTCGGTCTGCAGGTTTCAAGGTCAAAATTGATATTGTGATGCAACACCACCAACCAGTAAAATGAGCCTGCAGATTTCATCATCTCAGAGTGAAGGTAATGGATTAGTGTGACTTAAGCAGACATGCAGGATGCTTCACATATGTATGTGCAAACCCTACTGCTAAATCATCAAGTTTAAAATAGGCCACATTTTTTGTTTTGGCTCAAGAGATTGTGATGCATCTACAAAGGATATTGCTGCTCTTGTGGAATGAACTGTTTCAACAATGCAACAGGTGTGTTGAGATTGGCTCATAGAAAGCAATTTGAATATAACGAGATGGGTCAGGATGAACCACCCAGACCGTTCCCAAAGAAGATCGACACCTCATCCAAATGGCACTACACGACAGATCTGTCCCCTCCTCGACCCTGTGCAAAAATGAAACAGTGTAACGTGGCATACACTATCAGGGATAACAGTGTTTTACTGTTCATTACGGCACGGGTTACATGGACGTCACTCGAATCCCCACATACCATTAAATAATATGCAGGAACATGGTAGACAGCAATGGTGTATGAAATGATGTCACTGGAGAAAGGAATAGCAGAATCTACATTCTATCTGTCTGAAAATGATGCCCACATTTTGGTTCAACATAAACAGGGGAAGCAACGTCACAGTGACTGCATTCACAGAAGGCATGGACTTCATCTCAAAATCTTGTGTGGGCTGCGAATCTGTACAACCACAAATCACAACTGGTGCATGTTCAGGGTGCTGTGACCTATGTGGATGACATCCTGTGACCCATATCTGTGCCCTTCCTGCACGACACCCCAGACACCATTTTTCAGCAAGACTGTGCATGACCACCTGTTTCTGCATGAATATGAGTCTTCTTGGTGTCACAGGATGTCAGCTATTTGCACTAGCCCACCAGATCACCAGTCTTGTCACTAATAAAAATGTGTGGGATATGGTGAAACAATGAGACCCTATGCAAACCACCATAGATGAAATTTGGATCCAGATTAATGCAGTCTCAATGGCCGTACCAAAGAACACCACCTGTGCTTTATACACATCAGTGCCATCACACATGGAACAAATTATGAGTATAACAAAACATCTGCTAAACCGAGATGACTGAAATGTTAAATTGCTCAGAATATACTAATGAACTTGGCCTGTGAATATGAATCTCCTATCTTTAGCCTTTCAAGATGTTCTGCTTTCTTCTTTGTATTATTGACAGTTATGTTATAATCTATCTCATTCAATCACTCACTCCTTCCTTCCTTCCTCAGACAGGATATACATTAACATGAGACAAGGGCAACATGCAAACTTAACTTGAACCATATACTGTTTTAATAATAAACTATCATTTCACTGCTCATTGCTGTTCAAACAGTATCATCTGTATTCAATTGAGTAAATTGGTAAGAGAGCTGCAACTGCCAAAAAGAGAGAAAAAAAGAATATGCTGATCCCTTAGTAGCTCAGTAACTGTCCAACACAATATTCATCAATTTGTAGGACCTGTGGTTGACTAACCCCATTTCCACATACAGCTTTCTTTTATTGGTTATACAGTAGTAAGATATTAGCTTGTATCTTTCATTATGAATCTGTTCTGAATCAGTAATTTTCATGTTATCTATGGAAAAGACAATTTCATTTTTTATTTGTTCGGTTCTTGGTGTATTGATGCCAGAGCCTACATGGATTTCCTTTAAAATCTTTGGCTTTTCCCAAGCTGCAATATTTATTTATATTAGGAGTATCAATTGTAACTGTATTTATTTTGCAGCTGTATCTTTTGTGCAAGTATATCTAAAAGGCCCCATTTTTTGTTTGATTTAATGATTAAATTATTAGCTCATCAGTCCCTCCTATTTCGTAAATGAGACAATTTCAAACAATACTAAAATAAAGTAATATTCAAAGGGTGAAGCTCTTGAATCACTCTCTGCTTAGCCTCAACAGACTGGATTTAATTAAACAAATCTCACCACATGCAGTCCAATGTATCTACCTGAAAACAGTTTCCATCAAAACCAGGAAAAAAATTACAACAATAAAATCATTCAATAAACTAACAATTTTATAAAGTACTGTACAACAAAATCAGAGTGTCACCCTCAATGAGTCAACGAAAGGCAAGAAAAAACCCCAGGTCAGTTCTAGTCCTTGAAGCTGCAAGAGGGGGCGGGGGGCAAAATACCTGTTGTTGTGTTGTTGTGGTCTTCAGTCCGGAGACTGCTTTGATGCAGCTCTCCACAATATCCTATCCTGAGCAAGCCTCTTCATCTCCACATAAGAACGGCAACCTACATCTGTCTGAATCTGCTTACTGTATCCATCTCTTGGTCTTCCTCTGTGGTTTTTACCCCATACACTTCTCTCCAACACTAAATTCACAATTCCTTGATGTCTAAGAATGTGTCCTACCAATCTATCCCTTCTTTTAGTCAAGGTATGCCAGAAATTTCTTTTCTCCCCAATTCTGTTCAGTACCTCCTCATTAGTTATGTGATCCACCCATCTAATCTTCAGCATTCTTCTGTAGCACCACATTTCAAAATCCTCAATCCTCTGTCCACACTGTTTATCGTCCATGTTTCACTCCCATACAAGGCAAAACTCCATACAAATGCCTTCAGAAAGGACTTCCTTGGGCTTAAATCAATATTCGATGTTAAAAAATTTCTCTTTTTCAAGAACGCTTTTCTATCCATTGCCATTCTGCATTGCAACCATCATTTGTTATTTTACTGCCCAAGTAACAAAACTCATATACCTCCTTTATTGTTTCGGTATCTAATCTAATTTCTTCAGCATCACCTAATTTCCTTAGGCTGCACTCTATTACCTTAGTTTTTCTCTTGTCAATGTTCATCTTACATGCACCTTTCAGCACACTGTCCATTCCGTTCAACTGCTCTTCCATGGCCTTTGCTGTATCTGACAGAATTACTATGTCTTCGGCAAAATGCAATGTTTTTAATTTTTTCCCCCTGAACTTTAATTCCTTCTCCAAATTTCTCCTTGCTTTCCTTTATAGCTTACTCAATGTACAAATTGAATAACATTGGAGAAAGGCTACAACCCTGACTTACTCCCTTTCCAACCACTGCATCCCTTTCAAGCCCTTCAACTCTGACAACCGCTGTCTGGTTTTTGTACAAGTTGTAAATTACCTTACGCTCCCTATATTTTACTCGTGCTTGCTTCATAACTTGAAAGAGTTTATTCCAATCAACATTGTCAAAAGCCTTCTCCAAATCTACAAAAGCTAGATATGTAGGTTTGCCTTTTCTTAATCTATCTTCTAGGATAAGCCGTAAAGTGAGTATTGCCTCTCGTGTTCCTACATTTCTCCTGAACCCAAACTGATCCTCCCTGATGTCGGCTTCTACCAGCTTTTCCATCCTTCTGTAAATAATTCGTGATAATATTTTGCAACCATGATTTATTAAACTGATAGTTCCGTAGTTTTCACACCTGTCTGCCCCTGCTTTCTTTGGAATGGGGATTATAACATTTTTCTTAAAAGTCTGAGGGTACTTAACCTGATACATCTTACACACCAGGTGAAACAGGTTTGTCGTGGCTGGTTCTCCCAGGGACGTCAGTAGCTCTGAGGGAATATCATCTACTCCAGGGGCCTTGTTTCGACTTGGGTCTTTCAGTGCTCTGTCAAATTCATCTCTCAGTATAGTATCTCCTATTTCATCCTCACCTACTTCTTCTACCTTTTCTACAATATTGCTGCTAAGTTCATTTACTTCATAGAGCCTCTCTATACACTCTTTCCACCTTTCAGCTTTCCCTTCTTTGCTGACAACTGGTTTTCCATCAGTGTCCTTGATATTCATAGAGCTGTTTTTCTTATCTCTAAATGTTTCTTTTATTTTCCTGTAGGCTGTATCTATTTTCCCCTATTTATAAAATTCTTCTACATCCTTGCATTTGCCTTCTAGCCACACCTGCTTATCCATTTTGCACTTACTGTCAATCTCATTTCTTAGTCACCTGTACTCACGACACAATAAAAATCATTGGCAAAGCAAAGTTCCACGTTCTGGCCTTAGATGAGCCAATTGGGCCAGACTGGCAGCTGTGTCAAACTCTTCCAATAGCACCAATGGATGAGGAATGAAGAGTCATGTAGTAACCTCACTCCCATGCTGCCATTGTCTGGTATCTCAACTTTGAACCATTACTACTCAGTAAACTAGCTCCTCAGATAGCCTCATGAGGCTACACATAACTTGTTATAGTCCTCCAACTAAGGAAAAACTCTGGCAGTAACAGAAATTGAAACCAGGTCATCTACGTGGCAGTCAAATGCACTTGACAGCTAATGAGGTAGATGGAAATCAGTAGAATAGGACTGATACTCTTTTGGTCAGAATGGACACTTCTGGCAACCAGTCATGCCTTGATGCAAATTATGTTGGGTGTGATCTGACTGTGTGAAGGGTGATGTGTGAGCATCACACACATGTAAGCATCCCTCTCCGCTGACAGGAACTGAAATCGCTCAACTGAGTAAAGGCCACTGGACCTAATGAGATACCAAGTTGATTTTACATGGAGAATGTGAAGGAACTTGCCTCCACATTCTAGCATCAGTGTAACGGAGGTCTCTAGAAGAGTTAATTGTTCCTAAGGAATGGAAAAAAAGCACAAGTCATTCCTGTTTTCAAGAAGGGTCATCAATCAGATGCACAAAACTATAGGCCTATGTCTCTGACATTGGTCAGTTGCAGAATTTTGGAAGACATTTTATGTTTAGATATTATGTAATTTCTTAACACCAGAATTCTCCTTTGTAGGAATCAACATGGTTTACTAAATACCATTCTGTACTGTCGCCTGATGAACAAAGTACGAGCATGCAGGATATCAGACCAGCTGTGTAACTGGAATGGGGTGTTCCTAGCTAACAGAACTCAGTATGTCATTCTCAACAGGGACAAGTGTTCAGACATTAAAGTGACCTCAAACCTACCCCAGGGGAGTATTATGGCACCACTGCTTTTCACAATACATATAAATGACATCATAGGTTACATTGGGAGTTCAATGAGACATTTTGGGGATGATGCTTTGGTCTATCAAGAAGTCGCAACACTGGAAAAGAGTAGCAAAATGTGGGAGGAGCTTATTGACATATGGTGCAGGGGATGGCAATTGAAACTCAACATAAACAAGTTTAAAGTGCTGAGTTTACATAGAAAGAAAAATCCTTTATTATGTATCTATGCAGTAGAGGGACAAACACTGGAAGCAGTTACTTCTACAAAATATCTGGGATTTGGTATAAGGGGCGATGATATACAATCAATTTTGGGTAAGGCAGATGCCAGGCAGATTCATTTGAAGCATCCTCAAGAAATGTGGTCCATCAACAACGGCAGTAGGCTACAAAACTCTTACTTTGGCCAGTACTTGAGTATTGCTCATCTGTGTAGGATCTGTAACAGGTGGGGTTGACAGAAGACAAATGGAAAGCAGCATGCTTTGTTATGAGCTCATTTAATAAGTGCTAAAGTGTCACAAAGATACAGAATGAAACTTTCACTCTGCAGTGAAGTGTGCGCTGATATGAAACTTCCTGGCAGATTAAAATTGTGTGCCGGAACCAGAACTTGAACCTTTGCCTTTTGTGGGCAAGTGCTCTACCACTGAGCTATCCCAACATGAATCATAGCTCGTCCTCACAACTTTACTTCCACCAGTACCTCACCTCCTACTTTTCAAACTTCACAGAAGTTCTCCTGTGAATCTTAGGCTGTGGCTAAGCAATGTCTCCACCATATCCTTTCTTCCAGGAGTGCTAGTTTTGCAAGTTTCGCAGGAGAACTTCTGTGAAGTTTGGAATGTAAGGTACTGGCAGAAGTAAAGTTGTGAGGACGGGCCATGAGTCATGTTGGGATAGCTCAGTGGTAGAGCACTTGGCCACAAAAGGCAAAGGTCCCAGGTTCAAGTCCCAGTTCCAGCACACAATTTTCATCTGCCAGGAAGTTTTGTCACAGAGATGATTAGTAAACTTCAGCAGCAGGCGCTGGGAGAGAGACATTTTGTATTGTGGTATGGGCTTCTGTCAAAGTTATTAGAGTGTACATTTCTCAAAGAATCAACCAATATATTCCTTCCTGTTACAAATGTCTTGTGAAGGGATCACAAGGATAAGATCAGAGAGATTAGGATCAACATGGAGGCATACAGGCAATAATTTTTCCCCATGAACCATATGCAAGTGGAATAGGAGTAAGTGACAATGGTATACTACGTACCCTCCACCACACACGAGGTGTCTTGTGGAGTATGGATGTAGATGTAGATCTTCCAAGCTCAACAAACACACCCCAGTTCAGTAGGAGCAGTCTTAGCAATTTGGCGTTGTCACCCACAATTATACAATATCGTGAAATTGTTACCTGTAACCACTATTATGATGACAATATCCTTCATTAAAGAGCCTTCATCACATGTGACATCAGTGAGCCCTGCACCCTGTACTTAGGTTAAAAATATTGGTTACTTGATGATCACTACCCAAAAGAGTTCTGAACTGTTCTGAAATACCACTTCTGTGACTAATAGCAATAAGAGTTTTTTTTATCTCCTTACAACTTTTCAGTCTATGCTCAAGGTACAGTATATGCCCTGTATTGTTGGATTGTTTCAGAGCTTCTTGGGAGTCTGAATTATTTTTTATTTGGTCTCAAAGCCATTGAAGTATTGGACATTCCTTGAGAATTGCACTGGTGTCCAAAATAAAAACCAACAAATGGAAATTTTGTTGAGTTGTATTTATTTTAACATGAAACAGTATAAACAGGTCCAAGTAAAGTAGAAACAATGCAAAGAATATTGATAGTGTGTTGATCACAGATTTTTAATAATATATCAATTCCATGATCAATTCCTTCATTGGGGATATGAGATTTTTGAGAGGGAAAAAATAAAATAAAAAACCACAACTATTTGTATCACCATTGCTGTGCTTTCATTTGTAGTAAGGATGACAACTCTTAAATTGTAAGAAGAAAATGTTCACAATTGTCTTGTCTGTTTGTGCATTTGTTATTTTCATTTCAGTCTGAGACAAAACAAGGAAATACTAAATCTTTTGTGTAGATGTACATAATTTCAAAAGTGCATTTACAATAATTTTCTAAAATGGTTGTACATGAGCTGCTGAATATATGTTTCAACATTCAGCAGCAATACAATTGAAGACCTAACATTCTAAATGTGCTAAGGACCAAAAATTAAGTTCTGAGATATAGCAAAAAAACTGTATTGTTTAACATACGAAATTAATACACACACTTTATAGTATTATACCGTTTATTAACATCCAGTTAATACAAACTATACAGCAAGTCACGAGAAAATTGCACTGAATTGGCGAGAAGAAGAAAATTAAAAACATAAAATCAGAAGGTGTCTTACAAATTGCGTCATTCAGACTTAATGGGTTAAGTCCAACAAGGGTATCAAGCTGTAGCGCTTGGCAAAGTATATCTAAAAATAGGAAATGAAACAATGTTAAACAAATATCTTCAGTTTGCAGCATCATTACACAAATCAGTAAAAAAAAAAACTGATGATGGCGATGTGGTATAAAAGGTAACGTAGCAAGAAAGGGTGTTATTTTCTTTTTTTTTTTCCCTCCCTGGCCGACAATCGTGGAACATGTGGCAACACAAAGTTGTGTATGAATGAAATCGTCCACAGTTTTGCCTTTCCTCAGGATGTTTACTATTCCAGGTGACGTGATTTTAATTTGTGCAGCAGAACTGATGTGTAGCTTCGTTGTGTTGATCACATTATCAGCAGCAGCCTGGAACTCAATAAAGTCCTTTTCTTCCATTCTGAGTGTTTTGAATGGGAGAGAAGAGCGTTTTGAAGTAATTAGTTCCAGTAAATCATCAGGTATGTAAACCTTCTTGCACTTTTCTATTAAGGCAAACTTTCTGTCACAAGATAGGAAACTGTGGCCTGAAACCAGATACTTATAGACCACAAGCCACTGCGAACATGCACATATATATATATATATATGTACACGGTATTTATTTTGTCCACAGCAGTTGTCACTCCAAATCACAAGTTTCTTTTTATTATCAATTACACTGACATTACTTTTAGTGCAATTCAAGATGTGGAACAGACATGATGCTTTGCTGTTAGCTCCTCGAGACCCTACACCAACATGCCATGAACATTATTGCTTCACTGTTGTCATGAGCATGAAGACTGAAGCTGATTATTGAGCACATTTAGAACGAAGAAGACTGTGCAGCTCACATCAATGCTCTCTGTCGGTGACTGTAAGAACCTCTTACATTTGTCATATGATTAAGTGCTTTTAGTATAATATACTTGCATTGATGTAGCACTTTTAGAGCGAAAAAAAAAAAAAAAAACACAATTTTGAAAAAATGGTACTTAGCACATTTAGAATGTTAGGTCTTCAATTGTTTTTAACCAAGTTATTTACCGGAATCCATATAGATCTTCTCCCAAGGAATTATCTTCATCACTGTCTTCAGTTGACACATACTGCACTTCAAGTGTAATATCACCTGTCTGGCCTGACAAGATTTCCACAGCCTCTTGATGGCAAGCCTATCAAAGAAATTTTCCATTAATCAAGCTCATTATAGTAATATTTCATCTCTGAAGACACTTTTCAGTATTAGTAGAAATTCTGAGAAAATCAGACTTAATTTTTTAAAGACACTTTTGTGGAATTCACAGGTTCACATGCTCCAGCCTAATTTGAATGCAGATACCTTTACAATTAGAATACAGCACACAATTTACACCAGTGACCCAATAACAAATTTAATAAACAAAGACAAAATACAGTAGCAAATTTTATGAATAAAATTCCCTCTCCAGGCAGGAGAGACGTAGTAGAAGGGAAAGTGGCTTTGCTTTACTCACATGAGTGTAGGGCATGAGTGAAGGGCATTAAGTGGAAGTCAAAGATATTGCATGGACAATAAGAAATTATAGATGTATGTAAAACAGCTTTTAAAAAGCCTCTGCACTAGAACAACCCTTATTTCCCAATAATTGTAAGGGGATATCACTTCTGCTAGATACACATGAAACTTAAGATCCACAGTACCATCAGACACAACCCCAACTAGTTCTACAACTAGGGAAATATCCAGGTGAATTACCAGAAAAATAGATCATGCATTCAACAGATCTAGAATCTAAAAACCATAGTGTAAAAGTGAAAACTGAGAAACAAAGACATAAAGCAAGAACTGATTTGTAATGCAGTCAGTGAAACTTTATTTATGAACATAAATCATAAACTACCAATACACAAATTTTTTACCTCTGCAACATAGTCACCATAAACAAGGCTTGGGCAACCTTTTGCAAGCCACGGACTGTATTCACATACTTACTGAAACTAACCAGTCACATTGTCTTCTGAATTAATGTACTGATATGAAACATATCATTTTTCCGATACGTCACACCAACAAATTATACATCAAAACACACCTATTTGAGAGTACTTTCAATTTCTGTTCACCACAACTCATATATTTACCTTTATTTATGCTGCTTGAACATTGTCTCTTACCTTACGACGTTTTAAAGTAGCTCCCCCACCCCCACCCCAAATTTTTCTGTGGGCTGAATGAAAACCAATTATGAACCAGATCCACCATGCCAGTTGTCTACTACTGCCACAAACATCTAAACATTTGTCAAGTTGTGGCACCACCTTTTGGATCTCAGTATCAAAGAACTCTACTGCTTGTCAACATTTTAGGCACCCACCTCAAACATTTTTTAGTGAAGCTTTTCAATAACAACTGACAAATGGATTGTGAAACTTGTGATGCAGCTCATCACTAGAATACTTAAATGCCTGTTTTGGTGAACTGCATTGTCAACTTCTTGTGACAACTCTTTATTCAGGCCATTCAGATCATTCATTATCAAGAATGTCTGTCATTCCTTCATTAAACAGCCTATCGTACATTCATTATACCTGCCCTATGAACTTCAACAAGCTGCCAGTACGTTTCAGTAGGATGAACTTGTTTTAAATTTAAGAACTTAATAATTTAGTGTACTTCACTATTGGTGGGATTACTTATTGGAACAATGACAAAGGAAGTGGTATAACCATACATCCAACAATGGCAGAGATGTGAAACATAATGGTAGTGCAATGAGAGTTTGGCCATGAGTGGCTGACGGTGAACAGACATCATGTGACTGGATATGCACAGTGCTTTGCCAAAGTAAAAGACAAACCTGCAGCAATGGGGCTTCCTAAAAGAGAATGAGAACGCACTCTGTCTGTGTGGTTCTGTACAGGATCTTCAACATCTGCTTATATGTCCATATTTAGACCATCCCTGTACAATGGAAGACTTTGGAAGGCTAATGACAAAGCCATATTAGCTGCTAATGTTTTGAAGTTAGAAGTGCAGTTCTGGACACAGAAAGTAAGTAAGTAAGTATTAGCATACTTTCAAAGATCCCCTATGTTTTGGTTTCAAAGTGACAATTCTTCTGAGAAATGATGTTCTGGTCACTTTGAAACTTATCAAGTGATTTCAGTATATCTATTCAGCAAAAAAACTTTGATTTTACACACCTTAAAGTTTTATATTCTCTCTGAATTCTCATTATTTGTCACAATTGCTGTGCAGTATCAGACTAAGCTACACATGAAAACATATTTTGAACAGGTAAAAATGCATTGCATAAACTTTATGTATGGATTATTTTAGCTCATAAATGGTAGCATATGAAATTCTACATCTACATACATACTCCGCAATCGACAGTAAGGTGCACGGCGGAGGGTACACTGTACCACTACTAGGCATTTCCTTTTCTATTCCATTCCCAAATAGAATGAGGAAAAAAAGAATGCATATATGCCTTCATACGAGCCCTAATTTCTCTTATCTTGTCATTGTGATCACTACACAAAATGTAACTAGGCGGCAGCAATATCATACTAAATGCAGCTTCAAATTCTGGCCCTCAAAATTTCCTCAACAGAAATTGAAGAAAAGAACGTCATCTTTCCTCCAGCGATCTGCAATTGAGTTGCCAGAGCATTGGTCAAACCTACCAGTAACAAACCTAGCTGCTCGCCTCTGAACGGCGAGGAGGGGCGGTGGGTTGTCTAAAATGTTTTTCATTTAACTACAATGAAAAACGTTTTAGACAACCCCCCGCCCCTCCTACACCCCTCAGCATCATTCTCTTCACTCATCTTCTCTTCTCTTTACTACTTGATCTTTCCTCTTTGGTTATATATATCCTCTCTGGCTTGGCTCAGTACGAACATGCAGTATCTTTGACATCCACACTCCCAAAACACCACCTTCATGACCTGGGTCGTGAATTATCTTTCCCTTCTGTTCCCATCCTTTCTTCTTCCCTTCTCTCCCACCTGATGAAGGAACTGTGTTCCAAAAGCTTTTCCTTTTGTCCCCTTTTTCTGTTTCTTCATTTGTGTAACTATCAGCAGTACAGCACAAAGGTAAGTACTGGCCAGCCAATCTATCTCGTTTGAACAATAATTGTTTAAAAACCTGTTTAAGTATATTCAAAAGTGAGGCAATATTAATTTAACCAAGATTTGTATATCAGTTTACTCAGTATTCTTTACACTATCTTTTATTACAGCAAGTAGTATATAATTGTTTACTTTTCCATTATAATTAATGTAATGTACATAATTAAAAATATGTCATGTCCAGTGGATTACATAAATAGGATGCTTTCATCCCATGTAAATGAGTCTTGTTTCATCCCTGATCTTAGGCACAATCCATGTCACTCTGCACTCCACCAATTATGTAAAAGTTCTTCTGAGTTAGTTGTGTGGAAAGTGTTTCTACCATTATGATTAAAAGCTAATTCTTCATATATGTGTCACACAAATTGTACACCTCAGACTTTTGTATTCCACACACAAACTGTGAAAATTTGTATTACTGACATGTGGAATGTGCGTACTGGGTTGTTGTAACTATAATTAATGAGACTTGTATGCTGGCCATAAAGGGGAACAAGTGGGTGCTAATAATTTAAAGTGTCAATGAGCTGTAATTCTATGTGTTTCCTACATTATTTGTAGTGGATTAATTTTCCCCCATGAAATTTCAGCAACCATTACCGAGAGTACCGATCACCAAGAACTTCAAGAGGCAACCAGCTATGACCCGGTATGTTATACATGTTACACTCTTAATGCACTTGTCCATTGATCCATCACTTCATTATGGAATATTTGACAAATTATGTATTAAATATGCAAGGCAATTATTTAATAACTACAATATTTATTACTTGTTAAGTAACAACTGAGTATTGGTTAATTGAAATATAATTATTATAGAATGTTACATAACTGCTTTGAGTGTTTCATTCATAATTTGTCATACCTTATTGGTCTACAGAACTGGTATTATATAAGCACCATACCCTACTAAATTTATTAATTTCATTAATAAAAATCTGGGATGGACATACCTGCCTGAGATCAATATTATTAACACAAAGCACGGCATCACCAACATAGAGGTTGCCACATCTTGCTGCTGGCCCATCAGGGTCCAGTTCAGATATGAGGATTGGAACACCATGCTCCCTACCACCCTGCACACAACAAAAACAAACAATATTAAAGTTATAGTGAGTTAATGTTTTTGCCACACACACACACACACACACACACACACACACACACACACACACACACACACACACACTTAGTAAACCTAGTGTGGAAGAGCATTTAAATGCTAATATGCCCACAAAAAAGAAAAAAAAAAAAAGAATGTTGTGTACCTTCATCAAGAAAGAGAACGGTACAAGAAATTCTAAGGCAGATTCAAATTACAGAATACTTCCAACAATGAAGTGGTCATAATCAGCAACTTATAGGAAGGTGGACTTCAGAGAACAAAGCCTTCAGACTTGTGCTGGAGCAATTGTTATTCAGTTGATTCAAAAACATCTCCTGTGTTGTTATGATGCTGAAGTCACTGGGAGTGCTTCTTGAGGATCATGCCTAGTACAGCACTGTGGTGTTCAAATCAATCTTCAGATTGTTGACTGCTTTTCCTTTTTTTCTTAATGTACAGCCCTCATATTTAGAGCTTTGGGGCAATCATGACTGGACTTCAAGACACTTTTAATGGGTTTTCAATTTGTAGTGAGTCTGACAACTGCTCTGAGAATTTCACTCCATTCTACACTGCCAGAAAAAGAAAATGTCCATCTGGAAATATGTTGTTGATTTTGATACCACCTGAGGAATAGGGACTGATAACTGTCGCTGTTTTGTCCCTTCCAAAATCCAACCACAACAACCTGAGGGATAACAGATGGACAGATAATTTTTTCAATATCATTCACCAACAGATAGTGCAGTGACATCACCGACTACCTGTGGGTACCTTGTACTAAGGAATGTTTACAGCACTAACTGGTGCAATGCTACAGAGACACAACTGTTTTCTACAGTTAACTGAGTAAGTTTGTATTGAGGCCTTCTGAGTGATGGGAAGATCCTTTCGAAAAATTTATGCATTAGTTGTATGTACTGCATGAGTTGTGCAATGATCTAACATCTACACCCATACTCCGCAAGCAACCTCAATGTTTATGGTGGATGGTACTTCACGTACCATTGTCAATACCTCCTATTCCAGACGCATATGGCGCATGGAAAAAAATTATAACCGGTATGCCTCTGTGTTGACGTAATCTCTAAAATCTTATCCTCATTCTCATTTTGCATTATATATGTAGGAGGAAGCAATATATTGATTGACTCTTCATGAAATGTACACTCGCAGAAGTTTGACAGAAGCCCGTACCACAATACAGAATGCCTCTCTTAGAGCATCTGATGCTTTCATGCTTACTAAATGAGCCCATAACAAAGCATGCTGCTCTCTGTTGGAACTTCTCTACACCCATATCTTCCCTCTCCACTTCTCCCCCTCCTCCACTCCTTCCACATCTCTCCTGCCATCCCTTCCGCTTGCTGTGAGTCAGACTGTGTTGGGCAGCCAGAGCTGACTGATGAGTGTGGATGAGTGTGCCTGAGTGATTGTGTGTTCTATTTCTGAGGTAATTTAGAATTGTGTGTGTTTGTGTGTCTTTTATTTGTGTCTGTCAGCGGCTCAACGTTCGTTTTTACGGCGAGTTGTTCCCTATCACAAAGGATCTTTCTTTATATGTAAATGCAGCTTTACACTTTTTTATGTTGAGGTTCAATTTTCATTCCATGTACCAAGTATCGAAAGACTACTGATCAGCCTGAATTTCTTCACCCTTTCCCAGTGCTGCAACTTCTCAGTAAATTACTGCATCATCTGCAAAAAGCCTCAATGATGCTGGTTGCAATCACATAAACATTCTCACACTCATAGACAAGGATCTGAATGTCCATGCAAAACAGACTTCTACCAATATTATCATTTTGTAAGGGAAGCAATGCAGCTATCACAGCACAGGTAAGGTAAGGGTTTGTGGGCCCAGTAGTGCCGACACACACTACTGTCAACTAGTTGCTAGCAGTGGGACTATGGGCATTCACACCTCCAGCTTGGCTTCCACTCAAGGCACAGCATCGACACACACTGTTCAGCTGGTGCTGTCAGAGGATCACTTTGAAGATGGAATGGTGGGTTACATTCTTCAGCGATGAAATCAGATTCTGCCTGCATACAAGTGAGGGCCACCTGTGCATACAGCTTAGACCTGGCAAGCACTATCTTGTAAACTGCATTCATCAAAGACATGTTGGTCCCACCCCAGGCCTTATGGTCTCAGTTGCAATAACACCTTGGGTGTTTGTGAAGGGGACACTAATCAGAGCTCAGTACATGCAGGATGTTGTAATATCCATTCTTTTGCCATTCTTGCAACAGGAAAGTGATGCACTGTTCAAACACGATAATACTCATTCACTCTCTACTCTATACTGTGCAAGATGTGTAGCAACTTCCCTGGCCACTATGCTCTTCAGACCTGTCTCCTATCAGGCATGTGTGGGTTATGATTCATGCAACTTGCCAACCCACAACTCTTGTGGAACTAAATGAATGAATCGAGTATGCCAAGACAGGATTCACCATCCCTATTGAATGGATGCCAGAATCAGTGTCTACATTGTGCATGTGGAGGCTGCACTATTTACTAATATACATATTTCATCTTGGATCAACATCTGGTGCCACAGTACCATGTGAGTTATTGGTCTGTTAATGTAATTTCATGAACTCCATGTGAACCACTTCAACAATAAATCTTCAGTGAATTGGAACATTTTAAGAGAGTGTACTAATTTTTATTTCCCGCAGTGTATATCTACAAATTCAAGAATGTATTTTGCAGCTACCCTTCACTTCGCTGATACACAGAAGTGACCATACAATTTTAGTAGCAAATTTCAAATATTAGCACGTAGGGCATGTGTTTCACCACACTGCAAAATTTGAAAAGTTTGTCTTGAAGATATTATTTTTACCATAATTTAACAGTTTTAATACTTAATTATGCTTTAGATCAAAATATCTCAAAACAATCTACTGCAAGTGTTAGAAAAATATTTGCTACAATCAAAATAATGTGGGACATGTTCTATGCCAAACATTAAGTCAAAATATGAAATTTCCGTAGAGAGTATAAGAATCCCAATGTCCTTTGCAATATGTTTAAGTACTGACTTTATATACCGGTAAAGAAGCAGTCAACAATCCAAAGATTGGTTTGAACACCACAGTGCTTTACTAGGCATGGTCACGTTTAAAGATGATATGCCATTGACTTCCTTGCCTTCGAACTGACTTACCCAGCCATTTATAGGAGGACCTACAGTTTAACGTCAATTCCAAACCGATCCACTGATATAATTGAATTCTCAATTCTTTGTTTTATTAAATATTTGTATGATCAAAGTTATTTTTGATAAAAGAAAAATAAAGTTGGAGCGAACTCTTTAAAAATATACAAATTAATCATTAATGATTTCTACAGTTATCTATTGAGTCTGTAATAGATTTAGCCCTAGGGAACAGAAGAAGAACCACCAATGTACAGTCATTTATATATCTACAGGCTACATATCTGTCAGTACTTATTTTAATTCAAAATATGTCAGAATGTTAATGAAGTTACTATTGTTCTGAACTGAAAGTCTTTAAGGCCTCTCACAAATATATCGCAATGTAAATAATATCATCAAAGTACTATGTCATACCTTTAACTTTACTGTCTTGACCATTCTGTCTAATTATTTTTATTTATTTACAGTTTACAAATATATCATAACAACAGTGTTACTGCTGTCTTGTAACATTATGAAATTAGTCATATTACTACAAGAATATACTTACTAACATTTCTTAAGTTATCTAAAGTACACTAAACAGTTTGTCACAACCTGTTCATAACAAAACTTTATGGTTTTATCAACAAACCCATATTGCACTAGTCACATTTTGCATACTCAATTAACTTCTATTTTCATTTGTTATAGAAATATTTGTAAAATTGTCTTTGTGTATACTGAACAATCTCATTACCTCTTATTTGTGAAAAGTGTAATTCAATTGTTGAAATGTAATTGAGGGATGTTATTGTACCAAGTTGATCCTAGAACATTCCAGAAACCAACATTATCTTTATATACACATGTGTTGTGGCACAGAGTTAGTCAGTCAGTTGTTCAGATTGTCAATCCATGAAACTATCTTTGTAATGTAAACAGTCACCAATACGATAAAATTTGATTTGTAGCTCCTATGACAGAGAATAACCCTGACCAATAAACAATAATTACAGGATGTAAGCAGACTGGTTGATGATGTGGGATAACTTGTATATCAGATGATGTAATTTACTATTTTAAAGTTGTAGTGACAGTTCTGTACTATAAAATAGAAAGAAACAGTTACAAGTCAATTATCATTCATTATAATTTATGGTTAATATATTGCTTCAGCATATTATGTATAACTTGATTCATCCCACATCCTTTCTTCCAAGATGGTATTTTACTGTCTGAATGAAAGAATGAATGACTTGATGAATTAAGAGTTACTGTTTTTCAGGGACAAAATAACGTTTTCTTATTGTTGAACTGGGAAAAAATTACCTCCTAGTTGTAGAGTTACTAGTTTTCAGCGACAAAATGGCCTTTGGTGATTGCTGAATTGGCAAGATGATGATCATAATGATGATGCATAATGGAGGGCACTCAACAGTGAGGTTTTCAGCAGCCGGGCATAATGTAGGTGAAGTGAGTGTTAGTAAAGTCCTTCAAAAGATTTGTAGAACACAACAAAAAATACAGAATTCAACAAATTGTGACAAAACCTGCATACATCATGAAACAAGGAAGACGAGTCAAGTCCCAACATCATAACTTTCTCTAAAAGGTAGAATGTGGATGAAGAAGTGAAAATGACAGAGCAGATGACTAAAGCTGACTAACTGCAGGAAGAAAAAGTATTAGCCCACCACTAAAATCTCCAGCCTAAAAGCTTTGGCCAGAGTCCAAAAATCCACAAAATTTTAGAAGTTTTAACACTCTCACTTCGTCATCACCTAAAATGGCAAATCTGCAACAAGAGCCACCCTTGTTCTCTGTGCCCAGTATAAAATACACTCCATTAAAATGTGGCATACAGGAATCTGCATGTCCCAGGCAGAGGAGGAATCTGTGGGTAAGTGGACAGTGACCGATTTGGAGGCGGGTAATGGCAATCTCATCCCGCCTAAGTGGTCGGCAGGAGGATCGCCACAGATGGGTAGTGGGCTTCAGCAACCACAGCTTGTTATCTGTACTGACAGCCATTCCTCCTCCCACAACTGCAGGACCGTAGTCGCAACAAAGAAGCGACATCCTGCAGAGGAATAGGGAATCAAGCCACAACGCCCTCTTGGCGGGACTCTTTAGCAGCCTGATCGGCTTGTTTCTTACCCAGAATTCCAACATGTTCCAGAACTCAAGAGAACATGTAACAATTGCAGAACACTAAGAGAATCGAAGCAGAGAAGAAACCATTTACCCCGATCTCTTCTGATCTGTTCCAGTGCCTTCAGAATTGCATAAAGCTCTGCTGAGAAAACAGAGCAGTTCTCAGGAAGATGAATCTGGATGACATGATCAGGAAAAATGACAGAGCAGCTGACGGGGAATCATCCTGTTTCGAACCGTCAGTGTACACCACTTTATAAGTGGGATGCAAATCTAAAACATGAGAAAACACAGACCGAAAGGTAAAATCTGAAGTTTCACCTTTTTTAAAAGTTGTGAGATCTAAAAGAAGTTGGGGCCTCCAGAAAAACCAAGGCGGAAATCTTCCCCAACCTCAACATAAAACATTGAGATCTGCCACTCCCATATCTAAAAGGCAACCCCTTGTGTGGATCCCACTAGGCCTTGTAGCCTGTTGCCAATTATGAAAAAGCCTTTCCAATGGAGGATTAGTATTGGTATGGTATTCGGGTGTGAAGGGTGTTGATAGCGTCAGCCGTGGTGAAGTGGCTGAGTGCAATGAGGTGCTATGCTGCAATTTGCGAGGCCGTTCTCTGTCGGGGGGTCAAACCCCCCTTGGGCATGGGTGTTTGTGCTGTCTTTAGAATGTTAGTTTATAAGTAGTTTGTAAGTTTAGGGACTGATGACTCCACAATTAAGTCCCAAACCTTAACAAACACTTGAACATTTGGACAGCATTTTGTACACCTGGCATACCATGAGTATCCATCACCTGATGTGTAGTGATGGCTCAACAGCCTCAGTACATAGACTTGGTATGAGACTTGTTCTGAATGTCCCAGTGGCCAGCCGAATTCCTGTATGGTGAACCATCTCCAGCATCTTTAAATAGGATGGCTGTGCAGACCCATAAATTGTGTACCCTTAATCAAGCTGTCATCACACAAAGGCTCTATATAATCGGAGCAGGCAGGTCCTGTCTTCTCCCCATGACGTACGGCTAATTCATTTTAAAATGCTCAGTGCTTTGAGGCACTGTTCTTTCAAATCTTTTAGATGTGGCAACCATGAAAGTTTTGTGTCAAATGTGAGGCCCAGAAACCTCACTGTATCTTTAAAATGTAGAATTCACAGTTCAGGTGAACTGAATATGGAACAAGTACGGTTAAAAAGAGCACACACAAACTTCTCGGTTGAAACCTTAAAGCCAGTCTTCACAGCCTATTCATCCAAATGTCAAAGAGTTAGTTGCAATTGATGTGTTGTAATTGCTAGGTTGGTAGAAGAGCAAAAGAGAATGAAGTCATCAACAAATAAGAAACAGTTAACAGGATATTTAACCACAGACATAATGCTGTTAATAGCTATGGCAAACAAAGTCACACTTAAAATGCTACCCCAAGGAACTCAATTCTCCTGTTCAAAATGATCAGAAATGGTGTCACCAATTCTGTATTTAAAATAGTGTGGAGAAAGAAAGGACTAACACGACAACTGAATTCAGCCGGTCTGCTGTAAAGCACCCATTACAGCGGTTGTCTAACGGACTCCCATATAGTTGGTGGACCGAGATTGGGAAGTGATCACTTCCATGAAGGTCGGTGTCCACTTCCCATTGAATCATAGGGGCAAGGGCTTGGGAGCAAAGTGTGAGTCTATATCAGAGAACAACCCTGGTGCAGTGCAGAAGTGTGTGGGTTGTGTGGTGTTAAGTAAATGAACAGATGATGTCAGGAAAAGCCTCTCAATTGCTTGACCCCTGGGGCATGTAGTTTCAGATATCCAAAGTACATTATGTGTGTTAAAATCACCACAAAGGCTGAAAGGGTGGGGGAGCTGTGTGAGGAGGTTATGAAGGGCTTCCTCATTAGATGTGTCATATGGGGGCAGACAAATAGAACAGATAGTCAATCGATGATGCATTTGGATACACACTGCAACTGCTTGTAAGGGGGTTTGAATAGGGAGTCATATAGGAAATATGAAATATAGGAAGAGTGGCAGGCTGTGTCGACAAAAACAGCCACTCTGCCTTTAACTCTCTTACCACTAAGGTTGTCCTTTCTATATGGGTCATAACCATGTAACTTGGGGTTGGATGAGGGCTTAAAATTCATCTCTTGTAGGCATATACACAGTGGTCTGCCCTGAGTTAATAAACAAAGTTTCTCCACATGGGTCCTGAAACCCTTTAAGTTCAAATCAAATCAAATGTTTATACAGCTTATGGGACTTAACTACAGGGTCATCAGTCCCTAAACTTACAAACTACTTATGAACTAGCTTATCCTAAGGACGGCACAAATATCCATGCCCGAGAGGGGGATTCGAACCCCCGACCATAGTGGTCGTGCAGACCGTGACTGGAGTGCCTCAGTCCCCTCGGCCACCATGGCCTGCCCTTTAAGTTCCATTGAAGTATGGGAGCCATCTATTATGAGAGGTGTAGTTTCACCTTCTCTTTCTGCTGAGGCAGGGATATTGAACTAGATGGAGGTTCAGTATTGGGGGCAAGAAGTATGCCAGGTATAGGTGTTGGTACCGACATTAGCAACCTCAGTTTATGTAGCAGCATCGCCCTTGTGTACTGACCTTTGAACAACTGCAGTGAAAGATGTAACATAGGAAGGAGGCTGCATGGCCTTATAGATCTTCTTAGCCTCACATAGGAAATTTGCTTTGTCGTTTTAACTTCCTGCACTTTCTTTTCCTCCAAGTACACACTGCAGTCCCTGCTCCAAACTGGGTGTTCACTAGAGCAGTTAAAACACTTTGGAGGTGGTGAATAATGTACTCCATCATGAGCTGCCTTACCACATTTACCGCAAGTGGCTTTTCCCTTGCAACCAAAAGTGGTATGCCCAAAGTGCTGACACTTGAAACAGTGCATTGGTTTCAGGGCATAGGGCTATACTTTCAACTGTAGGGAGCTTGACTTGAGTTTAGGGCTATTGAAGGTAAGGATACATGTGTCGAATTTTACTAACTCCCCGTCCACTCTCTTCATAATATTCTGAACATCAACAATAACGTCCAGAGCCCACTCACCTTTCAGTTTCTCAATTGTCATGTCCACGAGATCCCTGCAAGTGACTATAACTTTACTGTAGTTCAGGGTGCCATGTAATTCTGTCTCAATGGGATATTATCCAAGGGATGCAGCTTTCTGCAACTTCACTGCTTGTTGCAAAGCTGTAATTTCTACCACCAGTGTTCCATTCTGCAATGCTTTACAGATTTCAGGTCACCGGCAATAACCTCCAGACCTTTCTGTATGTAAAAAGGTGACACTTTTTTGAAGGTACCCCCTTTCTGCCTGATAATGAAAAACACATTCTGTGTTCTGTAACTGTTCCCATCTCATTTCGAATTAGGCCTGGCTACCCGAGCCCTTGTATTAGCTTGGGTGTTGTTACCACCCCCCGACCTCTCCTCGGTGTTACACCCATCCCCCTAGGAGGTTGAAAATTACTTGACAGTTCCATCTTGGTCCCAAGAGTAGGTGGACATTTAGTTCCCTAGCTAGACAGAGCTCCACATGCCTAGGTAAGCCTAATACAACTGAGGCTTGGCAGTATCCCCAGAGGTTTCTCACTAGCAACTGTTCCACCTCAACAGCCATGCATCCCATCAGCACACCTTAGGATTGAGGGGGTGGTGGGGTTTTTTTTTTTACAGAGGATTTTACCGTCTTTCCGATCCAGGTGATTAAGCCAAGATCCCCGTTCCCGGTACACACAAGGTTCCACTGCCATGACACACGGTGATCGAGAAGCATGCCCAGAGGTTAGGGTATCAGAAGACTGGTGGCGCTTACCAGTCTCCAGCACAGGACCCCAGGTTCATTAAGCTCCTACTCAGCAAATTATACGATATCTCATAGTGGCAGGCCCAAGATCTATCTAGATAAAATATAGTACACCCTGTTTTGTGTTCTGTTTTCTTTCTTTTTTTGCCTTCCAGTGCATTTTACAAAGTTTTCATTAGTTTTAGAGATCAATGAATTGAATATTGTGTCATTTGTTTCAGATCTACTGTCTTCTTAGAACAGAATATCATTTGACTTATCAAGTAATTCACTTTATGCTTAATACTATTCCAAAAAATCTTTGTTTTGCCCCACTTTCACTCTGTAATGTACAAGTTCTTTCTAACATTACCAGTTACCCAGAAATAACAATTGTCTTTAAAGAAACATAAGAACAAGCTGACTTTAAAAGTGAATTTATCACAATGGACCATTTTCAGAACATCAAGCAAATTATTGAATAGAGTAATGACTATGAATTATTGTGTTATATGAGATTTATTTTGAGAGTTTCAACAAAATCTATACTAACTGGCCCTTAGAAACAAAAGTATGTTTTGATCAACATTAATATAATGATATTAATATAATAACTATAACTTCTTTAGACTTTGACAAAATAACTAAAACAAAGAAGAAAACAAGGGGTTTGGAAATGATATTCAACATCACTAAAATTATTAGCAGAAGTACTAGTGGAAGATATCAAAACTGAGAAAAAGTAGAAGGAATGTGTAACACTGAAACATGTCCTAGCCCTCTTTGTTTCATTGCTGACATCATACTGTTTGCCTATGGTGAACATAAACCTGAACAATGACTGGAAAGAACAAAACAAATTTGAAAGTGATTTAAACAATAATTATATTAAGACTAAAACAATGTACAACATATTACAAGAAAATAATACAAATTAAAAATTCAATCATATAACAAATAAGTGAGTTTTATAATCAGCAAAATTGTAGCAACTGTTCAATAGACAACAAAATAATTACCGTTTGCTTAAACAGAAATAAAGCACTCTAAGGCCATGTTTTCCATAAATCAAATATTTGCAAAAAGCTCACAATGTGTGTTTTGCAGTTAGTATGAAGGCATAGCATTAAGACATACACTTTTAATGAGAGGACTAATTAAACACTGAGGGATTCTTAATTATTACATTTTTTGGGAATACTGGAACAGGCAGGAAAACAAATAGGTCAGGGAACAGATTTGGATGGAACAAATAAATTATGGTTGTTATTACTAGAGGTGGATATGAAGTGTAGCTTATCAAATGGATGGAAAATACATTCTCAATTTTGATGTGTTGCATGAAAGGGTACCATATATTTATTGTAGCACATTTCTGCGGACATGCACGTTAACAAGTTCTGTACATTCAAGTCTTTTGTCTTTTCTTTTCATGTCATACCATCAACCATTTGTATGATATTTGTTGAGAATATATGTGCCAAGATCGCTTGTTGAATATTTTATTTCAGATAACCAGTTTCGACAAACTTCTGAAATGAAATATTCAACAAGCAATCTTTGCATATATATTCTTAACAAATAACAATTTACATTACACCCTTGCTTGAAAAACGTCAAGCATATACTACATTAATTCATTATTTTGCTTTGGTCACTGAATTACTTACCTTGAGACTTATTCTATCTATTATATTATGAAAACAAAACAAAAATGCCACTATATGTTGTTTTTAATTGATGTTTCAAGCTTTATAGTGTAGAGAAATCTGTGATACCCTGTGTTATTTTTGAATTCAACACTTTGTTTTTGTGTAGTATAAGGGTTTCTAGTGAAAAAGTATATTTATCCAGCTGCATCTTTTTTAAATATGCAGTATTAATTTCCCCAGCAATCATCTCACTGAATAATTTTCATCTTTTCACACTATAGCCATTGTTAGAGATATATTGTTTGATTTTGTAAGTTAAGATTTTTTCCCTTTCTTTTAATGGGTGTATAATGTGTTTTGATGATAGTGTTCTGACTTGCAATTTAAAAACATTTAAAAAGCTATTTGTGTCAACAAAAGGAACTTTTTCTAAAAGATTTGGCTCTATGAAAAATGCATTATAAAACATGTAAAAGGTCAAAATATGATAACCATAGTTCCACAAGACTAGATACAAACAAGGAGACAGCTTAATGAGAGACAGGAAGGCGGTTTTGGAAATAGTATGACAGCAGCGAGTATGTCTATCACTGTGTGGTAATTACGGGTAGAAATCATGGCAATACCCAACATACAGATAACTAGTATTTATTGGACAACCATATGATACAACAGCACAGCCAAGACTGCCTGGTATATGGCATGGTGGTTGCTAAGTGGTGTCCCGCCAAAGATCTTAACACAGCAAGATAGGACACACTGTTCAGTCTATCAATAGGCATTACAGACGCCACAACTGAATTATGTAATTCATAATAGAACTCTAGAAGATCAAATGCTGGGAATATGATTGTTAATGACAGTGAACCACATTTCCAACTACAGTGAGTATGATGAAAAAGGAAGAGGAACAGACCATCAACTCCAGCATATGAACAAGTTTGAGAAGAATGGAAGAAATAAACTAAAGCAATGTATTAGCCTTCACAAATATTCAGTTCTGGTGAACTTGGGATGATGAGACTGATAAAATGGTGGAATAGTTTCTTTTCAAGTAAGGAAAAGGAAACATAAACAGCAAATGGAACTTAACTAGCCTAAATAATGTGTTACCACTATCAACAAAATTTATATAACTTCTGATAGGTATACAGTCATAATTTATGAAATTGATTTCCACAGTTTACTTGGAAGTATGATAGAGAAGCAATGCCTCATCCAGAATTGAAAGTATTATGTGAGAAAACATTAAAAAAATTAACTATTTTACTGAAAGATTATTTTCACAGCAGTTCTCTTTGAAGATACAGGTAGTAAAGAAAGACATATGCCGATATCAAAGTAATATCTTGCTAAGAGTTGTTCAGTAGATAAAGCTACATGCACAGTGTCACCCACTAAATGAAATGAATGAAAATGCTAACCGTAATGGATATCCCAAGGCCTTCGCCTGGCTCCCTCCTCACAGTAACAGTCCGTGGCTCACCAATTCCCTGTGGCCCACAGCTGGTGCTAGCTACTTCTGCAGCAGCCTTCTCTGATGCACTGGACTGCTGCTGTTCCTGCTGTTCTTGCTGCTGATGTTGCTGTGGCTGCTCTTGTTTTTGTTGTTGAGGTGGTTGTTGGTGTTGTTGTGGCTGTGACTGTGACTTGGATACATTCAGAGGAGGACCCGAGGAACCATGTCCAGTATTCCGACTTCGACATGCCCGTACAACCGTTTTGTGTCGATGCAGTAATATCTCTGCCTCAAGCTGCCTCCATAGCTTATCACGTATCTCACCACGCATCTCTCGTCCTAACAACTGGAGCTGCTGGATCCTGAAAATAATAATAATAATAATTTTTGATGAATGCCAAACATATGAAATAAAAGCAATTAAACAATGAGTTACTGTTAATGCCAAACATATGAAATAAAAGCAATTAAACAATGAGTTACTGTTAATAACGAAAGTTTAAAATTTTTATTAAACAGTCTGAATTAACTTTAATTTGTTACTGTACTATAATGCCTCAGAACAAGCAAATACATAAGGGATTATGTATTATTTGTTTCAATTATCATCTCTCTCTCTCTCTCTCTCTCTCTCTCTCTCTCTCTCTCTCTCTCTCTCTCTCTCTGTGTGTGTGTGTGTGTGTGTGTAATTGAATGCCAGACAAGATTGCAGTTTAAAATAACTTATCAAACAACTTCAACAATCACAACTGAATGATTACAAAGTCAACAAATATGTTTCATACATTTATTGCAGAAGCTGTCGGGCCCGGTAGTCTTGGGGTAAAGTGCTCAACTGGAAACCGAAGGGTTGCGGGTTCGATACCTGGTCGGACCTCGGATTTTTTCAGTATGAACTTTAACCCATCCTTCACCTCTCAACGATGTGAGGAGTCACCAGAAACGACACGTGGTTCAGATTCTACGTTAAGCTGTAGGTCCCCTTTCCCCGGTTGGATAACTGGGGTAGGCTAGGGACACGCAAGTCACCGAAGTAGGGTCCAATTGAAAGACTTGCACCAAGCCAATGAGCCACACAAAATTATTATTATTATTATTATTATTGCAGAAGCTTATGATCTACTACATTCAGATTGACTGTCTGACATGTTCTGCCTTCAAGAACAATAAATAAATAAATAATTCTTAATATAAACAAAAGAACATTGTTCATAATCAATGGAGATTTGAGGCAAATAATATTTATCATGTAGGTCTCAGCTCTTCTTTGCTTCATGACTGTTCCATGATTTCTCTGGGTACCTAACCACGGTGTGTCTATCTGGAACCTGCACAGATTTCTCTGGTCAGTTTCTAGCCTCAGCTTATTTAATATCCCCACAAATAAAACAATTCATTCTTTTGGGTTGAGCTGAAGGAGTGTAGTGTACCATGTCACTCACTTCCGCTGCATTATCCTAAAATATGAAATGCAAACCCACACCCCTTTCCACATTATTAATTGTGCATGTAGGCTACATAATTTTGTTTATCAGGCAGATTTATCATGAACCACTAAAGGCAATATGCTTATAGGTTCAATTCCAATGTTTTAACTTAGATAATTGTGAGAATTATCTATTCAGAGCTTATGTAAACTAATAAAGGTAAATTACAGCAGCCATAATCACAATTCAACTGAAGTATGTATATTATATAGAACACATTATTTTCATGCAAACTGGTAGTTTGCCTTACTCACCTGCCAGCAAGTTCCTTATCAAGGTACTTGGCAGCTAATTTAGCACCATAGAGCTCAGAGTGAAGAGCAAGAAGAGTGTTGCGTAGAGCAGTATTCTCCCGTCTCAGTTGTACTGCTTCACTCTGTAAAGTTGCCACCTCAGCTAAGCCCAGCTGAAGACTGTCATCCTTACCTATTAAACAAATTACCTGAAGATTACACACTTATAAATCAAAGTACAGGTATGGAAATCTTATTGACAGTATAGGTAAACTGTACATTTTGATGTAACTGCTTCGTAATTATTGATATGATGACATAAACAATTTGTGTTATACAAACTATGATTACTAATATTATGCAGTTCTTCAATGTGTAGTGATGAAATTTAATGTAATATGTTAACTGTTAGTAGAAAAATAAAAAATAAAATAAAAGCTCTGGATGAGTACCTCTCATCCAGATTTCTATGTTGTCCTCAATTTTTTGGATGAATTCTTATTAGAAATTTTAAAATATTTTTTGTTGATTATGTTCACAGTTTGCATAAATTATATGTCCAACATTTCTGATTAAAAACCACAATCAAGGACTTTTTTTTTTAACTTATAGAGTTACATATTTACTCAATACATCTACCTCTGCATAAATAAACCTTATTTATTAATATTATATTTGTGCCATTTTTTGGTGTTAACAAAAACTATGCTACATAATGATCTTTAACTAAACCCAGTTCCCAATAATAAATGAACAGCAGCTTAAGATGACAAATATTGTTTCTCAAATGTGAAATTAGATTACAAGGATAAGTCAGTCTGATATAATGAGAGTATTCTTACCTTTAGAGGAAGTATCCAGGAATAATTTAGCTAAACTACTCATATCATAATAACAGTTCTCATAATGTAGCTTGCAATGTGCCTAAGCCAATGTGTTTTGAGCCAGTGTAATTTACAGCAGGGGATACAAAATGAAGGTTCCTCAGAAAACAATGGGAAACTTCATATTTTGAATCACCCAGACAGAAAGGAAAACAATCAAATTCATTGAGGCACAGACTGAAGAGGAAGATGTGAACATAATGCTAATGAAAATTAGTGACTTGGCTCACTTGTTGTGAGGAAAGGGGGCAAAGATCTACAAGGGGGGGGGGGGGGGAATGCTTTTATCATATTTAGATTTATATAAAAAAAAGCAGGTATCCTAACCATATTGTTAAGCTTGAAGGACATTTTTGGAACATAAATTTAATAAAATATGTGACAGAAAACTTCCAGAGAATAAATCTGTAAGTATTTCTGATGTTCAGTGGTACATAGAAAATAGCACCCATTAGAGCTGTGGTTATAGTTCTTGTTTTCTATTTAATAAGGCTGATTACAAGATATATAGCCAAATGGCTCCACAAAGAAAACATATGTAAGGGAGACGGCATCACAAAGTTAGGGAGTAATAATGAACTGAGGAAATGGATGGATAATAAATGTATCTGAACAACCGAGTGGATAACCTATGTATTGAGAAGTCTGAGATGTTGAAGTGTCAACAAAGGAGCCCAGGCATAGTACAGTCTGATCACTTTTTGAAGTCTTTCAAACAATACCTGCTCTGTGAAAAGTTGGCAGCTCATTTGAGATCAAGCAGGTCGTGTAAGGATTGTCAAAGGCCATAAAGACTTCCTTTTGTTATCCTCTCCTGTGGCTGAGTGAATAAGGTACACTGCAAAGTAAGATACCTATGACTCAACATTCATAATTTAGAATAACTGCAGTACAATATTCCATTTCCCAACTATTTGCCTAATAACTGTGACTTTCTCCCACTACCTATCCCTTTGGTCATATATGTATTTTACAAAAGTTTACATAGTTAGCAATGTGAGGTTTGTGGTGTAATGTTCAAAATACCTAAAAATTACAGAACCACACAACTATCAAGTATGACCATCTGACAGCAATACATGAGGTTCAAGGAAATCTGAGGTGATATGCAGAGGAGAAGTTCTGGGTGTATGGGGACAGTGAAATGATACAAGAAGTATTTATCTGGCTCCTAACCAAATCAAAATGGGAAGAATCTTGACAGTTTTAACTGCCATGGTGTGCAGAATGCTACCAGGCAGATTAAAGCTTTACACCTAGAATGTGCAACTGGTACAGGCACTTCGGCCTGATGATAGTCCTAACACCACATCATTTGCAACTGAGGTTCTGACTCACACTGTCAATGACTATCTGTAAAAGATTATGTTCACAGGAAAAGTGTTCTTTCATGTGTCTGGGAAGGTAAACCAATGTAGTGTCAAGATCTGAGGCACTGAGAGAACCCCCAAAAAGAAATTGTGCAAGACAATCCAAAACTAAATGCATGGTGGATCTGCTTCAGTTACCTGTGCTGTTATATGGTCACATTGGAACAGTTTGCATTTCAACACGTTGTTGAACTGCAACCTGACCTTATACTGCAGCAGATGGTGTACCTCCTTATTAGGTACTCATCTTTGGGGTCACTGGATTGACAGAGGATCACCCATTTCCTGCCAAAAACATGATCCAATGCCCCCCCCCCCCCCCCCTTTGGACTTCGTGAAGGAGGTCGATTACCAGACTATGGTAAAGGACCAAAAGAAATTGCAAGTTAGCCATTAAATCACTAAATGTACATGTTAATGTAGGTACACTACTACAGACATAGAAAGAATTATATACCTTAGATATCTTGTGGGCTACAGATGACATACATATTAAAATCTGTTTAGTTGCTACTGATTCTTAAGTGTGTGTGGTAACATTATTCTATAAATCACACCTATCTATTTCTACTTATATTTCTGTAACATACTTGATTAAAGTTCCTTTTGGTATGCCATGTGGCTTTATCTAACAATGTTGTCAAGCATTGTGCAATGTACATTATTGTTGTTGTTGTTGGTGGTGGTGGTGGTGGTGGTGGTGTTGTGGTCTTCAGTCCGCAAACTGGTTTGATGCAGCTGTCCACCCTACCCTGTCCTGTGCAAGTCTTTTCATCTGAGAATAAGTTCAGCAACCTACACCTTTTTGAATCTGCTTACTGTATTCATTCCTTGGCTTCCCTCTATGATTTTTACCCCACATACTTCCCTCTAATGCTAAGTTAACGATTCCTTGATGTCTCAGAATGTGTCCCAACAATCTATCCCTTCTCTTAGTCACGATATGCCAGAAACTCCTTTTCTCCCCAATTCAGTTAAGGTCCTCCTCATTAATTATGTGATCTACCGATCTAATTTTCATCATTCATCTGTAGCACCGCATTTCAAAACCTTTTATCATCCTTTTGTCTGAACTCCTTATTGTTCATGTTTCACTCCCATACAATGTTACACTCCAGACAAATGCTTTCAGAAAGGACTTCCTAACATTTAAATTAATATTGGAGGTCAAAAAATTTCGTTTCTTCGGAAACGCCTTTCTTCCCATAATTAGTCATTGTGCATTTTATATCTTCTTTACTTCAGCCATCAGAAGTTATCTTGCTACCCAAATAACAAAACTCGTCTACTACTCTTATTGTCTCATTACCTAATTTCATTCCTTCAACATCACCTGACTTTCTGGCACTACATTCCATTATCCTTGTTTTGCTCTTGTTGATGTTCATCTTATACCCCCTTTTCAAGACACTGTCCTTTCTGTTCAATTTCTCTTCCAGATCCTCTGCGGTCTCCGACAGAATTAGTATGTTATCGGGAAACTGCAAAGTTATTATTTCTTCTCCCTGAATGTTAATTCCCTCTCCAAATTACTCCTTGCATTCCTTCACAGCCTGCTCAATGCACAGATTGAACAACACTGGAGAAAGGCTACAACTCTGTCTGACTCCCTTCCCAACCTCTGCATCCCTTTCTTGCCCTTCGACTCTAATAAGCACTGTCTGGTTTTTTAATCAGTTGAATATAACTCTTCGCTCCCTATATTTTACCCCTATTACCTTCAGAATTTGAAAGAGTTTATTCCAGTCGACATTGTCAAAAGCTTTCTTCAAAGCCACAAAAGCTAAAAACGTAGATTTTACTTTCCTTAGTCTATCTTCTAAGATTAGTTGTAATGTATTGCCTCCTATGATCCTACATTTCTCCTAAATCCAAACTGATCTACCCCAAGCTTGGATTACACATGTTTTTTTTTTCCATTTGTCCGTAAATAATTAGTGTTGGTATTTTGGACCCATGACATATTAAACTGTTAGTTCTGTAATTTTCATATTTGTCTGCACTTGCTTTCTTTGGAATTATGATATTCTTCTTGAAGTTGGAGGGTATTTCACCTGTCTGATACATCTTGCATACCAGGTGGGACAATTTCTTCATGACTGGCTCTCCTAACGATATCAGCAGTTCAGATGGAATATCATCTATTCCAGGGGCTTCGTTTTGACTAAAATCCTTCAGCGCTCTGTCAAATTCTTCGCGCAGTATCATATCTCCTATCTCCTCTTTCTCCACTTAGTCTTCAATTTCTAGAAGTTTATTTTCTTTGTACAGGCCCTCTATATATTCCTTTCACATTTCAGCTTTCCCCCCTTGGCTTAGTACTGGTTTTCCGTCTGAGTTTGTGATATTCATAAAGCTGCTTTTCTTGTCTCCAAATATCTCTTTTGTTTCTATCGTTCTGGTTATACGTTCTTCTATGTTTCTCCATTTGTCCTCTAGCCATTTCTGCTTTGCCATTCTGCACTTCCTGTCAATCTCAGTTTTTAGACATTTGTAGTCCCTTTTGCCTGCTTCACTTGATGCAGCTTTATATTTTCTCCTCTCATCAGTTAACCTCAGAATATCCTGTGTTATCCAGGGATTTCTATTAGGCCTTGTCTATCTGCCTATATGATCCTCTGCTGCTTTCACTACTCTACCTCTCAGAGCTAACCATTCTTCTTCTACTGTATGACTTTCCCCCGTTTCAACCAATCCTTCCCTAATGCTCCCTCTGAAACCCTCAACCACCACTGGTTCCTTCAGTTTGTCCAGGTTCCATCTCCTAACTTTTTTACCTTTCTGAAATCTCTTAAGTTTTTATCTACAGTTGATTACCAATAAGTTACGGTCAGAGTCGATATCTGTCGCTGGGTATGTCTTACAGTTTAAAACCTGGTTCATACATCTATTTCTTATCATTATAAAGTCAATGTGGTACCTTCCAGTGTCTCCTGGTCTCTTCCATGTATACAGCCTGCTTTCTTGATGTTTAAACCAAGTGTTGGTGATAATTAATTTGTGCTTAGATTAGATTAGTTGGTTTGTTCCATATATCCGTCTTGCAATAACCCTCGTGGATGTGGAACATGTCAATATAATATTACTAATACAGGTACATACACTTTTTACAAGCTGTATATAATAATACTAATAGTATGAATACAGATACATGCATCATTTGTTTCTATTTAAGAATTCGCCAATGGAGTAGAAGGAGTTGGCCACTAGAAAGTCTTTTAGGCTCTTCTTAAACTGATCTTTAGTTGTAGCTAAATTTTTTTAATGGCTGAAGGTAAATTATTGAAAATGTGTGTTCCTGAGTAGTGGACGCCTTTTTGAACTAAAGTAAGTGCATTTAAGTCCTTGTGTAGATCATTTTTGTTCCTATTATTGTAGGTATGAACTGAGCTGTTTGTTGGGAAAAGGGATATATTATTTATGACAAATTTTATTAAGGAATAAATATACTGAGAGGCAGTAGTTAATATACCCAGTTCCTTGAAGAGGCTTCTGCAGGATGTCCGTGAATGTATACCACAAATAATACGTATTACACGCTTTTGGAGTCTGAAAACTTTTGCTTGTCTTGAAGAATTACCCAAAATATTATACCATATGACATTATGGAATGAAACTAAGCAAAGTATGCAAGCTTTTTTATTTTTATGTCTCCTATGTCTGATACCACTCGTATGGCAAATACAGATTTGTTAAGTCGTTTCTGCAGTTCTGTGGTGTGCTCCTCCCAACTGAATTTATTATCAAGTTGTAATCCCAGGAATTTTATACTGACAACCTCTTCTATCTGCTCTTCTTCGTACTTTATGCATATACTGGATGGGAATCTCTTACATGTTATGAACTGCATGTAGTGAGTCTTTTCAAAGTTTAATGTCAATGAGTTGGCTTTAAAACATGTATTAACGTTAATGAAAATATCATTGGCAGACCTTTCTAAAACTAAGCTCGACATGCTATTTACTACAATACTTGTATCATCTGCAAACAAAACGAACTCTTCTTCTGGCAGTGTAACTGATTAGAGATCATTAATGTATACAAGAAAAAGTATTGGCCTAAGATGGATCCTTGTGGAACAGCACATGTAATTTCTTCGCATCTGATGATGACTGTTGTGCTCTGTACAAAATTCTACCAAGTGATTTTCTCTTTCGTTTCTTTTCCCCAGTACATATTTACCGACAACATTTCCTTCTCTACCATTTCCTACTACCGAGTGCCAGCCGCCCGTCACAATCAAGTTTTCCTGTCCCTTAATTTTCTGAATAACTTTTTAAATCACCTCATACATTTCGTTGATGTCATCATCAGCAGAGCTAGTTGGCACATAAAATAAACTTGAACTACTGTGGTCGAATTTGGCTTCATGTTTTCACTATGATAATGCGTTCTCTATGCTTTTTATAATAACTTACCTGCATCCCTATTTTCTTATTCATTATCAGATCTACTCCTGCGTTACCACCAACTAATTTCGTGTTTATAAACCTGTACTCACCTTACCAGAAATCCTGTTCATCCTGCCACCGAACTTCACTAATCCGTACCATATCTAGCTTTAACCTATCCATTTCTCTTTTCAAATTTTCTAACTTACCTACGCAATTAAGTGTTACAACATTCCACGCTCCAATCTGTAGAGTGCCTGTTTTGTTTTTCTTGATGACGATATCGTCCTAAGTAGTCTCCGACTGAAGATCCGAATGGGGGCTATTTTACCTCTGGAATATTTTACCCAAGAAGACGCCGTCATCATATATTCATACAGCAGAGCTGCATGTCGTCGGGAAAAGTAACGGCTGTAGTTTCCCCTTGCTTTCAGCCGTTCGCAGTAACTGTGTGGCAAAAGCCACATTAGCTGATGTTACAAGGCCAGCTCAGTCAATCATCAAGACAGTTGCCCCTGTAACGACTGAAAAGGCTTCTGCCCCTCTTCAGGAACCACACGTTTGTCTGGCCTCTCCACAGATACCCCTCCGCTATGGTTGCACCTATGGTACAGCTATCTTTATCGTTCAGGCACGCAAGCCACCCCAATTCGGCAATGTCTGTGGTTCATGGGGGTGGACAATGTACATTAAGTTTATAGAATTCACAAGATGTGTCTCCATTTTGTTAACATCAACTACACAGCTTTACTGTCTGTAACACGCAATGAGCTGAAAATCTATCAACATACTACCTACAGGTGTTGAGTCGAACATTACCAGAGTGTCTTACATCAGGTAGAGATTATGTCATTGCTAAGTAATTTATCTGATTAGTCTTAGGGAAATTCTCCATTGAGATGTGGAAATATTGTTCAAAGGATTTAACAAAGCAAAATCTGATTACAGATGCTTTCACAGACAGACATTACCCTCCCAACCTAGTCCCATGCCATATCCTCACACACCACCAATCCTACCTCCGCCGCCAATAAACAGTAACAAAGGAGTGTCCTCCTTTTCACGCATCACAACCTTGGACTGTAAAAATTAAAGCACATCCTTCGTCAAGATTTTTATCATCATGTCCTGAAATGAGAGAGATCCTACCCAAGTTCCTTCCAAACCCTTCTAAAGGATGTTTTGTCGCTCATCTAATCTCCACTGCAGCCTAGTCTACTCCTATGCCACTCCCAATCCCGACCCTGTGGAAGAACCCGATGCAATACCTGCCCAATCCACCCATATAGCACTTCCTATGCCAATCCTGTCACAGTCTTATCGTACCCCCATCAGAGGTCGGGCCACCTGTAAAAGCAGCCATGTGATTTACCAACTTACATCATTATGACAGTGAACCAACTGTCCATCAGCACGAAAGGCCACTGTCAAACTGTGGCAAAAACCAAGATGGACCACCCTGTGGCGCAGCATGCAGCTAAACACAAAACTATTGATTTCAATGGCTGCTTTACTACCTGAGCCATCTGGATCCTCCCCTTCACCACCAGCTCTTTGGAACTGTGCAGATGGGAGTTGTCCCTTCAACACATTCTACAGTCCCAAACCATGCTAGCCTCAACTTAACCTGCCATTCCCACATCTGACGCCTAAAATCCCCCTTTCCTAATCATTATCATGTATCCCTCTAATTCAGGGCTTCCTTCCCTGTGTGTTGACCCTTACAATATCCCTTAATTACTTTTTTCATATATTTAGTTTGTTCCTTTATTATTTTTATTGTTTAAAATCCCCCTAACCCCCCACTCCTGTACAACTCCCTTTTATCCTCTCCTGCCACTTCCCTTCACTATGTTAAATGCTGCATCTCACATTCCAGCTTATCAGAGCCTTTACAATCCAAAATGGAATGCGAAAAGTTCCATTCCCATCCTCACCTAACATCCTTTCCCCCTCCACTCCACATTAACTGTCAAGATGCTTGTGGAGCTGGAGAGACCAAAGATGGTGGTTGTGTATGTATAGTTGTCAGAGAGATTGTGTGAATGTATGTGTTTCTTTTTATGACGATTGCCATGTGCGAAAATTTAAGTTGTGTGAATATGATTGTCTATTTTTTCAAGCCATTCAGCAGCACTAAGGGTCTCTCTACAGTGTATTATTCAAAAGAGAGAGAATGGATAGCCAGTACTTAGCGTAGTACCGCCAATAGTTAAAAAAAACACACACACACACACATACACGACTATTGTCTTTAGCTACTGTGCCCAGACTGTGGGACTGTCCAATGTGAGAGCAGCAACCAGTGGTGGGGGGGGGGGGGGGGTGATGAGGCAGCGAGGGGAGGGGAGAGGAGAGATGCAAGGCGGGGTTGAAGGAATACGTCAGTGCCGTCTGACAGACAGAGAGGAAAAGAAGGAGAGAGACTGAAGTGTATGGTGGAATGGAAGGCATATGTTCTACATCTACATAAATACTCTATTAATAACACTGAAGTGCATGGTGGAGGGTTCACCAAACCACTTTTATTATATTTCTCTATCATTCCAATTTCTAATAGCACATGGGAAAATAGAACAGCTGAATCTTCCCATTTCTGATCTGATTTCTCCTATTTTTATAAGATGATCATGTCTGCCTATGTAGGTGTATGGTAACAAAATATGCCCGAATTCGTAAGAGAAAAATCGTGCCAGAAATTTCGCAAATAAATCTTGCTGCAATGAATAACCCCTCTCTTTTAATGATTTCCATCCCAATTTGTGCATCATTTCTATGACACTCTCCCCCGTATATCGCGACAATACAAAACAAGCAGCCCTCTTCTTAACATTTTGTATATCCTCTGTCAGTCCCTCTTGGTTCGATACCACACTGGGCAGCAAAGCTCTAAAATAGGATGCACAAGTGTAGTGTAAGCAGAGTGTGGGCAGGGCAGGATGGTGGCTGGGAAGGGAGGGGAGGCAGGAACTAATGAAAATTTAGATCTGGGTGATTGTGGGAACATAGGATATGTTGCATGGAGATTTCCAACCTGTGCAGTTCAGAAAAGCTAGTGTTTGTGGGTAACATCCATTTGGCACAAGCTGTCTTGCAAAGAAAGCCACATCAGGGCTGCATGGCTATATGCTCTGCAACAGAATGGTCCATCTGTCTCCTGAGCACACTTTGATGATGGTCATTCGTGTGGGCAGACACCTTATTACTGATCATCCTCACATAGAAGGCTCCATTATGGTTGCAGCTCAGTGCTTTCAGGGGGTGCCCTGCCTTTTTATGGGATAGGAAATGCCTGTGATGGGAGTGGATTAGGTGGTGGTGGGGTGGTGAATAGGACAGGTTTTGCATCATTGTCTATTGCAAGCACATGAGCCATGGGGCAAGGGGATGTGATCAGGGGCATAGTAGGGATGAACAAGGATATTATGTAATTTTGGAGGTTGGGAGGATACCACTGTAGAAAGGGTAGGGAGGATAGTGGGTTGGGTATATCTCATTTTAGGGCAGGATGGAAGGTAGTCGAAACCCTGTCAACTGCCTACAGAATGAACATTATTGGCTGTTGTTGCGGTAATGGAGGGGGATGCGCAGAACGCCTGAAAACTGGGCCGCCTCCGTAGGTGACGCCGACTATAATGTGTGTGCCAGAACTATACAACATACCCAGCGGCAGAAAGATCATCTGAAAGAAGAGAATAGTTGGCAAGCTGAGGGACTTCTAGCAGCATCCACGACCTCATTCCCCTACACGCGGATTTGATCAGGAACCAAGCAGAACACAATATTGGCTCCACTGGCAATAAGCGAGTTGAGGCAATCCTGATTCTTTGCGGTATGAGGTGACCTATGTATAGCACGTAAAGGATCTTTAAGAGCATTCACAGAATCAGAGCATACGGCACTTTTAGAAAGCTCGAGTCATCTGATGTACTGTGTGACCTGGTAGATGGCAAAGAGTGCAGCAGTAAAGCTCCAGCACTGATTAGTAAGACGGTACTGAAAAGAATCATCACCTATTACAAAGGCAAAAGAAAGTCAGTGTGATAAACTCGTCTCGAGGTGATGTGTTTGTGAAGCGAATGGATTTCAAGGTTAGCACGGACCTCGGGACGGAGCCATGGTGGTGAAGAATTCACACCCACCAGGGACGTGACAGGGAGTGTAAGAAGCCAAGATGCCGGAGCAGCGACCAAAAACGAAATACAGGAGGCAACAGCAAAAATGGAAGAGCTGCACACTGACAGTGAAGGCGATCATAAGAAATGGCAGCATAGGAAGGGGTGGCAAAACTGTATGGCATACAGAACTCTTGTGCCAGTGGAGAGAATTAGGACCAGTGACGGCGTATCCTATGCGTTCACTAGTTCAGTGAACCCCCAGAAAAAGCTTGTTGTGGAAAAAAAGTAAGTAAATAAAATGAAAAGTGTTTTCAAACTATCATTCTTCGTTTCGTTTTTCTATCACATCATTTATATGCACATTCAAAATATTTTTATCGTATGGAAAACGTTTTACGTCGCGGAGACAGCGCGTTTACGTGACGTAGCATGGCTGCTTAATATAGGCGACAGTGTCCGCAGCGTTGCAATGCGCATGCGTGGCTGTGGTTCAATTTCTCTTCTGAACCCCCTGGAGGCAGCATATGGGCGCTCACGCGGCAGAGGGGCGAAGGGAAACGCCACTTTTAACATTGGCTTTGGAGCTGGTGGAGACACCAGCTCCTGGCTACTCCAGCTGTGGCAGTTATGTACGAATGGTAGAAAGGCACTGTAGCTATCGCACACCTCTCCTTGCGCATGCGTAAACTCCATCAAAGCAACACCCGCTCTTCATATTTGTTTTTGACGCTTTGAAGATTCATCAAAAAACACGTCATATTTTGTAAAATTTCTTATAACTATAAATTAAAGACGTATCAACTGTAAAAGCCTTCAGAAGATACGATTATGAATATTCATGATGTCCCCACTTTTCACCTAGCAAGAATAGCCGCGTGGGTGGCGGCACGCGCTACGCCGTCGAAGGTAGTGGATTCGAGACCGACTGCGAGCAATTTTTTTTAAACCCATTCTTCTTTTTAACAGATACGGGGACAGCAGTGACTTTGGTATTGTTTATGCCACATATCTTTGTACATTTCTGCAAATGTTTCGCGATTTTGAGGGTAAAGACATTTATACTCTTTGTTGTAACTAATATTTAACTGTTGGGTAGAGCAGCCTTTGTGCATGCGTGAGGTAAGGAGGGGGTGCTGCTTACAATGTCACGTGACCCGAAGGTAGCTTATCTCTTCATCGTAACAGATTCATTTTGTTACAGTAATTTAACAGTGTAATTAATTACTTACTTACTGTGTTTTAGTGTTCATGTGCGTATTCATATATTCTTGGTGTTCATTATCAAAGTAAAATGGACAACGTTCCGTATCTTTTAGAAACAAATTACTCAGCTTTAAACGTGGAACAAATGTGTGAAGCTCGAGTTGAAGCAAGCGCAAACAAGCCGAGGAAAGAGATTCTTCTGCAGATCTTTAACGGAACTATATCTAAAGGGAGGGGGGCGGGACGCGAAAACATCGACGCGCCGAGCTGGGAGGGAAAAGGGGGGGTGGCAGCGGCACTATCAAGATCTGGTACTCAAAGAAGTGAACCCCCAGTCATCTGAAGCACCAGCCTCCACAGGTTAGGACGATTATTGATACTTCATGTGGTAACGTTCTCAGTACAAGAACTTTTGTGTCCCAACTTCGTCGCCGCTTTTGCGTCCCAGCCTCGTCGTAGGTGTCGGTGGCCGAGTGGAATGAGACCGACACGCTGGTGCAGGTACGGAGGGGAGCAGCCAGAAACTATAAACACTCGAGTAAATTAGAAAGAGATATATTGCACAGAATGTAACAATACTTAACTTTTACATAGTACTGCAGAATGTTGATACATAGTTGTTAGAGGCCTGCCTAGTGCCTGTACAAATAGCAAAGTCTTCACTGGTGCCTATCTGATTACGAAGGTCCTAATTCGTTGCTATCTCAGTCCGAAGTGCCAAGTGTCCTTCAGTGGTGGCCACGAGCGGCGTTGTCGCAGAGGGCGCTCGTGGCTGTCGTCGTGAGAACGCCGCGCCGTGCGTGCATGGCGGCGCGCGGCGAAAGTAAGTGGCGCGCACTTTGTACTTGTGCGACACCACACCCCTCCCCCCAAACCGCCGCGCCGTCGTGGCGTAGGGCTGAGGGCCACGGCGACGGCACTGGGAGGAGGGCCTGGGCGGGGGCGTTACTGGTGGGACGGGCGTCGTAGCTGAGGCCGGGATCGAGACGCCGTCCGCGCCCCGGCATCCGCCTTGAGATCCTCCAGGAAACCCGCCGAAACCTGGGGAAGGGCGCACGCTTCCGCCCAGATTGACCAGGTCATCTTCTTCTGAGGTGCGTAGCCCAAGCTGGAGGGGCCCGCACGGTCCCGGAGTCCCTCTTGGTGACGCTTTCATCTGCGGCGGCGACAGCGGCGGCGACGACTGCGTCGGAGGTGCATCCACCTCCATGGGTACGATCTCGTAGTCCGGGGAAGCTGGACCCGGCGGCGAGCGATGTGGCTGTGCTCCCTGGCGGTGAACTGGGTCTGGAATCAAGACACCGGAGACAGGATCGCGCGGCCTATGCAGGCGCAATTGGTTTGCGTGGCGCCGCAGCTCCGACCCTGTGGAAGAACGTACAACATACATATTGCTACCGAGCACGCGCTGAATGGTGCCCGGCAGCCATGTCTTCTTGTTTCCAGCAAACACCCTGTACAGCACCGGCGTAGAAACCTGAAAACGCGTAGCGCCATACGAACCGACTCGGTGCGTGGGAGGCTGCAGCAGGTGAAGGAGAGTGCGGTGACGGCGGCCGTGTAGCAGCTCGGCAGGAGACGGGCCGTCACGTGGCATGCACCGATACGTAGACAGGAAAATTTCAAGAGCTTGCTGGCTGGAGTGCTGACCTTTCATCTTTTCCATGTGTGACTTGAATGTTCGAACGAAACGTTCTGCTTCACCATTGGACTGAGGGTGAAAAGGTGCGGTGGTTATATGCTGCATGCCATTCACACGACAAAACTGTTGAAATTCCGCACTAACAAACTGTGGTCCATTGTCACTGACGATAGTTTCAGGCAAGCCTTCGATGCAAAACACTGATGTTAAGGCACTGATTGTACTAGAAGCTGTCGTTGAGTTCATGGCAATCACAAAAGGAAACTTGCTGAAAGCGTCTACAACAATTAACCAGCGCGTATTCCAGAAAGGTCCGACAAAGTCAATATGTAAACGTTGCCATGGTCCCTTGGGGCGTGGCCAGTCAGAGAAACGCTGTGGAGGAGCCGCCTGATGCTCCGCACAAACAGTACACTGTGACGTCATGCTCTCTATCTGAGCGTCCATACCAACCCAGGTACAATGACGTCTGGCCAGTTGCTTTGTCCTAACAATACCCCAATGTCCTTGATGCAGGAGGCGTAACACTTCTCGTTGCAGGGAACGAGGAACAATCACTCTTGTTTGGTCGTTGTCCGTATGTAACAACAGAACACCCTGACTTAAAGATAATGCATGACGTTGTGCAAAATAACGTCGAACCAGAGGCCGATCAATGTCTTTGGCTCTGGCAGGCCACCCTGAGCGAACAAAACGTGCTACCACACTTAGGTCTGCATCCGCAGCTGTTTCCTGTGCAACCCGACGAGAGTTCAAAGGAAAGTCTGCGACAGCGGAAGCATCTCTGGAGTCTATCTGACAACATGCCATTTCTGAAGAATCAAATGATACATCCTGGCCAACCGGAAGTCGGGAAAGTGTGTCCGCGTTGGCATGTTTAGTGGTAGGTCGGTACAAAATCTCATACTGATAATTTGACAATATCAAGGACCATCTCTGAAGCTTTTGTGCCGTACGTGGCGGAATTGGCTTTGTGGGTGAGAACAACGACGTGAGAGGCTTGTGGTCTGTCAACAAATAGAATTTTCTGCCATAGAGATAATGATGAAACTTTGCGACGCCGTAAATGATTGCTAAGGCCTCCTTTTCTATCTGACTGTAATTCTGTTGCGTCGGCGTCAGTAGCTTGGATGCAAAGGCAATAGGACGATCGTGAGAACCAATACGATGTGAGATTACTGCGCCCAGACCGTACGATGAGGCGTCAACTGCTAACACTACAGGCTTCTGTGGGTCAAAGGGAATCAAACATGCATCACTGAGTAGTGCTGACTTTAGTTTGTCAAAGGCAACCTGACAATCTTTAGACCATACAAAAGGAACATTCTTCCTACGTAAGTGATGCAGTGGAGCTGCAATCTGAGAGGCATTGGGAATAAACCTGAAATAATAGTTAAGCTTTCCCATCACTGCTTGCAATTCATGCACATTCTTAGGAGGAGGCAAGTCTTTGATTGCTCGAAGATGTGACTGTAAGGGATGAATTCCTTGGGCATTAATCACATGGCCTAGGTACTCTATTTCAGTTTGAAAAAACGAACACTTTGCTTTATTACAACGTAGACCTGCTGCAGTCAACACTTTGAAAAGGCACTCCAGGTTTGCTAAATGTTCTTCAACTGTACGTCCGGATACCACAATATCATCTAAGTAGTTCGAGCAACACGGTACAGAAACTGTCAGCTGTTCCAAAAAGCGCTGAAAAATAGCGGGGGCGGAAGAACTGCCAAAGGGTAGGCGTTGAAATTGAAAAAGGCCCATGTGAGTATTAATGACGAAAAACTTTTTCGACTCGTCATCAAGTGGAATCTGTAAGTATGCCTCTGCTAAATCAATCTTGGAAAAGAAGCGGGACTGTCCTAATTTGTCCATTAGCTCGTCCGGTCTGGGCAGGGGATAAGTGTCGAAAATTGTTTGACTGTTCACTGTTGATTTGAAGTCCGCACAGAGACGAAGTTTTCCTGACGGCTTGGGTATAATTACTATAGGCGAGGCCCACTGACTCGCAGAAACAGGAGAAATCACCCCACTATCTTGCCAACGTTTAAGTTCTTCGGCAACTGTATCACGCAATGCGATAGGCACTGGTCTAGCTTTACGAAATTTTGGAACTGCAGAGTCTTTTAAAGTTACATGTGCCACGAAGTCTTTTGCACAACCTAGTTCCGGCGAAAACAAGTCACTATATTTGTCACACAATGCACTGATTTTATCCTGAGGCACTATTGACGAAATTTGAAGCACATCTCTTTGAATTGATAAACCAAACAAGTCAAAAGCATCTAGTCCAAAAATGTTCTGTGTCGATTTGGCCTGAAGAACTATAAAAGCAACTGTTTTTGTTACACCTTGAAAAGAGGCAGGCAGGCTACATGTTCCTAGCACGGGAATATTTTCACCTGTATAAGCTGTTAACACTTGCTGTGACGGCGACAATTTTGGCGAACCCAGAAGTTCATAAGTATCTTTATTTATTAATGTAACAGCGGAACCAGTATCAAGCTGAAATTGCACAGTCTTATTTTCTATGGATTGACAAAAAGTTTGTGCTTCTGGCGCACGACAGGTGCGCGAATGTGGGCAACGTCTGCTACGGTTTGTGTGCTGCGTATTCGCGTGCCGCGTAGTGAAGTAAGCGGCGCAGACTCGGCACGCAGCGGATTAACAACATTGTCACTAGAGGGCACTACCGCCGGATCGGCGTCCGCGCAAGCATGCGAAGCTACTCCAGATTTACTAACTACTGCACTACACTTTTCAGTAGCTACAACAAGTCTACTGGCACTAGCTACACAGTACTGGGCACTATTACAAGGAGCAGTTGCAGAAGGCACTATTTTCACTACAGGAATGCACTGTTCATAGTCATTTTGCTTGTCCCGAACCCTCTTCCGTTGCACTGTTTTACGCGCTCGTCGGCGCTTGCTACGTGGTGCACTATATAGATTTGCCATAGGTGCAGAAGAATTTCCTTGCAATTGAGAACCAAGGAAAGCACTGTTCAATTCCACAGCCCGTATAACATTTACAGAATGAACTGTTCTCGCACTCTGCGAAGCACTGTTTCTAACGGTACCGTTCTTTGAGTTTTTAATTTGCATACACACAGACTGTACATGTCCCGATTTGCCACAATGATAACAGGTTGCGTTGCGACTAGGGCAATGAGCACGCTTGTGGCGAGACACACACTGGGGGCAAGACTTACGAACATTTTTCTGAAATGAGCGTTGGCGCCCGTTATTCAAATTACTGTTTCTAACACGACGGGGCGACCTTTGCGTCGCACTTTTACACTGGCTACTGTTCACCGTCTGTTCAGCACGGCCGGTAGAAAAATAAGAATCACTAGTGCTACACTGAGAACTACGGCTAGGAAAGCGTCCGTTACGGCGCACTGAATTTACACTGTGGCTTTGCATTTCTACATCTGCTAAGTCAAAAGTATCATGCGCTTCTATAAGCTGCAGTACACTGTCTAATGAGGGGTCAGACTGTTTCAGAATTGCTGCTCTAATTCTGGGGTCCTGAATATTCTGCGTAATCGCATCCCTCAACATCACGTCACTATACGAAAGTCCACAAGAGCAAGTAAATTTACATTGGCGGGTTAAGCCCTTCAATTCCGTAATCCACTCTTGGTGTGACTGCTGCGGTAATTTTTTAAGTCTGAAAAATCGGTATCGTGCAGCGGCTACAAGAACTTTTCTCTCATAATGAGCATTCAGTGCATCTACTATTTGTTCAAAGTCTACATCACGAGGAGATGCGTGCGGGAACAGTTTTTGCAGTAATACGAAGGTTTTGGGGCCCACCACAGATAATAGCAGATGCTTCACTTTCTGACATGTAATTTGATGAGCCGCGACGAGTTCTTGAAACTGTGCGAAGTAGTCGCTCCATTCTTCCTCACGTTCGTTGTACTGGCGGAACGTCGGAAGCGGTGCGGCGGCAGGTGTGGGCTGCTGATGCGACGGCTGTTGTTGGTTAGCTGCCTGCGCTGTGAGCTGGGACACCGCCTGGAGGAGTTGCGTTATTTGCGCCGTCTGTAACTGAATAATTTCCATTAAGTTTGGGTTCGGGGTAGTGGCCATGCTGACCGATTAGGCGCCGCGTATACAAGAAACTTATAACAAAACACAAATGCAATATGAAAGAGGACGCTCTGCAACAAAAAAGTCCACAAAATACGTAACAGAATATGTTCCCCCAAAAATCTTATAATAAGGGTGGGTGGGCGGGCGCAATTTCTGCGTGCTCCGACTGCTGCTGTCTGGCTGCTGCAAGTGGGTTGGTTCTCGGTTCTATCCCTCCTCGTCGCCACTTTTGTGTCCCAACTTCGTCGCCGCTTTTGCGTCCCAGCTTCGTCGTAGGTGTCGGTGGCCGAGTGGAATGAGACCGACACGCTGGTGCAGGTACGGAGGGGAGCAGCCAGAAACTATAAACACTCGAGTAAATTAGAAAGAGATATATTGCACAGAATGTAACAATACTTAACTTTTACATAGTACTGCAGAATGTTGATACATAGTTGTTAGAGGCCTGCCTAGTGCCTGAACAAATAGCAAAGTCTTCACTGGTGCCTATCTGATTACGAAGGTCCTAACTCGTTGCTATCTCAGTCCGAAGTGCCAAGTGTCCTTCAGTGGTGGCCACGAGCGGCGTTGTCGCAGAGGGCGCTCGTGGCTGTCGTCGTGAGAACGCCGCGCCGTGCGTGCATGGCGGCGCGCGGCGAAAGTAAGTGGCGCGCACTTTGTACTTGTGCGACACCACAAGAACAGCGTGTAATGGTCTTATTTTTTTATTATTTTACCGCCGATTGAAATTCAATACTAGTGAGAAATGTGGTGATGGTGTGCTGGATATGTGAAATGTGCGTTCTTGCGTGTGATAGTTTAGAGAAGTCACAACATCGTGATAACACTTCGAGACAATCTCGGCCTTGCACCAGACGGTATGGCGACGTGATTAAGCGAGTGGAGAAAATTGTTTTGCAGAATCGGCGAACTGTTGAAGACATCGCGTCCAAAGCTGATATTTCAAATGTTCAAATGTTTGTATAGCTTATGGGACTTAACTACGGGGGTCATCAGTCCCTAAACTTACAAACTACTTATGAACTAGCTAATACTAAGGACGGCACAAATATCCATGCCCGAGGGGGGATTCGAACCCCCGACCGTAGTGGCCGTGCAGACCGTGACTGGGAGCGCCTCAGTCACCTCGGCCACCGCGGCCGGCAGCTGATATTTCCGGGGGATCTACGTACATAATCGAGCAAGAGGACCTGAAAATGCGGAAAATGTCATCGAGGTGGGTGGCACGAATGGTGATGGATAAGCGCAAGGCTGCGCGCCTGGCATATCGCGCAATGTTAACACGTGATGACGGCATGTATAGAAACATCTTTTCGTCGATTGTGACGGAGGATGAGACATGGATGCCGATTATCAATCGGAGAAGAAATAGCCTAAATGGAAACAAACAGACTCATAGCCATCAGAGAGAGAGAGAGAGAGAGAGAGAGAGAGAGAGAGAGAGAGAAGGGTAAGCGCCAGTGCCGAAAAATGAAAAATTGTAGCGGCCGCGTTGTGGAACAGCGATGGCGTAATCCTTACTGCATTCCAAATCGCAAAACGGTGAGAGGTTCAAAATACCGAGAGGTTTTGCAGGTAAAGTTCCTTCCTGCAATGCGCGAAAAACGGCCAGGAAAGGCTGCAAGCGTGTACTTTTATCAAAAAACGCGCCAGCAAATGGGGTGAACGCAGTTTTCGTGTGACAACAACTCTGCAGTGATCTCTCATGTTGGTTTGTCAGCTGACATGGCTCCGAAGGACTTTTGACTATCCAAAGATGAAAGACACTGTTCGCGTTTCGCACATTCACGAGCTCAAATACTATCAACGATTTTACATTGCTTTAAGGAGACTCGTAAAGAAGCGCTCGAGCGGCTATGGAATCACGGCGGCGGCGTCGTAATTTTTACTGCTGTAGGGACATTATTTTGAGAAGTGACAGAAGTTTCACAGTTTCAGTGTGATTAGCTTGAGAGAGACGAAAAACCGGAGGCGTTATAAGTTGAATGTTTCTACGTCTACATACATATTCCGCAGTCCACCCAAAGGTGCGTGGCAGAGGGAACCTAGTACAACTACTAGTTACTTGCTTTCCTGTTCCACTCCCATATAGAACGAGGGAAAAAAATGCTTGTATGCATTTGCACGAGCCCTAATCTCTCTCATCCTTGTGATCTATACGCGAAATAGGTTGGCAGTAGCACAATCGTTCTGTAGTCCGCTTGAAATTACGGCCCTCTAAAATTCTTCAACAGTTTTTCTTGAAAATAACGTCACCATCCTCCCATATAGTTGGGCAATACTTAAGACGGGATCGCACAAGCGTTTTATATGCGTTCTCTTATACAGACGAATCACATCTTCCCAAAATTCTACCAATAAACCGAAGTGACCATCCGCCTACCACAAGACGTTATATGCTCGTTCCATTTCATATCCCTGTGTAGCGTTACGCTTAGATATTTAATTGATACGACTGTGCGAAGCAGTGCACTACTAGTGCATCACCTTACAGTTTTCTTTATTTGGAGCTAGCAGCCATTCCTCAAACCATCTAGAAATGTGGTTCAAGTGATCCTGCACCCTGCTCTAGTCGTTGAATGACGACACCTCCCAATCCACCACATCATCGGCAAAGAACCGTAATTGCAATTCACTCTGTACGTCAAATCATTTATGTAAGTAGAAGATAATAGAGGCCCTATAACATTTCCCTCGTGCATTTCTGACGATACCGTAGTCTCTGATGAACTCTCGATGTTCGAAAATCTTTGTAAATCTATCGGACTCAACTGCGTGGTTGTTAGTCCATAGCTTACAAAGTGCTTAAACTAAGTTAAACTAACCTAAGGACAACACACACATCCATGCCCGAGGGACGATTCGAACCTCCGACGCGGGAGGCCTCGCGATCCGCAACGTGGCGCTACAGACCGCTCGGCTACTCCCGTGCGGCTGAACACTCGCTATCGAGGACAACGTACTGGGATCTATCATTTACGTAGTCTTCGAGCGACTCACATATTTGGGTGCCTGTTCCATATACCTTCGTTAGCAGTCTGCAGTGCGGTACCGTGTCCAACCTCATTTGAAAATCGAGAAATATGTTCCTCTTAATGTTGATAATTATTACGTACATTTCTCTGTACCAATTTAAATCTATGAAGACTAAGGCTTTGTTGCAGATTTTTACTGCGGGAGTTCAGAGTTCTAGATTCGCATGGTCCCTAGACTTAGACACGACAAACTATCGAGCTAGGTGGCGCAGTGGTAACACACTGGACTCGCATTTGGAAGGACGGTGGTTCAAATCTTCCTCCGACCATCCAGATTTAGGTTTTCCCTCATTTCCCTACATTAAATCCAGGCAAATGCCGGGATCTACATCTACATGGGATACTCTGCGAATCACATTTAAGTACCGGCCGCCTTTGAAAGGGGACGGCCGACTTCCTTCCACATGTGTCCTCGGATTCTTTCGCGACGGCATTATTTCATTAAAAAAATCCCGGTTTACTAGCCGCATCATGTCGGATTATATCCTCGAGCTTTCGATGGCAAGCTCCGCCATCGTCATCAGGAGTAAAATCACTGACTGCCGGTGTTGACAAGGCATCCTGCTGATATAGCTGCAGCGCTGCGTCTAGAAGCTTCTGGAGGGCCAGAGAGCGCCTGCGCAGGAAGACAGCGCGGGCCGATGGGCCGCGGTACCGCGTGACGTCACGTGGAGCGTGCCGCCGGCGCCACATTTGAACCTGGCGCTCTCGCTTCGCTGTCAGCGCAAGACCTCTGCTTCCGCTCTACGTCTAGGGCCCCGCCCCCAGGCCCTGCTGAATGTATACACATGGTCTCTGTTGAAATTGTTGACGTTTAATTTCAGCCGCCTCTTTTATAACAGAATCCCAGTAATCTGCTGTTTGGGCCAGAAGTTCGTGTTTTCAAATAGTATTTTATGCCCATTTGTTAGGCAATCTGCCAAGGCTGACTTCTCAAACTACCTTTGCTTTATGTGCCGAGTTTGTTCCGCACAACGTTCAGCAACAGTTCTAATCGTCTTCCACACTCACAGGGGACGCCATATTCACCTGGAACACGCAGACCTGTACTGTCCTTAACGGGGCGTAACATGTCTCTGATCCTGGAGGCGGGCCGGAAAACTGGTGTTCGTCCATGTCTCTTCAGGAGGCGTCCAATCTTGCTGGTCGTTGCTCCACAGAATGGGAGGAATGCTGCTGGCTTGGCCTCGTCCGTGGGTTTCACCGTTTCCTTACGTTGGTAGCAACGGAAAGCTTTAAAGATTTCACTTTTGCTGTAACCGTTCTCCTTGAAAACACGCTTGAAATATTGAAATTCAGACTCCAAATTGTCGTCGACCGAAATAACCTTTGCCCTGTGTACTAGCATGTTCAGGACAGCTTTCTTGTGTACTGATAATGGAAGCTGGCGTTGCCGTTCATGTAGCGATCTGTGTGTGTAGGTTTTCTATACACTGAATGACCAAGCCGGCCTCCTGCTTTTCGCTCGACCAAAATCATCCTTCTTCATCTCGACAGCGAATTTTATGTTGGGATGGATACCGTTCATGTGGTCTACAAACTGCTGCAATGTATCCTTGCCATGAGGCCATATCACAAAAGTGTCGTCAACGTATCGTAGGAAGTAGAATGGACGCAACATCGCCGAGTTAAGTGCCTGTTCTTCAAAATAATCCAAATCCATACCCAAACACTCCGAGCGTAAGCTCTGTCTCTAATGACCACGCTGTCGACGGGTCGTTAAACACCAATCTTACTTCCTTCCGACCTCACCTTGTAGTAAGGGGAACCTATGCTGGAGTGAGGAGCGTAACCGCTGTGGGGAGTTGTCAGTGGTACTGACCGGGGCGCTGCGGCCTGGAGGGCGACCTCTGCAGCTCGTCCTCGAGGCGGCGGCGGATGCGTTCGGCGTCGGCGTCGAGCGGCGCGGGCGCGGCGGCGGGCAGCCTCTGCAGCTGCGAGGCGTGCAGCCGCAGCAGCAGCGCGTGCAGCTCCTCCTCCAGGCAGCCGCGCCGCGCCACCGCCTCCACCAGCTCCGCGCGCAGGTGCACCAGCTCCGCCTGCAACACGACACGCGACACTGCCTGAGGCGGGCTGAGCCATTGCTTACACCACTTTACTTCAGAAAAAGGGAAGCACTAGATGGAGAGAGAGAGAGAGAGAGAGAGAGAGAGAGAGAGAGAGAGAGAGAGAGAGATGGATGGATGGATGGATGGATGGAGAGGGAGAGGGGGGAGAGGGAGAGGGGGGAGAGGGAGAGGGGGAGAGGGAGAGGGGGGAGAGGGAGAGGGGGGAGAGGGAGAGGGGGGAGAGGGAGAGGGGGAAAGGGAGAGGGAGAGGGGGAGAGGGGGGAGAGGGGAGAGGGGGATAGGGGGATAGGGGGAGGGGGAGAGGGGAAAGGGGGAGAGGGGGAGAGGGAGAAAGAGAGAGGGGGAGAAAGAGGGGGAGAAAAAGAGAGGGGGAGAGGGGGGAGAAAAAGAGAGGGGAAGAGGGGGGAGAGAGTGGGGAGAGGGGGAAAGAGGGGGGAGAGAGCAGGGGAGAGAGGGGAGAGTGGGGGAGAGAGGGGGATAGAGAGGGGGATAGAGAGGGGGATAGAGAGGGGGAGAGGGGGGAGAGAGGGGGAGAGGGGGGAGAGGGGGAGGGGGAGTGGGGGGAGAGGAGGAGAGAGAGAGAGCGTGGGAGTGGGGGAGAGGGGGGAGAGAGAGGGGGGAGAGAGAGGGGGGAGAGAGAGGGGAATGGAGGACGAGGGAGGGAGATGAACAAAGGGAGGGGATGCGGAAGGAGTGAGGGAGGATATGGGCAGACATGGAGTAAGGGAGGATATCGGCAGAGGCGCAGGGAAGGTATGGCCAGGGAGAGAGGGAGTTCGAAAGGAAGAGATGGAGGGAGGAAGGGAGAGATGGACAAGACAGGGAGAGTGGGAAAAGAGAGTCAGAGGGAAAAGGAGGGAGGAGATGCAGAAAGAGGTGTGGAGGGATGAGATGGACGTAGGAGAGTGGCTTGTTACAGTTTATATGAATACAAGGATTTCGTTTCTTTGACATCTATATTTTCAAAGCAATATTACCCCGTGACAACCAACCACGATACATGTGACAGCCATCCCAGGATCAGTAGTCACAAACATCGCGTAATACAAAAGGCATGCTAATTTTATCACAATAATTATGGAGTCATAAAGGAAGCAAGAGTAGACAAATGTGAAAATTACAGAACTATCAGTTTAATAAGTCATGGTTGCAAAATACTAACACGAATTATTTACAGACGAATGGAAAAACTTGTGGAATCTGACATCGGGGAAGATCAGTTCGCATGTAGGAGAAATATAGGAACACGGGAGGCAATACTCACATTACAATTTATCTTAGAAGATAGACTAAGGAAAGGCAAACCTACATTTTTAGCATTTGTAGATTTGGAGAAAGCTTTTGACAATGTCGACTGGAATACACTGTTTCAAATTCTGAAAGTAGCAGGGGTAAAATATAGGGAGCGAAGAGTCATATTCAACCTGTACCAAAACCAGACAGCAGTTATTAGAGTCGAAGGGCAGAAAGGGACGCAGAGGTGGGGAAGGGAGTAAGACAGGGTTGTAGCCTTTCCCCAATGTTGTTCAATCTATACATTGAGCAAGCAGTGAAAGAGTGGAAAGAGAAATTTGGAGAGGGAATTAAAGTTCAGGGAGAAGAAATAAAAAGTTTGCGGTTTGCCGACGACATAGTAATTTTGTCAGAGACTGCTAAGTATCTGGAAGATCAATTGAATGGAATGGACAATGTCTTGAAAGGAAGATATAAGAGGAACATTAACAAGAGTAAAACGAGGATAATGGAATGTAATATCAAAAAATCAGATGATGCTGAAGGAATTAGATTAGGTAATGAGGCAATAAAAGTTGTAGATGAGTTTTGTAATTTGGGTAGCAAGATAACTTCTGATGGCCGAAGTAAAGAAGAATGGCTATGGGAAGAAAAGCGTTTCTAAAGAAGCGAAACTTGTTAACATCCAATATTAATTTAAATGTTAGGAAGTCCTTTCTGAAAGCACTGTATGGTAGTGAAACTTGGACGATAAGGAGTTCAGATAAAAAGGATAATAGAAGCTTTTGAAATGTGGTGCTACAGACGAATGATGAAAATTAGTTCGGTAGATCATGTAACTAATGAGAAAGTACTTAACCGAATCGGAGAGAAAAGGAGTTTCTGGCCTATCCTGACTAAGAGAAGGGATAGATTGGTGGGACACATTCTGAGACATCAAGGCATCGTCAACTTAGCATTAGAAGAAAGTGTGTGGGTTAACAATCGTAGAGGGAAGCCAAGGTATGAATACAGTAAGCAGATTCAAAAAGGTGTAGATTGCTGAACTTATTCTCAGATGAAGAGACTTGTACAGGACAGGGTAACGTGGAGAGCTGCATCAAACAAGTCTGCGAACTGAAAACCACAACAACAAACAACAAAGTATTTTTATAAACAAACTACAAGTTAGTTACATAAAGGTGCGAATATTTATGTTGGTTACCGAGTAAAAAAAATGTATAAGAAATTGAGTAACATACCCGGTCTCTCCTATGGGGTGCGATATTTAGGCTGAAAATTAATAACAGCACAACAAACATTTTACGCGACGGCTAAGCGATGTACACCAACAAACTGCAGCGAAGGAAGCAGAAGGAGCTCTACGGCTCGTTTACAATGAACCGCAGTCGTACTCTGGAGCTGCGAGTTACTATTTGGCTACTTCCGTTAAACGATTGTGCGCCCACTTCGTTAAGTACTGCAGGATGGCGTATAAATGCGACAGTTATCCCTTGAAGACCCTGTAATTACCGTACGGCGGACGAAGAGCGCTACAATTAGAGGCCTCGTCTTTGGAGGTCCTTGGCCGTGGGCGGCAATTCTCGCTAACTGCCGCCGCCAAGGGTGCTTATTACGACCTCGAATGGCGCGTTGGCCTACGGCGGATTCCGGCTGCACGCACTCTCGCATAACGTGTGGTCCGCGGCGAGCACTGCCAAAGGGCACCAGCAGCGTGTTATTAGGAATGGCGCCTTTCACAGATACGGTAGTGTTTCCTGTTACGCCGACGCATACACTGTTAGTAATGTAGGGGCGATCTTTACGGCGGCCTGATACAGTGTAACCTCAGGCCTTCTGGAATCATGACTGAAGACTACCGGACGAGGAAGTCGCAAAAATTTATTTGTTAATGGTAGTAGCCGACATCGGGGAAGATCAGTTTGGGTTCAGGAGAAATGTAGGAACACGGGAGGCAGTACTCACTTTACGGCTTATCCTAGACGATAGATTAAGAAAAGGCAAACCTACATATCTAGCATTTGTAGATTTGAAGAAGGCTTTTGACAATGTTGATTGGAATAAATTCTTTCAAGTTCTGAAGCAAGCAGGAGTAAAATATAGGGAGCGTAAGGTTATTTACAACTTGTACAAAAACCAGACCGCGGTTGTCAGAGTTGAAGGGCATGAAAGGGATGCAGTGGTTGGGAAGGGAGTAAGACTGGGTTGTAGCCTTTCTGCAACGTTATTCAATTTGTGCATTGAGCAAGCTGTAAAGGAAAGCAAGGAGAAATTTGGAGAAGGAATTAAAGTTCAGGGTGAAGAATTAAAAACATTGCGTTTTGCCGACGACATAGTAATTCTGTCAGAGACAGCAAAGGAACTGGAACAGCAGTTGAACGGAATGGACAGTGTGCTGAAAGGTGCATATAAGATGAACATTAACAAGAGCAAAACTAGGGTAATGGAGTGGAGTCTAAGAAAATCAGGTGATGCTGAATGAATTAGATTAGGTAACGAAAGAATAAAGGAGGTAGATGAGTTTTCTTACATGTGAAGTAAAATAACAAATGATGGTCGCAGTACAGAGGATATAAAATGCAGACTGGCAACGGGTAGAAAAGCATTCTTGAAAAAGAGAAATTTGTTAACCTCGAATATTGATTTAAGTTCAACGAAGTTCTTTCTGAAGGCATTTGTGTCGGGTGTTGCCTTGTATGGGAGTGAAACATGGACGATAAACAGTGCGGAAAGTAAGAGGTTAGAGACTTTTGAAATGTGGTGCTACAGAAGAATGCTGAAGATTAGGTGGGTGGATCGCGTAACTAATGAGGAGGTATTGAACAGAAATGGGGAGAAAAGGAATTTTTGGCATACCTTGACTAAAAAAGGGATCGATTGGTAGGATACATTCTTAGACATCAAGGAATTGTGAAGTTAGCGTTGGAGGGAAGTGTGTGGCGTAAAAACCGCAGCCGCAGTGGAGTAGCCGAACGGTCTAAAGCGGCTCGCTGCGGAGCGTGCGGTTGTTCGCCGTGGAGGTTCGAGTCCTCCCTAGGGCGTGTGTGTGTGTGTGTGTGTGTGTGTGTGTGTGTGTGTGTGTGTGTGTGTGTGTGTGTAGTCCTTAGATTAGTTTACCTTAGTTTAAGAGTTTAAGTAGTTTGTAAGCTACGGACTGATGACCACGTAGTTTGGTCCGATAGATTTACAAACATTTGAACAATTTTTTTTTTAAAACCGCAGAGGAAGACCAAGAGATGGATACAGTAAGCAGACTCAAACAGATGTAGGTTGTCGTGGAGTTGAAGAGGCTTGCTCAGGATAGGGTATTGTGGAGAGCTGCATCAAACCAGTCTCCGGACTGAAGACAACAACAACAACAACACTAGCTGCTAAACCCGTTATTGCCTGGGTATGTATGCATTTTTCTAGACTTATATTAGAAGCGATAATAAAAGCTCGAAAAATATTTTATCTTCATGTATTCATAAAAAAAGAGCTTAGAAATTGTAAAACAGTAAAACAAAGAAATATACATAATGTACAAAATTTTAAGTGCAGTATCCAAAGAAAGAAAAATAGTAATAAAATACAAATTATGTACAACATTAATTTAATTCAAAACTTGATTATACACAATATTTATTGATACTCGTGAGAGCAAAGTTTTTGTGACTCAAGGTTTACGAGCCGGCCGCGGTGGCCGAGCGCTCTGCAACGCGCCAGTCACGGTCCGCACGGCCACTACGGTCGGGGGTTCTAATCCCCCCTCGGGCATGGATATTTGTGCCGTCCTTAGGATTAGCTAGTTCATAAGTAGTTTGTAAGTTTAGGGACTGATGACCCGTAGTTAAGTCCCATAAGCTATACAAATATTTGAACAATTTTTTTTCCGAGGTTTACGACATCTCCCCTGAACTGTGTGTCGTAGTTAGTTTTTAAACCCCACAGGGATTATTGTCTGATACTAAGCACTATATGTACCAAGTTCGGCTGACATTGGTGCATTATTTTAGGAGGAGATATGAAAAAATAGTGTGTGATGTAGCAGTTATTCGGAAATTTCATTGTTAATGACGTCATATCTCCTAAAATATATGTCGTACTGTAAAATTCAAAGGTACATTCAGTGGTGTATGAGCCTAATGTCTGCAAAATATATCGTGAATGGTGTTACCAGTAAAGACGTAATAAATCGAAACCTCATGCGAGATAATGCGGTTTTTCATTAACCAAATTGTTTATGACTTCACATATCTCATGAACTATATAGAACTGTGAGAGTATCGAAGAAACGTTCAGTGGTATGTATGTGTACTACCTGTGAATTGTCTTGCGAATACAATTTGCCGCGACGGATTAGCCGTGCGTACTGGAGCGCCGTGCTGCGGTGTACGCGGCCGTTCGCAGTCGAGGGTTCGAGTCCCTCCTCGGGCATGGGTGTTTGTGTTGTCCTTAGGTTAGTTTACCTTAGTTTAAGTAGTTTGTAAGCTACGGGCTAATGACCACGTAGTTGCGTCCGTTAGATTTACCAACATTTGAACCTTTTTTCAATACAATTTAACCCGTGAGGCCTCGCGTGTGAACATTTTGCTCTAGTAAGTTTCAAACAATCACCTTTTAACCAATTTTAAATAGTCAAATATGTGGGTTTTCTTATAAACGCAAGTAGAAATACTTATTTAAACATATTAAGTACATTACAAAATGTTCGTTGACTGTCAGAAAAATGCTATACAAGAGATCGATCGCATAACTTTTAAACGCGCGAGTTCTCACAACTTGCAACTCGCATCTTATAGCTTGCAACGTCATGCCAAATGTCATAGATATACCTCATGAATATCGCAAAAGTAGTAAACGACATACTTTTTTTTTCCCTTTTATCGTTTTGTTGAGGTTGTCAGTGAAAAAAAAAGTTTCGTGAAGATTTGAAATCATGGTCAAAGTTTAGTGCAATTCGCCAAGTGCTCTTATTGTCAAATATTTGACAAAATCACGCTATCACACGCCGAAAGATGGTAGAGCCGACCGCTGGCTCAAAACGGGAAATCTGGGTTCGAATCCCGGTCCAGCACAAATTTTCATCTTTGCCATTGGATTTTTTTCACTGCCCTGAAACGGTCGAAATGTTAAAATATTGTGAATTCGTAAAATGACGGCCGTTAATGTCAACAAATGGTGATTTCTTTTTTTTTCGGACATGTCCGAAAAGAACAGAGACCATATAGATAATTCTGATTCACTTAAGAAAACAAAACCCGTTTGCCACGACCGCAAATAGAGGTTTCTTATTACGGCCGGCTTTGGTAAACCAGCACCGCACGGCAATGGCCGTGCACTATAAGCGTATCGCTGCGGATTGGGCGGCTGCTCCTCGTCAAAAAATATTCAGACGTTTGTGAACTTCATGGGACTTGACTGCGGGGTCATCAGTCCCTAAACATACAAACTACTTATGAACTATCTTATACTAAAGACAGCACAATTAGCCATGCCCGAGGGGGGATTCCAACACCGACGGGTAACGGTCTCGCGTTCACAGCATAGCGCCTCGATGCGCTCGGCCATTCCGCCGCGGCTGATCCCCGTCGGAATTTTGAGTCGTCCCTTGGGTATGGGTATGTGTGCTGTCCTTAGCATAAGTTAGTTTAAGTAGTTTCTAAGTTTTTGGAATGATGACCACTGCAGTTTGTTCCCATAGCTTCACAAACATTTGCTTATGAAAACAATCATCTGGTCTCAGCCATATGACATAGTGAGATGTCGAGTAGATCCTCTCGTGTAAATGAACGAATGTATTAGCAGCTTAGATTATCGAAGCCGGCCGTCGCAATATATTTCTATTTGAAATCTTGATAAACGAAAATTTCTTCTACGCAAGATAAAATAGAGCAGAGAAACCTCTGATAGATCTTTGAATGGTACGCGAAATCACATACAGAAAATGATGTGACGATTGAGAGTATAAAATTATAAATCGGTTCTTACTTTAAAAATGACTCTGGTATATATAATTAACGCGACGGCGGGCATAAACATCCATAAATTTCATTGCGGATGTAGACGATGTTCGATCCCTTCACGGGAACCTGCTAACCATTACCTCAAGTAAACTAAAGGGCAAGTAAGTTAAATATTTGGGTCTGTCTGAGAGCGTGCCACTGCCCAACGCCTCACTTTCGAGGAAAGGATGTAACAAATCGAATATTTCAAATGTTTGTTAAGTTTATTACACTTATTTTCGGGGTCATCAGTCCCCAAACTTACAAACTACGTATAAACTAACTTATACTAAAGGCAGCACAAACATCCATTCCAGAGAGGGGGGGGGGGGGGAGATTCGAATCCCCGACAGGAAACGGCCTCGTAGATCTGAGGATAGCACCTCAATGCGCTCGGCCATTCCGCCGTGCCAACGGATTTATGGTGCTGTTTTCAGGGAATGAAAACCAAACGCAAGAGAAACAAATCAGATAATCTGCGCTGTGTCCTAATCACGATGGAGCAGGGACTCTTACAGAAGCGAATCCTACTCTTTCGCCGTGTGGCCAGTGAAGCAACAGGAAGACAAACACGGAACTTTCAAACATTTCCATCCAAAAGTCACTGGCTGTCAGCAGTCTGACTCACGTTCCAAATCCAGTTTGTAGGTCAGGCAAACGATGAACAATGAAATGAGTGCCTTCGTACGTGGTCCGGCTGCGTACTGTCGGCGCGGCGGTTCGAATGCAGTTGCAGGCACAGACGTCGATCCCAAATATTATTATGCAACACTTTAATCAAATCTTCTCTTTCTTAGTTCCGTAATATTATATTCATAATTGTTGCTTCTATCTGTCTATTGCAACTGAAATAAACTAATCCTTCTGTTTGGCATAGGCGTTTCAACGTTATTGTATACAAGGCATCTGCAGTGGCTTGAAATATACATTAATTTCTCTATAGAGGTTCGAATTTCTGCCACATTGTACCTTAGTATGGTGTAGTGCCATATAAATATTACTTATTTTTGTAGATATTGGTCTACATGTATACTACTGGTACAGCATTTCCTCCGTTCTTCTTTCTCTCTCTCTCTCTCTCTCTCTCTCTCTCTCTCTCTCTCTCTCTCTCTCTCTGTATGTGATTTTTTATTAAGATGTAGGATTGATGATTGGATGGTAATGACACTTTTCTTCCCCCTTTATTTATATACTGTTTCCTTCTTTCTCTCTCTCCTCTTGTGTGTGTGTTTTACATTTATTTTATTAAATTTATGACCATACACATGTAGTACACAGACTCGATCAAAAGATCAAAACTCGAATACGAAACTAAGAAATTACACTCATAGCATCTGTAATGATGGAATACTCACACACACAAACACACACAAGACCGGAGCTACATAGATCTGAAGATGGGCAATTAATAGGCCAAGCAAGTAACCATTTATATAAATAAGTAATGTGATCATTGACTGATTTATCAATTAAAAATTATTTCTAGGTGTTCTCATTTTGGCAGTATATTTCAAGAACTCGTGTAATATTAAGAAATCTTTTACCCCACTTATAAATTTTCAAAAGCCACTGTATAAAATCTATTCTTTTTGCTCTTGTTTTATGAATGTCTTGCGACATATATTTCAGCAAATCCAGCAAACTAGTAAAAATAACGTAATATCATACCCTTTTATAAAAATCATGCAGTTATTGATTCCTAAATTTTCTGTTTGTAATAATGAATGACGTCGTCAGTCATTACTGTAAATATATTTAAGAGTAGTGGATCAGCCACCTGGGTCAGTTTTTTGTGTCGAAATTGTTTTAACCTGTACAATAAGTATATAATTTGTGAAAGTTAATCTTGGTATCAAACCAATTTCTCGAAAGATGTCTTGGTATCACAATATCCTCCTGTAACTACCAAGGAATTTCTGCAGACTGTGACTGAGTAAATACCACGCGATTTCTCTTACACATTCATTTGAGAGAGCCGATGAACGAAGATGACTAGTTGTTCCACCAAAGCAAGACAGTGATTTCCTGTTGTGACCTCGTCGCCTTCTGATTAGTACTCGTCCCGGTCTAGTTGTCAATAAAGGTACTGGGGCAGGATCCTTTGACTTCTAAAACATTGATATAGTTAGTATTACAAGATATTTATTGACTGAAATTTACAATACTCAACTTTAGAACATATGTCTGTTTCTTCTCTCTTCTCCCGGTGTCTTCCGTTTGATGCTAGCTGTCCTGTGACTGCTAAGTTCGTAACCGCGTTCTGACTTCGTAGCTGCCTGAGTTCTGTCTATTAACTGACGGGCGCTCCCTAGTAACTGACGGGCCAAATGTATGTCGGCCTAGATATAGCCGCTTGCAGAGGGCGCGCATCTTCGGTTACTCCCTCCAGGATGCGCGGCGCCTGCTTGCGATTGGTTTTCGGTCGATCGCTGCCTTCTCTAACGTCTGGCGTGTGGCGCTGACTTTACGCCACAATTCCTATTTGAGTTACATCAGGACAGTGTAGCCTTTGCATGCTGATTAAAGTAATCGCACCTGGGATCTCTCCTCGTCTTATTAGGATAAAAGATCGAATAATTAACTTTCGGTGAAGTATCAACTAACATTGTTCCTTTACAGATCACTTGCCTGCGAATCGATAGAACTTCGTTTCTTACAGAAGGTTTTTCTTCACCCAATAAAATTAATTTAGAAAATGGGAAATAGAAAAGCTACTGACAATGGAAGTCGGAATAGTTGGTCTAAACGTATATTCAGAATTAAGCACATAACGAGAAGTAGCCGTGTCAAACGTTTTCATAAAATTATCACACACAGAATGCAGCCGCTGACCAACAGACTTCCTATAGGACAAGTCGGACTACTACGATTCTCACAACACTAGCATCTTCAGACAAGTCCTCAGAGAGAGCTCAGAAATGAAATAACGGATACCACTATAATTGATACAATTATAATAATTGGAACAAAACTGTAGATTTGTATGCAATACGTACGAAGAAACACACAAACTTATGGACACTGTTTTATATACAAAGATCATGGCTACAGTCACAACATTCTTATAGTTTATTGTAAATATATTATTACTCCGGTATGTGAATGAATTATGATGAATAGAACTAAGCTGATGTTTCAAATATCGTGATCTTTGATTGTTACGTGTACTGCAATTTGGCCAAGTGTGCTGCGATCTTATGTTCAACCACTGCCATACCACAGCCTAACATACCAGTCACGACACTCGAGCGAATTTTTGTTACCCACCGCCACAGCTGCGCACCATCCGGCCAGCAGGGGCACTACTGAGTTGGCGGTATTTCGTGCGTTGTACTTCGGAATACTCCTAGCTTATATTCGATTCCGTGATGCTTTCCGGAACGGGGAACGCTTGTAGCGCAATAAAATGTAGCAACAACCAGAAAAATACCTCATTTGACTGTTTTCAGATTTCCTAAGGTCACTGAGAGGTATGCAACAATCATTCTGCTGAAAAGTTTCCGTCACGATTCACCTGAAAATTGCATATATTTATATGTAATAGTGATTGTTTGACCCTTTAGGAGTAGAAAATGGCTCATAGTGTATATAGGCAGCTATGTACTGCAGTCGGGATGTCCAAAGGTACAGAAAAAAAGCGTATGATAGACCTAAGATATAAACATACTGAAGAATGTGCTACAAAACACTGAAATCGTATGCTTTAGTACAAAATTGAAAGTTCGGAAAATAAGATGAAAAGTATCTAGGGAGACAGGCAAATACCCAATATTTGTAGAAAATATTAACACCAAACTCTAATCTGGGGGTCAGTGGTCATAGTCTTCTTTTTTTTCCGGAAATATGCGCGTAAGGATGACAGTTCGTAATCTTTAAACTATCAAAAAGTTTTTCTGCGTATTTCAGCTATTAGTTGGAAGCATCTCGTTCGACACAGAACAATAAGAAAGATAAAAGTCGTAGTTTTGCTAACACTTGTCCTAAAAACTAAAACTCAAAAGAAAATAAATTGTGCGTCATACGCGTTTACTTCGGAGTTACACGGTACGCTTCTTAGGCTTACATTACTTCTGTTTCAATGGGGAAAGCTGCAAAAATATTCGGAGGCACGTGTGTCTGCGTGAGGTTATAGATTTCATCGTTTCATTCATCTTTTTTAGTTCAATTACTGTTTATTTCTGCATCATCCGTTTCGTTTGATATTAGACTAAAACCTTTGTATCTAAAACAGTCGTATCGTGAATTACGTAGAAAAGGGTGCGAGAATAAAGTCTTATTCATACGATATATATGACGTTAACAGGGTGTTGCCTTGCTCGCCGCTTGGAGCGCTAGTGTCGTCGTAGCTGTCAGGCGGTAACAGATTTAACACCAGTGATGGGTGCTACCGACAAGGGTTCGCAAATCGATTCCGTATTTCTTGATTTCCAGAAAGTTTTTGACACCGTACCTCACAAACGGCTTTTAATCAAATTACGTGGTTATGGTATATCAACCCAAATTTGCGATTGGATAGGGGATTTCTTGTCAGAGAGGATACAGTTCGTAGTAATCGATGGTAAGGCATCAACTAAAACAGGCGTGATATCGGGCGTTCCACAGGGTAGTGTTATTGGTCCTCTGCTGTTCCTTATTTACATAAACGATTTAGGGGAAAATCTAAGTAGCTCTCTTAGGTTGTTTGCAGATGACACCGTTATTTACCGTGTAGTAAAATCATCTGAAGATCAAAACCAACTGCAGAACGAACTGAATAAGATATTAGTATGGTGTAAAATTGGCAATTGACTCTAAATAATGAGAGGTATGAAGTCGTCCACACGAGTACGAAAAGAAATCCGTTAAACTTTGTTTAGAAGTTAAATCAATCAAAGGTGAAGGCCCTAAACTCCACAAAATACCTAGGAATTACTATTACTTCAGACTTAAATTGGAAAGAACACGTAGATAATATTGTGGAAAGGGCGAACCAGAGACTGAGTTTTATTGGCAGAACCCTTAAAACATGCAACAGATCTACAAAAGAAACTGCATACACTACTCTTGTCCGTCCATTTTTGGACTATTGCAGGCCAGTGTGAGATCCTTATCAGGTGGGTTTAACGGAGGACATCGAAAGAGTCCATAGAAGGGCAGATCGTTTTATATTTTCACGGTACAGGGGAGACAGTGTTACGGAAATGATAAGGATATGGGTGGGAATCATCACAACAACGGCGCTTATCGCTGCGGCGTGGTCTACTTACGAAACTCCAATCGCCAACATTCTCCTCCGAATGCGAAAATATATTGTTGACCCCGACTTACATAGGTAGAAATGATCATCAGAATAAAATACGAGAAATCAGAGCTCGAACAAAGAGATTCGAGTGTTCTTTCTTCCCGTGTGCTATTCGAGAATAGAATGGGAGATAAATAGTATAATGGTGGTTCGGTGAATCCTCTGCCAGGCACTTAAATGTGATTTGCAGAGTATCCCATGTAGATGTAGAGTGTCGCGACTGGTATGTTACACTGTTGTCATACATTCCAATGACCATTTTATAATTTTCCACCTCCTTCCCTGTCCAAACCTACCACTTCTCTCGTTTTGGTCATCAATCTTATATGACTACTACACAAAGTTTACAAGAATTTCTGGACTGAAGAAGATTCAGATGTAAGTCAACCTGTACAACTGAGGGGGTTAAGCCGGCTGCAGAGGCAAGACAACAGGGTGTTACTCTTGTTTGCTGTGTCCCAGGCGCGCCAACCTCGCAGTTGTAAACAGATAACCGCCCGCGAGGGTCCGCAGAGAGAAAGAACCAGGAGGAGCAGAAGGGTCCTCCGCGGCCGGCATACGAATGAGGTCGGTATGCAAAGTGGCGGCGCACCGCCTGGACTGTGTCCAGGGCGGCGCGGGTGCAACACTGGTGGGGGCACGTGACTTCCGGCGGCTGCGGCTGCGGGGGCGGAGGCGGGGGATGCCTGCATGAGCGCTCGCGGCCGTGGCGGCGGCTCTGGCGGGGCGTCTGCTGCGGCGCGCGCATGCGCAGAATCCTGGACTAGCGGCCGGGCACGCTTACCTGCATATTTACTACGTCTCTGCCCCTGTCCACATCTTGGGCAGCACGCCATGCGGCTTCTTTGAGAACTCCTGCCAGCACCGCCAAAAGAACAGCCGCATTCATCATCGACCCAACACCATTATCCGTTTTTCAACGAACTCTCGATGAAAGTACTGCTAATATCTTTTTGTTTACACGCAATATCTGTCACATTGCTCCACCCCCGCTACGAAGAAAGGGCTGCTTGGTCAGACAGTTAAAGAGGATTAAAAGTGATCCGGATCTAACGGCGCGTAAGGACATTCCTCATTTATCATTGACAAGGTTCAAGTCCAGGAACCCTCTTTCTAGTCTCAGCGCAACTACAAGACGTGGATTTCAACATCACTGAGCAATGGCGAGAACTGACTAGAGCACTGACAACTTGACAGCTCTCTGGCTCGACCCCACAGAGAGACCAGCTGGTTTCCAACTTCCACGCCAACAATGGAAAGCGCTTAACATGATCCGAACATCAAATGGAATCTGTCAGGACTCTCTGTACAAATGGGGCTATCGCCAAGTCCTCAGCGCGACTGCGGTGCTTTGCGTCAGACTATTAATTGATCATATCGTGTATGACTGCAACATCAGATCGTACCCAAGACCAAAAATAGACATATATAAAGTGACAGATGTTGCAATTTCGTCGCTCGATGTTAGACATTTATATTTAAGGACCATGTTGGCTGAACATCTTCCTTAATTCATTCAACTTAAATTGTGTAAATTTAGCTGCTCATTTCATAGTTCTTATTTCTTATTTATTACAATTCTGACGACAAGTTTCGGCCTTGCCTCAGCTCATTATCAAATCAGCCAAGTCAGTGTACCTTCAATACACATGAGTCATATCACCAAATTTCAGAACCTAAAATAATATTCCTATTAAGGCCTATCATGAAATTCACAGAACAAAACAACATGTTTGTCGCCGAAATAGCGTCAATTAAAAACACTTGCGCTAGGCGGGCGAACAACCTCAGAAGGAATCTCCCAGCCAAAAATGCCATACGATTTTTTTTTCAGAATAAAATGTATTACTCTCTACAAAACCAGGCATCAACTAACCGTTGTTCTGCTGTAAATTACATGATACGCCTTAAGACGAATAATATTTTATGTTCTGTAAATTTGGTGATACGACTTGTGTGTATTGAAGATGACATTGGCTTGGCTGACTTGATAATAGGCTCAGGCAAGTCCGAAACTAGCCATTAAAAAAAATAAAAAAAATAAAAAGATCAATAAATAAAAATAAAACATCAGAAGGACGTATCACATTATACAGTACGAGCAGTAAATCATCAGTATCCGACTAACTGAAGTGAACTGAAATGAATATCATCAGATACAAAGAATGGCGAGATGTCGATCGGCTCCTCTATGGCGTCACTTTGATGCGATGGTGATGGACTAGTGAGGATCTGTTACACGAAGGTAATTTCAAGGTCAGAAAAGATAAAGTAACCATAGAGTACTTTTGACGCGCGTAATAAGGGAAACAAGACTGTAAGGAAAATCAGGACACATTGTAATTTGTTGTCTTTGAATAAGATTTGAAAATGTTAAAATGTGCAAGGTGTTTCAAATTCCAACAAAAATATGAGTAAGCTCTTGGGAAAGAGTGGTAATGTACAATATGTACAAGAAGCAAGACAGAATAATAAGATCATACAAACGAAAACGAAGTGATTTAAGGGTGGCCGCGGAGCAGAGGGCGAGCTGATTGAGGCGCTATGCTCTAATGCGGGAGGCCGATCCCCGTCGGGTGTTCGAATCCCCCCTCAGGCATGGATGTTAGTGCTATCTTTAGTATAAGTTAGTTTATACGTAGTTTGTAAGTTTAGGAAATGAAGACCCCGTAGTTAAGTCCCATAAGCTTAACGAACATTTGAACGTTTAAAAGGGTGGGCGAGTGCAAAGCGACAGAAAACTTCATTTTACTTTATTTTGAATGTATTTAGTATTGAAAACTATTGCCGCGGTGGAGTAGCCGAACGGTCTAAACCGTTCCGCTGCAGAGCGGTTGCTCGCCTTGGTGGTTCGAGTCCTCCCTGGGGCATGGGTGTGTGTGTTGTCCTTAGGTTAGTTTACCTTAGTTTAAGCAGTTTGTAAGCTACGGACTGATGACCTCGCAGTTTGGTCCGATAGATTTACAAACATTTGAACATTTTGAAAACTACTGACAACTATTTTCCAACATTTCACTTTCGAAATCGCATGGGAATATATATATATTGCCTGATTTTTACTCTTCTACGCCCTCTGTCGCAACTATTTTTTCTTTTCTTAGTTCGTGCTTCACAATTTTTATGTAAGTTAGGCAAGAAAAACTTCGAACAAAACGACAAGAAAGCTGAAATGTTTATCTCTGGTCTCGTTTCTGATCAGTGGACAGCTTATTAGCGACAGATGTGGCTCGCGAAATTGTTTATTTGTCTTTTAAAAACACTAACTGTTCTACGAATCAACTTTGTGACTGTCATGAGGTCAAATGTGTGTTGGTGTGGCAAGGGAAGAAAGAAATTTGCTGTATGGTTTACTGAATATGTATCATGAATACTATCAAGCCCATGTTCACCTTCCTGGCAACTCCTGATCTGCTATGGAAGTGTGCTCATTGCAAAACACAGAATGCGGTTTGCGTATCTGAATGGTACTATTTGGAAGCGTTGGCCCAAGACAACATTTTCATCATCAACAGTTGTCGAACTTGCTACATATGATGCTGTGATTGTTTTTAATGATGGAAACATAGGAAGAATGAAGTAAGTGTTACTGTGTTTAGCATTCAGGGGTTGTGCCCTCACTCTACCCATTTTTGAAATTGTAATCGTGTGGCAACAGGTGAAATGTCTACGCAGGACCTTGCAAAAGAAACAAGGCAAAGTAGTTACAGGACAAGTCTTGAGAATAGGTACGTTTCTGACTACAGTCATGGAACATTCTGAAAAGCATACTTAAAGAAATATGAGTTTAATCTTTAAATTCATTTTACTGGAAACTACACATTCTAACACTTATTTACCTTTTTCTGAGTACATTTGTGACATAATGCCTTCATATTCGATCCATACATTTCTCACAGTGCAACAAACAAGCACACGGAGCTAAATATTCAGATAATTCGTTTACGTTGAGATATGTAGATAATTTACTGAAAATATTACACTGATTTGCACTAAAACCATTAAAAAGTAATAAATAAATTTATATAAAGATAATCAAAATTGATATGTATAATTTTTGTACGAATTTAAACAAAACAGTTAAATTTTGGTATGCTTGACTTAACAGGTTACGAGGAAAAGGAAAATACGTAATTGTACAGTTATTAAAATTTTTAATTTTGTAAAATTTTCAATGTTTCAGTAAAGAAAACTGAACTGAAAGTAGCTTATATTATTTCCAAACATCAGACAAAATTTTACTTGTTCATCTTCAATACCTTAGCCACACCGTTTGATAACAAGAGAGTATACGTTTCACACATATTCCCCCTTATGATGGGGATGCAGTCATTCATCAAATGTTCAAATGTTTGTTAAGCTTAAGGGACTTAACTACGGGGTCATCAGTCCCTAAACTTACAAACTACTTATGAACTACTTACAACTAAGGACGGCACAAATATCCATGCCCGAGGGGGGATTCGAACCCCCGACCGTAGTGGCCGTGCAGACCGTGACTGAAGCGCCTCAGTCCCCTCGGCCACCGCGGCCGGCGCAGTCATTCATCCCTGCTTTTAGAAAGTAATGAAGGTAATCACAGAATGGTTTAACAGTGGAGTAAAAATATTCAGTGTAGAAAGGTATCATTGACAACTTTAAGTGACAGAATTCCTATCATCAGTTAAAGTGACGAAATTAACAGGATCTGTGGAATGAAATTAATATTCTAATGGATATACAATACATACTAGGTGTAAAAGTAAAAAGAAATGGAAAGCAGCAGAAAGGAAAGACATAACATCAAAATTGCTGATCACGACGAAAATAAGTTACTCCACCACACTGCCAGAAAAATATACCACGGAGAACAAAGCAAGGAGGTCATAGACTGGCACAGTCTAAGAGAGCATTCATGGTATCAAACGTGTGCGGGAGAAATTTCTGAGAGTGTAAATTTCGAGCGAAGCTTTAGCATGACAGTGAAACACGGACAGCGGGTAAACCCGATTAGAGAAGAATTGAAGCATTTCATACGTTACCATTACCTGACATTTCAGGAAGTAGGCGATCTAATTGAGTTAAACGGCAACCCAAAAGGAATGTAGCCACTGCTGACCTGTAGATGATGACTTAGTTCATTGAAACCTGTAGTCAGAAAATAAAGGACGGGGGGGGGGGAGAGATCCGTCTGGGAGGAGTTTTGATACGTGGTGCTGCTGCAGATTTTGGAAATTTAGTGAACTTATAATGAATGTGGTGGTTCTCCTTAGAACTAGTGGAAAAAAAGGCCGCGGTGGCCGAGCGGTCTGCGGCGCGCCAGTCACGGTCTGCACGGTCGCTGCGGTCGGGGGTTCGAATCCCCTCTCGGGCATGAATGTTTGTGCTGTCTTTAGTATAAGCTAGTTCATAAGTAGTTTGTAAGTTTAGGGACTGATGACCCCGCAGTTAAGTCCCATAAGCTCTACAAACATTTGAACTAGTGAAAAAGGACCACAGGACACGTGCTAAGATATTAGAGGATAATCGCCATAGCACTATAGACAGCTGTAGAGGATACAAACTATAGAGAAGACGGTGATTGAAATACATCAAACATATAATTGACGACGTACGATGCCACTGCTACTTCGACGGGAAGAGGTTGGCGCATTAGGGAAATCCATGACGGTTACATTAAATGATGTGTGAGACAGATGGCTCAATATACAAATTAATTAATTACACACCTGATGGCCTCGGGGTTCACACGCCGCTCTCTTGGGGTTCAGAATCTGGATCCACTACTTCTCATTCAAGTAGCTCTTCAATTGACCTATCACGATGTTAATTGGGCGCCCTCTAACACAGCCCGAAAACTCACACGAAAAAAACAATTTATACCTTTTTAGAGACAACGACTTAAGTTATCATTACGGAATAAAATAGGTCATTCCTTTCCCGAAGAAGTAACTGACAATGTAATACAATATTTACAGATCTCTTTTTACACTTGGCCGCCTGATTTCAAAGATAATATTATGCGTAGACCGCAGAGATACATAACCAGACTGGCAACGGAGTATGCACTAAGGTAAAACCGTCAAGAAACCGAAGATTGGTTTGAACACCACAGTACTGTACTAGACATGGTCCTGTTTGCCGCTGCCTTCCCCCGACCTCCGAACTGACGTACCCAGCCAGGCAGCCAGGTATAGGAGGACCTACAGTTCAACGTAGATTCTGAACTACGGTGCTAGGAGACATCTTTTCACGTCATTACCAGAAGTGAAAGAAGTCATAAGTTACAGACAAGAGTCCTAGGATAGGATCTAACGCGCGACCTTTTGGAGTCATAGCCCGGACGCTGCCACTGTGCTGTATGCAGTTCAGCGTGCATTTTACACTTGGCGCTCTATCGCCTTTGTAAAGAGCGTGTAACTAACTACTTGTACGCGGGTAAAACACTCAAAACAAATAAGAATAAACTAATGTGACTGCGTCAAGTTTAATTTTTTTACGTTTGCATTAGTGAGAAGGCGTCAGCCTTCAATAATGTCTGCAACTTCGTCAGTCTAGTCAAACTATGTCTGTGGCGCGTGTGGAATTTGATCTTAATCTGTTTTAAGGGAACATCTAAAACCGAACTCTCCTTTACTCTTTGTTTAGGGCTAGTTCTCTCCATATTCACAGCACAGACAAAAATTTGGGACATTTCATCTAAATATCTTTAGCAGTTATCTATATAACAATTCAATGAGTTGTTGTTCTTTTTCAAAGGCTACTTTAATGAATTATTGTTTTGCGCCACTTTCAGTTGAGAAATCGTTGGATGCTGCTAAAACATGTTGAAATTGATCGGTAGACGTTTTGGCGGATTTGGTACGTATATTGTACGATCAATCGCAGAACTTGCATAAAATTTTTCTTATAGATGCCTAAGTCCGATACCACTACAAAATTCAATGAAATAATGCTGGCTTATTTTCAGTGATCGAACAGATTTCTTCACGGTAAAATGTTGTTGTATTGGTAGTGAATCAAAAATCTTCTATTACACAGTCAAAAATTAATTTCCTTTGTTTCTGACGTCTTAAGATTACTCTTTCTCACTTCATACCTGATTTTAAAAGATGAATATTTCATCTAAGACGGAAAGAGAAATTATATTATCTTGCTTAGAGTGGGAATTTTGAGACGGATTGTCTACGAGACTGGAAAAGATTGTTTCGTATGCTTCATCATCCGGGGAAAGTCAATAAACAAAATGTCTTCAACTGAAACATAATCTGCGGTACGATAAATTTCCTGGCCAGTATGCTCATTGTCACACATTTTGAACACGATAAAAAAATGTGTTTATGCAAATAAGATTAAGGGACTCTCAACCAAAGCTTGAAACAGCTTGATCACATGAATTATACAAGTGTGGCATTGCATATCTAATATATAAAGCAGAGTGTCCGTATGTTTGTACGTGTTGCATACAAATCTACAGTTTTGTTCCAATCTTCATGAAATTTTGTGCACGAAAGCTTCAATCCATGAGGACGGTCGCCGTAAGTGTAAGAATCACATACGATATATAGTTCATCAGATATGACGTCATAAATAATGACATGCACGAAAAACTGCTGCATTTTGCGACAATGCTGCTCATTTTCTCCTAAACAATTCGACCGATTTCAACTTAATTTGGTACACACATTCCTTACCATGAGGTAACAATTGCTGCATGGTTAAGAATCACATACGGCACATGGTTCAAAAGATATTACGTCATAACCAATAGAAATCGCAAAATAAGCCATATAATGCGGCGAGACTTCCGAAATACACTGTATGAGAATGACAGTACTTAGCGACTTGCAACAAACTTTAAACATAACTTCAAACCTTTATTAAACTTTTTCTCGCTGGCAACCATAGTAAAATGATGAAAGTTAGGCTTTATGCTGATGATATACCGTCCGTGCAATGTCAGGAAGTTCGGCCGTAAAGGCAACCCATCGAACAGCGCGGTGCGCCACAGTTTTACTGATAGCCATAAATTTTCCCTCGGCCGTCTGGTGCGGAATAAGACGCGTTAAGATACAGTGAATGAAATTCCCTGATAAGAGCGGCGAAACTTCTAACGAGTGACCACACTGATTGATAGGTGGTCGGTTCTGAGGCGACCCCATAGCGATAAGAGACAAAGAAGCGACTGTGAAACTGGTACGACACTTCGCCGAGAGGTCGCAAGGACGCTGTGGATTGTTGATTTGTGACGAGGCAATTCAATGTAACTGGACAATCTTCAACATTCCTTCCACTTGAGATCACCATGTCACACTGAGTGTTTCATTTGTCGCCATGTGTAGACCGTTCGACGATCTTAGCGGTGAAGAAGCAGCGTTACTATGTTGTCCCCGCTATGGAAGGACGCGTTTCAAGAATCGTGGAAGATTTCAAAATATCCATGTCGGATACGAACTGCAGGTGTAGCGAAAACTGACGGTTTATTTTCGTTAGAAGAAATGCAACCTGCTGCCTTTGTGGATGTTTTTTTATTAATCCAGAACTAATTTTCTAGCCACTGCAGGCTCATCTACAGTCAGCATATAACTTTTTATTTCAAAACTTCCAAGAGATTCTAGGACCTAGACTGTAAAATAGATCCGCCCCTATTCATTCATAGGTCATGCTCTATTCGTAATGTCTGTCAGCAAAATAATAAATGTCCTGTTATTGTTCAACCTGTTTATATTAGCATAGCCACATTAGTGATTGTCCAGCCACTCTAAACACTTCACCCTTTCATATTTCCTTTACATTTGTTAATTATCTCACTTGTTTCATTACTAATGTAACTAGATACTAGCAAAATTCAATATGATGTGTAAAATATAATTTTGGTTCGTTACATAATTTTTATGCATACACAATGTCTCAAAGCAAATAACATTAATTAGTGAAGTGCAAAATGTACCACAGCAATCCTCTTTGCACCACATACAATGTTTATAATTTGTAAATGTGTAACGCTAAGTGTAGGAAAAATGCTCCCATGTGTAAAAAACGTCAGTACCCAATGCATAACTTGGATACACTTACACCTACATTTGAACACAGTAAGTACATAATATTACAATACGTTTAATTCTGATTATTTAAGTTCAGTTATGTTACCGGAAACACCATCACAGCGTAAACCTACACTTAGGGGAAGATAAATGTTAATGTAAAGTATCCACTGAAGATGAGCCTGCAGTTGCTCGAAAACTAGTTCTGGATTCCAGAATGAAATTTTTCATTTTGCAGTGCCGCAACCGGAACTTGAACCTGGGACCTTTGCTTTTCGCGGGCAAGCGCTCTACCGAATGAGCTATCCCGACACGACTCACGATGCCGATTTGTTGTTTTGTTGACATAGTTCTTATTGTCACAAAGGAAAATGGTCCAATACGGTTGGGGGTTCGAATCCCCCCTCCGGCATGGATATTTGTGCCGTCCTTTGTATTAGCTAGTTCATAAGTAATTTGTAAGTTTAGGGACTGATGACCCCGTAGTTAAGTCCCATAAGCTCTACAAACATTTTGAAATGAAAATGCAGATATGGGCAATTTTCAGAGATTCTATGAATTATTAAAATAAATGAATTTTGAATATCTGTGGTGTCTCATATCACTGCTGTATAACAAAACACACAACCGCTTTGCACCTGATACAGAAGTTTTAATTCCAAATTATTAACTTAGCCACAAACAGCCGTAAAGTTTATGTTCTTTTGTTTAACGACTGGTTTCGGCATTGCATTAATACAATCTTCAGGCCCTATACAAATTAACTTGTATCCAAAAAGTATCATGCTGTACGTATATCATACAAAATACAAAGATGAATTAGTGCAATACCGAAACCAGTCGTTAAATAAATCAACATAAACTTTACGGATGTTGGTGGATAAGTTAATAATTTGGAATTAAAACTGGACCAAGAGCAGCAGTCCCTATTCCATTACAACATAGAACCATATAGATTGATACACAGATGGCGACTTTAAGCGAACGTCCCATTTTTGTCCACCCCTGGTCACGCGCCTCGGGATGTTTACAGTCTCTCGTTTCGGTGAACGGAGTATAAGTACATTATTGAAGCTTTTAACGTGCCAATGACATTTATTGCTTTGCAGTTTTTGTAATGAATAACTGTATGTATAACTGTATGCAGTCTATTACACTTCATTATCGTCTCTGTAAATCTTTCACCTACAAAATTTCAGTTGAACATCGATGGCGCAAAATGTATTTCATCTCTGAGTCACAGTTGTTTCTCAGCAAAACTACTATTCTCTGTGCCGCATCCCCTTGTGACACAGGACAATCACCGAGGATCACAGACAATGTCTATAACCTGTGGGTGAGATGGTGGTTTCACAAAGATGCTTCCTGTTCCACAAGAGATGTATCACAGCACACAATGGTTCAGCAGTTTAACACTGCAACACAAGCCGTTAAGTTTTGCATTTTACTTTCAAATATCGATATGCGGTGGTTAGAATACAATCTCGCAGGTAAGATCATCACCTTTGTCTGAAATGATGATGACATCCTACAAGTGATTTGCTGCACTAGATGTATGTCGAGCAGGTTGTTTACAGGTTTACGTCTTTTCTCGTGCGGTCCTGCTTGGACAATCCAGTATCGCGTAGTATTTTGTTCTGTATACTGATCGCTGAACTTGGGCCGAGCAATGAGCGAAGTATTTCAATGTGCTGCTTGGGTGTTGACACGGACACATCTTTGACACACTGTGAGAAGTAGCTACGAAGACTGTTAGTGGACCTACGGTGTGGGCTACAGACCACATCTTTTATATTAGTCTCTGTTACCCTAATCCTTGTCTTATAGTACATATCTTGTTGAACTGCAGGCCACCTGAAGAAGTTGTTCATTTAAAACGGAACCAGTTGTGGCGTAATATAGTTAACAGGTTTATATTAACTTTGTGCTCTTTAATTATTTTGCAAAATATCTAGATCCAACTTGGGTTGTTAAAGTACCGTGGAGAGTCGTAAGTAAGCGTAGACTACGGTAGTTTTCGTAGTACGATTACTCAATCAGAATACTACCCGTGATACCTCAACGTTAGCTGTGTTGCATACGTATCAGGCGTTACCTGAATTCCATCTTTTTGTATACGAATGTAGTTCACTTTTTCGCAGCTCCGTAACTGACCCATTTGCAACGCCGGAGTTCGAAATTTGGCTAAAAATTTATTACAACCTTCCTCTGTAATTTTTACCCTCAGAGGCACTTTCAAACAGCAAGAAGACCTCAGCATATTATGTGACGTGTACGGTAGTTAATGATGTCAGATTTACACCAAATTTCACAAATTTTACTACGGTGGACGTGTCACATGAGAATAAAGTCATCACATCTCCTCTCACATTTTATCCCTTCAATCGACTCTGCAATTTTCACAACCATCTCGTCTACCGTTGAGTTTCCGCGGTTTTCTTGTAGGCTGTGAAAAACAAAATTTTTAAGCAAGCCACATCTCGTAATAAATATGAAACGACCCCAGTGGGTTGTATAAAGGACATCAATGGATAGATAGACCTTTCCCCTTCCTCGCACACGTTTCGTGGTCGAAAACGTCAGTTCGCATTGCAAAAAGCAACTGGACGACGTTCTTGACAAATCTGGAATGAATCATTTAAAAATCAGCAGTATGTTTTCCCATTTTGTTATTCTTCTATTAGTTTCGCTTCTTACAACCATCATCATCTAGAACGCACTAAAATACAAAACGAAAAATATGTAAACACAGTCTAGTCAAAATAAATTATTTAATAAGGAAACTCAGGTTGCTGTGGCTGCTGTGTTCGGTCGATGGGACTGGGAAGTACTGTACCATTTATTATACTCCCCGGACTTTAGTCTTTGTGACTTATTTGATTCCGAAGTTGCAGGAACCCCTTGGTGGCATTCGCTTCAGAACTGTCCCAGAGATTCGACAGACAGTAGACCGCCCTATTCGCACCATCAACAGAACAGGCTCTGCTAACGGTATATACTACGCCTTCAACATCGCTGGCAACGGGTTCTACACAACGCTGGTGACTACTTTGAAGGACATTAACAGATGCAAACATGTAACGTCTTTGTATCGGTTGTGAATAAGTAGTTGCCACTATTCAAGTTCCAAACCTCGTATATAAAAGAGAGCATACTCTGTATTACTTACAAAGTAACATAAGTAAGATCTAAATTATTAATTACACATTACTGTGTGTAACTTGTTAAAATATTATGCAGATGCATGACATTTAATATCTTCTTAGAGTCATAGTGGAAAATGATGAAATATGTCAAAGATTGTGTAAGTAAACGTTTGCTTGATATAATTTTATTTAAAAATCTTTTACACTTCATTGACATATAATTTTCCATTACGACTGTATGAAGTATTTGGCATGTCAAGCAACGGCAAAATATTTTTACAATTATTCAAATGTTTGTAAACCTACTGGACCAAACCGCAGTGGTCATCAGTCCATAGACTTACAAGCTACTTAAATTAGCTTATGCTAAGGACTAACTGTACACTGACCAAGCTTTGAAGGAATGCAAGGAGAAGTTTGGAGAGTGAATAAAAAGTCCAGAGAGAGGGAATAAATTACCTTGCAGTTTACTGATGACATAGTAATTCTGACAGCAAAGGACCTGGAAGAGCAGTTAAATGGAATGGACAGTGTCATGAAAGGAAGGTATAAGATCAATATTAACAAGAGTAAAGCGTGGGTAATGGAATGTAGTCAGAAAATCAGGCGATGATGAAGTAATTAGATTGGTTAATTAGACAATAAAAGTAGTAGATGAGTTTTGTTATTTGGGTAACAAGATAACTTCTGATGGCTGAAGTAAAAAAGATATAAAATGCAGAATGGCTATGGGAAGATAAGCTTTCTGAAGAAGCGAAATTTTTTGAGATCCAATATTAGTTTAAATATTAGGAAGTCCTTTCTTAAAGTATTTGGAGTGTAGCATTGTATGGGAGTGAAACGTGGACAATAAGAAGTTCAGACAAAAATATGACAGAAGTTTTCGAAATGTGGTGCTATAAACGAATTATGAGGATTAGATGGGTAGGTCACGTAACTAATGAGGAGGTGCTCAACAGAATTGGGGAGAAAAGAAGTTTCTGACTTATCCTGAATAAGAGAAGGGATCGGTTGGTGGGACACATTCTGAGACATCAAGGAATCGTCAACTTAGCATTAGAAAGAAATGTGTGGGGTAAAAATCGTAGAGGGAGACCGAGGGATGAATACAGTAAGCACATTCAAAAGGATGTAGGTTTCCGTTCGTATTCTCAGATGAAGAGGCTTGCACAGGACAGGGTAGCGTGGGGAGCTGCATCAAATCAGTCTGCGGACTGAAGACCACAATGACAACATATGATACGAACAAAACACACACACATATTTTATAATATTTTGATAGATGTAGTAATAATAATAACAATAATAATAATAATAATATTTTCGTGTGGCTCATTGGCCTGGTGCAAGTCTTTCAATTGGTCGCTTCGGCGATTTGCGTGTCCATAGCCTACCCCAGTTATCAGACCGGGGAAAGGGGCCCTACAGCTTAACGTAGAAACCGAACCACGTGTCGTTTCTGGCGACTCCTCACATCTTTGAGAGGTGAAGGCTGGGTTAAAACGCAGACTGAAAAAATCCGAAGACATACCGGGTTTTGAACCCGCGAGCTTTCGGTTTGCAGTAGAGCGCTTTACCCCGACAACACCGAGCCCTACGGTTCTCTAATCAAATATTTGTAAAGCTATGGGACCAAGCTGCAGTGGTCATCAGTCCCAACACTTGCAGATTACTTTAACGTATGCTAAGGAAAATACACACAAACCCAACTCCGAGGGAGGACTCGAGCCTCCGACGGGGAACAGATGCAAATTCCGCAACAAAGCGCCTTAGAGCGCTTGGTCACTCCCGCGTGGCTATTCTCTAATGACATAAAATGGACTAACACTGTCCATTTATGGAATTATGTGCTAAACCAACAAGCAACGAGAGATCACCTGTTCCCAGTCTCCCTTTCTTACATATTCCTTTCTTTGTTTAACTACTGGTGCGATCAGTACTACCGTTCATCCTACCATTTACTACGACATTTACGTAATGTACAGAAACAGCCATTACCGTTCAACGGGCTGACATTTATTATCTTTCTTAATATTATGACGCTGAGTAAGGCTACTGTATTTTGAATTCCAGAAACATTGTGTATCTACAAAGAAGCTACATTGTTCTTGCAGCAGATCGGATTTCAGTCGGTTTTACTTTCTTGTCACAGCTTCACCAAAACTGCCTTCTGAGTCGTCCCCCTGGAATTCGGCTGTTTACCGATTCCAAAGACGTCGTACCGTCATAACGCGCCACTCCTACAGCTCGAACATGACATGTCTCTCATAGCTAATACCTTAAGGACTAAGGAAGGACAATGGATCCTGTACATGGTGGGTTGAATGTTCGGAGTTATGGATCAGCGCTGGTTGGGCCTACTAGAAATAGATTTATCACCTGAAACTGCATCTCTACTAAAGCTAATGCTTACGATAACTGAAATGTTATCCCATCGAGCTGCAGTAAAGCGGATGTTTGACACTGAAAAGCACACATATCAGTTTTTAACCAATTGTGTATATGCCGTATGTTACCACAGACATAAATTTGTCATTAATTTTAAACGACATTTATTTAACTTTGTATGTCATTAACGTTAAAATTCTTCTGAGCTATTTGCTGCGTCATGATAATAAAATCCTTCCAACGTTTCGGATCCGTTGCAGGAGCCTTCCTCCCCGGATCAGAAACGTTGGGAAGATTTTATCTTCATGACGCGGCAAATAGCTCAGATGAATTTTAACGTTAACAATAATTACCGCGTAAGTCTACGTTCGTTTATGTGTCATTGTTGCTGGTAAGTTGTTGTATTGCTACTTAACTGCATTTAAATTATGTTCTAATTCACTGATCTCAGGCTTTTCGAGTTATATCAAGGAGGATTGAGAGAAAGTAATGTATTACTTATGCACTAACTTCAATGTTCGTAACGTAATGGGAAGCCGGTATAAACAAGAAAAAACTGGTCAAGTCTTTACATCAAATTCAAGGACAGTGCTGCTATTCAGATTGTATCTCGCCTGTCACACAACGGTGTGCCAGTGATTTTCTGTTAGAAATATCACACTTCGTAATATCTTTCAAACATTTACACATATCCTTCGGCGCGGAGGCTTGGCTGCTTCCCTTAGTGCAAATTTTATTGAACACTCCTTGTTATTTTCAATTAATATGAACGATTTGGAAACTATTTTAGAAGCCCTCTTAGGTTATTTGCAGATTATGTTGTCGCATATCGCCTATACGTAAGAAGTTCAATATACGCCACAAAATTATTCACACTCGATAACCTATCTGTATGGTGCCAAAAGTGATAACTAACCCTGACACACAAAAGCAGGACGCGGGTCAAGTGAATAGCAAAAAATTCCGCTAAATTTCGGTTACACGATAAATATCACAGATTTAAAGGTTTCTATTGAACTAAATACTTCAAGATTTCAGTTTCGAAAAATTTAAATTGGAACCCCTAGAAATAAAATGTGGGGAAGGCGAACAAAACTCTGAACTTGGAGCCGCGCGAAACAAGGTAGGAACCATTCGATCACAAAAAAAGTCTACGTCACTACGATGCAAAATATTGCCTTCTAAGACAAGTGACATTTTAATAGGGACGCAACACCACAGGAGGGATTATAATCACAATTTAAGTTTGGTGCTGTAACATTACTTTTTCAATCAACAGTGCCACAAGCCCTCTGTGCTTAAAGTAATTATAAAAGCGCAAACACATAAACACAAGATGATGCTTATATTCGTCCTCAGATTGCAGATGCCGTATTTAGATGGAGTGGTTGAAACGAAGTGGAAGAGTACAATGTACACACTTTCCGAAGTCACGTTTTCACATTCAATATCGCATCACTTTTGCATTCAATCAGTCCATTATAAAAAACACACTAATTACATTTACAAATACATCACTCGCAGGAATGTGTACACAGAACCCACGGAAATGATAATTTCGAATGCGATCTGTTCCACAGTGCTTCGACCATCCTCCAAACAAACCTCTATTCGCTCGATCATGTCGTCATACCGGCTGTTGAGAGACTGAGATTGTCTCGGTGTGTTGCCACACTAAGTGCTGCCTTCTCTCAGCGGTCGCACCCACTAACGCATACTGGAGATATCCCTGACACCACCAGCACATGTCTCACTCAAATTACGATGAACTTCAATAGGTAGCACACCACGCGAATGGATAACGTCGCCTTATTAAGTGTCAATAACAGTCCTAACTCTCTCTCCACTGCCGTTAGAGTTCTGCGTTGCTACTATCTCTATCCCGTATTCACAACGAGTGGGCGCACAGTTTAAAACAAACCACGTATTTTTATCAGTAACCAGTCCTGAGAAAAAGAAACCGGAGGTGTTATAACTTGAACGCACTTCGTAGATGTCCCCCCCCCTCCCTCCACGTGCTATTCGAGAGTGGGAATGTCGAGAAATAGCCATAGCCATTCTATGAACACACTGCCAAACACAAAAATATGAAATTGCAGAGAAGTCATGCGGATCTTGATGAAGTGTACTGTGAAATGTCTCAATACTTGAGGTTTATGAGACACTTCAATTGCCGATATTTTCTGGCGATAAAAAGTATTTCATCAAAAGCTCATAACTTACGTAGGCTAGCTTTGTAGATTTTATGTTTGGCAGGTGTAACAAATAACACTCAAATGGAGTAATGATTCTTCATTTATTTGCTGCCGTGGCGGAGCGGCCGAGCGCATTGAAGCGCTGTTCTGCTATGCACACATTCGTTCCCCGTCGGGGATTCGAATCTCCCCTCGGGCATGATGTTTGTGCTGTCTTTAGTATAAGTTAGTTTATAAGTAGTTTGTAAGTTTAGAGACTGATGATCCCGTAGTTAAGTCCCATAAGCTTGACAAACATTTTAATATTTGAATTATTTGCTGACACACAATAATCCGACAAAGCAAGGATAAGATAAGGCTAATACTGAGTGAACAATACTGACTGAATTGGCGTCTCCATTTATATCTTTTCGGCAATATATCTCATTACTGAAGCATAGCCATTAATTTGATACAATTAGAACTTCATGAACAGTTCAAGTAAATTTCGTACAATATAATTATTGAGCTATTTAATAAGTTTCTATTTTGCAGATGTTAATATCTTATCAGAAATGTAATTACATATATCGGAAGTTATTGAAATATGATCTCATTGATTGCTAATTATATACTTCGAAATTATTGTATTTTTATACAGTTATCACAGATCGAATAAAATAGACCGTTTCAGCCAATAGAAAATAAATATTTAAATACCTTTAAAAATGAAAATTGGATTGATTGAAATATGTGCTTATTTACAGACAATTATGCAAATTACAACAATGCCTAACAAATACATTTATGGAACTTTCCAGCAGGACAAATTCTATTTCTTAATAATTAACACGGTTTCTCTGCAGTACAAAGGTTCCGACAGATATGTTAAAGTATTTATTATCGCCTGATTGAAGCATTACGAGCGGTCTCTGGCGATCCCACAGAGATAATTAACCATTGCTTGTCGTCACCTTTGTTTATCATTGACGGATAGTCATTTTTTTCTATTGTAAAAAGGAAGGAGAAAGCGCTGCTTTGTCTCAGTCAGCAATTTTTCATCGAATAATAAAAACGATTCATTCAGAGGGCTACTTTATCACCGCCTACCTGGATTACTAAATGTCAGTGTGATTGTTTCATAATACATATAAATAAAATGGTATATAAAAATATTTTGATCATCATTATTTGACATTTTATTCCTCAGTAGTTTTATTTTAGGTTCTTTGGAATCTTGTGGCCGTCAATATATTACACATATAATTATGGGTAAAGTTTCTAAATTATTTAATAATTCAGAATGAACAGTCATCACCATTCAATTTTGTTACGTACGAACCTTCAATTAGTCTTTCTGGAAATTTTTACGGCCGTTTTCCTAGTAACCTTGATTCAAAGATAGAATCTCTCCACCATATACGAACATTCCATGATAAGAAAATGCCGTATTATAACGTTTCCTGAAGCCCCACCATACTATAAATAGTAATATAATGTCTTTTAATTAGAAGTAGACACTCAAGAATAGATTGTTGCTGTCTTTTCCCCCATATTCCAAATTTTATTTAAACACTACAAGGCAGGGATGTTATATGATATATAAAGTAATAAAGGAAACAACCATAATAAACCAGAGACATGCTATATGCTAGGTCATGCTATGAATATATTGCTGTAAGAAAATGGACAGTAAAAGAGGTAAACAGTATTGGATGAATGACTGAAGATGTGGTATCAGATTACAGAATAGAAGATGGAATCGGATACTACAGTAGTTGCTTGCTCTAACACTTAAAATTAGAACTGGGTGACGTATACATGTGTCCAAGGATGACATTTCTCTTGAGAAAAAGACCGTGAAGAACATCGTACCTTGAGCCTAATATCACATATGTCAAAAAAAAAAAAAAAAAAAAAAAAAAAAAAAAAAAAATATATATATATATATATATATATATATATATATATATATATATATATATATATATATATATATATATAACCGAATAATAAGTAAAATTGAGCAGAATCTTGATGAAGATCAATTTAGATTTCGACAGAATAGAGGAACAAGAGAAGCTATCCTAATGTTAAGACAAATCATGGATAAAATGCTGGTCCTAGAGAGACCACTGTTCATTGTTTTCGTGGACTACGAAAAAGCCTTTGCTAACGTGAATTGGAATGTTCTGATGGAAATTGTGACTAATGTTGGTCTAGATTTCAGAGACAGACGAATAGTACATGAACTCTACAAAAATCAAAGAGGGATTATAAATATACATGGTGAAATACAAGATGCTCACATAAAGAAAGGAGTTCGACAAGGACGCAATTTATCACCAGTGCTCTTCAACTTGAATATTGAGGAGGGAATTAAGGAATGTAAAGAGTCTATGGAAGGAATTAAGATCAATGGAGTACAAATTAAAATGATAAGGTTTGCTGATGACACAGCCATCGTTGAAGAGAGTGAAGAAAATCTGCAAAAGGCGTTATCAAGAACAAATGAGATTCTGCCAGCTAAATATAACATGAAAATCAACACAAAAAAGGCAGAGATCATGATATGCAGCCACGAGCAAATTACAACTGATATTAAGATTAATGACGTACCATTGAAACAAGTTAATGTATTCACATACTTAGGAAGTAAAATTACACCGGATGGCAAAAGTTCAGCAGACATAAAAAGTAGAATTGTGCAAGCTAAACTAGCTTTCAACAATAAACGGATGCTTCTTACATTACGACATATAAAAGAAGATACCAAAAAAGCATTTATAAAATGCTGTGTGTGGAGTGTGGCACTGTATGGCTCCGAAACTTGGACACTCGGCGTTTGCGACAAGAGAAGACTAGAAGCATTTGAATTGTGGTGTTGGCGGAGGATGCAGAAAATCCCTTGGACGGCCAAGATGACAAACGAAGAGGTTGTTAGAAGAATCGGCGAAAAAGGAGCACTTGTGAGAACGATAATGAAGAGAAGAGACAAGTTAATAGGTCATCTGTATAGGCACAATGAGTTTATAGTCAACTAGCTTAAACCCGCGGCTCCGCTCGCATGTTGGTTGATGATAGATAATGCGCGAAATGTCAAATAGATTTTTTTAAAGAGATGTATTAAAGAAATTTCTTTTTTACTGCTTTATTTATTTATTCATTCTTATATTTCCTTATTCGTATGCTTATCCGTACAGAGAAAGAGCTGAAGACATTGTAGCACGCATAGACCAAAGATATGGTCTGTGGCATCACGTTTCACTGTATGTAACCTCCTTGCTATAGAGTCGCAAACGTCTTCGTTTGCCTTCAGTCCGAATTTTTTTATATTTTGACGGCTTTCAACCACCATATCTTCGACCTCCTTATAGCTATCGGCATGGAACATACAACGGGGGACTTCTGATAACAATTACACACAGACAACCGTTTGCGTTCTGTAGTTTTCGCTGCAGAGAGAAATATTAACACACACACACACACACACACACACACACACACACACACGTAGAATTTTATATAAACCGATAACTTTCCATCCCAATATACTCCACCCTTTTATCATTATCAACCCTCAAGCAACGATGCAACCAATAAAACCATTTTCAAAGAGTAAATATAATTTTCAAAGAGTAGTTATTGTTCCGCATTTCGCGTTACATTCTTCAAATTACTAAATATCTATCAGATCGCTATAAAACCGTACCTAAAACTTTCCTCAGGTATAAATTAGTAACTGTACAAATATTTAAGTCTCTGCGTCTTGTCGTTCGGACGTGATAAGCCTACACCGAACAGACATTCACATTAATATATATATATATATATATATATATATATATATATATATATATATATATATATATATATTAAGCTATCCGATAGCCATAAAACCGTGCCCAAAGCCTTCCCCGCGTAGACATTACTAACTGTACAAATTTTTAGCTCTCTATGTCTTGTGGCTCAGACGTGATAAACGTACACCGAACAGACATTTACATTTATAGATATAGATGTTATGGAAGGGATGGTAGAAGGAAAAAGAGGCAGAGGAAGACCCAGATTGCAGTACTTGAAACAGTTTGAAAGAGATATAGGAGTGGAATAATATCAGGAAATAAAGAGGATATCCGAGAACAGAGAAGTGTGAAGGAGAAGAATTGCTACCAACCAATCTTTGGATTGAGAACGAGAGAAGAAGAAGAAGAAGAAGAAGAAGAAGAAGAAACATTTTCCCCCCTGACCGTCATTTCTTACGACTAGAAGTGGAAAAGACACCAAACTATAGCGATGGAATTCCGTAGCTTGGAAGTACTGACGTGAAACTCGCCGAGGAATTCAAGCGAGCAGCAAAAAGAAAAGGGAGGTGAATTCTTTAGGAAGAGAGGGGCTGTTGGCGGGCAGCACAAGGGCTTCATTTTCTCGGCCCGGCCTTCCCTCCCCTTGTGGCCGCGCGGCGTATCGAAGCGCCGTGTGGCAGTCGTCAGGGCTGTTGTAAGAGGCCTGCCCACTCACGCCCCGGCCACCCGACACCCTTGTTTTCTCTGCGCGCGCCCGCCTGCACACTCTCCACCAAGAACAACATCCACGGGGGACGGCGCTGCCTCCATTCGCCACAAATAAAATACACTGTTCAGCGTCCAGCCTCTGGAGCACTCAAATACCAAATTCCTACCTAGTCCAGTCAATTGGTGCTCAAAACAGCCCGTTTCGTAACAAAATTCCGAAATTCTTCCGGGTATGAGACCGCATCGTCATTTTATAAACTATACCGACTGACTGACAGTGGCCGAAACGTCGGTATAGTTTATAAAATGACGACGCGGTCTCATACCCGGAAGAATTTTATTGATAGTGACAACAACCGCGGAAGCCGAAAGTTTTTTTTTCTCAACGGTTCTGTATGTTTTTGGGGGCGCTGAATTCGAATTTCAAGTTTGCTGCCTTGTAGGAGGTCGGCTTCACAACGGAAAACTCAAAAACCCTGAACATTTTCGCACTTTTTTTCAGTTTCTTGCTTATATCTCGAAAACTATGCGTTTCTCGAAGATGTTCATTCTGAACAAAATTAAAGTAGACAAAATTTCGTACAAAATGTTTGATTTTCTGACTAGCAAAATAGGCGTTAGAACTCATTGAAAAAGAGCAAATTTTTGGCACTTCTGCAAAAACGTCGAAAACGCACAATTGCACGCCCTACAACTCAAGAAATATACATGTTAACAAAATCACTACACACATGAAAGTACTTTAAATGTCCATCAAGGGACGCCTATAATATTCCATTTTCTTGTAATGGGGGGAAGCACCAAAAAGAAAATTACAAGCAATTCTTTCTGCGGCCTATAGTGTAACGCCCCCTCCCACCGACCTATCTCTCGCCGGCGCTATATTTTCGATGTGTTACACTGAAAAGTGTATTGTTGAATGGATTAAAGAGAAATTATGTTTAAAAAATCATTATGAAATTATATTTAGAACATTTTATTTACATAACACTGAGCAGAAAACCGAATATGAAATCCGCATGTGTTATGAAATGAATGGTTGTCGATTGGGTTATCAAATGTAACAAAACCTCCTACACCACGTGAAAACACATTAAATGTCCATCAGCAGAGTCAAAGTGGCCTAACCCTGTCGCCACCCCGTAACGGGAGTGTTCTTTCATTCCTTTGTTGGCCACATCCCTGCTAACAGGTTCCCCCTCCAGACACTTTCGAGCGTCTAGCAGCCCGTCTGATCTTATCTTGCGGTAGTTGAGTCAGGTCAGAGTTGCCAACGTGTTGTGGTCGAATCTTTAAAGCTGCAATTTTTTTCGTGTAAATAACTGGTTTATTTGCATAAGTATTTGATGTCAAATTGCCAAAAAATAAGGGGAAATAGCACACGCTTTGACAACACTGATTCATTATATAAAAAAAGCTGTCATAAAAATAGAGCTCGTTTAGTAGCGGTAGCAAAAGCCAAAAACAGCGGACAAACTAGAAGGAGCGGACGAACTAGGAGCAGAGGACGATTATGCCAAACGTTTCACCGGCCGCGGTGGCCGAAGGGACTGAGGCGCTCCAGTCACGGTCTGCACGGCCACTACGGTCGGGCGTTCGAATCCCCCCTTGGGCATGGATATTTGTGCCGTCCTTAGTGTTAACTAGTTCATAAGTAGTTTGTAAGTTTAGGGACTGATGACCCCGTAGTTAAGTCCCATAAGCTATACAAACATTTGAAACATTTTTGCCAAACGTATCTCGCTTCATAGTTCGTTGGATTCTTTTCCGAAGACCGACGGGCAATAGCGGGAGGGCGCGTAGCAGAATTAAAAATAACGTGTTTGCCTTCTGCTGATGAGTCATTTAGAGGTGATCGTCTGCCTGCTAGATTACATAGTTCAGTGCTACAAAACTTCTGTTTTGATGTGTTCTGCACTCTGACTAATAAATTCCATAATGCCAAGATATAGAGATAACTCTGAACTTAAACGCAAGAAATTATCCACAAACTGTTTCTTTTGGTTTGCGTGATATCGTTAGCGGCTCAAGCAGGAAGCGCAGGAATCAGCTAGGTGGGGGAACTTCTCCCTCCACCTGCATGCACAGACCACGCCGCTCAGCCATCACTGGGAGCGGACGAACTAAAAGAGCGAACTAGTTCGCGGCAGAGCCGCGAACTAAAGTGAGCGCTCCCGATCGGGAACTATTATGAGCAAGTCTAGTCTTGACGACTACGTCGCGGACTTTTCCTAACCCATTCCATCTTAATGTTTCCCTATCTACATCTACATCCATACTCCGCAAACCACCGGACGGTGTGGCGGAGGGTACCTAGAGTACCACTATCGGTTCTTCCTCCTATTCCAGTCACGTATTGTTCACGGAAAGAAAGATTGTCGGTATGCCTCTGTGTAGGCTCTAATCTCTCTGATTTCATCTTCATGATGTTTTCGCGAATACATAGGAGGGAGCAATACACTGCTAGACTCCTCAGTAAAGGGATGTTCTCTAAACTTCGACAAAAGTCCATACCGAGAGACAGAGGGTCTCTCCTGCAGAGTCTTCCACTGGAGTTTATCATCTCCGTAACGCTTTCTCGATTATCAAATGATTCTGTAACGGAGCGCGCTGCTCTCCGTTGGATCTTTTCTACTACCTCTATCAACCCCTCCTGGTACGGATCCCACAACGGTGAGCAGTATTCAAGCAGTGGGCGAATAAGTGTACTTTAACCTACTTCCTTTGTTTTCGGACTGCATTTCCTTAGGATTCTTCCAATGAATCTAAGTCTGGCATCTGATTTACCGACGACTGATTTTACCGGATGCAGATAGAGAGGTAAAAATTGACATACATGCTTGGAATTACATGATGTTTTATTATAACCACATCTACCGTTATCGGGCCTTTTTTCTTCGAGGAAGTGCGCGATTCTGGTTTTGTAACTGCTACCGTGACTGGTGAGAGGTACACCGATATGTTACAGAATCGCGTCATCCCCAGCCTGGCAGATAAACACCTGCTGGAACGTACGATTTTTATGCACGATGGCGCTCCACCCCCATATTGCTAGACGCGTGAAAGATCTCTTGCGCTCGTCGTTTAGTGATGATCGTGTGCTCCGCCGCTATTTTCGTCATGCTTGGCCTCCCAGGTCCCCAGACCTCAGTCCGTGCGATTATTGGCTTTGGGGTTACCTGCAGTCGCAAGTGTGTCGTGATCGACCGACATCTCTAGGGATGCTGAAAGACGATATCAGAGGCCAATGCCTCACCATAACTCCGGGCATGCTTTACAGTGCTGTTCACAACATTGTTCTTCGATTACAGCTATTGTTGAGGAATGATGGAGAACATATTGAGCATTACCTGTAAAGATCATCATCTTTGTTTTCTCTTAATTTGTTATTCTAATTATTGCTTTTCTGATCAGATGAAGCGCCGTTTTTCTGTTCTAATAAAACCCCATGTCATTCCAAGCTGGTGTGCCAATTTTTACCCTTCTATCTACATTATTCCGTGATTTATTCAAATTTATACTGACTTTTTGATCACCCGGTATATGGTCGTTCCATTTTAAATCACTCGCAATGCCTACTCCCAGATAATTTATAGAATTAACTTCTTCCAGTTGTTGATCTGCTATAGAGGAGCTAAATGATAGAGGATCTTTCTTTCTATGTATTCGCAGCACGATACACTTGTCTACATTGAGGTTCAATTGCCATTCTCTGCACCATGCGTCAATTCGATGCAGATCCTCCTGCATTTCATTTCCATTGTTGCAACCTTTCTATATACTACAGCATCATCCGCAAAAAGCCTCAGTGAACTTCCGATGTTACCCGCAAGGTCATTTATAATATTGTGAATAGCAACGGACCCACGACACTTTCCTGTGGCACACCTGACATCACTCTTACTTCGGAAGACTTCTCTCCATTGAGAATAACTTGCTGCATTCTGTTATCTAGGAACTCCTCAATCCAATAACATAATTGCTCCGATAGACCATATGCTCTTACTTTGTTCAGTAAAAGTCTGTGGGGAACTGTATCAAACGCCTTGCGGAAGTCAAGAAACACAGTATCTACCTGAGAACCCGTGTCTATGGCTCCATGGGTGACCGATCTCCCCAGAAAACCGTGACTGCCCCGGTTTTCATACCTGCGTAGCGGTATCCCGTAAAATTGTTTCGGGACGCTCGAAAGTCCGGAACACAGTTTTGAAATAAATTTTGTGAAACTTTCTCAAATTTTTGAGATTTAGCTTGATTAAACGAAATACAATACGAGAAATTAAGACTTTTTAGCTTATTTGTCTAACCTCCATAGTCCCATACTAGTAATCACAATATTAAGTGTTGACACACTCCAACAATAATTTACTTCGGGGGGAATTTTTCGCTAAAAGTAATTCTATTATTATAACACAGCTGTGAAACCGTCCAACTGCCACGCCAAGTATTTAAAGGCATTGTCAGAACAGTGTAGAAACAGATGTTAGACATAGTGAAAGAGATTTTTCTGTTATATTAATGGTATTCTGCCTGTAGTAAAGTGAAACGAAATGCCGAATCGTGCGTGCAAATACAGGCACTGCTATTGCATGGAATGAACTTCCATTAAGAAAGTCCTTTTTGATTACGAAGCAGGGTGTTCCGTGTGTAACTGTTTCATTAGCGTAAGTAAAAGTGGCGTTCCGACATAGTTGATCACATAAAGTCAAAGAAACATATTAACGGATCAGTGCGCCGAGCTGCAATAGAAATCTACAAAATCATTTTGTGAAACGTCAGTCCAGTGAAGAGACGAAAGTTCTAACAACCGAGGCCTACACTGGCCTACCACACATTAAAAGATAACCGAACTTTTATACCCAGTGATTGTACTAATAAGCTCAATGGTTCCAGAATGAAACTTTCACTCTGCAGCGGAGTGTGCGCTGATATGAAACTTGCTAGCAGATTAAAATTGTGTGTCGGAACTGGGACTCGAACCTGAGACCTTTGTTTGTCGCGGGCAAGCACTGTCCCACTGAGCGATCTCGACACTACTCACGATGCCGCCTCACAACTCTACTTCCGCCAGTACCTCGCCTCCTACTTTCTAAACTTCACAGAAGCTCTCCTGCGGGGCGTGACCGTGAGTCGTGTCGGGATAGCTCAATGGTAGAGTGCTTGCCCGCGAAATGCAAAGGTCCCAGGTTCCGGCACACAATTTTAATCTGCCTGGAAGTTTCAAGCTCAATGGTATTACGTTTGATGACACATCCATTGCAAAAAAGTTTAGCTCAGCGAGAACTAAAGTGTCGGCCTCAGAGAAAGTGTTGCTCCCCAGAGGTTAAAGGAAAGCCTTGAATAAATAAAAAAGTCTTATCACTACGGGATATTCACTGATGCCACCAATCATAAAGCAGCTAAAATCTTTCCGTTTGTTGTTCCAATTTTTAGATATTAATCACTCAGAAAAATATCTAGGCTCTGAAGTATTGTGCCTGGAAGAATTAACTAAAATGGATCGTCGCCTTTCTGTCAGTTCTACGGAGCGGAGACAACAACATTACGGCAACCGAAATAGCCGTAATAACAGAAAGTTCCTGAAGAGGGGGTTGGGGCTGACTTGTGTTTACCAAACGAAATACACAAGCAGTTGGGTTCAGAGAGTGTAGTGAGCAAGTAGTGCAATGCAACAACAACGTGACTTAACCGAAGCCACAGGAAGGTTGGAAGCTGTAACTATTGGCGTGTCCATAAATGTAATTTCCAGGATATGGACGAGATTTCAGATAACAGGAACCGTTAAAAGAAGGTCAAGGTTCCCTCAAGAGTCACATCACAAGAGATGACCGTTACTCCGGTTAACAGCTCGTCGAGACAGGAGGCTGAATACAACGCAGCCTCCAGACAGCTATGGGACGCGCAGTATCAACACACAGTCCGAAATCGCCTTTGGAATGTAGCGTCCACGAACGGAGGCCTGTGGTGTGTGTTCTATTAAAACTATGACACTGTTTAGCAACAGCAACAACAAATGCTTGTAAATCTATTGGACCAAACATCTATGGTCATCAGTTCCTAGACTTACTTAACACTTTAAGGTCTGGGACTTAGTATGACATTACAGCGCCGCGGCGGATAAGACATACCAACTGGTGCGCGCAACCTTTCGCCGTCGGGGATTCGAGTTCCCCCTCGGAAATAGGTGTTTGTGTTGTCCCTAGGTGAGTTTATCTTACTTTAAGTAGTTTGTGAGCTACAGACTAATGACCATGCTGTTGAGTCCGATAGATTTACAAACACTTGAACAAAAATGTTCAAATGTTTGTAGAGTCTATGGGACTTAACTACGGGGTCATCAGTCCCTAAACTTACAAACTACTTATGAACTACTTACAACTAAGGACGGCACAAATACCATGCCCGAGGGGGGATTCGAACCCCCGACCGTAGACACTTGAACATTTCTTGACTTTATAGCAGGCCAGACTGGGCTTTTTGTCATTTTTTCGAAATATCAATTTATGAACGGTTACAGATAATGAAATAAATCGCAATTTGCCGAGGCTGGGCTCCTGACGATAATTAATTGTGTCTCGATACCTCTTGGTCTGTTCTCCCTGATGCGGGAATACAATATTGTGGCTGCGAGCATTACAGAACAAATAGGCTGTGGTAACAGGAAAGAGACAGCGTGGCGAATGGAGATTTGGGTGTGGCGTGAGACGTGCAGGGAAGAGTCCTCTGCAGTCGGCTGGTCACTGTGTCCTCGATGGCGGAGTGGTCAACGCATCTGCCTAGTAAGCAGGAGATCCTGGGTTCGAATCCCGGCTGGGGACAAATTTTTATTCGCCGCACTTTGGTATTCAATCTAAACATAGTACAGTGAAGCCATAACTAACGCAAATTACGATTTATTTCATTAAATGAACTCCGTAACGTCGTCAAAAATATATAATTGATTACGGGTAAATCGTTGCAGTTTTGTTTTTTGCTTTACCACTGTACTTTAAAATGAAGCAACACATCATAGTTACCAACTACACTTATATTTACACTGTTATCTCAAGTTTGTAGCTGAAACTAGGAAATTAAAGTTTTATAGTAGAATTTACTGTAGGTGGAAAGAAAATTGCACTTGTTTATGTTTGATAAAAAGAAACTGTAAGGTATTTATTTAAAAAAAATCACATTTCACAACTACATCACATTAGGCCAACTATTTTTTATAATCAATATCGTAATGAAGCTTTTCTTCTGTAAATTCATAAGACATAACTACAACTCGGTAAAACGTATTATCGTTAGAAGCCTACAATATATCACACGAAATATATATAGCAAACGTGTACAAGATGCCTACTATTTCTTACATATTTTAACATATCACAAAGTCGAAATTACAGTAAATATGTTATAATTACCTACAATATCTCCGTCATCCACAGAATCGTCACTAAATTCTGCTTCAGACCCCGGATCATTGAATAGATCTGTAAGCCATCGTCTATACTGTGATACCTTGGCGGCACTGCTTATCCATGGAAGTGTCAGAACATTTCTCTTTTTGGTGCTGCCTTATGGAGGAATTTTTTAGCACTTCGCCACATGCCATTCTGTTTGTGTGATAGTGGTGAAGTGCTAAAAACAAAAACGCCAAAGAAATATGATTGAGGAAATGCATTTTAAACTTAGCTGTCAATGTTAGGTTTATTTATCATGCAACTAGTTTCGGGAATATCCCATCATCATGGCATTTAATTGCATAACCAGTTCCGTTTCACACATTTCCTGAATCAAAGATGTCGTCTTATCCATAAAAAAGACTCTTTTGTCATACTGATTAAAACACAGCAAGTGGTTCTGCACTTAACCTAAATAAAGTCATTATTGTTTCGTAAGAAAACAAGTCAAAGGTATAACGGGACAGAATCTGATTGCCTGATTCTGTCCCATTATATCTTTGATTTGATTTCTTACGAAACAGTAATGATTTTACTTAGTTTAAGTGCAGAACCACTTGCTGTGTTTTAATCAGTATTACAAAAGACTGTTTTTATGGATAAGACGACATCTTTAATTGATTCAGGAAATGTATGAAACGGAACTGTTAATGTAATTTTAAATACCGTGATGATTAGATATTACCGAAACTAGTTGCATGATAATCTACATTGACAGCTATCTGTAAAATGCATTTCCTCCGGTTTATTGCTGTCGACAATCGCTACAAACGAAAGGAATATAATTGGAAACAAAACAACTTAAAGTCACCAATCAGCACTACATGTAATCCAGCATCCACGAAATATTGCCACTGATGATGCCTTCCAAATAAAGGCGAAATGCATATCACAATATAAAACAGTTATTAATCAGGTGCATAGACGGTTTACATAAATATCATAACTCTGCTTATTTCGGTCCCTACTGCCAGCCGTTTCATTTTTGACATATATTTTAGGGCCACCCTGTATATTTCTGTACCAATGCCGTCAGAAAAAGGAAAGATCAAAGAGTTTAACATCGCGTAGCACACGCTCGGATGAGAGAAGTATGGAAAAAGAATTCGGCTGTGCTTTCCAAGGAACTATCCCGGCATTTCCATGGAGTAATTTACCCGAAATCGCGGAGAACGTAAATCTGGATGGCCGGACAGTGATTTGAACTACCGACCTCCAGACTGTGGGTCCAAAGCGCTAACCAAAGCGCCTGCAAGTATGACTGGTGCAGACGTGGGCTAACAAAACTACCCGATGATGTCCGGTGCAACACGATGTTTTGTTAAGAAGACAGTGAGAGCGCTTTCGTTGAACTCACAACCAATACGTTGACCTCAACAGTTCCTATTTATGAAAGTTCTCTACTTTTTGTTTCTACTGGCCGAGCTGCGTTTGCCACTCATGGCGTTGCGCAGTGGTACGATGAGATGACCCCCACGTACAAACAAGGAGGAACTTACAGCTGCAAGGAGGCACGCAACAAAGCGCAGAGAGAGACGAAGATGATTTACAGCCGTGTGCAAGAACTGACAAGGAAAACAAAAGGGAGAGCTGCCTGGTGCGCGGCAGGCGCGCATGTGTACACAACACACACACACACACACACACACACACACACTCACTTTGTTAAGAGAGAAATTTAACGACTGGAAACGGTGCGTGTAGCGAAGTATACAAGGTGTAAAAATATTACGTATGCTAAATTTTAGAGTGTCTAAAAGACATACAAAGGAACACTTTATGGGACAAAATATCATAGGTGTACCCTTTCCCCGATAGTTCTCTATTAGCTTCTGACGCTTGCCATGTGCAGACACTGTGATCTGACCGCAGCGACATTAAGACTGTTACAGAGATGATGCCAAAACTTACGTCTCGTCACATTCTCTCCGTGTTAATATTGCGTAATACGCTTCCACCGAGCAGCCTGTTCTGGATTCTCACTCACAACTGACACTGTTGACTTTAAAAAGTCATAAACCACACGAAACGATACTTGGAATAATACTATATCATAAAAAAAGGTGGTTTGTGTTATTTTCATGCAAAAAGTTGCATTCTAGCACTAGTGACAATGTAATAGAAAGAATTCAAGCAACAAAATACCAGTCCATAGGAATTCAATGACGTCAGTGAATCATTACCTATACTTTGTCTTAAGCACATATCGAAATCCCGCATACGAATTTTGACACCTAATACAGGGTGGTCGGAAATTCCCGTTACAAACTTATAGGACTTGAATAAGGTAAAGAGTACACAACATTTTGAATAGGAACCCTCCGGAAACGTATCGTTTCCGTTTCACGACGGTTTCAATTCAGATGATTATCTCATCCACTCCTACTTGAGGAATGTAATAAGGCCTGACCCAGTACAATTGTTGCAATCAATTTGAAAAGAATACTGAATCGTTCCGTTATTACTTACGCAGTTTCATTACAATTTACTACCACGTCGTTACACCCATTGTACCTCCGAAGCATGTTCTGGTACAGTCTCTCCATCCCACATGGTGTCTCTTCAATGTCTTGTGCAGCGGCCAGAACTCGTGCCAGCAGATCTTCCTCTGTCTCTACATGTGTCTCATATCTTAGGCTCTTCATACGACCCCACAAGTAGTCCATAGGGGTTAAATCCGAAGACCGTGGCGGCCACGCGGTTGGGCCGCCGCGGCCTATCCATCTTTCACCAGATCGTCTGTCAGCCAGTGAAAAGTGAAGCAGTGCACCATCATGCTGAAACCACATTTCCTGACGGGCATCCAATGGCACATCTTCCAAGAACGGGTCCCATACGTCACCGTGTCTACCGTGTTACATACCAGGACGGGGAACTTTGAGACGTTTCTCTCTCCCTAAGCAGACGTTGAGTTACACATCTGAATTGAAACTGTCACTATCCTCAACAAGTCCTAGAAGTTTGTAACGGGATTTTCCGACCACCCTCTATAATCACTCTCACACGTTACGAGAAATTTTCAAAATCTTCAAACGTGTGTAACTCAAAGAGACCAAATTGATGAGGTCCTCGATTTCTAGAATTAGAAACTACTTATACAAATATAAATAATAATTCAATTTCCCGAGACATATCTCTTACATCGAAGATATTGAATATAAAAAGAGGAGTTGAAATAAAATTTCAATAATAATAAGAATAATTTATTAGCTTGGTGGTGTGATACAAAATTTCTATTTAAAAATATCGCATATCGATTTCGTTCTATGACCGATCAACATAAGCGCAGTTTCGAGTCCTCAGGATTCATGTACACCGCTTGCAAACATTTCTACAGTCAAAATCCATAGACATAAAAAGAAGCCTGTCAGGTGTGGGCTGTAACTACCAACAGTTGAAAATTGTAACACGTACTTGACAGCCTTTTTTTTTTTAATTTACATCTTTTATGAATTTTAGCTGTAGAAACGTTTTCATGCGGAGTACATGAGTCATCAGGACTCGAATCTGCACTGATGATATGCTATATTTTTATATGAATATTTTGTATCAGGCCACCAAGCTGAAAATTAGTTATTGTTATTATTATAATATTGTGGTGGTTGGACACACACCCCATTACGGAGTACGAAACATTAAAATTTTCGTCACGGTCGAGATTCGAACCAGCGACCTCCTACTTATAGGCAGAAGTATTAACCACTCAGCTAGCGCAGCTTTATGGATAATGCGGCTGCGTAGCAAGCAGAATACGAATACCCGACAGAGGACGCGATCCTCTGACAGGAGCGGCCGTGCAATTAAGAGACATTGCACCTCTGGCAGCATGGCCATTCCTGCGCGGCTCCTTCGGTTCTGTCAGCTTGTTACTTTGTTGCTCTCTCTTAAAATTTCACTACTGATGGTATACAACTCTTGCGTGAAATTTACGCATGCTATTGCTTTTTTTTTATGATCGAGTATTTTCTAAACATAAGTAATATACTGCCCAGTTCCGAACATTCCATGTCAAATGTCTGCCTTGTCAATGTTTCATACACGAAATGCTTCACTCCCACACCGAGAACCGATATGCTTATCAGTGATATTATGCGAAAATCGTAGTTGCAGTAGAGGAGCATCCCTCCCACATAAAAATGTGGGTAACACGTTGCAAAAATGTTATGAAATAAACAGCACTGAGGGGTGGAATCTCGTCGCTGACCGACTGCTAGGCTCCAATATTCCCCGGAGTATTTCGAGAAATCAGATGCGGTTATTTCCTCTGTCAAACGCGTTAATTCGAAGATAAAGCTCAATAGTTGGTCAAAGGAGGAGCTGAGCAACTTTTTGATTGAAATCTGAAGGTCACCCCTCCCTCATCCCCTTACTCAGCCACTCTCCTCCCTTGATAATATTATGCCACTGCCCTGTCAGGGATTCTAACACTGGTCCTACCTGTCAATTACACTGCATTGGATGGGATATGGAAATTCTTTATACGAGGGTTGGAACTCAAATAGTGGCAACTATTTATTCGCAACCGATACGAAAGCGGTACATGTTTGCACCTCTTACTGTCCGTCAAAATAGTCATCAGCGTTGTGTAGAACCCGTTCCCAGCCAAGTGGAAAGTGTAGTATACCATTAGGAGAGCCTGCTTTATAGGTGATATGAATGGAGCGGTCTACTGCCTGTCGAATTTCTGAAACAGTTCTGAAGCGAATGCCACGAAGCGGTTCCTTCATCTTCGGAACTGTCGTGCAAAATGATGGGTGGGTTTCGCAGAAAATGTTGCCGTTTCTTTCGCAAACCCGGTCGTAGTTGATGCTCCAAAAAAGAACAGTAATACTGTGCATTGACAGTCTACCGTGGAGGAACGTAGTGCTCGTACATGGTAAACACAACAACTTTCACCATCTGGGGTTCTGACTCACTTTCGACTTTGGCGACCACCCCATAATGACGCCATTTGTTGGATTGGCATTTCAGTTTTGGCTCGCATGATGTGGCCCATGTCTCATCCAGTGTTACGATACGGCGTAAGAAAGCCTCTCCTTCGCGCTCAAGGCGCTCCAAGTGCATCTGAGCAGCGTCGTAACGCATCCGGTTCTGAATATCCGTCAATTTATGCGGAACCCAACGCGATACAATTTTTCGCATGTCCAGACATTCGTATGCGCTAATCCGGTTTCGTGAGTGAGCTCTTGAATCGTCTGGCGTCGATCACTGTCTACTAACGCGGCAACAGTATGCACTTATGCTTCAGAGACGCTAAGACGATCTGCCCGATGCATGTCTGTCACAGTTTTTACCGACCTTCGTTGAAGGCTTTTACCCAAAGTGCCTGTGTTCTGTACGGCAATGCAGATTACCAGCTCGCGTATCAGGGGAAATAGATTCCATTGCATAGTTTCTCCACAGCACTGTTGCCACTTTTTAAGTTCCAACCCTCGTAAAAATTCGAATTTACTGTTGGGAATTTAGAATATCGACGCTAACTTCTAGCATCGGCGGGATACCTCATGGCAGTAATTTTCTTTGTATTTATTATTTTACATCAGCCAGTATTTTCAAACTGTCGCGCCAACAGGGAGAAACAACATACACAATGCGTAGTACTAATTGTCATAATCTTTATTATTTCGCGTAAATCTCTGCAACCAATCCTGTCTAGCTCAACGACGCCCCATATGATTACCGACGCGTCCATACAAAGAATTCCACAGGCTCGAGCCACTCAGCGCCTCCTAGCGCGCTCCGCCTGTAGAGAGACAGGTGACCCTTCCGTCTTAGGGTGATGACCCCTTTCTATTGTCTATGCCGTCCACAGCAAAATATATAGGGTAAGTGCGGAAGAAAGGTGCATGCTTTGAGGAGTGATACTATTGCGGATTCTGAACAAAAAACTTGTAATAAATATATGCCTTTTCTTAACCAGTTCCGAGTAAACCGATTAAAAGAAATAGGAACGGGAAAAGTGCAGATGATAGTAAATTAAGATACAGTTGTGCTATAGTTTGTTTAACTGTGCAAGTTTCCGCACACAATATATTCTCAGCGTCTGTGTGTTGAGGTATTATTGACGACACTCATCGGTCCGTTGTTTTAGGTAACCGTCCTAATGGGACACAATATCTTGTGTGTGTGTGTTTTTTTTTTCCAAAATGTGTTACCAGAATATGTGGAAGATATCCCTTGGAGACACGAGCTCGTATGTACTTTCAACATGACGGAGCTCCTACATATTCTATATGACCAATGACAGAGTATCTCCACATAATGGATCGGTCGATCGGTCACCCGATTTTACCCCACTGGATTACTGTTTGTGGGGGTGGCTAGAGCGAAGTCTACAAGCGCAAAGCGGACACAAAAGAGGAACTTCTCGCTCTTATTTTACATGCTTGTGCTCAAGTAAAGGAATACAGAACTGAGCAGCAACTTGTATTTAATTTGACAGTGGACTGTGAACGTCTTCTGCAAGGAAACTTACACAATTAAACAAACTATCAGGTGTTATTGTCGTGGCATTCATTCCGGATATTGGTTTGATGCAGCTCTCCACCCTAACTTACCATGAGAAACCCTCTTCACCACCTCATTAGAACGAAATCTCACATCTATTTGAATCTGCTTACTATATTCGTCTCTTGGTCCCCCTTTCCGATTTTTTACCCCCCACACACTTCTATTCTATACTAAATTCACGAATCCTTGATGTCTAAGAATGTGCCCTACCAATCGATCCCTCCTTTTAGTCAAGGTATGCCAAAACTTACATTACTCCCCAGTTTTATTCAGTACCTCCTCACTAGTTACCCAATCTACTCACCTAACCTTCAGCATTCGTCTGTAATAGCACATTTCGAAACCGTCTATATTCTTCCTATCTGAACTAGTCTATATTTCACTCCAGTACAAGCCGACACTCCACACAAATACCTTTAGAAAAGACTTTACAACACTTAAATTGATATCTGATGTCAATAAATTTCTGTTTTTCAGAAACGTTTTCCTTCCCGTTGTCATTCTGCATTTTATATCATCTGTACTGCGACCATCATATGTTATTTTACTGCGCAAGTAACGAAACCCGTACAGCACCTACTTTGCTACCCAAATAACAAAACATTCTACCAATTATTTTATTTCATTAGCGATCTACCCTGGTTTCGCACGAGTGGTATATTCTGTATATATAAAAACGATTATATATAATGTGTGTGTGTGTAAAAGCTTAACTACGGAGTCATCAGTCCCCAAACTTACAAAACGGCACAAACATCCAGGATTCCAGCCCCCGAACGGCCTCGCGCATCGCAGCATAGTGCCTCAATCCCCTCGGCCACTCTACCACGGATGTACATTGGTTTGCTATGTTCTTTGCGATATGATTAAATGCAATGATTACCATAATTATAGAATCCTGGTGTGCTTAATCCGTTTTACATAATAATGTCAAAGTCTATGTATATGTATATAGGTAGATTATCTAATCCCTTCAACATCGCCTGATTTTCGTGGAAGAGATTTCATTAACCTTGTTTTGCTCTTGCTTAATGTTCATCTGAGAGCCTCCTTTCAATACACAGTGCATCCCATTCATTTCGTCTTCTAGCAGTTATGCAGTCCCTCTCAGAATAACAATAACCGAGACGTTTCACATCATTGCGAAATGTTGTATTTATGACCTATGGCACAAGTATTAATCTAATATAACAGACTGATAAGATAAAGGTGAAGCATTGAATTAAAATTTATGATGCGCCCGGCAATCGAACCCGGACCTCCATGCTTACTAGGCACACGTCTTACCACTAGACCACCGCACCATTAGCGATTAAGGCGCCTCGGAATAGTGTAAGTACGATTTCCCTCCACGTCACAATTCAGCTTCTGTGTTCCCATGAATTATTGTCACTATTGTCAAGGCTCTCCATGTAGCGGAATAGCACCTCGGCAATGGACACATTAGAACATTCCTGCCTTTAACCTTAGGCTAGGGTGATATAAATATCATTGTAAATAGATATCAACAAATCCTGAGACTGTTTTTCGTCTCAAACATGTCAAAGACAAAGATAAACGTGAAGCATTGAATTAAAGTTTGTGACGTGGAGGGAAGTCGTACTTACACTATTCCGAGGCGCCTTAATCGCTAGTGGTGCGGTGGTCTAGTGGTAAGACGTATGCCTAGTGAGCACGGACATCCGGGTTCGATTGCCGGCCACATCACAAATTTTAATTCAATGCTTCACCTTTATCTTTAATGTCTTTGACATGTTCGAGATGATGAACAGTCTCGGGGTTTGTTGATTTCTATTCACTATGATATTTAAACTGATAATTTTTTACTTCTTCTCAAAGAACTTTATTTCCTTCTCCAAACTTCTTGCATTCCTTCACAACTTACCCAATTTACAGATTGAATAACAATGGAAGAAGGCTACATCTCTGTTTTACTCTCCTCCCCGCCACTGCATCCCTTTCAGGCCCTTCGACCCATAACCACTACCTGCTTTTTGTACAAGTTATATTTAACTTTCAGTTCCATGTATTTTAGCTCCACTACCTTTGAATTTGAAAGAGAGCGTCTCGAGTATGCTACTGCAATGTCAACCCTTTTTCCGCCTTGACTCTCGTTAACAGCCGACAATCAGAGGTAGTAATTGTTCTGCCGTCCTCCCATAGCCCCTGAAAGGCCGACAACCCATCCTACAAAGAAGAGTTCCGGGCAACGAACACGCCCGGCGAGCAGGAAGAGAACACAACAGGAAACATTGAGGCGCCATACTCTGATGCGCGAGGCCGCTCCGCGAGTTCTCCTTCGGGCATGGATATTTGTGCCGTCCTAGTTCGTAAGTAGTTCATAAGTAGTTTGTAAGTTTAGCGACAGATGATCCTGCAGTTAAGTCCCATAAGCTTCACAAAAATTTGAACAACAGGAAAACAACCACATCAACTTGCTTACACAGTACCTCTTGTTGAAATGGCTCCATCGCACTGCGCACCGACATATGTCTACGCCAGTCTGCCACTGATGGGCCATCTTTACTCAGGGCCATTGCGGCACGCTCCAGGCATCATTCTTCCTTTAGTCAAAGCCGCACCTACAGGACGACAGCAACCTTCCCGACGACGACCCGCAGAAGAGAAGGCCACACCAGTACAGACTTACATTCTGTCCGGTTAAACGCGGACGTCTTGTTCAGTCACGTCGCATATATTCAGTTTCCCCTAATACTATTCTCCAGTATCCTTTATGTTTTAGCCATCAATGCTGTAACTGGCGTCTTTCCCTCATACCCTGTGACGAATTCAACTCTCTTTCCTTCCCGCTTCCACTTTTTCGGTATTTTCTCTGGCATTTTACTATGCCGAGACTACTTTTCATCACCCCACCCTCAGTTAGTTGGGGTTGTTGAATGGTGAATTATAGATGTTGATGGTTAGGCTTCTTAAATATGACATGCAGATCCTCATTTGCACCCACCGATGAGAGAAACATGTATGTGACACTTCCAACATTGAATTCTTGCCGCGGTGGAGTAGCCGAGCGGTCTAAAGCATCTCGCTGCGGAGCGCGCGGTTGCTCGCCGTGGAGGTTCGAGTCCTCCCTGGGGCATGGGTGTGTGTGTGTGTTTGTCCTTAGATTAGTTTACCTAGGTTTAAGTAGTTTGTAAGTTACGGACTGATGACCACGCAGTTTGGTCCGATAGATTTACAAACATTTGATTTGAATTCTTGGATAAAAACATTATTTCTAGTGTTTCTAGTCATTATTGGCCATCTATTCCGATTTCGGCAGGGCAGGGCATGGAAGGAATGGATATTTTCGTCTTTGGAGGTGAATTGCCGCTCATTAAAGAATGGGTAACTTTTCCCCAAGATTTCTCTTTACATTTCGTTGAATAATGTAAGAGCAACTCTAGTCTTAAAAGTAGAATTTTTATTAAACCCAGCACTACATAAGTCAATTACTGATGCATGCACGCAACTTTTTGCGATAAAGTAGGTGTTATGACTGATCACTGCGATTTTTCTGAAGAATCATGTTGTGATAATTCCTCTACCGCTTTCTTGTATTGTAACTACTGTTCTGGGTCTTTTATCTACTATCTCTCTGTACGCAAGCAAGGTTTGGCAACGAAATACTCTAACATTTGCAGCCCTGACTCAGCAGCACATTATGGTGTAAAATGAATGTACCTTTCCACTGCCAACAGCGGCAAAACTAACAACAGTACATAATGTTTCCTCTCCCCCCCTTCCCCCATTAAATTTCGCCGCTGCACATATACATGAATTAATTACCACCTGTATATTTGTTGAACCCGATTTCCAACCGTCATCATACAGCTTGCGACTCGTATTTTAGTCATTGGTGCAATGTAGCGAATTTCCTTCAACTTCTCCGCGCCAACAGGGATATGGACCGGGCATCTCCGTATATTGCAGTATTTTTCTTCCATTACCGGCATATATAGTAGCTGTTGACGACCTCGCTTGAGTTTCAGTGTTTAAAGTTGCAGTGCACCAGTTTAAAAAAATAGCTTTTGAGGTATACTGCCACACTTTACCATGCATCAATTGGACGTTCATACCCGATACCCTCGCGATGGAGAGTGGTCCAATACCCTAGAATACGTAGCATAAGGCATCCGTATGAGACTTCTGTAAAAATGTTTCAAAGTCTAATGCTTCACACTGCTTGCGTCCGCAGCTCAGTTTTGTGCAAACTGTATACCATATCACAACAAAATACCTGAGTTTAATTACATGGCTACAGCTGATGTACTGTCACAATTAGCGTCGACATTTGCGAGTATAGCAGACATTCAAGTAGGGAGAGATAGGGTGCGTTGTTAAATATAGCCACACTGCTGACATTGGTGAAGATGCTGTACAGTAATATACTGAAGATGATGTGACTCCGGAAACAAGTTAACTTTAATTAAACAATGCCGATGCGCTTGATTAGGGATTATTGTGATGGAAATCGAGTGCACTGCCACTGGCGGGAGCTGCCAGTGTAAAGGTAAGGCAATAATCAATTCGAAGAACACATGGTGGTTTACTAGGCATGACCCTCTTTGATGCCGTATGTTTATCTCTGACATGTGGGTTCAGTTACCCCTATTTCGGATGTATCTGTGATGTAAAATAGATTTAGAACCTCTTTATTTATTCTTAGGATTCTTCCCTCTGCAGATGGTCACTGCGAGGAACTGCGCGATACCATAATCAAATATTGGAATCTAGCAATATTCGCTACTGATTAGATACTTCCAGTAAACATGTTTCATTAATCCCCAGTTTGAGGCCCAGACAGGTCAGTAGTGTAGTATTCTCACAGGGAGAGGAGGAGGAAGGGCGGTGACTGTGGCAGAGAGCACAAAGGGCATCAGTGTAAGACGAGGCTTCAGAGGGTGAGATTAATTGGTCTAATTAATTAAACAATTTTCTATCAGAGATGCGTAGGCTCAGAAGTGGGGGGAGGAGGTAGGGGGTTGCAGTGGGAAATGGAGTCAACCAATTTGATATCAAATAAAGAACCAGTTGTAACATAGTAAATATCCTTGAGACCGAAAAGCTTCTGTCAAAGCATGTCGCGCCTTTAGGAAACATCTTTCGTATGAAACTCAGCTTGCCCTTTTCTCTCGTAACACCTTGCGCGCTATGGATGAAGGGAAAAAGACCATATTTCTCGAAAGGCGTTTGGCACGGCACCGCGCTACAGACTGCTAACGAAGGTACGACCATATATAACCGGTACCCAAATATGTGAATAGCTCGAAGACTACTTTTGTAATAGAACCCTGTACGTTGACCTCGACGGCGATTGTTCATCAGAGAAGGGTATCGTGAGGAATCCCCCAGAGAAGTGTGATAGGTCAGCTATTATTTTCTATCTATATAAATGATGCCAGAATAAAATTTTCACTCTGCAGCGGAGTGTGCGCTGATATTAAACTTCCTGGGAGATTAAAACTGTGTGCCGGAACTGGGACTCGAACCTGAGACCTTTGCCTTTCGCGGGCAAGCGCTCTACCGACTGAGCTATCCCGACACGACTCACTACTTTACTTCCGCCAGTACCCTGCCTCCTACTTTCCAAACTTCACAGAAGCTCTCCTGCGAACCTTGCAAGAGTAGCACTCCTAGAAGAAAGGATATGGTGGAGACATGGCTTAGCCACTGCCTAAGGGATGTGAAGTTTGGAAAGTAGGAGGCGAGGTATTAGCAGAAGTAAAGTTGTGAGGCGGCATCGTGAGTCGTGTCGGGATAGCTCAGTCGGCAGAGCCCTTGCCCGCGAAAGGCAAAGGTCCTAGGTTCGAGTCCCGGTTCCGGCACACAATTTTAATCTGCCAGGAAGTTTTATTTAAATGATGTGATGGACAGAATGATTTACTATCTGCGACTCTTTGCTGATGATGCTGTGGTGTACAGGAAGGTTTCGTCATTGAATGACTGTAGTCGGATGCAGGATGACTTGGACTACATTCCTATGTGGTGTGGCGAATGCCAACCCTAGCTCTAAATGTAGAAAAAATATTAGATGATAGAGATGAGTAGGAGAAACAACGCCGTGATGTTCGAATACATCATTAGTAGCGAGCTGCTTGACAGGGTCGCGTTTAAAAATACCTAGGTGTAACGCTGCACAGCGATATGGAATGGAACGAGCATATGAGGACAGTCGTGGGGAAGGCGGATGGTCGACTTCGGTTTACTGGGAGAATTTTGGGAAGATGTGATTCGTCTGTAAAGGAGACCGTATATACGAGGCGCGTCCAGAAAGTAAGTTCCGTTTCAATTTATCTCCGCTGCAGCGCTGCGATTGCAGTTCCGCACGCGCACTGTAGTTTCAAGGAGAAGAACGTGCGCCATTTGGAGATCACTGTCAGTTACGTACGCTTTGTTGAGCTTGTTTGAAATGGCGTTGATTGAAAATCCCGCCGTCTGTGAAATCAGGTCGGTGATTCGGTTTCTGAATGCGAGGAAAGTGAAACCAAGTGAAATTTATCGGCAAATTTGCGATGTTTACGGACCAAATGCGATGAGTGATTCGATGGTGAGAAGATGGGTCCGACAGTGCAATGGCGGGCGTAGTGATGTGCACGATGAAGATCGAAGTGGGCGACCACCTTTGGTTACAGAAGAACTGATTCACGCGATTGATGACTAGATCCAGGAAAACCGTAGGTTTACAAATAGTGCTCTCGCTGTGGACGACGAGCTGAAAGAAACTGTTTACAACAGGTTGAAGACACAGGCGGCAGATTTCTATGAAGAAGGTATACAAAACCTGGTGCCACGCTGTGACAAATGCCTGCAAAATTTCTGCAGTTATGTGGAAAAGTAGTTTAAGAGTTGTAGAATTTTGTGCAATAAAAATTTCTTCTGTATCTGTGTACAATTTTAGTTTATTACCAAACGGAAATTACTTTCTGGAAGCGCCTCGTAATACGCTTGTGCGACCCTGCCTTCAGTATTGCTCAAGTGTTTGTCATCCCCACCAGATCGGTTTAAAGACATTCAGAGGCGAGCTGCTTTGTTTGTTACTGGTAGGTTCGATCAATGCGCGAGTGTTAGTGAGGTGCTTCAGGAACTCAAATGAGAGTCGCTGGAGGGAAGGCGACGATCTTTTCGAGAAACACTATTGAAGAAATTTAGAGGGCCGGATTTTGAAGCGGACTGTAGATAGTTTCTACTGCAGCCAACCTACATTTCGCGTAAAGACCTCAAAGATCAGAGAGATTAAGGGTCATACAGAGGCATATAAGCATTCGTTTTGCCCTCCTATATGGGAGAGGAACATAAAAGCAAGTAACTAGTACTGGTACTGAGTACCTTCCGCCAAGCACCTTTGGGTAGATGTAGATGGTCTGGGATGGTAAGTGTAGAAGAAGGGAGAGGGCGGATGCTATAGCTGACAGGAAACAGGGGGGATTATCCTTACTTACGCCTTTATCCTAATTGCAAAGTGACGTTCAGAGCTGCATATGTAGGCATTAATGAGAAGCCTGATCAGGACTGGGGACGGGGGAGGTTTGGGGAGTGAGACAATAAGGGGGAGTGGGAGATCTTGAACTGACCATCTACAAGTTCCCAGGTCCTGCTATGACCCACTACTGATTATGAACAATTTCAGTTCTCATATGTATGCTAAATCTGAGTTGATAGTAAAACACACTAGTTGTGTTACGGTTCTTTTATCTCTCGGACATGCCTATTTTGGCTGTCGAATATTCCATTCCATATAAAGTCAGTATCGACAGTAAGCAAAACACACTTCTGGAAGTCAGGAGGTATACAGTGCGGATGCTATTGGCAAAGTAGAACGTTCCTCATACTGGTGTTGGAGGTACTTTGCCCCCTGGGCTATGGCAGCTTGGGTTCTTATCAATGAGGTGTGGTGTAAGGGATCTTCTCACAAAGAGAGCAATCAAGTCCGAAATATGACGTCTCTGGTAACCACCTCCATAGAAATCGTTCTGCGAATAGGTGTCTAGGTGCTTAACTGTTGAGTCCACTACACTCAGGAAGCGGCTACACGGGTAGCGGGGGCTGTGTGGACTGGGCGGTTTTTTAGGTTAGATGGCCTCGGGAATACACAAAATGGGTTTCAGTCTCAAAGGGGGCAGGTCAGACACGGGAAGAAAGTAGACATAAAAACCATTGGTGTAACAGTTGTAAATTGTCGTAGCTGTGTTGGGAAAATTCCAGAGCTCCAAGCGCTGATAGAAAGTACTGAGGCACAAATCGTTATAGGTTCTGAAAGCTGGCTGACGCCTGAGATAAATTCGGCCGAAATTTTCTCAAAGAGCCAAATGGTCTTCAGAAAGGATAGAATAAATAAAACAGGGGGTGGCGTGTTTATTGCTGTTACAAACGGTTTATCCTGCAACGAAATTGAGGCAGATACTTCCTGTGAATTGGTCTGGGTAGAGGTTATACCTGACCACCGAAATAAATTAATAATTGGATCTTTTTATCGGCCCCCTGACTCAGACGATGCGGTTGCAGAAATGTTCAAAGAAAGCTTGAATCATATTTCAAATAGGTATCCGAAGCATACTGTTATAATCGGTGGCGACTTTAATTTACCCTCGATATGTTGGCATAATTACGTATTCAAAACCGGGGGCAAATATAAAACATCGTCCGAACTAGTTCTGAATGCTTTTTCTGAGAACTACTTCGAACAGTTAGTTCATGAACCCACTAGAATAGTACGTGGTTGCGAAAATACTCTTGATCTCCTAGCAACAAATAATCCCGAGATAGTAAAGAGCATCAAAACAGATACAGGGATTAGCGAACATCGAGTTGTAGTAGCGAGACTGAATATCGAAATTCCCAAATGCACCAAAAATAAACGAAAAATATATCTATTCAATAAAGCAGATAAAAATTCGCTTCACGCTTCCCTGAGTGATAGTCTCCAGTCCTTCAAAACTAAAAATGCGAGTGTAGATCAGTTGTGGCTTACATTCAAAGACATAATATCAGTAGCAATCGAGAGATTTATACCAAATAAATTAATAAAAGAGGGGGCTGACCCCCCGTGGTACACAAAACAGGTCAGATCACTGTTGCAGAAACAAAGGAAAACGCATGCAAAATTTAAAAAGACACAGAATCCGCAAGACTGGCAATCTTTTACTGAAACTCGCAACCTAGCGCGGACTTCAATGCGAGAATCTTATAGTTGTTTCCACAACGAAATCCTGTCTCGTAATCTTGCAGAAAATCCAAAGAAATTCTGGTCATATGTGAAGTACACTAGCGGCAAAACACAAACAATACCTTCACTACACGATAGCAATGGTAATACTACCGACGACAGTACTGCTAAGGCAGAATTACTAAACACAGCTTTCCGAAATTCTTTCACCAAAGAAGACGAAGTGAACACTCCAGTATTCAATCCAAGAACAGCTGCCAGCATGCGAAACTTAGAAGTAGATGTTCCTGGAGTAGTAAAACAACTTAAGTCACTAAACAAAAATAAATCTTCCGGGCCAGATTGTATACCAACTAGATTCCTCTCAGAGTATGCTGATGAAATAGCTCCGTACTTAGCTATAATTTACAACCGATCACTCAGCGAAAGATCCGTACCCAAAGACTGGAAAGTTGCCCAAATTACTCCAATATTCAAGAAAGGCAATAGGAGTGATCCCCAAAATTACAGGCCTATCTCATTGACGTCGATTTGCAGTAGGATTTTGGAACATATACTTTGTTCGAATATTATGTACTACCTCGAAGAGAACAATCTATTAACCAATAGTCAGCACGGATTCAGAAAGCATCGCTCTTGCGAAACACAGCTTGCCCTTTATTCACATGAAGTGTTAAGTGCCATCGACAAGGGATCTCAAATCGATTCCATATTTCTGGATTTCCGGAAGGCTTTTGATACTCTACCCCACAAGCGGCTTCTAATGAAATTGCGTGCTTATGGAATATCTCCCCAATTGTGCGATTGGATTCACGATTTCCTATCAGAAAGGACACAGTTCGTTGTAATTGACGGTAAGTCATCGAGTAAAACAGAAGTGATATCTGGCGTTCCACAGGGAAGCGTTATTGGTCCCCTACTCTTCCTCGTGTTTATAAACGATTTAGGAGATAATCTGAATAGCTCCCTTAGACTGTTCGCGGATGATGCTGTCGTTTATCGGTTAGTGAAGTCAACAGAGGATCAAAAGCAACTGCAAAGCGATTTAGACAAAATTTCTACTTGGTGCGAAAATTGGCAATTGACACTAAATAAAGAAAAGTGTGAAGTAATACACATACCACTAAAAGAAATCCGCTGAATTTCAATTACGCGATAAATCAGTCAAACCTTAAGGTCGTAAATTCTATCAAATACCTAGGAGTTACAATTACGAACAACTTTGACTGGAGAGAACACACAGAAAATATTGTGGGGAAGGCGAACCAAAGGGTACGTTTCATTGGCAGAACGCTTAGACGATGCACCAGCTCCACCAAAGAGACTGCCTACATCACACTTGTGCGTCCTCTCTTGGAGTACTGTTGCCCCTTGTGGGACCCTCACCAGGTGGGACTGACGGAAGATATTGAGAAGGTTCAGAGAAGGGCAGCTCGTTTTGTTTTATCACGTTACGTGGGGGAAAGCGTCACGGAAATGTTGCACGAATTGGGGTGGAAATCATTAAAAGAAAGACGTTATTCATTGCGGCGTGATCTGTTTGCGAAGTTTCAATCACCGACTTTTAGTTCTGAATGTGAAAATATTTTGCTAGCACCCACCTACTTAGGGAGACATGACCATCCCAATAAAATAAGAGAAATCAGATGGAAAACGGAACGATTTAGGTGTTCTTTCTTCGCGCGCGCTATTAGAGAATGGAACGGTAGAGAAAAGTTATGAAGGTGGTTAATGAACCCTCTGCCAGGCACTTAAATGTGATTTGCAGAGTATCGATGTAGATGTAGATAGATGTAGATGTAGATCTTGCCTCCTGTTATCTAACTCCGCTGGTGTGTTATGAGCCGTCAAGAATGCGTGAACAACCAGCAGAAACTATGATCGCAACTTACCCTCGATAACATCTCTGTAATTATTTGTCAGGCTCATGGACGCTACTAGCCGTTATGCAAATTTGCCCTTATTAACAGTAAGATATAACAGCGTTGCACTTATATCAATATGTTGCGCATGAAGCTGTTAAAACATCTGAGAACGTTGGTCTATGATTAAGTGCGGCATTGCATTTTCCAAGGACCCTTAGTGTAGTTTTCTCGCAACCTGTATATGGCTTGTCACCCCCTAAAATTTCACAGAAACTCCCAAGATATATAAGGAAGACATCGTACGAAATGGCAACTAAAAAAAAAAATAAAAAAAATAAATACTTTCATAGAATCAATATATAGAACAAAAAGTTCCGATAGCTAATAAAGTAGCATATATCAACCAGATAGGAAAGTGCCCGTCTTTTTGTATAACATTACTTGTCTGTAATGTTTTCATACAGTGAAGAAATGACCACCTACCTAATAGCGATTGTTAATTGCAGGCGAATTGGTATTGTCGGTTTTCTAGCACAGGCTGGGTACAGGAAAGGAACGCACGACACACGATAGTCAAGGAATCCAGTTATACCACTGTGTTTAGTGGTCGGAGCCAGGCGGACCGGAGAAAAGAGCCTTTCGTCAGTTCGACACGGTGTATTAAGCTACTTGTATCAACTAGCTGCGAACCTTACAGGTATTTCAGATAATAATTTGGTAAGGTATATAACGCTCGCAGTGTTCTTATTTTTATAATATAACTCATATTTTATATGCTAATTGTAGGTAAATGCTTACTTTAATGAGAATTACACATAAGACCATTTTTTTAACTACTGCCGTATCAAGGATATGCGTCCTCGGTACTGATATACAAAATTTACTTCCTTTCTGTTGATATTGACAGATTTGCCATCATTTCGAGGCTCTTTCGTTTACTTTAACCCTCTAATGCAAGATGTATGTAGCTGATCAACTAGATAGTTCATTTTTTCCATTATCTATCAGACTGATAAACAATTTACCACAAATTCATTTCTAGTTTCTTGTATACATAGTGCTGCATAAAGTAGTAGCACGTCCTAGAATTATGAGTAGCAGAGTGCTACTTAATCAGTTCGACAGTTAGATGCATTGAGTTACTTCTCACGTGTGCGTTTGTGCATTTACTTACTTTTGTATTCTTCCTTTGCCATGTAAAAGTAGTCAATCACATTCTGCTGTTGCATTATGAGTTACTTTCTAAACAGATGAGCGGCACAATAGTGACATTTACTGCACAAAGGACATCGTGGAAGCACTATATAACGGACTAGCTATGAACAGATTATTGCTAGTCATGCATAATACTTTTAAGTAAGTTTTTCAATATTTTTCTCAGTTTATACGCACTTATACATTAGTCATGGTAGTTTTTATAGCTTCAAATAAAAATGCATGCATTAATGGGTTGAAACTATTTAATATCTTTAATAGAGAGGACACTTATAAGAAGTTACACAATGCTAACTTTCTTTTACGATATTCAAATTTATCCCAATGCAATGTCTGAAATTAAGAACATACAAAGCGGGGCTAGTCAAACTTTCGAAAAAACTGCAAGGCCACTGACTAGTGTCTACCTTATTATACTTATCAATAAACAATCATTGATTATTTACTTACAGTTATTTGTGTTATACACCTTCTAAAAGCACAGTTGTAGGAAATATATACAAAACATTTGTCAAATAACATCAATTCAAATAGTATCCATCCTACAGTTTAGAGAAATACGGACAATTACTAATTTACTGTACAGAAGGCAATCTCGAACAGTTGCATGGAACATTTTACGCTTTACTAAATAGGCGATTTGTAATTAATGAAATGCAGTCTTCGATTTACATATCAACACACTCATGAATAAGGGAAGGTACAATGAAGCAGAATTAAATAAGGAGTTGGTAACTGTCACTTTCCACTGTCCACCCTGAAGTATTAATTGTTCCATTTTCTCCCCTCCACGCTGCTGCTTGATAACTGCTGGAACGCCTGACTGCAAAACTTCCACGCGACAACCACCGCCTTCTGCCTCTTTGGTGTTGTGATAGCGACATCTTCATCTAATGACAGCTGCGACCACACCTGGTTACTTAAAAGCGATGGCTATAAATGAAATGGAGCTTCTCCTCACTTGGTTTCCTATTTTAGGAAGCAATAAAATTGATCTATTTTTGCCGAAGGAAATATACGTAACTCAGTGAAACTAAAAAGGAAAATAATAAGCTATCCTCCTCCTGATGTACAAGGAGTGTTCAAATGAGAAGGTACGAAACGTTTTAACAAGAAGAGCGGTTGAAATCTGAATATGTCGCTTTGGGATAACGTAGTACGATATCTAGTAAGCATGCGTTGTCACCTCCCCCTACAAAATTTAAGGCTGTGCTCTCAGCAGGCCAGGTGATGCTCACCGTCTTTCTCGACGTCCAAGGTCCGATACTCATCGAATTCCTCGAGCACCGAAAACGCATTAGCAGTGACGTGTACTGTGAAACACTCAGTAGCCTACGCAAGTCCATCAGGAGCAAACGGCCTGAGCTGCTCACTGAGAGAGTGATTGTGATCCTTTATAACGCGCGCCCATACGTCTCCAGGGTCACACAAAGTGTTCTGACCAAGTTCAAGTGGGAGCAGCTTGAGCATCCGCCCTACAGCCCGGACACGTCGCCTGTAACTCGCCTGTGACTTCCATCTGTTTGGTCCGCTAAAAAAAAAAAAAAAAAAAAAAAAAAAAACATCTCAATAGAAAGCTCTTCAAATCGGACGACGAACTGAAGGAAGCAGTAGAGGATTGGCTATTGTCACAGCCACAGGAATTATAGGAACAGGGAATCCTTCGGCTCCTTAAGTGGGATAATTATGCTCTGGCCTGTGGTGATCAATTTTTGAATTAAGACTTCGACTATACCCACAGTGTCGTTTCGTATCTTTTCATTTTAACAGCCATCGTAGTTAGAAATCTTCTTCAAGAGTAGTTAATACGATGTATTTTACATTTTTTATTCCTATTCTTTCAAATATAATTTTTAAGTGTAAAAGAAGTCTGCAATAGGCTGTATAGGTCGCTGTATTGATTAAATTCATAAAATGGATAAAAAATGACTTTATTTGACGCGTTTCGGCCTGGGCCATCATCAGAATCTGTGAAAGGAAAATAGTAATTGTGCAATATAAGAACAGAAATATTACAAAACACTTTACAAATTTGTTATAAAGAGATTCAGCGCACATACCCTGCATACGTAGATTACAAGTATGTCAGTATTTCTTTATAACAAATTTGTAAAGTGTTTTGTAATATTTCTGTTCTTATATTGCACAATTACTATTTCCCTTTCACAGATTCTGATTATGGCCCAGGCCGAAACGCGTCAAATAAAGTCATAGTTTTATCCATTTTATGACTTTAATCAATACAGCGACCTATACAGCCTATTGCAGACTTCATTTACTATTAATAATGGTCGCCTGCCTTCTCCGTGACTTTATGTTACAACTATGTGTATAATTTTTAACTTCTTCCCCTTTTTTTCCTTGCAATTCACATACCGAAGAATTTTGTGGCACTCGCATTGCAAGTATACTTTAGATTCTGTGATGTTGTCAATTCCTAGTCTGTTAATTACATAAGATACATACTTTGCTCCCGCGGAGGAGTGGCCGAGCGCTCTAAGGCGCTTTGCTGCGGAGCGCGCGATTGCTCGCCGTCAGAGGTTCGACTCCCCCCTGTGTATATGTATGTATGTATGTATGTATGTGTGTGTGTGTGTGTGTGTGTGTGTGTGTGTGTGTGTGTGTGTGTGTGTTTTGTCCTTAATGTAAGTTAGTTTAAGTATTTTGTAAGCCTAGGAACTGATAACCGCAGCAATTAAGCCCCTTACATTTACGAACATTTGAACATACTTTCCTGTCAACCATGACACGGCGGTATTAACCGGGTGGATTACTTCTTACATGGAAAGAAAACAAGGAAATTCTTAAGTTTTCCATGTTTCAGTAATTTAGTAAAAAGTGGTGATGACATAGTAATTCTGTCAGAGGCAGCAAATGACCTGTAACAGCAACTGAGCGGAGTGGACAGTGTGTTGGAAGGAACGTATAATATGAACAGTAATAAAAGCAAAACAAGGGTAATGGAATGAGTCTTAGAGAATGAAGCGATTCTTAAGGAATTAGATTAAGTAACGAAACAATGAAGGTGGTAGATGAGTTTTCTTAGTTGGGCAGTAAAATAACATATGATGTTCGCAGTATTGAGGGTATAAAATGCAGAATGGCATTGTTAAGAAAAGCGTTTCTGAAAAGACATCGAATGTTAATTTAACTGTAAGGAATTCATTTCTGGAGGCATTTGCGTGGAGTTTCACCGTGTACGAGAGTGAAACTTGGACAATAAATAGTTACGCAGGAAGAGGATAGAGGCTTTTGAAATGTGATGCTAAAGAAGAATTTTGAAGATCAGTTGGGTAGATCGTATTAACTAAGAGGAAGTGAAAAGGATTGGGGAGAAAACGAATTTTTGGCATACGTCGACTATAGTGCGTTTAAAATTACTTGCGACTTTTGACGTTTGGCTTGTCGGGGTTGGCGAGACTCTATTGCCTAGGTGAGCTGGGTTTTCCCACGCCTCCGCTACGGGTTCGGCTGGTAAGGCACTTGTTGAACGCCGACCTGTCAAAAGTTGCAAGTGATTTTAAGCGCAGTATAAAATAAGGGATCGATTGGTAGGACACATTCTTAGACATCAAGTAAATATAGCATTGCAGGGAAGTATGTGAGATAAAATCGCAGAGGGAGACGAAGAGAAGTATATAGTAACCAGATTCAAATGGATGTGGGTCGCCGTTCTTCTGAGGTGGTGAAGAAGCTTGCTTAGGATAGAGCAACCACGCAGCAAGGTGCCTTAGAGCCCTCGGCCACTCCACCGCGGCGCAGTTTAGATGGGAACCAGTGGTAGAATATGTGAGAAAGGAAGTTCAGCTGGGTCCAGACTATAGCAATATAACCAGTTGGCAGCTGATGAAGACTAATGCGCCTCTATTGCAGTCGAAGAGGCGATGCGCAACTCGACGCCACGGCACGCCACGCCACGCAGGTGGGCCATATATTAGGACAAAACAAACAAAAGCACTGTCTGGCCCGGCGCGCATGAAAGATTGCAGAGCGGCTGGCCCCCCTATAAATCGCGGCCCATCGCCAGCTCTGGCAGCAGAGCACAGGACTGCCGGTACGGCGCAGGTGGCTCTGCCGCGGACGGGCGGGAGCCGTAAAAATCGGCCAGATTGCGCTGCGCCCCTAACACGGCAGGGCTCGTTAGCCTGTCTAATTAAAAGCCCCGGAGCGTGCCGCCGCCGTCGATCGATAGCCCTATCGACCTTATTAAACGGGCGCCCCGCCCGCCGTGACGAGCCCCGGCGCCCGCGATTGAATGTTTTTCTCGCGCGCCACATTCGTCAAATGAGCAACGCATCTGCGAGCAGTTCTTTCACGAGCGCCAGCGGCAGTATCGGTCTGAATCTAATTAACGCAATTGCCTTTTCTGTTTCGGCCCGAATAACTGGACAGTGGCCTAGTTGTAACACGCTAATGATTGACGGTACAAGCATTATTCACTAACTGTACACTCTGCGCTGTCCGATCTTCTAGCAGTCCATCTCCTCTTGCAACCTCTTTTCGTTCATCTCCTCCTCTCACACTGTCCATCTGCTTCCCCCATCCCTTTTCTGTACCTGCAAGCCCGCTCACGGCGTGTGCCGGACGGTGCTTAGCGTACAATTGTCACTTCCTCCTAATCCAGCCTCGTATGGTTCGCGGGAAAAATGGTTGCCTGTACGGCTCCGACAAGGAAAGTACTTGGGCTCGAACAAACATATCTGTATGAACGTTTGGTTGCAGTATCTCTACGTACAGCTCAGTGTGCTGGTGGGTGTAGTTTTTATGCAAAACTTTGCAATCATGCTCTAGATAGCACTGTAGATGTAATTGTAGACGCCATACTATAACGTATGTAATAATCGTCGTATGTGTTCTCTAGCGTATTGTCATCAAAACCCGTGATGATAGTTGCAACTTTCTCCGAAGACTGTTGGTATTCACTGCCACTGCTTCCATCGCCTCTTCCCGCACTTACCGTAGCACTACCGCTTGCAATGAGTTGTTCGTCATTATCATGCCTATTATTATTATTATTATGAGTTTGTAACAACAGTATCTAACTTATGCTCATATTTCCGTACCATAACAGATACGAGAAAGCATGCGAATGATTCATCTTCTACACTAATACCATCTTCACGACGAATGGTTCTTCGTAACTTCATCTCAACCAATCGCAATACTTTAGCAGGATTGATTATCGCCGACCGCGGTGGCCGAGGGGACTGAGGCGATCCAGTCACGGTCTACACGGCCACTACGGTCGGGGGTTCGAATCCCCCCTCGGGCATGGATATTTGTGCCGTCCTTAGTTGTAGCTAGTTCATAAGTACTTTGTAAGTTTACGGACTGATGACCTCGCAGTTAATTCCCTTAAGCTTAACAAACATTTGAACATTTGGATTGATTATCAATCGCCGCTCCATCTGACGCATCACCACACAAATGTCACAAAACGCAACTTCGGAGGCACACTGCACCGTCCCTACTGGTGAACCGACAGGTCAAAGTGCAATGTGGCAAGGCACACGAAGAGGCCTCTCACTGACGACTGCAGAGTTTTGCAGATGCGAGAGTACCACTGGTGCAATAACGGACCTTTACAGTATCGATCATACGATTTTGGTGTATATGTGTTTCTTCAAGCCCAAGTACTTTCCTTGTGAATGAGCCCTCATCTCTCTGGTCTTATACTTGTGGTCGCTTCCCGAGGTATACCTAGCAGGAACCAATATACTGCTTGATTCTTGTACTGTCCGTGTGTATTTGCTGTGCGTGTGTGTGATTTTTATCCATTGTTTGCGTTAGTGCATAAGAATAAAACTGTTATAGTGGTGTAGAAGTATTACTCTATTTCACGTATACCTGCCCAAACATAAATTCATAAAGATCTACAGTAGTTAAACTATTTTGATTAAAAAACAGTTCATCGAATGATCACTGATAGTTAACTGTGACGTGTAACTAAAAATTGACCACGAAAACCCAATTTAACCACTGTTCATGGAATATGGAGACTAAATTCACGTAATAACTATCTGGATTATTTCCAGTCAATGGCTAGCTCTAAAATAATATAATCTGGGCCCTGAGACTGCCCTGGGTTGGTCTTAGTCTTGTTGGCGAGTCGATTTTATTTCCTAGTGTAATGGTCTTTTGGCTCTCACCTATTTTTCGTTGGGTTCCGTGGCGTATACAATTTGGGGTTGAAGGGACTGATGACCTCGTTGTTTGGTCCCTCATGTCCACCACCACCACCACCACTCTTCAGTAAATGTACAGTCTTCGACCTACACACAACTAGTTCGAAAACTACAGAAACTTTCATGAATAGGTCTGCCATAAATGTGAGAAGCGATTTCTTTTAAAATTTGACACTTTCTTTAATACAGACAATTTCATTCCACACACTGGAAATGTTATCAACACACCAATAATTACGCATCTGATCAATGCAGTAATAATTTGAAACTTCTATAGAAAATATGTTTTATAACAGTTTTCATTCCCCTCTTTCGTGTAATAAAAGTCAGACTAGCTAAGTTTTATCCGCTGTTGGTTCGAATAATAATGACGGCAGCCAACCGCCAACGATGGATTTTGAACAGCCGCACCAAATATACTGAAAATGCTCAAAATCTGGGATTAATTCTAGATACTTGAAATAAACACACAATATTTTAATGTCATTGTATTTTCAAATAATAAAACGTAATCAATAATCGTTACAGTCCTGAACTTAATGGCTGCTGAATAACAATCTTTTTAATCTTTTAGCACAGATAATTACGTGTTAACAGTTCAACGACTTATTACAGAGCAAAAAAACCACACAATGGATAACATTCTATATTGTATGTCCATCATACATATCTTTTTTTTTGTGGTTTTAGGGCGCACAACTTCTACGGTCATTAGCGCCCAGACAAGAACAAAGATTCGCTAGATCTAAAAAAAAAAATTGGTAACTACCAGTTAGAACATCAAGAAGAGGCTAAAAACGAAAGATAAAAGACAATTAAAGAGGTTAAATATTCTTTGATAAGTTGGCCGAGTTGATAAAACGCAATACTCGAGCAGCTGCTCGTGTATCATCAGCTAAAATTTTCTCCAGAGTAGACGGAAAGTGAAGGGCTACACGGAGATGATTAAAATTAACACAAGACAGTAAAACATGTCGCACTGTCAGCAGTTCGCCGCAGGAGCACATCATTCATACATATCTAATATCCACTATGGTAAGAGAATAATTATGTGACTTGACATTCCGTGATCCGGCCGCGGTGGCCGAGGGGACTGAGGCGCTTCAGTCACGGACTGCACGGTCACTACGGTCGGGGGTTCGAATCCCCCCTCGGGCATGGATATTTGTGCCGTCCTTAGTTGTAGGTAGTTCATAAGTAGTTTGTAAGTTTAGGGACTGATGACCCCGTAGTTAAGTCCCTTAAGCTTAACAAATATTTGAACATTCCGTGATACAACTTATGGCAACGCGTAAACCTCCGTTTACACACAACTGAAGTGTCGTCAGTAGTAGAGGTTATTTTAAGTTCGGGTGGGACTTTACACTCTTCATAAACGAACGAACTCGGAACTTTGACGGAAGCTCGAACCGCGATACAGAACGTCTCTCTTGCAGCGTCTGCCAGTGGGACATTCCTATCATCTCTGTGACGTTTTCGCGCTTACTGAATGAGCCCGTATCGAATTTGCCACTCTTCCTTGGATCTTCTCCGTGTCTTCTATTAACCGTACCTGGTGAAGATCAAACAGTGATGAGCAATACTGGCCGAACGACAGTTTTGTAACCTAAGTCCTTTGTAGACGGACTATACTTTCTGATGATTCTTCCAATGAATCTAAGTCTGGCATGCAACAACTGCATTCAACAACTTTTCAAACGTTCAAAAATCAAATGTTTGTAAATCTATCGGACCAAACTGCGTGTCCATCAGTCCGTAGCCTACAAACTACTTACACTAAGTTAAACCAACGTAAAAGACAACACACACACACACACACACACACACACACACACACACAGATGCCCACATGCCCCAGGGAGGACTTGAACCTCCGACGGCGTGCAACCGCGCGCTCCGCAGCGAAGCGCTTTAGACCGCTCGGCTACTCCGCCGCGTCTTTCAAACGTTCAAGAACGCGGTGCCACACTGCAGACTGCTAATGAAGATACGAGCTTATGGAATAGGTTTACAGATTTGTGACTGGCTGGAAGACTTCCTAAGTAATAGAACGCAGTACGTTGTTCTCGACGGCGAGTGTTCATCAGAGACGAGTGTATCGTCAGGCGTGCCCCAGGGGAGTGTGATAGGACCGCTATTATTTTCTATCTATATAAATGATCTGATGGACAGAGTAAGTTGTAATTTGCGGCTGTTTGCTGATGATGCTGTGGTGTATGGGAGGGTGTCGTCTGTAACTGACTGTAATAGCATACAGGATGACTTAGACAAAATTTCTAGTTGGTGCGAAGAATGGCAGCTAGCTCTAAACGTAGAAAACTTAAAGGTAATGCACATGAGTAGGAAAAACAATCCTATAATGTTCGAATACAGCATTAGTAGTGAGCTTCTTGATGCTGTCGCATCGTTCAAACATTTAGGCGTAACATTGCAGAGCGATATGAAATGGAACGAAGATGTAAGAACAGTTCTCCATTTATTGGGAGAATTTTGGGAAGATGTACTTCACCTGTAAAGGTGACCGCGTATAAAACGCTTGTACGACCACGTCTTGAGTATTGCTTAAGTGTTTGGGACCCGCAGCAGATCGGTTTGAAGGAAGACATAGAGGCGGTTCTGAGGCGAGCAGCTAGATTTGTTACCGGTAGGTTCGACCAATGCGCGAGTGTCACGGAAATGCTCCGGCAACTCAATTGGGGATCGCTGGAAGAAAGACGACGTTCTTTTCGTGAATTTCTGTTAAGTAAATTTAGAGGGCCGGAATTTGAAGCTGAGTGTAGTACGATCTTGCTGCCGCCTACTTACATTTCGCGTAAAGATCACAAAGACAAGACAAGATAAGAGAAATTAGGGCTCGTACGGAGGCATATAGGCATTCTTTTATTTCCTCGTTCTATTTGGGAGTGGAATAGGAAAGGAAATGCCTAGTAGTGGTACAGTGTACCCTCCGCCATGCACCTTACGGTGAATTGCGGAGTATGTATGTAGATGTAGATGTAGAAGAAGCCTGGTTTCAACAGGGCGGAGCGATATGACACACTGCGCGGCAACCAATGGCATGTGTGCGAGTACTGTCCGGTAACTTACTAAACGAGCGCGTAACGAATCGTGCTGCTCTACGTTCAATTGTCTCTCTGTTTTGTACAGTATGTCCGCAAAGTCTCTCCGCAGTGGCGATCTCCGCGTGTCTCTCGCGTTGCCGTGCATGTTTGGTTGGCAGCACAGACACAGCGCACATGCACGTGTTCCGTGGACCTGCATGGTAGTATGGTGGAGGTATGTTGGGTGTGCGCTACAGCTGTTACTTCTGTTATTGTCTTGTTCTTGTATATGCTGAGTGTAGTGAGAATGCTTACTGTTGCAGAGAGAGCCTTTTTAGTGGAAGAGGTTTTCTGGGCAGGAGGAAACTTCACGGAGTATATCATCATCATCATCATCATCATCATATGTAACGCCATACATAAAAAATTAACTGATGAAGAGCTCTAGTAACACTGTATTCATACAATTTGGCTGCAGTTTTTCGTAAGTTGGATTTTAGCATCAAAATGTTATTTAAAACTGATAGCACAATAATAGCTAATTGCGTTCTCAAGATATTGCTTTCATATCCGACGGACGACCCCTCGTGTTGTGCCCACCTCAGTCTAATGAGAAATTTATGTCATTCCATTTCAAGAACATTATTGTCAGAAAATTTATTTAGACTTTATATGCTGTGATTTCTCCTCTCGATAAGTTGCCGAATTTGTTTTTCTTATTTGTCATACCCTGTATATAAATGTATCAGGCACAGAAGGAAAATTCGACATCTTTATTGATACACATGACTTGTTTTATATAAGCAGCACACCCTTCTATTCCAAGAAAAAGAAGAAAACCAGCTGAAAAATGCTTCTGTCGGAGCACAAAGAAGGTAAATACGTTACTGTTTAAACAACACTGACAAAAAGTGGCGAAGCTGCTGCCACAGTCCTTATTCCGCCTTTATCCCCAAACATTTTGGCATGAGAAGATATTCCTACTTTTTGTGCTGAAAGATATAATCAGAGTGGCTGTCGAAGAAGGCGATTTCAGAACTCGAGAAAGAGAGAACGGATACGTATTATGAAAGACAATGACAGTAAAACAAGATGCAATGAATCGGGACAGTAGCCTTGCTCAGCTACAGAGAGAGAGAGAGAGAGAGAGAGAGAGAGAGAGAGAGAGAGAGAGAGAGAGAGAGGTGGGGAGGGGGGTGAAGAGACAGTGAAATTGAAAAAGAGAGATTAATGTAGACTGTACATACGCTTAGGGGATCTGGATCCTTCAAACCGGCGAATTTCAATTACAAAAATTTTGGCCGCTTTCCCCCATCTCCCAAACTTACGTGTCAGTTTCTCGGTAAAGGTGTTAGAAGCCGGAGCAAAACATCATCAAGGCTAGGTGATTGAACAAATAGAGAGCAACCTGTGAGAAAGAAATACGCAGTAGCAATGTAAGGGAAAAGGAATGAAACATTAACAGTGGCAGAGGAAGGCAGCCAAAATGGGGAGAAAGGGATGAAAGTGGGAGAGACAGACAGATGAAAGTAATAATGGGAGGAAAAAGTGACACTGGGAGAGAGACAATTCTGGATAGTGGCGATGAAAGGGATATGTTGTGTATGAAACCTTCTTCATATGAGAGACTGTGTATTGGGATTTAACATGTTCTTTGTCAAAAGATAGCGAATATCTTGGCATGCCAAAATTTTTGGTGAGGAAGGCGCAATGAGGGCTGAGAGAGCTGTTTCTCCACTTTTCAGTGTTGTTTAACCAGGAACATACAGGGTGATCAAAAATTCAGTATAAATTTGAAAACTTAATAAATGATGGAATAATGTAGATAGAGAGGTAAAAACTGACATACATGCTTGGAATGACATGGGGTTTTATTAGAAATAAAAAAAGAAACAAAAGTTAAAAAATGTCCGACAGATGGCGCTGGACAGGAAAACGTCAGTGACTGCTACCGTTACGGGTGAGAGGTACGCCGATATGTTACAGAATCGCATCATCCCCAGCCTGGCTGATAAACACCTGCTGGAACGTACGTCTTTTATGCAGGATGGCGTTCCACCCCATATTGCTAGACGCGTGAAAGATCTCTTGCGCGCGTAGTTTGGTGATGATCGTGTACTCAGCCACCACTTTTGTCATGCTTGGCCTTCCAGGTCCCCAGACCTCAGTCGGTGAGATTATCGGCTTCGGGGTTACCAAAAGTCGCAAGTGTAACGTGATCGACTGACATCTCTAGGGATGCTGAAAGACAACATGCGACGCCAATGCCTCACCATAACTCCGGACATGCTTTACAGTGCTGTTCACAACATTATTCCTTGACTACAGCTATTGTTGAGGAATGATGATGAACATATTGAGTTTTTCCCGTAAGGAACATCGTCTTTGCTTTATGTTAATTTGTTATGCTAATTATTGCTTTTCTGATCAGTTGAAGCGTCATCTGTCAGATATTTTTTGAGCTTTGGTTTTTTTTTTAATTCTAATGAAACCCCATGTCATTCCAAGCATGTGTGTCAATTTTTACCTCTCTATCTACATTATTCCGTGATTTATTAAGTTTTCAAATTTATACTGACTTTTTGATCACCCGGTATTTGGCTTTTTTGTGCTCCAACAGTAGAATTTTTCAGCTGGTATCTCACTACTGTGACTTCTGGATGTAACTTTATTCTACATGGTTGACGTTGTTTAATATAGTATTAGATGCACTACAACAAAATTTTTACCGTATCAAAAACTGTGAGGCGAGGTGAGAATTTAAAAATATATCAAAATGTTTAAAGATGTGATTACACAGTTGTACAGTAGCAACGATGAAAATTATGTTTCAAAATTTTTGTGTCGACGGTATGTGTTCAAAATGATAACACCCGGGTTTTCTTCTAAGGGGTTTCGCCAATTCACTGGCTGTATGGGCGCGTAAACAAAAATAGATGTCATATTTTGGCCTAGACTACAACATATTCGAAATGTGTTGGAATGTTACTTTTTAGAATTAACGCCGACTGGATCAAGACAATTGTGTAGTATCACTTTGGAAATCAAACGTTATCAGACTGGTCTTAATGCATTTACTACAACGCACAAAGATGCTTATTTATTTATTGTGATAAATATTGCATTTTGGAACATGTATTATGTTCGAATATAATGACTTTTCTCGAGACTAGGAATCTGCTCTGTAGGAATCAGCATGGGTTTCGAAAAAGGCGTTCGTGTGAAACCCAGCTCGCGCTATTCGTCCACGAGACAGAGGGCCATAGACACGGGTTCTCAGGTAGATGCTGTGTTTCTCGACTTCCGCAAGGCGTTTGATACAGTTCCCCACAAACGTTTAATGAACAAAGTAAGAGCATATGGTCTATCATACCAATTGTCTGATTGGATTGAGGAATTCCTAGATAGCAGAAAGCAGCAGGTCATTCTCAATGGAGAGAAGTCTTCCGAAGTAGGAGTTATGTCAGGTGTGCCACAGGGGAGTGTCGTTGCTGTTCACAATATATATAAATGACCTTGCGGATAACATCGGAAGTTCACTGAGACTTTTTGCGGATGATGCTGTAGTATATAGAGAGGCTGTAACAATGAAAAATTGTATTGAGATGCAGGAGGATCTGCATCGAATTGACGCATGGTGCAGGGAATGACAATTAAATCTCAATGTAGGCAGGTGTAATGTGCTGCGAATACACAGAATGAAAGATCCTGTATCAGTTAGCTATACACTATAGCAGGTCAGCAACTGGAAGCAGTTAATTACATAAATTATCTGGGAGTAGCCATTAGGAGGGATTTAAAATGTAACGACCATACAAAATCAATCGTCGGTAAAGCAGATGCCGTACTTAGATTCATTGGGAGAATTCTAAGAAAATTCAGTCCGAAAACAAAGGAAGTAGGTTACAGTACACTTGCTCGCCCACAGCTTGAATACTGCTCACCGGTGTGGGATCCGTGCCAGATGGGATTGATAGAGGAAGTGGAGAAGATCCAACGGAGAGCAGTGCGCTTCGTTACAGGATCATTTGGTAATCGAGAAAGCGTTACAGAGATGATCGATGAACTCCAGTGGAAGACTCTGCAGAAGAGACGCTCTGTCGCTCGGTACGGGTTTTGGCGATGTTTCGATAACATACCTTTACTGAGGAGTCTAGCAGTATATTGCTCCCTCCTACGTATATCTCTCGAAGAGATCACGAGGATAAAATCAGAGAGATTAGAGCCCAGACAGAGGCATACCGACAATCCTCCTTTCCGCGAACAATACGTGACTGGAATAGGAGGGAAAATCGATAGTGGTACTCAAGGTACCCTCCGCCACAGACCGTCGCGTGGCTTGCGGAGTATGGTTGTAGATGAAGATGTAGATTGCACGCTACAAAAGTGGAGGGACCGTTTCTGTTAAAGCGTAACTACACCACACCACTGAGTATCACAACACTGACTTCTCAGCGTAAATTTATTCCCTCGCTAATTCCAGGTGTACCCGACAAATCGATAATGTGGCTGACGCGAACGTAAGCACCTTTGACCACGGCAGCAACGCAACCACGTGGAGGCGCAAGCAATTCTAGCAATGAGGCACGACCCCGGCGCCGTTTCATTACCGCTTCCAGTAGGAGAGGCGTATCCGCTACGCCATTCACAGCACGGTCCCGCCACTCTATCTATAGGTACCTGTTGCCTCAGCCGCAGGCGAGATATCAATTCGGGAACCGCCGCAGACGCAATCCGATACAGCTGGCTCCATGTACGGCACATCCACAATCGGACATCTCGTTTTCTTCTTTCGCCGCCCCTGCCGTCTTTCGTGGTTCCTCTTTTTTTTTTTTTTTTTTTTTTTTTTTTTTTTTTTTTTTTTTTTTTGTTGCCTCTTCGAGTGGGAAGACCGCCGGACCTCCGCGCATGATGGATGCGGAGGACAGAGACACTTCCTGCATCTCTGCCGAACATGGCGCAGCCAGTGTTTGGGCACGATCAGCCACGATAATGTGACACTAATTTCGGGCAGCCTCCCGCAAAGGAAGAGTTACGTGCCGTGCCTGATGGTGACATGAATCTAAGAGGTGAGGCAACTCTTCACTCTTCTTCTTCCGCCGACGTCTATCCACGTTGGCACTCCGTGTTTTATTAATGAATTCTCAAAGTACTTGTTTCATTTCAGGCGGCCTTCCCTTCGTTTTCAGATACATGAAGTGTTAAACCGAGAATTCGGTGGGCGTCCATGGCCTTTTGAAGTGGCTCCTTCTGAGATACCGTAGCGTAGCGAAGAAACAATACTCGAGGTCAAGTAAGGCTCGTTGTTGCCACTAGGGCAGAGGAAGGCAAACATCAGCTCAATGCGCAGTGCTCCAGCTCAGGCATGAAAGTTAACCTTTTAGGTACTTGCACAGTTTAACACCACATTTTTGTGGTGGTGGTGGTGATTTCGTGTGGCAATTGTGGCCGTTAGACCCCAGCTGGGATCGTTTTCGGCCTGCCTAGTGCAAGTCTTTAGGTGACGCCACATGGGCGATTTGCGCATCGATGATGATGAAATGACGATGACGACGACACAACGTCCAGTCCCCGAGTGGAGAAAATCTACAATCCGACCGAGAATCCAACCCGGCCCCTTGCGTGGCAATCTGCTACGTTGTCCATTGGACATTGTAGTGTATAATGTTTCGTTCTACTCGGTGCTTCAGACTACGGAGCTAAATGAAGACGTTTAATTATAATCCTTTCATTAGTTTATATTGGTCGTTGCTCATCAGGACTTTTTTTTTTTTGGCAAAAAACAAGATGGCAGTTGTACTCCACCCACCGTACTGGTCAGATTTGGCACCTGACGGCTTCGTGATTTTTCCAAAACTGAAACTCAAGTTGAAAGGCTGTCAGTTCGACATTCTAGAGAGGATTTAAGAAGCATCGCTGGCGCTGCTAAGCACCCTCAAGGAACAGGATTTCCAGAAAAGTGGCAGAAGCGCTGGGACCGGTGTGTACGTGCGGATGGGAACTATTTCGAGGGTGATGGTGACCATTTAAAAAAAAATAGATAGTGGCGGGTCCCGAACCAACAACCTTTAGCGTTACAGTCCAACACATTGCCCACTACGCTACAACTATCAATTAGAAGATACGTTCTTGTATGGCATACTATTGATGGCCATTGTTAACTGATGCTAATATGGCATTTGTAGACACTAGATTGTCATTTATCGCACGAAGAACGACGCGTTTTGTTAATTCTTCAATGCGCCATTGCTTTGTAATGACAACGTGTAAGTTACAATAAGAAAATCATCAAATACGCAACGCAAGATGGCGTATGCCAGAGTGTGTTCTGGGTGAGGAATGTCACGTGACATCTGCTAACGGCTGGTTTTCGTTAATTCTCCGTTATTTTTGTTCAAAAAAAGTTCAAATGTTTGTATAGCTTATGGGACTTAAGTACGGGGTCATCAGTCCCTAAACTTACAAACTATTTATGAACTACTTACGAACTAGGACGGCACAAATATCCATGCGCGAGGGGGGATTCGAACCCCTGACCGTAGTGGCCGTGCAGACCGTCCGTTATTTTTGCAAATATCTCTCAAATGATACGAGATATGAAAAAAACATATGGGAGCAAAGCTGTAGAGAACTTTCTCCTCTACAAATTCGGTCATTCAATTTTTGCGTCAGATGAATGGTTAAGCCGTTATTTTCATTTAAATTTCGAACTGTCAAAAGACGATCGGAAAAAGTAGTCAACAATCCGAATATTGGTTTGAACACCACAGTGCTTTACTAGACATGGTCCTGGTTTGGAGGTGGTATGCTGTTGCCTTTCTCCGACCTTCGAACTGACTTACACAGCCAGTTATAGAGGGACCTACAGTTTAACGTGGGTTCCGAACCACGGTGCTACTCCGTATTTTTCACATGAGCAATACTGCCAGAGGTGAAAGAAGTGGAAAGTGACACATAAAAATCGTAGGAACGGGGGGGGGGGGGGGGGGGGATGAACAAGCGACCTTTGAATTTGTAGTCTGGTACTCTACCACTGTGCAACCGAGACGCACCTGAAGCAGATGCAGATGTTGTTTTAGGTCATCGTTTCCATATGAGTGAATTTAGAGACTCATTTGGATCCTGGGTATTGGTTTCAAGGCCAATTAATCTAAATCCAGTGCACCGATATTCATCACTGTAGTATACACCATTTACCTCAGTAATTTTTCGTTTGGCGCTGCTAGGAGACGAGTTGACATTTTCAGCAGATGTTCTTACTTCGGATGTAGCCTCATTGCTGGTTTGTCGTTGTTTCTCACGGCTTCTATTCACTAACTTATTCAAACGCAGTTTATTCAGTTTTTTATACACTCTTTGTGATCGTGGCATAACTGAACGAAGAAACAATCGAAAACTTGTATAAATCTCCGTCAGTATCACAAGGCAATAGTATTAAACAAAATTCCCTCGCCTTAAACGATGCAGCTAATTTGTTATTGTTTATAAGTTACGGAACAGAGTCAAACGTGATCTATAAAGCCAAAGAGTATGTATCACAGCCTTCTAGATGTATACCGCACATGTTTAGTTGAAAGTAATACACAGAATCGTCCGTCAATGAGCTGGTATTGAACTGCTGCTTCAGAACGTGGGACAGAGAGAGGTGGCGCAGTGGTAACGCACTGGACTCGTATTCGGAAGGATAGTGGTTCAAATCCACCTCCAGACATCCAGATTTAGGTTTTCCCTGAGTTCCCTAAATACCGGGATGGTTCCTTTGAAAGGGCACGTCCGATTTCCTTCCCCCAACCTTACCCAAAAATCCGAGCGTAAGCTCCGTCTCTAATGACCACGCTGTCGACGGGACGTTAAACCCTAAGATTCCTTCCTCCAAAACGTGGGCGTGGCAGGGATGCCGCGTCACTCCTTTAATTAATTTTCAGGCACTTCGGATGCGATTTCAACAGTAAAACTTTGGTGACTTGTTATCCATGAGTTGTACCAGCAAATAAAAAACAAATCGAAAATTGACAGTTTTTTGTCAATTTCATCAAGGCGACCGCTCGCGAAAACTCGAAGATCTGGGTTCGAGTCCGAAAATTATAGACCACCTTAGGGAGAGCAGCTAAACTCAACAGACTTCGCAAACTGCGAATAAATAATTGATTATTTAATAAATCTTTCTGTTGTATCCTAGCAGAAAAACAATGTGCCTATTAACTCTATTCATAATCAACGCCAGTATTAAATCAAGATAGAATGAATGCAAATAATTCGAATGGATGAAGCAACTACGTGTTTCACAACAGTTAAAAGGGTTTACATTATCAGAGACAGCAGTGGTAATCTAGAAATCGCTACAACAAACTGCGCTGCTGCTGTTGTCTTCCGTTCCGTCGTGCTCTCTTCTTTTTAAGCGCAGTAGTTTCCTAATTACACGCAGAGCGCAGCGCAGTCTTGAGGGACAGAGCGGACAGCAGCAGCCGCACAATAGCCGCCGCGACTGACAATGCGGCCGCAGCCGTGTTTATCGACTGCGGCTCAAATGAACGGCTGGATGCCCATTCACTCGCTCAACACGCAACATGCAGTGCGGTCGGCACGGCGCGCGGTGTACACAGACTTCATTAATTTCGCTGAAAACGGGAGAGGCCGCTGTTATGGACTACACGCAGTGTTTACCAACTTTTTCGAATATGCGACCCCCTACCAAATAAAAATATTTGAGCGACACCCCCCCCCCCCCATTTCTCCCGATCCGTAACTAAACGATGTTATCTCGAAGGATACAAATTAAACTTCCTTCTTATGGTTCAGCTGTCTTTTAAATTGTTGAACGATTTTTTTTCTTAATTTTTCGGAATGGAATACATTATCTTATTTTTACATGACTTCCGACATAAAAATATATTTTACTTAACGACTGTTTCGCATTTCTGGCAAGATTCACAAGCGAATTATGAAAATCACGAAAGGGCGCACTGTATAGACAATTTGCAAATAAGTATATCTTTCTTTTAGGATTTTTCAGAACTACTTATTGTATCAAGTTCTCTTAACTATCGGTGGTTCCAGAACACAGTTTTTCAGACTTTGCGCTTATTGATCATTAACAAACCGTTTTATAAAACAATCTATGATCTGTTCAGTTCATTATGAATGAAATGAAATGAGCGTATGGCTTTCGTGGCCGGGAGATCCTTTACGGGATTGTTCGGCCGCCTGAGTGTCTTTCTATTTGACGCCGCGTGGGCGACTTACGTCCCAATGATGATGAGATGATGAGGATGTCAACACACAACACCCAGTCCCCTGCCGGGAATCGAATCCGGGCCTCCTGCGTGGTAGTCAGCGACGCTGCCACTGAGCATTATGAATGTTACACAAGGAGCTCCATAATATTACCCTTAAATTTAATTCACTTAGGTATACGATTTTGTATTACTGAACAATTAGTTATTTTATAGTGCACCCAACGGGTGAAAAAACATTGGACTACAGTATTCAGTATCGAAGTTGCTTTGTTACGAAACCATATCACAAGATACAGAAAACTGGTATGCTCGAGGTATGGTTTGAAAATATCCGAAAAGACTACTTTAACAGAAAAGTTTATTAAAATATATGTAGAATTTCTTATGTACATTGCCAAGACTGTTTTGTTGAAACTATTTTATTTCAATTCAAGACCAGTTTCAGAAGAGTTTGTTGCTATCTTCATATGCACTTTACAATTTTCACACAACACAAATAAATAAAATAACTTGCTTAGAATTATGTAGAAATAGCACGTATTGGATATAAATATTATCACATCATAAAAGTGCATACCACTTCATTGTCGTCGATGTGTGACTGTGCTTAAGTATGTAAACATATTGGGTCTTCACAATGATAAATAATTGAAATAACGATTCTGAATACGTCAAAGATAAAATCACGAGTACAAATGGTCCTACAATTGTACATATACTTGTAACGACGACTGGAGAAATCTGATTCACTACTCAAAGAGTGTATGTGACAACTGTGGTCAGTAGGCGGAGCTACCGCATTAAGACATTGCTTTTCAATTATTTAAATGAATTTATATAAATAACGTTGGAAAAAAGTATTGTGGAATAATCATGGCTCCTATTGAGCACAAAACAAAAATAAGGCTCACATCAAAAGACAAACCACAACCAGATTTTGAGTCAATATAATGGTAGACATACACAGGTCTCTCATAGCTTGTGTAAAAATTATTACATTATGAGACAGTCATCTCACAACATAAATAAAAGCTTCTTAGCGCCAATCATCGATGTCCTACACACGGCTCACAGCAAAGCATAGACAAATTAGCCATCCAGTCACACCAACATAGAAGTATGCAGTGGCTCACCCACTACTGGATCACAGGTTGTTACAGTGCACAGCTAACAACTCTATCTACACATTCGTTAGTGTTTAACAGAATTGAGTATATAAATAGTTCATAGAGTAACAGTCATATAAGTGCTTTCACAAAAATAATTATAGTAAGAAATCAATGAACAACATAATGTAGTCTATTGATGCTGTTATCTCGAACTGAGGTGACGGGTTGTGGGGTTGATAGGTGATGGGACAGGCCGAGGGGCAGCCGTGAGAGTACTGTCTATCTCTACATTTACATTCACTCAACATCTGGATGTTGTTTCCTTTTGATGTGACTCTTATTATTGTTTATTGCTCAATAGAAGTCATTTTTTGCTGTAGTAGTGTTATCCAACATTAATTATTTAATTCACGTAGACAATTGAATGGAAATGCGTCAGCGTGGCAGCGCCGCCCAGTGAACAACTTTGTCGGTTGTCACATTCACTGTTCGAGTAGCGTATGTCTTCTCCAGTCGTCACTGACAAGGAAAGTACTTGGGCTCAAACAAACATCTCTATGAACGTTTTCTTACAGGATCTCTACGTACACCTCAGTGTGCTGGTGGGTGTCGTTTTTATGCAAAACTTTGCAATCATGCTCTAGACAGCACTGTAGATGTAATTGTGGACGCCATACGTAATGCAGATATCTTAACTATAACTTACGTAATAATCTTCGTACATGTTCTCTAGCGTATTGTCATCAAAAGCCGTGATGACAGTTGCAACTTTAACCTTCTCCTCGGAAGAGTGTTGGTACTCACTGCCACTGATTCCATCGCCTCTTCCCGCACTTACCGTTGCACTACCGCATGCAATGAGTTGTTCGTCATTATCCCTCTTATCATAATTATGTGTTAGTTTTACAACAGTATCTAACAATGGTCATATTTCTGTACCATAACAGATACGAGAAAGCATGCGAATGATTCATCTTCTACACTAATACCGTCTTCACGAAGAAGGGTTCTTCGTAACTTCATCTCAACGTGCAATAAGGGACCTTAACATTATTTCTCATACGATTTTGGTGTATATGTGTTTGTTCGAGCCCAAGTACTTTCCTTGTGAGAGCATATGTACGAGAATGGAACCATTTGTGCACGCGATTTTATCTTTGACGTGCTCAAAATTATTATTTCCCTATTTTTATCATTGTAACGCCCCAATATGGTAATATATTTTATAACTCCAGCACAGTCCCATCTCTACGACGATGAAGTGGTATGTACTTTAATGATGTCGTATTATTTATATGCAAATCTGTGCTCCTTTCACATAATTGTAAGCAGGTTTATTTATTGTTTTATGTTATGTGCACATTGTAGAGATCATCTGAGGGCGGCAACAAGTTCAGCTGGAACTGGTCATGAATTGAAAGGGGGGGGGGGGGGCGGAAGTTCAAACAAAGCAGTCTTGACAATTCATATAACAAGTCATACTAGGTCGCCCCAAATCTTTATATAAAAGCGAAAGGACACTCATACTCACTCACTCACTGACTAAACACGAAATCTCGAAAACTACTTCACCTATGAAGCTGAAATTTGGCAGGAATGTAGTTTAAAGGTAAAAGATATCAGCTAAGAAAGGGTTTTGTGATGGGGCCGATTGTTCAGGAGATACGACGTTATAAACAATGAAAACTTCCCAGTCTTTTGGCATGTGATAGTGTGAGTTTATCAGTCCACTATTTGAGAAGGAGAGCACTCAGCGACTTGCAACAAACTTTAAACATAATTTCACACCTTTAGGAAACTTGTTCTTGCCCACAACCCCAGAAAAATAATGAAAGGAAAAAGTTTTTCCATTATTAGATTTTCGGCGTTCATGCAGTAAAATTACGGCATTTCCCATGACGTTACAATTTATTACTCGTACACTATTAATTGTTACAGACAGTATACACATATACCACTGAACGTACTTTCGGAATTTTATCATAGTACAGCACACAGTTCATGAGATATGGAGTGCCGGGGTTCGAATCCCCCCTCGGGCATGGTTATTTGTGACCACCTTAGTGTTAGCTAGTTCGTAAGTAGTTTGTAAGTTTATACAAACATTTGAATTTGAGATATGGAGTCATAAACAATTAGGTTAATGAAAAACCGCCTCATCACGCATGACGTTTTGATTTGTTATGTCTTTCCTACTAACTCAATTCGCGACGAATTTTGCAGACATTTTACACAGACACCGCTGGATATACCCCCGAAATAATATCGTATTACGACTTATAGTTCAGGTGCTCTGACGTCAATGACAATAAAATGCATGAAAATTCGCCCTAATAAGCATGAGGTTGTAATTTACTACGGCTTTACTATCAACTCTTATTTACAACAAATTTCGCAGGTAGTTTCCTAATATTCCACTCTACGAATCTGGTAAATAATGTTTTTGTAGGACACATAATTCAGGAGATATTACATCATAGAGTGACATTCGTAAATAGGTACTACATTATGTTTGACATTTTGTTAGGTCTTTATTACTCTGTTCACAGCACATTCCGCAAACAATATCTAAATATACGACTGAAAGAAACTACAATATTATATCGCTGAACGACACATTGCTCAGCAGATACGACGTAATAACCAATCAGCTGTTTGAAAACTAAACTACAGGCCGGATTTCGCTATAGATTTAAGCGAAACGTGTGTACAAATACCGCAGATGTCTTCATGATGGCGATGATGGTGCTCAAGGCGAATGTTTACTACCCGACAGAGAATGAAACAGTGTACATCCAACGAATATCCATTATTTCCGACAGATCTATCTTTTAACTTCCAGAGACTGCATTTCCAGTGAGACCTGCCTTTTATATTAATTATTTTTATAATGAAATAACAGGTTTTCGCTTGGTAGAGGAAATAAGGGGAGGTATCTCGATCTGCTTGAAGAGATGGAGATTTTCTGTAACGGAAGGACACCAGGATGCGCACTGCTCAACGAACAGATAGCGATGAAAAGCACCCACTTCTGGGAGTTTTTTACATCAACCCTGGTATGAAAAAATGAGCTCGTCTACACTGTAGTCGAACGGCTGGGAAGGGCCAAATTTCCCTTTACATCTCCGCAGATGTACATAGTACAACGAGAACAATATTTTGTTACAAGCAATAGTCCTATTTCACATGCTTTAGTTCGATGGAGCTCATGTTTGTTTCTAACAACGCCACTCTGTAATGTCCACATGTTGTAATTAGCTTTATTTCAATATATGTTTCTTTAAATAAGTAGCGACGTATGCGCCATGTAGCGCTAATGTGTGTATTCCCCATGTCCTGGATTGCACGTTCATCCCTTGTGCTCATGCGGTAGTTTGGATATAGTCACAGTAGCTGTAGTTATATTGAATGACCTATAAGAACCACATATACCAATGTCACCTGGACAATGTAAGCGCATATTGTATTAAAAAAAAAAGACCGATTGTTTCTCTCCTATGTCATCATGTTTGAACCTTCATGTATATTTCTATATTCTATGTTTAGACGCAATGTAATCATATTTGAACCTTCATGTACATTTGTATATTTTTGATTTTGACGCACTGTACTAACTAAGCAAAGACGGCCAGCATAGTATCATTCTGAAAAACTAGATGGCGTGAACTGCTGTGTATATATATATATATATATATATATATATATATATATATATATATATATATAACACACTCACACACATGCATTGGTGCTTCGTAATGACTTTACCTTTTATGCTAGTATCAATTAAAAATATATATATATATATTATTTTTTTTAAACAGATAGTATTTTATACGTGATACAATGTAACTTATTTTAACAATTGATGGTGACAAAATTTTAAATTTTAAAGATATGTTTTAATACCTACCCGCCTGAGGGCGCTGATAAATGGTTATTTTTATCATATAATGCATAATCTGTGTATGTCAGTTGTTAAACTTTAATTCACCTAGAATCAACATTTTTATCATTTTTATCTTTTTAAGCTTTTAATATGTTTGAACCCATTTTCTTTTTAAAAATGTTACAATGTAACTGATTTAAACAAAGAGGGCGCCAGGCACCATCTATGAACAAGCTAAGCTGCGTAGGTGTACGTAAGCGGCTACCTGATTTTATTGTTGTGACTTGTACCGGCAAGACCTTTAAATGTTTTTAAGCAGAGCACATAGGTCATCATGACTTGCAATTCTGGTATGTAATTCTATTTTATAACATTCTTGGTGTATGTAATCTTATTGTAATTTCAATGTCTGACCAAGGTACCTTGTTTTTAACAGCACTGATGATGTCCCATCATAGGGACGAAATCGATATGTTTTGAAGTTAAATAAAAGAAACATCTCACGTCGCCTACCAAGCGAAAACCTGTTATTTCATTATAATTCTGTGGTGGGCTGGCACACAAAATGGAATCTAATTATTTTTATTTAAATCACAGGGCAATCTATTCAATACTGTGAAATGGATTTGACATGTGAATGTTTCCCCAACGGATAACTTTATGTCACTTTCTCAGGGGTGGGCTCACCAAAGAATTTATTCATATAAACGCGTGGGGTTACATCGGGGGTGGGGGCGGGAGTACTAGATGGAGGAGTAGGGGTAAAGTAAGGCAGACATTTAATTAAAACCACGACAATAAAAATAGAAGTTAAGAGTCAATAATAAAGTAATTGAAAATTGTATTCACATACGTAAGACGCCAATATTTATATTATATACCTGAACACGAATATCAAACTATTCAAGCTGTAGCTTCATCCATTTTAACTGAATCTGACAGAGCTACTTTGCATTCATTATAAAAAAGAAAACTTTAAAGTATGGATAAATTAAAGTACACGGTTCATTAATACCCCGTCTATAAAAATGTATGTTTACAGCCAAGAATACAGTAATTGAAAACTGTTAGTCACGTTATTAGTCATAATATAAAAAATGAAATGTATCACCAACCATACAGCATTTGACTCGCTGAGTAGGCTTTCAGGGGGGGGGGGGGGGGGGGTCGAAAGTACACCCTTTTATTGCAAGAACTCTGAAGAAACTGAGTACTCCAGAAAGATGATGTCGATCTTTTACGGTATGTACCGCACATGGGCGCTATCTTGAATCTAAGTCATTTTTTTAATGGATAGGGAATTGTGTGATATATCAAATACTGTAACCATTATCTAACAATATCATTTCTGTAAACAGATTCCACATAGCTGTTACGGTTTATCTTTTGCACAAGGTATCTTGTTCAGTAATGAGGGAATCTTTTTTGTCATTGGTGAAGTCAATTGTCATATACACAGATACTGGAGTGACCAGAATCCACACTGCATGGAACCTTCAAAGGTAGTTGATTACGTAAAGGTTATGGTGTGGTATAGAATGTGGGGTACCCCTGTAATTGGACTCATTTTCATTGACCGGAATCCAAATGCTCAAAGCTCTGCAGGAAGTGGTGTTTTCCTTTGAACGGAAGGGGGCACCACCACACCCAAGAACTGTTCGTTACTGGTAAGATGGTTACTTTCCTGGTCAGTAGATTGGCCGACGTGGTTCTGCAGTACAGTCATCTAGATCATCTGATCTCACATCACTAGAGCCATTTAAAGAAAATTGCATATCTAAATCTTCACATATACTCCGCAATCCACCCAAAGGTGAGTGGCGGAGAGTACTCATTACTTTCTTGTTCCACTCCCATATAGAACGAGAGAAAAACGAATACTTGTATGCATCCGTACGATCCCTAATCTCTCTAATCTTATCCTTGTGGTCTTTATGTGAAATGCAGGTTGGCGGCAGGAGAATTGTTCTGCAGTCCACCTCAAATTCCGACCCTCTAAATTTCTTCAACATTGTCTCTGAAAAAGAACGTCACTTTCCCTCCAGCGACTCCCACTAGCGCATTGACCGAATCTACCAGTTACGAACCTCGCCACGAGCCTCTGACATGCCTGTACGTCTTTCAATAAACCGATCTGGTGGGGATCCCAAACACTTCATCAATATTCAAAGGGAGTCGTACAAACGTTTTATATGCGGTCTCCTTTACAGACGAATCACACCTTCCCAAAATTCTCCCAATAAACCCAAGTTGACTACTTGTCTTCCCCACGACTGTACTTATACGCCCGTTGCATTTCATACCGCTGAGCAGCGTTACGCTTAGGTATTTAACCCTTTGAGACATAGTGGCTTCATTTGCGTCCATATTAGATTTTATTGTTTTCCAGCCGAGTGACACAGTGCTTTCAACCGGAGCCACCTTCCGTCCTGCTTAGTGCTGCCATCTGTGAGAATTTTTGTTACTACGCCGAGAGTCTGTTTTCTTGTCATAAGAAAGTTGCTAATACTTGTGTTTGCATCAGTTATAGTGGCTTCTGTTCAATTCAGTAAATATTTCTTGAGCATATATAAGGTATGTTGTAAATACACTCTGCACAACAATGGATATATAGTTAGCACAATATCCGCATTTCCATAGTGGCTTCATATTGGGCCACTGTGCTTGCGTGCCATTAGGAGGGCTACAACAACGTGGGCTGCTTAGTTGCGGTTGCTATTATATGTATTCGCAAAGGCTTGTCACAATTGAAGCATGATAAAGAACTCAGTAGAGGGGAATTTGATTGATCAGTAAAGAATGTTGGAATAGCCTGGATAAAATGGAAAGACAAACGCCTGTAATGTTTTATCAACCATCAATTCTCCAGATAATGTTTCTGTTGTAAACAGAAAGGAGGCTGATTGCAGTATAAAGCTAATTGCTTGTCTCGCCATAGCTAAGGCATATCATGCGATTATTGAATGTGTTGACAAAGCTGACATGTTACGAGCTTTCTATGCAATTGATAGAAAAGCAAAAAAGGTCCTGGGTCCATTGTTTTGGAACTTTGTAGACGTACTGTTGTAAATTCATTTATTTTGTACACATTGTCCAACACATAAAAGTGTATGAGCCGGCCGCGGTGGCCGAGCGATATGCAGCACGCTAGTCACTTTCGGCACGGCCACTGCGGTCGGGGGTTCGAATCCCGCCTAGGGCATGGATGTTTGCGCCGTCCTTAGTATTAGCTAGTTCATAAGTAGTTTGCAAGTTTAGGGACTGATGACCCCGTAGTTAAGTCCCATAAGCTCTACAAATATTTTATCATTTGTTGAAAAGTGTAAGACTGAAAGAGCCAGCTGCGTTGGCCGAGGGGACTGAGGCGCTCCAGTCACGGTCTGCACGGCCACTACGGTCGGGGGTTCGAATCCCCCCTCGGGGATGGATATTTGTGCCGTCCTTAGTATAAGGTAGTAAATAAGTAATTTGTAAGTTTAGGGACTGATGACCACGTAGTTAAGTCCCATAAGCTTAACAAACATTTGGACATTTTTTAAGACTGAAATAATTTCGAAGAAATGTCGTAACTTGTTTACTAGGTACTATAAATATGACAGGTTTACCAGGTCAATCATGTAGTACACCAGTCCCTAAGAGAATATCTGAAGCAAAACAAATTCCGCAGCATGGGCCTCCAAAACGTTGTGCATACTGTAGTACGAAGAAGCCCCCTCATACATCCACACGGCATTGTAAAACATGTGGTGTAGGCTTATGCTTGTCATCTGACTGGAATTGTTTCATTCTTTTCCGTTAGTAATTATTTTCAGGCTATTCATGTTATGTTGGGTGTTTTCATATGTATTGTGAGCATTGTCATTATTTGCCAATGAAGTCACCCCCTAATTTGTAACCATATGTACAAAAAATTAATAAATTGTTATTTTCAATTAGTGTATTTGAACTTCAGTGGTTTTACTTTTTGTGCCTCAAAGCGTTAATTGACACGCCTTTGCCGAGCAGCACACTACTAATGCTGTATCCGAACATTACAGAATTGTTTCTCCTACTCATCTGTATCACCTTACAATTTTCTACATTTAGTGCTAGTTACCATTCCTCACACCACCTAGAAGTTTGGTCTAAGTCATCCTGCATCCTACTACAATGACGACAGCCTCTTTTTCACCACTGCATAATCAGCAGCAGATTGCAACTAACTCTGTCCGTCAGATCATTTATATAGACAGAAAATAATACCGTTCCTATAACACTTCTCTGAGGCACCCCTGGCGATACTCCAGTCTCTGATGAACACTCGCCTTCGAGAACAACGTACTGGGTTCTGTTATTTAAGGAATCCTCGAGTCACTCACATATTTGGGTACCTACTCCATAAGCTCGTACCTTCGTTAGCAGTCTCTGGTGTGGCACTGTGTCAAAAGCCTTTCAAACATTGAGAAATATGCAGTCTGCCTGTTGCCCTTCGTCCATAGCACGCAAGATGCCATGACAGAAAAGGGCAAGCTGGGTTTCACACGATCGATGCTAAAACCGTGCTGATGCATGGACAGCAAATTTTCCGTCTAAAAGACATTTACTGTATTAGAACTGAGAATATGTTCACGAATTCTGCAGCAAATTGATGTAATTTCTTGGGTCCGTTCTATTGCCTTTCTTATACATGGGAGTTACCTGTGTCTTTTTGCAGTCTCTTGGTACTCTTCACTGGATCAAAGATTGGCGATAAATGCAAGCTATGTAAGGGACTAATGGCATCGAGTACTCTTTGTAAAACCGGATTGATATCCCATCTGGACCTGGCGACTCGTTTGTTTTCAACTTCCTGAGCTGCTTCTCTGCAGCAGCTATGGCTGTGTCGTCCATATGCAGAGAAAATAAACATACACCATATCGAGCAACGCATTTAAGACCCGAGTACCAGCATTTATGCGTCTTGAAATCTGCGTTGACCAAGAGGGACGGTATATTGAATACATTAAATGACTGTTCTGTGTCGATATAACAGTCCAGTCTGTATCTGGAAATAAAAAAGTTAAAAGTTTTCAACCATGACTACTACCTCGAGTCTACAGGAATCAATTTGTCACAAATTTCTAATGTTATCTGATACATCACAAAGATCCCTTTCCATTAAAAAAATGACTTAGTTACGAGATGGCCGATTTCGAGATGGCGCCCTTTGGTATATACCGTAAAAGAGAGACCACCTCAGTCATACCTCATTGGAATATTGATTTTTCCCAATTTCTGCACAGTTTTTTAAATAAAAGTGTGTACTGCGACTTATGAGTCATCCTGTACTTTTTTCCCCGAGAATGACTCTCCACGCTGCGTACGAAATGTCTAACTTTATGTTCCTAAACTGTGCGTCGCGTTAGCTTTTCGGGTGGATTGCCGGATGACTGTTGTTCTGTTTCTTGTTTTATTAGTTACTTTCCAAGAATTCACAATCAATCGCTTTGCATAAGAAATCCGTCTGTAGAGTACAACCTTATAAAGCTAAAACTATCAGCGACCCAGGAACTATCATGTCAGTCTTCGTTGAATAAATGTTCAAATGTTTGTAAAGCTTAAGGGACTTAAATGCGGGGGCATCAGGCTCTAAACTTATAAACTACTTATGAACTACCTTACACTAAAGGTAACATCCATGCCCCAGGGAGATTCGAACCCCCGACGGTGGACGGTACGCGCACCTCAACACGGCGCTCCAGTACGCGCGGCTGATTCGCTGCGGCTTCGTTGAATTCTTTCTTTAAAGGCTGAACTCCAAACGCATTTTAAATCAGAAAAGATAGAGTATCGAATGCATGTAAATACAGCTTCGAAGAAATTAATACGATTCACAACCATTTATGTTATCATGCAGTTTGAAGATTTTTTTTTTTTTTTTTTTTTTTTAATAAACAGTAGAACAAACTCCGTAGGAAACGATTTATCCTCGAAATCAAAAAACTTCAATCTAGACGTAAAAAGTATCGTCAATACCAAGTGTTAACAATCTCACAAATCTCAATGATAAACGTACCATTAAATTTATATAAAATAAAAAGTCTTACTGAACCATGCAGTGGTCTTCTGGACCTATAAAATATTTCGTTTAATATATAAACGAGTCACAAAAAATTCCTGGAAGGTTGTGGCCCCATTAAAAAAGAAGACTGGGAACGACTGGTCTAAAATATTTGAAACCAGCCCCAAACAGGCTACACATACACCCCGGATTGATGTATTTTCATAGTAGGCATCTTCGCTTTGGAAACTGTCAATATACCGAATCCAGATAATACCCGCACTTGCTCCTTAAATGTTCAATAATTCAAACGAACCTTCCCTTTTACTGCTAGTATCTTTCCATTGTATGTATTCCCTCCACGTCGAGTAACTGTTTGTGGAGGATCGAAAGCAGAAAATTACTCCGTATGAATCATAAATATAAGCATTTTCACGCGAAATGGGACCGAAGCGCAATTTCAAATTTCAAGGCACCAAAATCAGTTTTCTTTCCTGCAGGAATGTAAACTCGTCAGACCTTAACAGACTACCGAGAGTGGCAGGTTAACCACAGCGAAGTGAATCGACCAGTGGGGGGGGGGGGGGGGGGGGCAGGCAGAGGTCAGTGGCATTACTGGCGCCTGAGCTCCGCCAAAGAACAGACTCTGAAATGTAAAACGGTCGCGATGTCGCACGCAGCGGTGACGCAGGAAAAAAGTGACGTCTTCTGGCTGACAGTGTACTCGGGTGTACATCGGAAATCCACCACAAGCACATGCTACCCAGCTCTGCCACTACTACGTTTAGCAGTGTATGTTGTTTATTCAACTGTGCGTCATTTTAACAAGGATTCTGGACATGTCATGTTGTTATAAATTAGGAACAACAAGGTAAGATAAACACGAACGTACAGCCTTCGTGTATTTAGGTGCTTACACCTGTCATCAGTGTATCCAAATTAACTGCGTTCACGTGCTGTTAACGTATTTAGCTTTCTGAATGCAATTTAATATAGTGAATTAATATTTTTTTAATTTATTTTATTTTTTATTCAAGTGACAAAGACATCATTAGACCAGTAAAGAAACGAAAACTGGCACAGTATTTACAAGTGATTCCGACCCTAAGAAGGTGATAGAGGTATAAACGCGAACAAGAAAAAAATCCCGATAAAAGAAACTTCTTCCCGGGTGAAAATGGCTTTCTTCTATAGTAAGTGACAATATACTTTTCCTCTAACGTGTAAATCCTTTGAGAGGTAAATGTTTTATACGCCAGCGTAGTACTTCCCGCGATTAAAATATACTTAAGGTGTACCGATTTTCTCATGTGGCCGAGCGGTCTGCGGCGCGCCAGGCACATTCTTCACGGCCGCTACGGTCGGGGGTTCGAATCCCCCCTCGGGCATGGATGTTTGTGTTTACTATAAGGTAGTTCATAATAAGTTTGTAAGTTTAGGGAATGATGACCCTGCTGTTAAGTCCCTTAAGCTTAACAAATATTTGAACATATGATTTTCTCACGACTTGATGTCGGCAGCGTCGCGACGACTGATGGCAAGTCTCAGCGGCCAGTCTGGCGCCAGCGGCAAACACCCACTGAGAATGTTGCTCAAAATCAAATTGGACCAAACTGCAAAACTCATCAGTCGCTAGACTTGCAAAATACTTAAACTACGGACCGCACACACACACACACACACACACACACACACACAAACGCGCGCGCGGAACCACCGACGGGGAACGGCCGCCCAGTTCGTATCATGATACCTTAGAACAAGCTTTCGGTTTCTTCGGTTACGTAAATCACGTTCGCGTAATATCAAAATTTAATTTATAAGAATGGCTTTTTTAAATTATTTATTTCGTATGTAAAATATATTAATGTTTTGTATGAATATGTTAAGATTTTCGAAAAGTGATTAGGCATGATCCTGACAGAACAACTGTAATTACTGCAAGTGAAGAGAGCTAAATTAAATTTGTTTTGTCGTCCTGGTCAGCCTCTGTTTAGTTCTTCCCGGACTGTCTTTCAGTAGAGGTTCTATCAGAATGTGTGGACATCTATAACGACTTTACAGATTAGTAATACAAGTTTTATTTACAGAATTAAACAATACTCAACTTTTATACATATGTCTGTCTCTTCTCTTCTCGCGGCGTTGTCTTTTGTACGATGCTAGCTGCACTGAGTCCTAGTGACTGCCAATTTCGGAGCCGGGTTCAGATGGGTTTCCAGACGCTTGTCGGCCTAGATACAGCCGCTTGTAGAGGGCGCGCTTCTCGGTTGCTCCCTCCAGGATGCGCGGCGCCGGCGTGTGATTGGCTGCCGGTCGTCCGCTGCCTTCTGCACTATCGTTCTTGAGCTTCTGGCGTGTGGCGCTTACTTTACGCCACAACAGAATTTACTCTCTTGCTATAAAAAACAGCTGCTTTTTTTCTACGAATATACAACAGAGTGTGTAGAGAAACAGGAATCTAATTGTCCACCGAAGGTACGACCAAACGGCACGATTCTTTACCACGCCACTACTGGCTGTCTGATGGGTAATGAAAACGTCTCATCAATTTTTTGAAGAAAATATGATTTTATGACGAAGACCTTGGGTGGACAGTCCGGTGGCAGTATCATAATGAGTACAATATTTTGGCAAGCGACCAAGTCGCCATCATCAGATGCGCTGACGAACTGACCGCTGTGGAGATGGTATCGGGATTTTATCCTCCCCCCCCCCTTCCACGGAGGCAGTCCTAGGCTCTTACTCTTACACGGGAATAGGTTGCTAATACCACTAGTTTGAGTAATAATGGGCAGGGTATATTTTAGAACTTGTGTATAACGAGAGGTGTGCTAGAGTAGTCTTGCAGCTGTGTTGATCGCTGTGTCCCCAGTGGTGTAGGAGTCAGCCCAACTGCCTAGAGAGCAGCAGACCCGCGTTCGAATCCCGGCCGCGTACACTTTTTTAACTTTACTCATTCGCAGGTAACGTCATAAATTCCGTGAATATGAGTTTTACTTTCTTCCACTGCTATTACGTAATTTGTAATGTATGAACACACTAAAATTAATATGCTAGACTAACTCTGAAGTTTTCGTCTTTTTTGCATGTGTTACCCTTTAGAATAAATGGAACATAAATGTGCCAATATAATTTTTAATAATTTAATTTAGGGACAACTTTTTCGAAGTGGCAGATCCTCAACATAAATCATCTAGCGTAACTGGAAATTCACTTCGAAAGTGACGCTCTACAAACCACCATTCACAAAGTTTTCTCGCTCTCTCTTAGAAACGTAAACAGACGTCACGCTCACTGAAAGCCATTTGTTGTTACGATGCATTGCATGGTCGCGGTCCTAAGGGCTTTGTCACAGTTCGCTGTTGGCAGACGCTTTCGTGTGCACTGTATTTTTGTGTCGTAATTCGCGCATTTTCTTTGCAATAAAATTTTTATTTTGCTGTTTTTCTCTAGTTTTGGTCTGCAATAATATTCTGCAGTATCGTGCTATAGCAAAATTCTTCGTTAGATCATCAGGTCTTACCGGTGAAAGCACAAAATTTTAAATGATAACCTAAAAAAAAAGAAAATTCCCTAAATTCTAAAATAATAAAAATAATCACGAAATTTACACGGGTGAATAAATTCCCGGGTTTTTCCCGAATCATCCGACTGTATAGGGGCTTGATTCTATTCACATGAATTACTCGTTTTGTCGAAATGTTAGAACTACAACCTGGGTTCTTTACAAGCTGTGGGTGGTAGACGTATGATACAGAGATCTAAGAGAATCAAAAACACGGTTTACAAAAGTTTATTCGAAAATAATTAATTCTTCAGGAGAAGAGCAAGTGTGCTGAAGAAAACGACAATATTTTGGCATCAAGAGAATCTTAGAAAAACAACAAGAAATCAATTTAGGAAAACCCATTGCTTTCACTAAGTTCGAAAAAGCATTCGACTCGTTCATTAGAAGTTGACTGGACAATAATGAAAAAAAAAAAAGGATACCAGATACATCTTACACAGGTAATCAAGGCACATACGAAGATACTAAAATTATCACAAATACAGGCAGTTCTAAAAGAGATATTAAGTCGTGTGTAAGACAGAGGTGTGCCATGTCACTAACTCTTTTTAACATCGATACTGGAACAGCTTACTGGCTGGCCGCTACGAGACAGTGGGCGTGCCCCATGGCCTGTCATTCAGCTGGCGGCCGCGGCTTGGTCAGTGTGACGTAGCAGGGGCTGTTGTGAGGCCTTGTCTCTAGCTGGTGTTGGTTCCAGTCCCCCATCACAATTAAATTTTCTTCTCCTTTAACAGTCTGAATAATTTCTTTAATGTCCCCATACATTTGATTTCATCATGGGCAGAGGTCGAAGAATTGTGGGTATTCATTATACATTTAAAAAAAATACGAGTTATTTTACTACAAAGATTTTCATAACCTCCATAACTTATCAACAGTCTGTCTATGGTCTATTAAATCAACCCCAATAGGGTAACAATGGTTACTTTGTTGCTGGCTGTAATATTCCAATGTAATTTTCGGAATTTTATTTCGTATTTCTTACTTTTTATACAAGTGACACCTAGTATGACAAATGACAGCTATGTTATATGGTTACAGACTGTTTTGTTCAAGAACGTTAGAATAAAGGGAGATTATCTATACTGAGCACGTAAGTCAGTTGAAGCCTGTCCGCCATCTAGGTCGGTTTTGAAATGCTATTTCTCCGTTAAAACTATGCGTTAACTCGACCCTCTTACTGTTAATGTATTAAACTGACAGTAATAGCAAAGTATGTACTTTCAAACAATATACTTTCTTGAATAAATAGTAATAAATACCAATTATAATATATTTTAAAACTGAATTATAACGGCTAATTTGCACTTTTTTAATACGTTGCAAATCACGGCGAAAACGTCGAACGTTTTTTTTCTTTTTGTTTTTTTTTTTTTTTTTTCCTTTATTAAGTGATATCAACTCTACAATACGAACACTTTTCTAAAGTTGAACAATATGGCAGAGGCGGACTTCACTTTTTTCAACGTAAGGGCGTGTCGCTGTACTCTAACCTCCTTGGTTCTAGAATTAAACTTTCACTATGCAGCGGAGTGTGCGCTGATATGAAACTTCCTGGCAGATTATAATTGAGTGACGGAACCGGGACTCGAACCTGGGACCTTTGCCTTTGGCGGGCAAACGCTCTACCGACTGAGATATCCCGACACGACTCACGATGCCGCCTCACAACTTTACTTCCGCCAGTACCTCGCCTCCTACTTTCCAAACTCCACAGAAGCTCTCCTGCGAACCATGCAATACTAGCACTCTTGGAAGAAAGGACATGGTGGAGACATGGCTAGTTTTGCATGGTTCGCAGGAGAGCTTGTGTAAAGTTTGGAAAGTAGGAGGCGAGGTACTGGAGGAAGTATAGTTGTGAGGCGGCATCGTGAGTCGTGTCGGGTTAGCTCAGTCGGTAGAGCACTTGCTCGCGAAAGGCAAAGGTCCCAGGTTCGAGTGCCGGTTCCGGCACACAATTTTAATTTGCCAGGAAGTCTCCTTGGTTCTGTTTATTATGTAGATTACGATGATCTTTGACAGAGATAACGGAAAATTTGTATGATCGTTGCCTGTTATATAAACATATATTTTTTATCCGTTTTCTTGCTTGGTAACTGCGATAAAGTTTTCTATGTAATTTTTATGTTTCAGGTTGATTTGTTTATTGAGTATTTGTAGTTGATTGTTGTGTGTATGTAAAAATATTTCCATTTCTTCCAAACTGTTCGTAAGTAGTCCTTTGGGTGCTGAGTGTTGAATTTTGATGGCTTGTTCTAAATTGTCTGCTGTGTGTTTTTCAGTTTTTAAGTGGTGGAAAAAAACTTGATTCAAATGTTCAAATGTTTGTAGAGCTTATGGGAGTTACCTTTGGGGTCAACAGTCCCTAAACTTACAAACTACTTATTAACTAGCTTCTATATCTACATAGATACTGTGCAAATCACATTTAAGTGCCTGGCAGAGGGTTCATTAACCACTTTCATAACTTTTCTCTACCGTTCCATTCTCTAATAGCGCGCGGGAAGAAAGAACACCTAAATCGTACCGTTTTCGGTCTGATTTCTGTTATTTTATTGGGATGGTCATGTCTCCCTAAGTAGGTGGGTGCTGGCAAAATATTTTCACATTCAGAACTAAAAGTCGGTGGTTGAAACTTCGCAAACAGATCACGCCGCAATGAATTACGTCTTTCTTTTAATGATTTCCACACCAATTCGTGTAACATTTCCGTGACGCTTTCCCCCCTGTAACGTAATAAAACGAGCTGCCCTTCTCTGAACCTTCTCCATGTCTTCCGTCAGTCCCACCAGGTGAGGGTCCCACAATGGGCAAGAGTACTCCAGGAGAGGACGCACAAAGTCTCTTTGGTGGAGCTGGTGCATCTTCGAAGCGTTCTGCCAATGGAACGTAATCTTTAGTTCGCCTTCCCCACAGTATTTTCTGTGTGTTCTCTCCAGTCTAAGTTGTTCGTAATTGTAACTCCTAGGTATGTAGTAGAATTTACGACCTTAAGGTTTGACTGATTTATCGCGTAATTGAAGTTCAGCGGATTTCTTTTAGTGGTCATGTGTATTACTTCACACTTTTCTTTATTTAGTATCAATTGCCAATTTTCGGGCCATGTAGAAATTTTGTCTAAATCACTTTCCAGTTGATTTTGATCCTCTGTTGACTTCACTAACCGATAAACGACAGCATCATCAGCGAACAGTCTAAAGGAGATATTCAAATTGTCTCCTAAATCGTTTATAAACACAAGGAAGAGTAGGGAACCTATAACGCTTCCCTGGGGCACGCCAGATATCACGTCTATTTTACTCGATGACTTACCGTCAATTACAACGAACTGTGTCCTTTCTGATAGGAAATCGTGAATCCAATCGCACAATTGGGGAGATATTCCATAAGCACGCAATTTCATTAGAAGCCACTTGTGGGGTACAGTGTCAAAAGCCTCCCGGAAATCCAGAAATATGGAATCGATTTGAGGTCCCTTGTCGATGGCACTTAACACAAGCTGCGTTTCGCAAGCTGTGACGGCACAATCATGCATGCCCGAGGGGGGATTCGAACCCCCGATGGGGAACGCCCTCGTACATAAAAAAAAGTTGATGGATTACCGTCACAGCGCCTAATTTGTTGTCGATATGTAATGTTAAAGTTTCCGCCAGTCTGCCCAATGTAAAAGATGATGAAAATGCGTATTCCGGTTAACACGGCCAGAAGTTTTGTAAACGCGCATTAGTGTTTTGTCGTATCTCGGTGTTTCAGGAATTACAGCCTAATGACCGCATGCTGCAGGCACTGTGTGGAGCAAGGAGCTATTTAAACTACATAGAATGGCTATCTGGGTGAACAGCGCTCCTTATGGCAGCAACCAGGAACTGTGGCAGCCATTTTCTTCAACGTCTAGTGCGCCGAATACGAAAGTTAGCCCGACGCTATTTACGTGTCTCGGTTTGACATTTTATGTATCGTTGTAAGCTTGAAAGGTTATTTATTAAGCTGAAATCATGCCGATCGTATGCGCAGCATATAACTGTACGAATCGCAGTAATGAGACTGTTGGAATATCGTATTTTCGGTTAGTATTTGTATGTTTTCGTTTCTAACATTTCGTGTATTCATCTTTTGTACTTAACACATTTCTGCATACAATAGTGCTATGGGTTGTGTATGTGTTTAACTGTAACTTAAGTACGCTGTAATTATATTTTCCAGTTTTCCTTTGAAAAATGAAGAACTTACAAAACGATGGTTACCCAATATGAGGCGAGATAAATGGAAACCTACTGCATACGGTTACACTTGTTCATCTCATGTATGAAACAAATGATACAAAGCTGGCTATTAGCTGAATCAGCTTCATTTGAAGATATGTCATGTAGCCAAGCAGGAGACATGGAACCTCTTTTATTACCTATTGCAAATCATGATTTACGTCATTCAGAGAGCAGTAGGCCTATTCAGTTTGACCGTAACTATGTGCCAGAATACGAAATGCAGACATTATATTCCGAAAAAGTAGTTGATATATTTCTGGAAGCATCATTAGGCAAGTGAGTAAAAATCTTAAGTGTATAGATTGCTTGGAAGTTCTCCTTGCTCCTAAAAATGAGAGTAAAACAGGATTACTCGGATTAAAATGTATAAAAGCCAGTCTGTTCAATCCCTATAAAAATCTTGTAAAACTTTTGGAAGTGGCAGAAAGGGTTCTGAGGAATCATGAAACGTCATTAGGAAAGAAAAATTTTCTTTTGCGAATGTATGTAGATGTATTTAGAAGGGAAACAGACCTGCTTTATTTACCAACTACGAGAACTTCATGGTACCCTCGGAATTTTGGGAGGAATCTCATTACTCCAGTCTAATAAAGCTGTTGTTAAAACATTACTTCAGTAGCAGTCTACATCATTTATGCAAAGCCAAATCTGGGGAGGAAAGAGGTAAGCAGATTAAGCAAATGTACACGAAATTAATATTGTTTAAAGGACAGCGAAAAGGCATGGTTTTTGTATGAATGAGACGATATTTAGCCGATTCAGTGTATGTGACATTTGTAATTAAACTTTCCGATTTGTTTACCACACACTTGTTATCTATCATTTATCCTTTATCCATATTAACTTGGCTATAAAAAGAACAATAAACAGGTATGGAATGGTTTCTTAAGTCATTGCACAAAGTGAAAGTGATATGATTAAGAGCTATAGCAGACGACTGGTTACGCCTACGTGACGTTGTAAAACATGGCGGCCGAGCTTTTCATTTGCTTCAAGTATGGCCGCACCATAGCCAGTCTATGTTGTTTATATAGGTGGTTGGTATGGAGTCACGATGTCAGATGCGGCGCCTCGCTGCTCGCCGCCTGGCGGCCTACGAAGTAAAATGCGATAGCTCGACGCTGCAGCAATCGATCGGCGATCGACCTGCCCGGCTGACGCAGCGCGCAGACAATGAGGCGACGTGTCTCCGGTGTCTATTCACGGCAGGCCCGCTTCCTCCTACACCCCGCCGACGGCCCTCCAGCCGCCGACAGCGGCCAACTCAACGGAGGCGTGCAGCGGGCCCACGTATCTCGTAATCAAACAATGCTATAAGGAACGCTTTGAAAAATATAAAGGCCACAGGTGGAGATGCCGCTGTTGTTTATTTACGCGTTTCGACCTCGTCATCATCAGAATCTAAAACATGGGGTAATGTTTCGCACAATCGTACCACGTCATGGGCCTGCTTAGGGTACCTGGTTATAGACGGGCTTGCGCATCCGCCATTTTTGTTCCTTCGCTTCGACGCGCGATTGTAGAATAGGACAATGTTCAAATGTTTGTAAAGCGTATGGGACTTAACTACGGGGTCATCAGTCCCTAAACTTACAAACTACTTATGAACTACCTTATACTAAAGACGGCACAAATATCCATGCCCGAGGGGGGATTCGAATCCCTGACCGTAGTGGCCGTGCAGACCGTGACTGAGGCGCCTCAGTCTACTCGGCCACCGCGGCCGGCTAGAATAGGACAGTCAATACGCTTTCAGCATGGTGGGCTGTGCAGCTCCGAATTGTTCCAATCGTTCAGAAAATGGTTTTGGTTTTCTTTTTCGTTTGCAATGAATCCTGAAGGGCGTAAAATATGGTTAACAACATTTTCGTCGTAACAAATGGTTACCAACAATGTGTTCAAAACTATGCGAGGTAAGTTGACTTATTTGTAGTTATGCAAATTAAAATTCGCATAACTAAATTTCAGGATCTCTTAAGTTCATCTTTAAAGACGCTTTAAAGACTAATTGAACTTTCGAGAAGTGGTTTTAAGATGTCCTTCCTCGGCTTGCAGTTATTGTTGTTGCTAAAGCACCGTGCGAATTCCAATAAGCACGAAATATCAGAGTGGCTAAAATCTAAAAACCTCGATTTTGAAGACGGTATGTTGAAAAAATAACTTTTAGATCTATTTCAAAATTACAGAACAGCGCGCAACGAATACGCGATAGATGAAATGGCGAAGAATGCAGGGAAAACTACATGTTTTAAACGACATGTTTGGACACTTTATTTATTTATTTTTTCAGCGAAGGATTCGACGCTACGCACTAATACAGTAGCAACATTTAATCAATAACAATGCTAATTACTTTTAAACGATGTACACTGTTTTTTACTAGTTATAATGGCTCATACGCCTCGTAACGATGTTTGAAGCTACTGCGATTTTAATTTTAGTTACCTGCCGGCCGCGGTGGCCGTGGGGATTGAGGCGCTCCAGTCACGGTCTGCACGGCCACTACGGTCGGGGGTTCGAATCCCCCCTCGGGCATGGATATTTGTGCCGTCCTTAGTATAAGGTAGTTCGTAAGTAGTTTGTAAGTTTAGGGACTGATGACCCCGTAGTTAAGTCCCATAAGCTTAAGAAACATTTGAACATTTTTTAGTTACAGCTTCGGCGGCATAATTTACTAATGTTGGCAGGAGGATGTTCGCTTTAGGAGGATAATTTACTGACCGGACAAGTGTACATACAAGAAGATGGTAAACCTGAAAAATTATTCTCTCTCATTCTACCTGTTCGAGTTTTCAAAGAGCATTCAAAGGTCGTTGCCAACATCAGTACACTAAGCCGCCGAGGCCGTAAGTAAAATTGACCAATGAAAAAGTAAATTGTTAAACGAGAAATTAAAATATCTCGTACATATAAATCTTTTACTGCATCCTAGTTTATCATGGTGATTTATTTTGTGCAATGAAAAACTATTTTATATGAATTCTGAAACATACGTCGTAAAAATGTAGCAACTTGAGAGTGTAGGCCTATTCTGGAGCAAATTTATGGCATTCGAAAACGGAGATTTCTTGCATGTTAACGCAGCTTTGGTAGTGTATGTGGTATCCCATAAAAGTGAGCTGTCGAATGCGAAAGAGTTGCTCACAATACACACCCAGCTGGACAAATACCAGAAAACATATTTAAAAATTTGTCAAAGCATATTACAACAACTTATTACGACGAGAATAATTTTTGATACAAATATATATTTCCTTTTTTGGATGTGTATTAGAAATGAAACAAGCGACGTTTGAAAGCAATTATAGCAGAAAAACTCACCCTTTCGGAAGCTCACGCTGTCACCGCCTGGAATCAAAATGGCGGCGGGAGCTGCCGCTACAGCAGAAATTGATGCGCATGCCCGTCTATATACAAGTGCCCTAGGCCTGCTGAACTATACTGACGTGGTACAATTGTACGAAACCTTACCTCAATTTTTATTTTATAGAGGTATCTCTTTAATTAGCGTTGTAGGCAAAATATTCTCAGGAATTGTTGAAAGGAGAGTGCGAGTATTAATTGAGGACAAGTTAGATGAAAATCCGTGTGGATTTAGGCCTCTTAGAGGATGTCAGGACCAGATCTTTAGCTTACGGCAGGTAATGGAAAAGTGCTATGAGTGGAACAGGGAATTGTATCTATGTTTCATAGATCTGGAAAAGGCTTATGACCGTGTCCCTAGGAGGAAGCTACTGTCAGTTCTACAAGATTAAGGTATAGGAGGCAAAATTCTGCACGCAATTAAAGGGCTCTACGTAGACTGCCAGGCAGCAATTAGAGTAGACGGCAAATTAAGCTCATGGTTCAGGGTAGTTTCAGGGGTAAGACAAGGCTGTAACCTGTCACCACTGTTGTTCATAGTATTCATGGATCATATGTTAAAAACAGTAGACTGGCAGGGCGAGATTGAAATAGGTGAAAACAAAGTAAGCAGTATCCCATATGCGGATGACGTTGGAATGGCAGAATCGATTGAAAGGTTGCAAACTAATATTTCAGAGCTCGATCAGAGGTGCAAGGATTATGATATGAAGATCAGCATCTCCAAAACGAAAGTAATGTCGGTGGGAAAGAGATTTAAACAGATTGAGTGCCAAATAGGCGGAACAAAGAACAGGTAGACAGTTTCAAGTACCTGGGATGTATTTTCTCACAGGATGGGAACTTAGTAAAAGAACTGGAATCGAGGTGCAGCAAAGCTAATGCAGTGCGTGCTCAGCTAAGATCTACTCCCTTCTGCAGGAAGGAAGTAAGTACCAAGACTAAGCTAGCACTGCACCGCTCTATCTTTCGACCACCTTTGTTATATGGGAGTGAAAGTTGGGTGGATAAAGGTTACCTTATTCACAAGGTAGAGGTTACAGATATGAAAGTAGCAAGAATGATTGCAGGCACTAATAGATGGTAACAATGACAGGAGGGTGTCCATAATGAGGAAATCAAGGAAAAACTGGGTGTGAACTCCATAGATGAAGCAGTTAGAGCGAACAGACTGAGATAGAGGGGTCATGTTACACGCATGGGAGAAGCAAGGTTACCTAAGAGACATGAGATCGGTAGCGGAGGGTAAGAGGAGTAGAGGTAGACCCAGAAGAAAGTACTTAGATCCGGCGCAGAATAATTTTGAAGTAAAAGACATAACATTAGACGAGGCATCAATGTTAGCATTGAATAGGGGATCATGGAGGAATTTTATTAGAGGTACTATGCTCCAGACTGAACGCTGAAAGGCATAATCAGTCTCTAATAATGATGATGATTTATTATATTTCTTTATTCTGATGATGACGGGGTCGAAACGCATAGATAAATAACAGCCGCATTGCCACCTGTTGCCTTTGTATTTTTTAAAGCGCCTCTTACAGAATAGTTTAATTATGAAATCTCAAAATGGGGGCATACCTCATTGGTGACTTCATGTCAAATTTGGGCCACTTATGTCGAATTCCATACCGCAGAGGAATGCAAGCGCGAAAAGAAGATTCAGGCACACATAATTTTTTTAAAATTTTTATTTATTTATTTTTTAATTTTTGCAACGTGGTGAAACATTGCCCAATTAACTTCATTCAGGTCACAGCCTATATTTGTTCGTTTTATTCTGCGTTATTACAGATTGCATCAAACGTTTTTAACCCTGTCAGACCCATTGGCTAAAACTGTGTAGATAACCTTTACGGTATCTAACTCTCTCATCCACGAATTATCAACCCAACAACGAACAAATTTCTGATACATTATTTGGTAACTTCAGATTGTTTCTTTCTTTTTTTGCAGAATTCATTATAATTTATTTTGAAAAAGTTTCACAGAACCAAGGGAAGTGTCCTCAAATCGGGACAGTGAATAAGAAAACTGCTATTAATAATAGCAAAGAATACATGACGAGTACACACTACTTTATATTTCTCGTACAATGAAATTGATTCAGGCGTTCAGGGCACACAACAAGTTTACACTTTTCTGAAATGTAACATGTTCTCCGTCGGCAGTCCCGATCATGACAGCTCTTGGCATTGGGATCACCTGACGTGGATGGCCAGTGTTATACCACATCGGAGAGTAACTTGTTGGGTACCGAATGACAAGCTTTTGTTTTTCGATGTACAGACAACAATGTGTTTTCATCCGAAGGTCTACCTTTACTTGTTCTTGTAATCTCTACTTTCCATTTCTTTGTTAGCCCAACGACTAACACTGCCGACTAGGAGACATTCAAGCATTCATCATTGGTCCTCACATCAGGTACCTGTGCTTTTACGGTTACCTCAGTTGTAAAAGATGTCAGAAATGAGAAAAAATTAAGTGTCTCATTTAAGAACGCGATGCATGAGAGGGCTAAGATGGATCATAAACAATTTTTTTTCAATGGAAACAACATGTATACGACTGAGAGTACTCATTCTTTTCATCATGCACACTGACTGCCACCTGCAGAATATCAACTACAGTGTTTCACTGTGCAGCAGATAGTGAACTTCAAAGAAGACGGGCGTTGTGAGTTACTTGTAATCACGATATAACGGAAAGTAGTAGTCGTTACTTAATTATTGAATGATCAGTTTATTTAATACAGCAGTTAGTACTACAAAATTAATTATTTTAGACCATGAAAAGAAGGTTTTTTTATAGTACACGCAATTTTGCAGTACAAAAATGGGGCGTAAAAATGCATAAATCGTACTTCGTCATTTCACAGATCTCTTCAGTTTTGATAACTGGAAAGAGTCACAAGAGACCATACTTTGGGTTGCCAACAGTAGGCCATTCGAAAAAAAATCAATTTAGAAAAGCCTGTAATAGATGGAACCAAAAATGTGGGATAACTCCACGGCGAGATACCACTTATCGATAATTTTCCTTCTACAGAAGCTGCATAAATACTATGATGTTGTCAATAGGGCACATGTTAACATAGTGACGTTGTGCCGCTCTTCATTCGTATTCAACCTACCCGTGCACCAGTAGTATGGGGTGGTCCATCTGAAGTTTCGGATGAGATTATTTCGAAAACTATAAATCGGGTAAAAATAGTGGCTAAGACAAGTTCGTAAGCTCAAAGGAGGACATCAAATGATACTACACGTGACCTCCAGCCCCTGCCCGCGTGGGTGGAGGCAACGTTTAAATCTTAAAAGGAAACCCCCATTTTATTGCAGATTCGGATCTTCCATAAAAAGTAATAGAATTTTATCTGAAACATTTTTGAAACCAGTGACAGATGACACTGATATCGAGAAAAAAGTTAAATTGAGGAAGAACTCCGATTTATTTAGAATGATCAGAGAAGGAGCCATCAAATCAATACAAAATGTGCACCAATTCTTTCATTGCGCCAAATTAAGCTATTTTGTTACAAAATTTATCCTACCTGCCACATTTTTTGAAAGAGGGAGCCGGAATGGTATTAGAATCTCGTTAGGGAACTCTTCACAAATGCATTACTCACCCGACTGTGGCGCTACCGTGGTCAAACTGCGAACTATGGCTCGGTAACGGCATTCACCCAATTAACATCATATCAACAATCTCTGTAGGAGGATAGTGAGCCACGTTTCGCTAAATAATAGTTTACTTTCGTCAGTTGATGTTTACGGTTCACAATCTGAAAGTGAAGTGAGGTTTGATCGCATTGCACCGACATTTATACTGAGCTATAGTTCGCAGTTTGGCCACGGTAGCGCCACATCGGGTGAGTAATGCAATTGTAAAGAGTTCCCTAACGAGATTCTAATACCACTCCGCCTGCCATCAAAGATAGGATACACTTTGTAAAGAAGAAAAAAAAATCTTAATAATGGCGCAATGAAAGAATTCGTACACTTTTTGCATCGATATGATGCGTCCTTCTCGTATGATTCTAAATACAATGATGCTTGTGTTCTAAAAGAGAGTTGCCAATGGTCCGCAGCTATAAATGTTAATTATACAAATATTAATTCGTAATTTTGCGAGAATTTCCGACACTAGCTGTTATTCTTTAGTTGGTCTATGGTTTTGCAACACATGAAAATTTGTGCCCGGGTTCGAGTCCCGGTCCGGCACAAATTTTCATGTGTTGCGAAAGCATAGATCAACTAAAGAGTAACAGCTAGTGTCGGAAATTCTCGCAAAATTGCGAATTAATATTTGTATCATTCTAAATAAATTCCCAATTTTACGTTTTTCTCGATTTCAGCGCTATGTGTCAATAGTTTACTTTGTTACTTTTTTATGGAGAATCCGAATCTACGATAAAAATGGAGGTTTACATTCAAGATTTGTGTGGGGGCAGGAGATGACGTGTAGTATAATTTCATGCCCCCCCTTTGAGCTTACGAACTTGTCTTAACCACTATTTTTACGCGATGTATAGTTTTCGAGAGAATCTCATCCTAAACTTCAGATGGACCACTCTGTATATGGGGCAGTTCGTCATACCTGTCCACAATGTTACCTTGCATCTAAGGTCGTCAGAAAAAAAATGAAAAACACCCAGGACAGAACCGAGTAGTAACACTAGGTTGACTACGACAGCGAGTAAAGTGAGTGAAGGTAACAAGTTTGCTACCAGACAAACTACAAAGCGCACACCGTCAACATTTACACTATTTTGTGGATATTTTCAGGGTAATTCAAATACGAAGCAACATGGGATGAGGGGAGGGAGGGGGGAAAAATCAAACGAAATGCAATTATTCTGCAGTGAGCCACCAAAGAACTCAGAGCGCTTATATGAAAATACTCAGAAAATATGGGCTAACACAGACAGAACAGTAGGAGATAGAAATCGGGTGCACCCCGCATACTATTTTTTTTAATTGTGGTTTTAGTGCGCACAAATGCTGAGGTCATTAGCGCCCAACACTGCCCACAGTAAAATCGAACCGGGGTTAGAACTTAAATGGCTTTCGCCATATTTGCACGATGTATTAGTAGTAAAACTCTGTCAGCAGAATGCCGATCATCGGCTGAAATATCAGACATTTCACAAATGGTAAACATAGATCATGACGGAGACGATTAAAAAACGGACATTGCACTAAAAGGTGGTACACAGTAAAAGGTTCATCACAGTGCTCACATAAGGGAGCATGATCACCACGAAGCAAACACTGTTGGCTATAACGGCAGTGGTCAATACGAAGCCGGACCAGGACAATCTCCTATCGACGAGATGGTCGAAATGACGTTGACCAGAGATCAGGCACAGTTTTAATGGCCCGCAATTTGTTCCCTGACAGGGATGACCAATGAAAAAAACCAGAGGGAGATGATACGCTGGGAGACGCCAGAGCGAAGATCATCAGAGCTAGTAGAAAAGGTAGATAGCCGAGGAAGGACAACTGCCTCCTTGGCAACCGTATCCGCAGACTCATTCCCCAACACTCCCACGTGACCAGGGACCCACAGAAACGCCACAGTAGTTCCGCTCACTGAAAGAGAGGTAAGGCAATTGCGGATGCTTTGTACCAGGGGATGGACAGGATGTAGCGTGCGAAGGCTCAAAAGAGCACCCAGGGAGTACGCGCGGACGTATTGGGTGGCTTGATATAGTGCATACAGCTAAGCTGTAAAAATGGAACTCCAGTCAGGGAGACGATGTTTAAACGAGGCGTTGTCAAGTACAAAGGCACACCCAAAACCCTGGTCTGTCCTTGAGCCATCAGTGTAGATGAAGAAATTGTCATAAAATTTGAATCGGAGTGCGAGTAATTCTCTCCGGTAAACGAAAATAGGTGTGGAGTCCTTTGGAAGAGAATGAAGGTCCAAGTTAATACGGACTTCGTGGCTTAGCTCTCTCCAGTCGAGAAAGTAGCAGGCACTGTATCGCCGAGCTGACCAAGTAACGAACGCAAGCGTACTCCCGGTGGTAGCAGAGCAGACGGGCGCACGGCAAAGAGACCGCCAAGTGAGTCATTAAAGAAAATTGCGTACGTTGGGTATCCTAGCATAGATGACAAACGGCTAGCGTAACGGCTAAGCAGGAGTTCCCGATGGCCGAGGGGACTGAGGCGCTTCAGTCACGGTCTGCAAGGCCACTACGGTCGGGGGTTCGAATCCCCCCTCGGGCATGGATATTTGTGCCGTCCTAGTTCGTAAGTAGTGCATAAGTAGTTTGTAAGTTTAGGGACTGATGACCCCGTAGTTAAGTCCCATACGCTTTACAAACATTCGAACATTCGGAGTTCCCGACGCTAAGAAAGGGGTAGTTCGGCGGCCTCGGCATAGAGACTCTCAACGGGGCTAGTGTAAAACGCTCCCGTCGCCAGTCGGATCCGTTGGTGGTGGACTGTGTTAAGGCAGCGCAGTATGGATCGAGCCGAAGAATAAACGATGCTTCCATAGTCCAGTTTGGACCGAACTATGGTGCGATACAGATGGAGGAGAGTAGACCGATCAGCTCCCAACGAGGTGCCACGCATAATGAAATTACGTATGTAATGTTAGACGTTGGTTTTCCAACCGACAGATACTGAAGGACAGCGAGATTCAGCTGAGGTTCGATGTCCCGTTTGGACCACACGGCAGAAGGTAAACGCAGAAAAGTGTCCTGATAAAAAAACTGATGCCGTTATGGAGAGACGGGCAGGCGCTTCCTACCGGACGGTACAGTTAGACCCCGGAGGGCACTGCGGCAGCCACAGAGGCGGAAGCTGTGCCGGAAGGCGCGCCTGTTGCGCAACACCCGCGCTCTGCTCGCTTCTGGAGGCCGCCGACGCTTCACGCTGGAGGGCACAGCTTCTCCTGTCTAACGGTGTGCTGACGAGCGGGCGAATAAGCTCATCTGCAGGCGATAGCTTTTATTTCTGAGTACAGAACAATGACGTAATTTTTCCTAATTAGGTTACGTTCATTAATCAGGAACGATTTGAAAATTTAGGCCTGCACAGTCGCTGTGAAGTGATTAACATTATCGCAAATGTAGGGCTGAAAAACAAAAACACCGCGTGGTAGAGTGTATAAAGTTACTAATCTGGGCAGTAAGATTACCAGGGATGGAAGGAGCAAGGCAAAAGTGAGAATTGCTCAAGTAAAGGGTGCTTCTAACAACAAGAAAAACATCTTAACATCTGAGACCATCAGCCTTGAAATCAGGAAAAGATGTTTGAAATCATGTGTGTGGAGTGTGCCATATGCTACTGGTGTGAAACATGGACTCTCGAGATAGAGGAAGAGATTAACCTAAATGATTTTGAATTGTGGTGCTATAAGCGCATGCTCAAAATAAAATGGATGGACAAGGTCAGAAACGAAGTGGTTTTGGAAAGAGCAGGTGAGAAGAGAAGCTTCTGTAGTTTCATTGTTAAAAGAGTGCAACTTACGACCATCGATCAAGACATAAAGGACTCCTGAGCACGATCATACAGGGAAATGTCGGCGCCGGCCGCGGTGGCCGAGAGGACTGAGGCGCTCCAGTCAAGGTCTGCACGGCCACTACGGTCGGGGGGTTCGAATCCCCCCTCGGGCATGGATATTTATGCCGTCCTTAGTATTAGCTAGTTCATAAGTAGTTTGTATGTTTAGGAACTGATGACCCCGTAGTTAAGTCCCATAAGCTCTACACAAATTTGAACATTTCAATTTTTCACTCTGTGCTCTAGTAAGTGTCAGAAGCCTTTAATAAATCATTTCTGTGTTGTAATTTATCAGGTGCCTCCATTCCACGACACCGCTATGTGACAATATTGTACGAATAGTCACAAAAATATCTTGAGTATAATTCTTCATGTACTTACTAGTAACCAATAAACTTGTAGTTTCAAAAAAATGTTGAAATTTTTCTAAATCTATCGGACTGAACTGCTTGGTTATTAGTCCGTACCTTAAACTAAGGTAAACTAACCTAAGGACAGCACACACACAGACACAAACACACAGACACAAACACACACACATGCCCGAGGGGGGGGGGGGGGGGGGGGCTCTAACCCCCGACGATGAATGGCCGCGCGCACAGCAGCACAGCACCTCAGTGCGCACGGCTTGTAGTTTCAATAACATGATTATGTAGGATAGGTTGTCACCAAGTGAAAGACAGTCCCTCCGCCACAGACAGGTACGTGGAAAAAACAATCACACTCATACAGCTTAGAAAACACACACACACACACACACACACACACAGTGTCATTGTATGAATATGTGTGTGTGGGGGGGGGGGGTTAGGGTCTTCTTTTCTCACGACAAAAAAACGCCAAAAGCTATGCTGTACTAATTTCACTGTCTCTTACGTGCTTCACTCCATGTCAGGGATCATCTTTTCTGTGAGTCGTCATCTGTCGTCATTATTGATTTTCCGACCTGTACTTCACATTGTTAGTTCTGCGTTTAGTAACATGCCTGTGCAAATGTTGACGATGCAGCGACGTCACCATGATTTGAGACTGCTCACTTAAGAGCGGGCAGCTGTAATAATTTTGTCTGCGAATTGAAGTAATACAGATTTTACACGCATCTGTTTAAGTGACTCATTGATCACTTGGTAGTACTAATATCAAATTATCCTGAGGCATTGTTGGCTGGGACATCCTGTTCGGGGTTGATCGATCACCTTGAGCAATTCGCTATATGTGGCGCCACTTCGGCGACTTGAGTGTCTATATCTGGCAGAAGGTTCATCTAACCGCTTTCATAATACTTCTCTACGCTTCCACACTCTAATAGCGCGCGGGAAACAAGAACTTCTCAGTCTTTTCATTTTAGATCCCTCTTATTTTGTTATGATCATCAGGTCTCCCTATGTAGGTGGGTGATGAAGTATGTTTGCATTCGGACGAGAGAATTAGTGAAAGAAATCTCGCCGCAACGATCAATGCATTTGTTTTAATGATTTCTACTCCAACTCATGCATCATTTCTCTGACCCCTCTCCACATGTATCGCGATAATACAAAACGAGCTGCTCTTCTCTTCCGTCTTCCGTCAGTGCCACCTAATAAGGATCCCACTCTACAGGACAATACCCTAAACTAGAATGTACAAGGGAAGTGTTGGAAGTTTCTTTAGTAGAAACTGTTGCATCTTGTGAGTGTTTTGTTAAAGAAACGCAGCCTTCTCCACGATATTTTCTACATGTTTTGTGTGTCGATGAAGATGAAATAGAACGAATAGGACGAAAATAAACACCTAGTCGCCGAGCAAAGGGAAGCTCCCAGGACTCAAACCCGGAACTTCGCGACGTAGAGACAGCGACGCTAGCCACAACACTAGCTGCGGACCTTCCATAATAATCGTGGATCGTACAACACAACCAAATTTGTAAGTATTTACATCGTGATTTATAGGCTGAGGATATAAGGGATAAAACTAGAATTTTTATAAAGTTCCTTTATTTAAACTTTTTTATTTAAATTTTAACCACAAATATCAGTTTTTGTGACGTCGTTTCTCCTAAACTATACATCGGACAATGAAATAATTTTGGAGGTACATTCGGAGGAATAATCGGATAATGTCTGAAAAGTATGTTGCGAAGACATTTAGTAGTTAATTTAAAGCCATTCATAATGCGGCAATTTTTCACGGATCTCAGTTTTTAGAACACATCTGTTAACTACGTGTCGTACAGTGATAGAAATAATGCTTATAACCTACGCGTCGACATCGTGGCCAATGGCTCGGCATTTTAGGGTAAGGATGGGGAAGGAAATCGGGGGTGCCTTTCAAATGAACCATCCCGGCATTTGTCCGGAGTGATTTAGGGAAATGAATCTGGATGGCCGAAGGTGGATTGTCTTACCGCTGTGGCACATCGCTCGATTTACTGGGAAATGGATCGCTCATTCAAAGAGGTTGAGAAACGCTGCTTTAGTGGGTCAAGGATGGTGGTACAATGAAGACGGCTGGAGCGTCGACCGACAACATAATCAGCATTGTCCGTGCGGATAACAGCTGCTTCCGCAGGAAAGACTCCAAGCCCACGTCATCTAGAGCTTTGGCCGCGTTGTTCGAGACGCAGTGCAAGACCGCTTACATTAAATACCGATATTAAGATATGGACAGTATGCTTAAAAATATGTTGTGAGTGCAATTTTTTTTTTCAGCAGATATCTTCTATTATTAAATTAAACTGATGCTGAGTGAGGAGTTACTCGCCGTCGGAGGTTCGAGTTCTCCCTTGGCCGTGTGTGTGTGTGTGTGTGTGTGTGTGTGTGCGCGCGCGCGCGCGTGCGTGCGGATTGTCCTTAGGTTAGTTTAAGTAGTTTGTAAGCCTAGGGACTGACAACCAGAGGAGTTAGTCACATAGATTTACAAACATTTGAACATTTTTCATTAAATTAAGTCTAATATTTCGACATTAAAATATACATAGTTTTGTTTACCGCTTGTAGCATACATCAACTAAAATGGAAATTTCAAAACTGTGAATGTAACAGCAACTTAGAATTTTTGAAGAAATGCCACAGTAGTACCTAACAGAGGTACACTTCTTCATATTAACAGATCAAAAATTTCATCAATGCATCATCTTTTCTTCCAGAATTGTCAACCAATTTTCTCCAAAAAATATAACTAATGAGTTTTTAATCAGACCGATATGAAGCTCTGATTTATAAGAAATTATCGTTCAGTTGTAATGTTAAAACTCTAGAAGAATAAAACGAACAAAACTTGTTGGTTCGTGTAGAGTATAGTACTGAGACTGTAACCTGTCAGACAATAATTTTGAAGCCTGATTTAAATATCGGGATACGTACAAGATTCATCATTTTTACTATTTCCTGAAGAGTTGTCGTTCCCCGACTATATGTTCACATTACAGTCGCATATTATACTTTATTGGTATGAATGAGATAAAGAAGATAATTCGATAGAGTATTGCACATTTTTCTGATTATGGTTGTCTGTCGTAGCCAGCAATTTCTTATTCCCTACAAACAAGTAATTACTGTGGCCTACATAAAGAAACACTTGATTCGCAATGTCAGTTACCGAACGCGGATCGACTGAAGTAAGTGTTGCTGTCTTACGTCACTAGTCTCACGTAATAGAGGAGGGACTTCACATCTCTGTAAACAACGATGCGACGTTGTTGATGGCTCTTTCGGTAATAAGGGTACAATCAGTCATATGCTTTTTGAGAAGTGAAGAAGCACAGAATCCACCTGTCAACTCATGGCTTTGAGGATATCATGTGATAAAATTTGTTGGGTTTCGCATAATCGCAGTTTTCGGAATTGACGCTGTTTAACATGAGATCATTTTGTTCGGGATACCTCATATTTTTACCTGGAGGATAGACTGTGATTTTTGTAATTGTTGTACAGTTAAACTGACACAACATGCTTATTTCTTGAATTATTTAATTAGTATCACCCGCTCTTACCATACGCAAGGATCCTGATATACTGTCTTCGAGGTAACGAATATTAAGAAGTTTAAAGTACACGGTAAAGTGTTTATTAATACGTTTGTTGTCTGCTCCTTCAATGGAAAAACGCAGGCTCCATTGATCGCCTCAGTAGGTCTACTTTCATGAAAGAAATTTCCGACATTAGCTGCTCCAGGGCACTGAAATATATCCAATGACGACAGCGGAAAGTTGTGCCGGTTCGGGATTGCCCGCCGCGGTGGCCGAGGAGACTGCAGCGCTTCCGTCACGGTCTGCACGGCCACTACGGTCGGGGGTTCGAATCCCCTTCGGGCATGGATATTTGTGCCGTCCTTAGTGTTAGCTAGTTCATAAGTAGTTTGTAAGTCTAGGGACTGATGACCCTATAGTTAAGTCCCATAAGTTATACAAACATTTGAATTTGGTTCGGGATTGGTACAAAGACTTCCCGCTTTATGGGAGTGGTCCCATTAACCGTAACTGTAAATTATGCGTGTTGAACTTTTCAAGAAGTGGCAGGAAACTGAACATTAGAGTAAACTGAAAACTACTAGTCACTCCACCACAGAGCTCTTGCAATTTATTGGATCCAGTCCAGTATAATGGTAATAAAGCCACGAAGATGGTAAGCTAGTACTTTTTGCTGATGATACAAGTATAGTTATCACAGCTGATAAACAGGAATTAACTGATGAAATCGTAAATGATATCTTCCAGAAAGTTATTAAGTGGTTCTATACAAATGGACTCTCATTAAACTTTCATAAAACCCAGTACATACAGTTTCACACAGTAAATGGCATGACACCATCAATAAATTTAGACTTCGAACATAAATCTGTAGCTAAGGTAGAATATTCAAAATTTTTAGGTGTTTGCATTGACGAGGGACTGATTTGGAAGAAACATATTGAAGATCTCCTGAAACGTTTGAGTTCAGCTACTTTTGCTATCAGAGTCATTGCGAAATTTGGTGATATACATCTCAGTAAATTAGCTCACTACGCCTATTTTCATTCACTGCTTTCATATGGGATCATATTCTGGGGCAATTCAACATTGAGTAAAAAAGTATTCATTGCACAAAAGCGTGTAATCAGAATAATTGCTGGAGCCCACCCAAGAGCATCCTGCAGACACTTATTTAGGGATCTAGAGATACTCACTGTAGCTTCACAATATATATGTATTCACTCATGAAATTTGTTATTAACAATCCGACCCAATTCAAAAGTAATAGCAGTGTGTATAGCTACAACACTAGGAGAAAGGATGATGTTAACTATTCAAGGTTAAATCTAACTTTGGCTCAGAAAGGGGTGAATTATGCTGCCACAAAACTCTTTGGTCACTTACCAAGTAGCATCAAAAGTCTGACAGATAGCCACCTGGTATTTAAAAAGAAATTAAAGGAATTTCTGAATGGCAACTCCTTCTACAATGTAGATGAATTTTTACATAAAACTTAAAAATAAAAAAACAAAAACAAAAATCCTTAAAATATTGATTGTCAGGTATAGACAACGTTTACTAAACTGACACGTTCCACATCATTACGAAATGTCGTATATATGATCTATGGAACAAGTACTAATCTAATGTAATCCACCACCACACATGAAGGAAAAAAATACTCTGAGATGAAAAATGGTAATAGAAGAGTTTATTTGTGGTGTGTACGCAATTTATTGGAGTCCTTAAACATTTATCTACATTGACATACATGTAGGTTGGCGGCAGTAGAATCGTTCTGCAGTCCGCCTCAAATTCTGGCCCTCTAAATTTGTTCAACAGTGCTTCTCGAAAAGAACGTCGCCTTCCGTCCGGTGACTGCCAGTTGAGTTCCCGAAGCATTTTAGTAACTCTCCCGCACTGATCGACTCTACCAGTTACAAATCTAGCCGCCCGCCTCTGCACTGACTCTATGTCCTCCTTTAAACCAATCTGATGGGAATCCCAAACACCTGCACTGAAAAGTCGCCGCGGCGGAGCGGCCAAGCGCATTGAGACGCTATGCTCCGATGCGCGAGGCCGTTCCCCGTCGGGGTTCGAATCCCTCCTCGGGCATGGATGTTTGTGCTGTCTTTAACATAAGGTAGTTCATAAGCAGTTTGAAAGTTTAGGGACTGATGACCTCGCAGTTAAGTTCCATAAGCTCTACAAGCATTACATTATAGAAAAGTCTCCCTAACAAGGTCATTGTTGACGGTATGTGCTGAGCGCTTTGTATGGAAATGGGTTTGCCCCGTGCGCTTGATCTGCTGTTTCCGCATCGGTAGCAACCACATCACATACCTTTGGTTTGCGCACTGGGGTCTACGGGAAACTGATAGCTGCCGACTGCACATTACAGGCTCTTTCGCTGATGTGCGTAACAAAGGCAATTGGGCTAACAAACCTAGTAAATAATTACCACATTATTACACTATAATGGGTCACCGGACACTCCGAGTGACTCATGCATACTTCGGTTTTCGAGAGGTCGAGGAAGGGTGGACTTAGTGTTCATGGGTCTAACGCCCACCCCCCACCGCAAAAAAAAATAAATAAATAAATAAAATAAAAATAAAAAATAAAAACCTACTGTCACCATCATATATGCTTTTAATTCTAACAAAATAGCAAAGAAACACACAAAATGTTTAGCTCTGTTAATAATCGTTTAGATCGGTGCGTAAGAGGCCACGCTCTTAAAAGACAAAAAATCTGAAAAAAAATTGCTATATGGAGAAGAGCCTTTCTTACCTATTACAAAACTTTAAGCTTTATGGCATTGTAAATGTCGGCGTTCAGCTATATGAAAAAGCTTACTAAAGAATGCTACTGCCTTTTACTGCTCCTGGACCGTAAAGACGTCAGACTACTCCTTTCCACAGGTGATAAAATTTGCATGTGTTGCAGATAAAGAAGACATGAATGCGTGGAAGCCTCGTCACACTTTTTCTAGAATTCATTAACATTTAAATGTCCAAATGTTTGTGAATCTAAAGGACTTGACTGTTGCGGTTTCAGTCGCTAGGCTTACAAAATACTTAAACTGACTTTAACTTACGATAAGGACAACACACACACACACACACACACACATATATATATGTCCGATGGAGGACTCGAACTTCCGACGGCGAGCAACAGCGCGTTCCGCAGAAGGGCGCCTTATAGCGTTCGGCCAATCCACAGGGGAGATTGACATTCAAATCTAATGGCTACTACATGCTCAAGTAACTCCCCATTGCCGCGGTGGAGTAGCCGAGCGAGGTTTAAGTAGTTTGTAAGCTACGGACTGATGACCATGTAGTTTGGTCCGATATATTTACAAACATTTGACCATTTTTGACCAACTCCCCATTTTGAACAATTAATGCATTCACGAAATGGGTTCTGTAGAAATTACTCTGCCGTCTCCATGTAACGGTCCTCCATGTCATCACTCTTTCTGTGATTTAAGCTGGTCGGAAAAAATTAATCCAACGGAATAAATTGATTGATTTAATTTTATCACTTGTTAATAAAAGATCTGCCCGGTTTAAGATTAGTATTAATGAGTTAGAAATTTTGCAAACATTTCCAATCGGTTATTGGAATTATAATAATATTCGTGTGGCTCAGTGTGCAAGTCTTTCCTCTGGACGCCACATCGGCGACTTGCGTGTCCCTAGCATATCCCAGTCATCCAACCGGGGAAAGGAAACCTACAGTTTAACGTGGAATCCGAACCACGTGTCGTTTCTGGCGACTCCTCACATCGTTGAGAGGTGAAGACTGGGTTAAAACGCAGACTGGAAAATTCCGAGATCCGGCCAGATTTCGAAGCCGCGACCCTTCAGTTTCCAGTCAAGCGCTTTACCCCAAGACCACCGGACCCGACATTGGAATTATATAATTTTAGCCGACACTCTTCCTTTGTGATGGCATTGGAAAGCACAGCCGTAGTGGCCGCCCCGTAGTGAGAACCTAAATGAAAATTTCAACAGCTGCATACCCTAAACTGTATTTGTTGAGCTGACAGTGTGAAAGACACGTGTTAGGTAAACAGTTATAATTTTCAATGATGGTGCAATTTCTAGGATTTATCAATAAAACTGGATATCAGTCAGGTTGGAATATAGTTTCAGTTTAAAGGCTTTTCTTGTGCGACGAGTACGCCAACCACATAAGCTACGAACGAGGTCAGGATTAATAAACGGGTGGCAAAATAGAATATGTAATTGTAGTCTTCTACATATTCATAGTGGCAAGTTAGTAAGAGAGCAAATCTTCTTTTTACATTTACCGAAAACTGAACTTTAGATTCAACGACTGCAGTTAAATTCATTAAAATAGCATAGATAATTTGAGTGAGTCGTCTGCTCTCCCATACTTACTGTTGTTGTTGGTTTTGGGTTTTAGAGGGACGAAACAGCGGAGTTCATCAGTTCCGCATTCTATCACAGGGCGTCACAAGTGTCAATTCAGAAAAAAAGGCCCAGATTTAAAATATCAATGGGAGGAAAATCCTACTCAATCAGCAAATGTCAACAAAGTCGACAAGAGAACACAAAATGAGGCAACCACATAGAAACATCGAACTATGAAAATAAATGGAACGACTAAGCCGATGTCTGAGGTTGACCGACCATGAGATTAAAAAGAAAAAAGGGTCAACATGCGGCAACACAAGGAAACCTCCAATCGGAGGACATAAAACAAAATGTTCAAATGTTTGTAAATCTATCGGACCAAACTGCGTGATCATCAGTCCGTAGCTTACAAACTACTTAAACCTAGGTAAACTAATCTAAGGACAACACACACACCCTTGCCCCAGGGAGGACTCTAACCTCCACGGCGAGCAACTGCGCGCTCCGCAGCGAGACGCTTTAGACCGCTCGGCTACTCCACCGCGGCGACATAAGACAAGCGGAACATACACAATGGACTGAAGAGAAGCTTTACAGAGAAAGGTAAAAACCATTGTCACGAGTAAAACCTAAAAGTGCATCAGCCATTTTGGCATCGTCACTTGAAACATCTGATAAAACTAGGAAAATTAAAACCCCGCCGCAAGGCGGCTAAAATAGCGCCTGTACGTGGAAGAGGCCAGGAGACACTGGAAGGTATCAGCCAGATTGACTTTATAATGGTAAGGAATAGATTTAGAAACTCGGTTTTAAACTGTAAGATACATCCAGGAGCAGATACAGACTCTGACCATAATACATTCGTTATGAACTGCAGATTAAGAGACCGCAGGATGGTAGTAAAGTTAGGAGATGGAATTCTGAGAAACTGAAGGAACTAGAGGTGGTTGAGAGTTTCAGAGGGAGCATTAGGCAAGGATTGGCTGAAACTGGGGAAAGTAATACAGTTGAAGAAGAATGGGTAGCTCTAAGAGATAGGGTAGTAAAAGCCGCAGAGGATCATATAGGCAGAAGGACAAGGCCTAATAGAAATTCCTGGATAACACAGTAGATACTGAACTTAATTGATGAAAGGAAAAAATATAAAAATTAAGCAAGTGAAGCAGGAAAAAGGGAGTACAAATGTCTGAAAAATGAGATTGACTGGAAGTGCAGACTGGCTAAGCAGGATTTGCTAGAGGACAAATGCAGAACAGTAGAAGAAGGCATAACTAGGGGAAAGGTAGATACCGCCTACATGTAAATAAAGAGATATTTGGAGACAAGAAAAGCAGCTGTCTGAATATCAAGAACTCAGACGGAAAACCAGTACTAAGCAAAGAGAAGAAAGCTGAACTGTGGAAGGAATGTATAGAGGGACTATACAATGGAAATAAACTTTAAGGCAGTATTCTAGAAACGGAAGACGAAGTGGAGGAAGATGAGATATGATACTGCGAGAAGAATTTGACAGAGCGCAGAAGGATTTGAGTCGAAACAAGGCCCCTAGAGTACATGATATTCCGTCTGAACTGTTTATTTCGTTAGGAGAGCCTGTCATGAAAAAAATGTTCCACATGGTATGCAAGATGTATGAGACAGGGGAAATACCCTCCGATTTCTAGAAGAATATAGTAATTCCAATTCCAAAGAAAGCAAGTGCAGACAAGTGTGAAAATTACAAAACTATCAGTTCAATAAGTCATGGTTGAAAAATAGTAACACGAATTATTTACAGACGAATGGAAAAACTTGTGGATTCCGACCTCTGGGAAGATCAGTTTGAATTTAGGAGAAATGTAGGAACACGGGAACAAATACTCACATTACGACTTATATTAGAAGGCAGACTAAGGAAAGGGAAACCTACGTTTTTAGCGTTGGTAGATTTGTGGAACGTTTTTGACAATATCGACTGGAATACACTTATTCAAATTCTGAAGGTATTAGGGGTAAAATATAGGGAGCGAAGAGTTATATTCAAACTATACAAAAACCAGACAGCAATTATTAGAGTCGAGGTGCAAGAAAGGGACGCAGAGGTTGGGAAGGGAATAAGACAGGGTTGTAGCCTTTCCCCAGTGTTGTTTAATCTGTACATTGAGCAAGCAGTGCAGGAATGCAAGAAGAAATTTGGAGACAGAAATTAAAGTTCAGGGAGAAGAAATAAAAACTTAGTGGTCTGCCGATGACATAGTAATTTTGTTAGCGACTGCAAAGGATCTGGAAGAGCAATTGAATGGAATGGACTGTGTCTTGAAAGGAAGATATAAGATGAACATTAACAAGAGTAAACCGAGGATAATGGAATGGAATGTCAGAAAGTAAGGTGACGCTGCAGGAATTATATTAGGTAATGAGAGAATAAAAGTTGTGGGTGAGTTTTGTTATTTGGACAGGAAAATAGCTTCTGATGGCCGAAGTAGAGAAGATATAAAATGCAGAATAGCTATGGGAAGAAAAGCGTTTCTAAAGAAGCGAAACTTGTTAACATCCAATATTAATTTAAATGTTAGGAAGTTCTTTCTGAAATCATTTGTTTGGAGTGTAGGATTGTATGGGAGTGAAACGTGGACGATAAGATGTTCAGTTAAACGATGATAGAAGCTTCTGAAATGTGGTGCTACAGACGAATGATGAAAATTAGATGGGTATATCACGTAACTGATGAGGTGCTTAACCGAATTGGGGAGAAACTGAGTTTCTGATATATCCTGACTAAGAGAAGGGATAGATTATTTGGATACATTGTAAGACATCAAGGAATTGTCAACATAGCATTAGAAGGCAGTGCGTGGGGTAAAAATCGTAGAGGGAGACCGAGGGACGAATACAGTAAGCAGATTGAAATGGATGCAGGTTGCCTAACGTATTCTCAGATGAAGAGACTTGCACAGGATATTTTAGCGTGGAGAGATGCATCAAACCAGTCTGCGGACCGAAGACCGCAACAACAACAACTAGCAATATGTGGGCTACTGTCAAGCGAAAACCACAGCGACACTGGTGCGGGTCGTCACCACGAAGGAGATGGCCAAGTGTGAGCCAAGTATGGCCAATGCGGAGCCGGCACAGGATTATACACAGTCCCTTGCTTGCTATATACTGGAAAAGAAAAAAAAATATGTTGTGGCCACTGAAATTTCTAAAGCAATTTTTTAAATAAATTTCTCGTAGTAAAATATATTACAAGTATTTTTCACAAATCAACATCAGAGATGCACATTGTCCGCAGAATTACTTTGTGTCGTTCAGTCAATGATGGTACACGAGTGTGCCTTCGGCTGCGAAAGCCCATATCGATGAAGTTTCGTTGAAAGGTTAGCACGTTGACACTTGTTGATGGCCAAGCATTGAAAGCCGCGGAAATTTGGGGTAAGGTTGCGTTTCTATCGCGATGAGCGATTCTCTTCAATCGTCGGTGGTCCTGTTCTCGCACGATCTTTTTCCGGCCGCAGCGATGTCTGAGATTTGTATTATCGAGTTCCCAATATTGAACATTTGAATCAAGTGATCGCAAGGAAAAATCTCAACCTCATCGCTACCTCAGGAGACGCTGTCTCCTATCTCGAGGGCGCCGATCATAACACGACGATCAATCTCACTTACGTCGTATTAACCTGTCACTGTAGCAGCGCTAACCGATCTACCGCCTGGGCCAAACACATGTTGTCTTACATAGGCGTTTCAGACCTATGAGTGGTTACGTATCTCTGCGTTTGTCTCTTCAGTGTATTTTACGAAACGTTGTTACTTTCGTGTGTCATTTCTAGCATAACGCTTGATCAGTACGTAGGATACAAGTTCATACTACTTCAATTTACAGCAGATTTTAATGCGTGAGAGAGTGACACCACGTTTACATGTATGAAAGCTTTTATTGCATTTACCACTCTCAACGGCAACAAACACAAGTGACTTTTATTTAGTGCATATCTACAAGAAAGTACCTTTAGAATTAAGTATGTTTCATTGGCCTCCTTTAATAATTAATGTAAAAATCGGTGCATCAGTTTTAATGCCCTCATATTAATATTCTATTTTGTCGTAATTAAGTGTGCACTCAACAACGATAGTATTTCATTTAGGAATAAGATTGTGAAAGCATGTCTATTGGTTGGTTGGGTTATTTGTTTGGAATAGGGGGACTAAACTACTGAGGTTATCAGTCCCCCGGTGGGGAGGGGAAGGAGTAAGGATAGGAAAGGAGTGCAGGGGAAAGGAAATGCAGTCCGGAAAGTAAAGAAGGAAGGAAGACTGCATTAGCTCGGGGCCCCGTGCTCGCCACGCACGTACTTACGAAAGAACCGTGAGCCCCCTGGGGGCCATGTCTATTGACTAGGGATATGCAAGCGTGTAATTGAAGGGAAATGGCGTATCTTTCATTCGTCTCTGCCTGCATCTGGAAAGGTCAGTCTCTGTCACCTTTTCCTTCTATAGGGAGGTCAAGGGATGGGTCTTGGCGATTTAGCTCAAACTATGTGAGTGGACGCAGTCACACAAGGCTTTCAGATTCCAAAAATATCTCTTCTGAGTGTGCGATAGGAAGCGAGCAAGCGCTTGCCAAAGTTTTCCGATTACAGTTTAAGGAAAGTATAAGTTAGTTTCAGTAGAGATTTTCTGGATGTTGATGTAGCGCATTGGGTCAGAGAATAGAATGGTAATTTTGAGGCCCGGAATTTTTTTATTTCATCCTTAGAAAATTTAAACTTTTGATTGAGAAATATAAATTTATTTAAAAATTTATTTCAGTTTACATGCATAATATTAATATACTCGGATTATTAAGAATAAAATTAGTTAATTAATACACTGGAATGAAACTTTCACTCTGCATCGGAGTGTGCGCTGACATGGAACTTCCTGGCAGATTAAAATTGTGTGCCGAAACCGGGACTCGAAACTGGGACCTTTGCCTTTCGCGGGCAAGCGCACTACCGACTGAGCTACCCCGACACGACTCACGATGCCGCCTCACAACTTTACTTCCGCCAGTACCTCGCCTCCTACTTTCCAAACTTCAAAGAATGTTGTTGTTGGTTGTTTAAGGGGGACAAAACTGCAATGGTTATCAGTCCCCCATTCCATCTCTAGGCGTCAAAAGCAAATCCAAACACAAAAAAGATAATACGCCTAGAGTTTAAAATAGCGAAGTGGGAGAGGAGTCCCACTAGTCCATAAAACATCAAGAATCACAAGACTAAACAAAAGATGGTTACACAAAGACAACTTACAACAAAGAAATCGATAGCCGTGGTTGACCGACCATAAGAATAAAAAAGGAAAAGTCAACCACTCGGTTTCACAAAGAAATCTCCAGTTAGAGAGAACGATAAAATCCCCCTGCTCGAATAAAACGTAAAACGGTATCTGCCATTTTGGCATCGTCACCTAAAACTTCCGATAAAACAGCAGGGAGGTTAAAATGTCTCCGCAAGGCGACTAAAAGGGGGCAGTCCAACAATATGTGGATGACTGTCAAATTGGAGCCACACCGACATTGGGCTGGGTCCTCACCCCGAAGGAGATGTCCATGGGTGAGCCACGTATGCCCAATGCGGAGGCGACATAAAACCACTGAGTCCCATCGTGAACCGTGCATGGAGGAGCGCCATGCAACCGTCGTTTCCTTGACCACCCGGAGCTTGTTGGGCGCGTGCAGGCTACGCCACTCAGTATCCCAAAGCTGACGTACTTTCTGGCGCAACAATGAACGGAGATCAGAAGCCGGGAGGCCGATCTCTAGACAGGACATACCTACAGCCTGCTTGGCAAGCCTGTCAACACGTTCATTGCCCGGGATACCAACATGACCCGGAGACCAGATGAACACCACCGATCGCCCGGACCGTGTAATGGCATAAAGTGTCTCCTGAACGGCCAACACCAGGGTAGACCGTGGGTAACACTGCTCCAGAGCTCGGAGGCTGCTCAGGGAGTCGCTGCAAACAACAAAAGACTCGCCTGAGCAAGACTGGATATGCACAAGAGCTCTGTGAATGGCCACCAGCTCTGCAGTGTAAACACTGCAGCCATTCGGCAGAGAGTGCTGTTCCACATGGTCACCGTGTGTATAGGCAAATCCAACACGGTCATCCACCATTGAGCCATCGGTGTAGATCAGGTCATAACCACGGAACTCCGCTATGACAGCCGAGAACTGACGGCGGAGCGCCTCCAGTGGTACTGAGTCTTTGGGCCCATGGGCCAAGTCCAGCCGAATAGACGGCCTTGTCAAACACCATGGAGGTGTATGCACCTGGACCCGATATGGACACGGAAGGGGCAAAGACTCAAGTTCCAGGAGGAGGGACCGAACTCTATAGGCTATCGTATGACCTGACCTGGGGCGTCGCTGATGGTGAGGGACGACCACATTAGAAAAAAGAAAACGACGGTTTGGGTGGCCTGGGGAGCAATACACGTTCGCTGCATAAGCTGCGAGCAGGTGTTGGCGGCGGATCCCCACTAGTAAACTGTTCACCGAGCTGGTGCGGAAAGCGCCCGTCGCAATGCGGACCCCACAGTTGTGAATGGGGTCCAGGAGATGCAGTGCCGAAGGTGCCGCAGACCCATAGGCAATGCACCCAAAATCGATACGGGACTGCACCAGCGCCGTGTAAAGCCGCAACAGTGTCAAGCGATCAGCACCCCAGGTCGTATGACCCAGGTGGCGGAGAAGGTTGAGATGGCGCCAGCACTTCCTTTTCAGCTAACGAATGTGGGGGAGCCATGTCAGCCGGGCGTCAAAGACCAGTCCTAAAAAACGGTGAGTTTCCACTACCGTAAGTGGTTCGTCATTCAGATAAAGTTCAGGGTGTGGGTGGACGGTCCGACGCCGACAGAAGTGCATCACTCTGGTCTTGGAGGCAGAAAACTGAAAGCCATGGGTAAGCGCCCAGTTCTGCACCTTCCGAATAGCACCTTGCAACCTGCGCTCGGCAACTTGGGTGCTGGAGGAACTAAAAGAGAGACAAAGGTCGTCAGCATAAAGAGAGGGGGACACCGACGATCCAACCGCTGCAGCTAAACCGTTGATGGCGATTAAAAATAATGGGACGCTTAAAACGGAACCCTGAGGAACCCCATTTTCGTGGACATGAGAGGAGCTCAGAGAAGCACCAATTTGAACACGAAAGGTACGGACGGCTAAAAAATTCTGAATAAAAATCGGTAGGGAGCCCCGGAGGCCCCAGTCATATAAAGTGTTGAGGATGTGGCGTCGCCAGGTTGTATCATATGCTTTGTGCATATCGAAGAAGACGGCAACGAGGTGTTGGCGCCGGGAAAAGGCTGTGCGGATTGCAGACTCGAGGCACACCAGATTATCGGTGGTAGATCGACCCTGGCGAAAACCGCCCTGGCATGGAGCCAATAATCCACGAGTCTCAAGAATCCAACACAACCGCCGACTAACCATCCGCTCCAACAGTTTGCAGGGAACGTTAGTCAGGTTAATGGGCCGATAGCTATCCAAGTTCAGAGGATGTTTGTGGGGTTTAAGTACGGGGATGATGATACTCTCCCGCCACTGTGACGGGAAAACACCATCACACCAAATGCGGTTATAGACCGCAAGTAGGGCCCTCCGACTATCTGCTGAGAGATGTTTCAGCATCTGGCTATGGATGCTATCAGGCCCTGGCGCCGTGTCTGGACATTGTCGAAGAGCACTGAGGAGCTCCCACTCAGTGAAAGGACTGTTGTAGGATTCAGAGCGGCGGGTACGAAAGGAGAGGTGCTGGCGTTCTACCCGCTCCTTCAATGTACGGAAGGTCGCTGGATAGTTTGCAGAGGCAAAGGCGCGAGCATAATGCTCGGCAAACATCTCTGCAAGAGTGGCCGGGTCCGTACATAGGACTCCATTTGTGGAGATCGCAGGGATTCCCGATGTAGTCTGTATTCCCTGTAGCCGCCTGATCTTACTCCAGACCTGCGAGGCTGAGGTGCCTGTCCCAATGGTGGAAACATACCTCTCCCAGCACTCCCGTTTCCGTCTTCTTATAAGCTGGCGAGCACGAGCGCGAAGCCGTTTAAAATTGATTAGGTGCTCCTGAGAGGGGTGCCGTTTGTATCGCTGTAAGGCCCGCCTGCGGTCTTTAATGGCCTCAGCGATCTCCGGCGACCACCACGGCACTGTCTTACGCTGTGGGCACCCTGTGGAGCATGGAATTGCAGCTTTTGCAGCAGAAACAATGGTGTGAGTGACGCCCTCGACCACCACATCGATGGAATCGAGTGGGGGAGGTTGAACAATAGGAGTGGATGTGTAATCTTCCCAGTTAGCCCTGCCTAAAGCCCACCTAGGGGGGCGTTCTGGGGACTGACGTGGTGGGAGTGACAGAAAAAGCGGAAAATGGTCACTGCCACACAGGTCGTCGTGGGCTCTCCAGTGGACAGATGGTGGAAGGCTGTGGCTGCAGATCGATAAATCAATGGCCGAGAATGTGCCATGTGCCACACTAAAGTGTGTGGGGGCACCAGTATTTAATAGGCAGAGGTCGAGTTGAGAAAGTAAAGACTCGACTACTCTGTCTCGGCCAGAAAGTGAAGTACTACCCCACAACGGGTTATGGGCATTGAAGTCGCCCAATAAGAAGAAAGGCGGGGGTAGTTGCGATATAAGTGCAGCCAAATCATTCAAAGAGAGGTCACCATCTGGAGGGAGATAAAGACTGCAGACAGTAAATTCCTGTGTTGTCCTTACCCTGACAGCCACTGCTTCGAATGGTGTATGAAGGGGCACGGATTCACTATAAACAGAAGTAAGGACATACACACACACACCACCTGAGACCCTGTTATACGAGCTGCGGTTACAGTAATATCCCCTGTAGCCACGAAGGGTTGGGGTCCGCATTGCTGGAAACCAAATTTCCTGTAAGGCAATGCAGAAAGCAGGTGTTATGCTCAAAAGGTGTCGTAGCTCAGCCAGGTGGGGGAAGAAACCGCCGCAGTTCCACTGGAGGATGAAGCTGTCCGATAACTGAGAAAACATGAAAGGTAAGAGGGAAGATTACAACTCGGCGTCACTCAAATCTGCTGACTGCTGTTTTCCGGCTCGGTATCCATTAGTTCTGGGACGTCCCCGACAGCAAGGTCGTCCGGGGACGCCAGAATCTCCACCTCGTCCCCAGAGGTCGAGGTGGAGTGGGACGGTGGCATGGGAGCCACCATGGTACCTTGCTTCACTTTCCACTTTTTTCCTCCGATCCTTCTTGCCCCTCGGGGGCTTCGCCGGCGGGGCTGGCTTCTCAGACTCAGCCGCAGGGACTGAGGAGGAGCATGACGCCCTGCGTCCGGCAGCCTTCGGTGTAGCCTGCTGCTGGCGTGTGTCGGCAACGACACTGGCGGAACCCTCGGAAGGGAGTGTCCCGAGGGACGCCTTCCGAACGAGGGGTGCCGGAGAGGGCTTTTCTTTCTCCGGCAGAAGGGTGGAGGTTGCTCCCGAGGCAATTACCTTGGGAAGGGAGCCCCCAACCATCTTGGGGGCAGGTGAAGGCTTACGGCCCTGAGGGCCCACAGAAGAGGAAGTACTACAAAACACCCGTGTCGCCAAAGAAGATGGCGACGACGTGACTGTCGCAAAAGAGGTGGTCATGCTAACTGGGTGTAAGCTCTCATACTTCTTTTTAGCCTCAGTATACGTCAACCGGTCCATACTCTTATATTCGACGATTTTCCGTTCCTTGTGGAAAATAGGGCATTGCGACGAGCAGGGAGGATGCTCCAGGCCACAGTTCACACAGATAGGCGGCGGAGTGCATGGGGCGTCCGGGTGGGCTGGACGTCAACAATCCCGGCAAGTGGCGCTGGAAGGGCAACGGGACGACATATGCCCAAACTTCCAGCATTGGAAGCATCGCATAGGAGGAGGGATATAGGGTTTCACATCACACCGGTAGCACATCACCTTCACCTTTTCAGGCAGTGTATCGCCTTCAAAGGCTACGATGAAGGCACCAGTGGCAACCCTATTTTCTTTCGACCCACGATGGACGCGCCGGACGAAGTGAACACCTCGCCGCTCGAGGTTGGCGCGCAGCTCCTCATCAGACTGTAAGAGCAGATCACGATGAAAGACAATGCCCTGGACCAGATTAAGAGACTTATGTGGCGTAATGTTGACTGCAACATCTCCCAGCTTATCGCAAGCAAGCAACGGCCGCGACTGGGCAGGGGATGTAGTGTGAATTAACACAGACCCATTGCGCATCTTGGACTCCACGTCTCCAAACTTCTCCTCCAGGTGGTCAACAAAGAACTGAGGCTTCACTGTAGTAAATGTCTCCCCATCAGTCCTTGTACAAACTAAATATCTCGGTGAATACGGCCCATTTCTGTCTTCAGCCCTGCGTTCCTCCCAGGGCGTGGCCAAGGAAGGGAACGACTTGGGGTCATATGATGTAGCATTAAACTTACCACGCTTTGAGACGGTGGTTATACGTCCACCAACGTAATCTTTAGCTCGCTTCATTGTGTTCCCACGAGCAGCTAGGGATCTAAAGGTCCACCCAGACAGAGCCCCGCTTGCCTGGGTAAGCCTTATACAACTGAGGTGCGGCAGGTTCCTCAGAGGTTGCTCGCTAGCGGCTGTTCAACCTCAACAGCCATGCATCTCCTCGGCACGTAGCACACCTTGAGATTGAGGTTTTTTCTAGAGAGGTTTGTACCATCCTCGCGACCCGGGCGATTAAGCCAAGATCCCCGGGCTCTGAAACGTACAACGTTCCACCGTCGCGCCGAACGATGGTCGTTGAAGCACGCACAGAGCTTACGGTGTAGCGGACTGTTGGCGCGACACAGCCCACAGCTCAGGACCCCGGGTTCGCCAAGCCCGTACTCAGCAAACTAATGCTGAGCCCCTGAGGGGAAACTTCACATAAGCTCTCCTGCGAGAGGAGAACTTCTGTGAAGTTTGGAAAGTAGGAGGCGAGGTACTGGAGGAAGTAAAGTTGTGAGGCGGCATCGTGAGTCGTGTCGGGATAGCTCAGTCGGTAGTGCGCTTGCCCGCGAAAGGCAAAGGCCCCAGGTTCGAGTCCCGGTTTCGGCACACAATTTTAATCTGCCAGGAATTAATGCACTGTTTGTAACAGTTAATTTACATAATTCTAAGAAGTTTTGACTGAAAATAATATTTGCTATAACTCTAGCAATTAATTATCGGCGGAATTTACGTGACATTTGTTTGTATGATCATCGTAAAAATATATTTATACCATGTAAACTGTAAGAAAGCATATTTACGAAATATGCCTGACTGCAAATCACAATTCATTCAAGTATTCAAATGAAGATCTTTCCTCTGTTAATTTTGATTAATATCAAGCATGTCGAATTACTGGAGTGAAAACAGGAAGACTGTTTGTGTACGACTGAATGTGTTTAACTTGCATCGTCTCTCAACAAAACCTCTCGCTGTTGTTGTTGCAGTTCTGGACCATTGAAATGTGTCAGTATATTTAAAGTTTTAGTTATAAAGTTTAACATCGCAGGAATAAAAAAAAAAAAAAAAAAGGAAGTAGCACGAACTGAAGCCGGGCAACATTATTAACAACGTTTTCGTTTCCTAACTGCGGTTCACAGACATTCCAGATACTGGAAATCTAGGTTATACTTCGCTTACACTCACTACGTTTACAATGGACACTTCTTCCGAAAGACGAAAACCAAATTTCGTAAACAGTTTTTCGCTGTAGTTATTACATGTTAAGGCCAGAAGCGGATTTCTTATCCCAGACAAAGGCATTGAGAAACAGCAGCTTGAAACCCCGTTTAGTCAACACAATTGCCGTACTCTTTACTTAGATTTATGTTCAGTCTAATTACATGTCTTTATCGCTACAGGAAAAGTTACTGTGTGTAGCGGTACTGGTTTGCAAGCCAGCAGCCATTACTTTTACTTCATAATTTCATTTACTTATAATGAAATAGACCTAGGATAATAGGAAGTGCCAGATAGAAGCCAGATGGTACTGTAAGTACGGTCCCTGGGAAAACTCCGCCCATTTCTCTAAGAGTGATCTGATTGGCTGTTGCTATATCTTTACGCGCCATAATCTCCCAGCTATTTTATTAATAATTCAATAAATAAAAATTCAGTTATCAATTCTATTACCATAATGTGTGTTAATTGTTGGTGATTACACTACTGTTTTGTAGATTAATTAGATTAAGTATTTTAGGTGAAGAATGAGTGGCATTCTAGAAGTATCGGTCCGCGCCAAAACTCTAGGCGCTAGCGTGGAGCCCAGCTCCACTGCTAGTTAATTCACTGCGAGCCCCGAGACGGTAAACATCTAGCAGCACTTGCGATAACCAGTCTTGTATTAATGGGTCTAAAATATTTGCATTTGCGTGCAATGTATGTCAAAGTGTGTTATGACTGTAACAACGTTATTTTTGTGACTAATATTGACGTCAACATGCAGTTTGTGGCTTCTGTATTCTGTGATTAGTAAAAAATAAAAGAGTCGCTTGCATCTCTGTAGGAGTTCATCGACTTCGTTAATGATACTTAGACATCCACAGTGTCCACCAATTTTAATTTCAGCCTCACCTCAGAAAAATTCGAATCTACGACCTGTGTGCTGCTTCTGCGCTGGGGACATCTACGAGAGAGAAGACACCAGGTTAGTCAAATATTAACTGACAACCGCCTACGGGCCTCAAGTGCAACGTTCGGTCTATTACAACTAGACGAGTTAGCACGCTGCTCGCGGTAACGTGAGTGAGGTAAAAGGAAGATAGGGAAGTGTCAAGGAATTAGTCACAAGTGGTCTTGATAACATAAACTTTAACCATAAATTGAATTGATTTATATGTTTAAATTTTTTCTATCTCCACCCCCACCGTATCTGCCCATATGCGTCGAAAATTTTGAACAACAGGACGCAATATGACAAGCCAAGGAATTTTAAAAATATTTTATGTTTACATGGGCAAGAAAGTCGATTGCGAAAGTGAAAAACCAATTTACTGAAGCGGATTTCCAGTAGCGATTTTTGGAGTGTTAACATAACGAAAACAGGGAAATAGATAGGTTTGCGAAATACGATTTTGGAAGCCCGTGTAAACGGGGTGACTATAATCGGAAATCTTTCAAGAGTGATTTTTTTCTTTTTCTGTGGCACACTGACGAGAGATATTTTACGAATTTGAAAGCCACATCTGCCTGCATCTTTTCATATATATCATATCGAATATAAGGTGAGGCATTGGAATAAAATTCGTGCCAAGGTCGGGATTCGAACCCGGGATCACCTGCTAACTAGGCTGACACTTTACCCACTCAGATACCGTGGCGTCATCAATAACGCGAGTGCTCCGAACAACCTCCACAACACAGAACTTCAATTCTGCCTTGATGTTGCCCTATGTAATTTATATAATTACTGATGAGGCTTTCCAATAGCGAAATAGCGTCGCAGCATTGAACGTAAATGGAAACAATCTTGCCTGAATCGCAGGCATAGATGATGTTCAAGCTACTCCCACTTGGCCATTACACTCTGTGACCCTGGGGACGTGTGGACGCCTGTTATCAGGTAAAAGAATCACTCCTTCCATGAGCAGCCCAGTCAGTTTGGTATTGGCGGACTAATGGTTTTTTCCGTGCTCCAGGAATTTGTTGAATATCGGACCTCGGAGTCGAAAAATATGGTGAGCATCACCCTGCCTGATGGAGCATCCCTGAATTTCTTAGGGAAGGTGACGACACATGATTCGCATCCCTAGTTATCGCACTACGTTATCCCAAAGCGGTATATTCAAATTTCAACCGGTTTGGTTGTTAAGACGTTTCGTACCTTTTCATTTCAACACCTTTCATAATTCGTAAATAAGAGAGTAACTTAAATAGTGACGCCTATTTATTCACAGCCGATACATAAGGGTTACATGTTTTCAACTGTTAATCTCCTTCAAATCAGTGACCAGCGTTGTGTAGAACCCGTTGCTAGCGATGTGCAAGGTGTAGTACCACCGTTAGCAGAGCCTGTTCTGAGCGGTCTGTTGCCGGTCGAACTTCTGAAACAGTTGTGACACGAATGCAACTAAGTGGTTCCTTCATCTTCGGAATCAAATCAAGGTCACAAGGACTAAGAAGCGGCAGCACTTACTGCACAACCGACGTCACCGGCGTGGGCGCAGTCGAGGGGAACACAGTCACTTGTGAGTGAGTGGTATCACTATGTTTTCGAAACAGGTACAACGAAGTCCCACCACTTATTCTTTTTATTCTCCACTCCGAGCAGTGAAGCGGGCTGTTTGAGATCCAGCTCAAAGAGTCGCGTTTCTATTCTGCCAATGTCATAGTGGCGCAAAGGGGGATCCCAAACCTTGGTCGGAACCGGGGGATTGGGACCAATTTAATTTATTTCTGGGACGTTGCTGCAGACTATATTATCAGGGGAGCACGAATGCACTCCCGACAATCAAAAATCGGACGCCCGAGTTACTCTCGTAAACTCGTAGAGAGCAGCGCGACCAAATTACAGTGGACAAGCGTCTCTCTAGAGGCAACACTTTCTGCGCACCCCACCCATCATTTTGTACGACACTGCGAGGGCGCATACAGCACAAGCTGAGCACCTCTGTACGGTCTATAGGACTGGGAAGTAATGTAATGTCCACCATACTCCCCGGACATAAGTACTTGTGACTTTGATTTGATTCCGAAGAGGAAGGAACCACTTCGTGGCAATCGCTTCAGAACTGTTCCAGAGATTCGACATCACCATCTGCTATTGTATCTGGTAGCGCACGTTTTTGACATACCTACTTTACCTCCGAGCAAATGACCTCGACCGTCCCACGTCACCGGCGAGCGCACAATCGAGGGAAACACAGTCGCTTGTGAGCGAGCGGTCTAACGTAACGGTGTCTCTGTGTTTTCCAAACAGGAATAACGAAGTTGGCTCAAGACTGAATATGCCAGAGGTCGTACAGCACGAAAGTGTCATCAAGAAGCGGCAACACTTTCAGCACAACCCACCCATCGCTTTACACGACAATGCGCGGGCGCGTACCGCGCAAGGTGTGGCTGCTCTGTTCGGTCGATTGCACTGGGTAGTACTGTACCATCCACCATACTCCCAGGACTTAAGTCCTTATGACTCATTTGATTCCGAAGATGAAAGAACCGGTTCGTGACATTCGCTTCAGAACTGTTCCAGAGCTTCGAAAGGCAGTAGACCGATCCATTCGTCCCTTCAACAGAACATGCTCTACTAACAGTGTAGTACGTCTTTCACATCGCTGGCAGCGCGTTCTACACAATGCTGTTGACTACTCTGAAGGACAGTGACACGTGCAAACATGTAACGCTTTTGTACTGCTTGTAAATAAATGGTTGCCACTATTTAAGTTCCAACAATTGTGTAAAAATGTCTATCTTTACTCAGCTGGTGATGTGGTGGTGGGTCACATATCAAGACCTTACGCCTCCTTCCTCCTCCTCATCCTCGTGTTCCTAATCCCACTCTTAGATCTGCCTGTGCTTTTACTAAAATAGTTTGAAATATCGCTCCAAAATTTTGTCGCTGGATTTTGGCTACACTTTGTATTATTCTCGACGTTTGGAGTGTCGGAAAAGCTTTTGGTAGCCAAGGACATATTTTCGTCACAGATCGGAAAAATAATAACAAAAAAACTGCGGTTACAGTCCGGGACGCAGTCCGAGCAAGAGTTCACAAGTTTCTTACGTTGGCAACGCAGCATATTTCGTGCAGCCAATGGCGTGACACTTTCATGTAACCAACGAGACCCGAGGAACGATGAATTAATTTAATAGCGCCGAATTTGAAGTCAGCACTAATTAATTAATTATTCCAAATATGCCGCCTATTCCGAGTGCCATGTTTCGCACATCCACCTACCGAGCCCCATGTTTTAATCAAAAAACACTAATCATTTACAACAGTGATCATTTTCGCTGGAAATTATAGTATAGTGAATTTTCGTGGAGATGTGTTATTTACGAAACGTAAAATACACTGAAAGGTGAGTGCGATGACCACCTATTCCCGAGTCTTACCCACTTTTATATACAGTGTAGATGTCTATTCTGATCGACATATTTTTAACTACTTTTTTACGCATATGCCATGATTTTTGGTTAGGCAGGAACCTAGGAGTACAGCTTAAATTGTTGCGAGTAAACAAACAGCAATGATATCTACAGTCTAACTTGTCAAAAGTACTTCATCCTTTTCTACAAATATCTTACGACTTATTATACGATACATCTGAATAAAGGCCCGTTGTAGCTGAAGGTAATGTATAGGTATGTAATTTACGAAGCTAATGACAGATTATTTATTATCTACAGTACGTAAGTATTACGATATTATCCCGTTCCTGACTTGCCACACATAAACAAACGACTCACGCTGCTACGTCGCAGCATGCCGCGCTATTGCTGCCAACATCGCCGCACTGTGACGCGTAAGTACAGCACGTCTCGGACTGTGTCCCGGAGTTTTACCAGAACTGCTCGGTAAAGCGCTTACTTCCGTGCCACTCCAGCCTCGACGGGAGGCGCTGCCTCTATTTCCCAACTCGTCCGGAATACGTGAGCTGACGGAGGCTCCATTTGTTGGCAGCACGTTCATCAGGACTAAGAGGCCAACGCTCGAGGCGCTGGAAACGGGCCGATCGCGGCGTCCATCAGGCGAGGGCAGAAGAGCTGGTGCGGAATGCGAACGACTGCGCGTGCGCAAGAAGAGGAAGAGCGATCGCCGACAGCAGCGCCTCGGCACTCCGCCGCGTGCTGCGGTACAGCGCTGTAAACGCGCTCTGCCCGAGACCGCGAGGCCGAGATTATAAATCAGCAGCGCGGGAGTGCGCCTCGAAAATAAAACGCGCGCGCAGGTGCGAGTCTCTCCAGCGATAACAGTAACCGCCGCCAGTGGAGGCACGTTCTTCAACTCATCCAATCGCACCTCTCATTTCTTACATTACTACTAACGGTCCCCGCAGTGTTTCGCAATTGATAAACGGGAATTGAACAGACATCGTACATCCCTCCCCTCCCTCCCCCCACTTTTTATCCATTTCTCCTTCCTCATTTCTCTGCCTACATCTACATCTATATCCACACTCCGAAGGCCACCTCACGGTATGTGACGGAGGGGTCATTTGATTTTAAGTAGGCAGCCAAAACAATTTTTGTGCAACCCGCCACTGCCTGCACCGAAACCAGATTAAACTACAGGTCTATTTCATTGACGTCAATTTGCAGCAGGGTTTAGGAACATATCCTGCATTCAAATATTATGAATTATCTCGAACAGAACGATCTATTGACCCAAGATCAACACGGATTTAGAAAATATTGTTCATGCGAAACACAACTAGCTCTTTATTCACACGAAGTTATGGGTGCTATCGACAAGGGTTCGCAAATCAATTCCGTATTTCTTGATTTCCAGAAAGCGTTTGACACCGTACCTCACAAATGGCTTTTAATCAAATTGCGTGGTTATGATATAACGGCCCAAATTTGCGATTGAATAGGGGATTTCTTCTCAGAGAGGACACAGTTCGTAGTAATCGGTGTTAAGGCATCGACTAAAACAGAGGTGATATCGGGCGTTCCACAGGGTAGTGTTATTGGTCCTCTGCTATTCCTTATTTACATAAACGATTTAGGGGGAAATCTAAGTAGCTCCCGTAGGTTGTTTGCAGATGACGCCGTCATTTACCGTCTAGTAAAATCATCTGAAGATCAAAACCAACTGCAGAACGATTTGAATAAGATATCAGTATGGTGTAAAAATTGGCAATTGACTCTAAATAAGGAAGTGTGAAGTCGTCCACATGAGGAAGAAAAAAAAAATCCGTTAAACTTTGTTTACAAGATAAATCAATCAAAAGTGAATGCCGTAAACACAAAGTACCTAGGAATCACTATTACTTCAGACTTAAATTGGAAAGAACAAGTAGATAATGTCGTGGAAAGGGAGAACCAGAGACTGCGTTTTATTGCCAGAACCCTTAAAACATACAACAGAACTACAAAATAAACTGCATACACTACGCTTGTCCGTCCATTTTTGGAGTATTGCTGCCCAGTGTGGGATCCTTATAAGGTTGGTTTGATGGAAGACATCGAAAGAGTCCAAAGAAGGCCAGCTCGTTTCGTACTGTCACGATACAGGGAAGACAGCGTTACAGGATCTTGGATCGGAATCATTACAACAACGGCGCTTATCGCAGCGGCGTGGGCTACTTACAAACTCCAATCGCCAACATTCTCCTCCGAATGCGAAAATATATTGTCGACTCCCACTTACATAGGTATAAATGACCTTTAGAATAAAATACGAGAAATCAGAGCTCGAACGGAGAGATTCAGGCGTTCTTTCTTCCCGCGCGCTATTCGAGAATGGAATGGGAGATAAATAGTATAATGGTGGTTCGATAAACCCTCTGCCAGGCACTTAAATGTGATTTGCAGAGTATCCCATGTAGATGTAGAGGTACCGCATTCGAAGATTAGGTGTGATGCAGTTTCCTCACGATCATCACAGATCCTACATTTACGGTCCTCGTCCGTGGAGCCCATTGTATGTAGGTGTTTTCTGAAGTTCACATGGCCTGTCATCATTCCAACCATGAGTTTAATCCCTTTCCTGTTAAAGCCCAAGATTACAGAGCTTCCTTTAGAATATGGCTTTGGCATCATCACCTTATCACGATTTTGCTTATAGACCTTGGTCCAATATTCTACGTGCTGTCTTTTAAGCCAGTAACGTAGCTCCAGTTTGATCATTGCCTTGGTGATTGTCAGGACAGGTTCTGGTCCAATAAATTGTACTTCCGCCAATCTGTTGGCTTGTCCATGGCCTGGTCCTCGTAGCCTCTACGCAAATTCTCCACCACACACGCCCTGATGGCAGTGATTTCGGCCTGTAATACTGAGGCCAGTTTCCCTAGAGAGATGACGCTTTCCAGTCTTGTCTGCTCCCCATATACCCCGGGCCCAACGCCTTGGTCTCGTTTACGTGTGTTTCTCCATATCATACATACGACTAAGGAACACACTACCATGTGATCTACGTCTTACCATAAACCACTCTACATTCAAGAGGAAACCCAAAATTTACATATTAACGACGGCATAGCCTCCATTGTTATGCTCTTCTTAATCCTTTCTCTCTTTTCTCCATCATAGCATTGAATGTCACCATTCTATTTCTCTCCCTCTAACCAATCTACGTATACTGTATTTCTCTCATCATATAATTTTATGTTTCTGTTTTATGTGAATAACTGACAATCTGCACGAACATAACGAGAGAATTTCTAAATCGTAATAGCGCTGATGTTCACAATATGAAAATTGCTTACTGTTCTTTACAAAGTCATAATTATTATGGTTATTATCATTTTTGATTCTTATAATTGTAACTGAGTCTTAAAATTGTAATTTGGATTCGGGAGAAATGTAGGAACACAGGAGGCAACACTCACTTATCTTAGAAGATAGATTAAGGAAAGGCAAACCTATATTTCTAGCATTTGTAGATTTGGAGAAAGCTTTTGACAATGTTGATTGGAATACACTCTTTCAGATTCTGAAATCAGCAGGAGTAGAATATAGGAAACGGAAGATTATTTACAACTTATACAAAAACGAGGTACCAGTTATCAGAGTTGAAGGACATGTACGGGATGTAAAGGTTAGGAAGGGAGTAGTCTTTCTGCATTATTTAATTTGTACATTGGGCAAGCTGTAAAGGAAAACAAGGAGAAATTTGGAGAAGGAATTAAAATTTAGGGTGAAGAAATAAAAATATTGCCTTTTGCCGATGACTTTGTAATTCTGTCAAGAGACAGCAAAGGCCTTGGAGGGGCAGTTGAACAGAATGGAAGGTGCAGTCTAAGAAAATCAGGCGGTGGTGAAGGAATTAGATTAGGCAACGAAACAATAAAGGTGGCAGTAAAGTAACTTATGATGGTAGTAGTACAGAGGATATAAAATGCAGAATGGCAATGGGAAGAAAAGGATTTTTGAAAAGGAGGAACTTGTTAACATTGGAAATTGATTTAAGGCAGTCCTTTCTGAAGGCATTTGTGTATAGTGTTGGCTTGTATGGGTGTGAAACATGGACGATAAACAGTGAAGACAGGAAGAGGATAGAGGGTTTTGAATTTTGGTGCGACATCAGAATGCTGAATATCAGGAGAGTGGATCGCGAAACTAATGAGGAGGTGCTTAACAGAGTTGGGGAGAAAAAGAGACTGTGGCATACGTTGTTAAAATAAAAAAAATGATCGATTGATAGTACACATTGTTAGACGTCAGGGAATCGTGAATTTAGTGCTGGAGGGAGGTGTGTGGGGCTAAAAATCGCAGAGGGAGACCAAGGGATGAATACAGTAAGTAGATTCAAATAGATGTAGATTGCCGTTCTTATGAGGAAATGAAGAGGCTTGCTCAGGATAGGGTATTGTGGAGAGCTGCATCTAACCAGTCACCGGAATGAAGACCACAACAACAACAATTATCTTTATATCACTAGTAATAATTTTAATTTTTTAATTTTAATACTTACATTAGACATGTTAACGTACTATATAAGTTGTTGAATCTGAGTAAGCTTGGTCAGGTATAAGAGTAGACATTTCAGGCAAAATAAATGCATAAATCTAATATCTAAAGCAGAACGTCCGTATGTTTGTACGTGTTGCATACAGCGAGGGTGAAGGTCGGGGTGAGAGTTTAAATTAGAGAAAGTTTAATTTTTGAAACTCACAACCACCAGCTGCGAACCAAATTCCTAAACATGCAAAAACACTGGAACTGTTATTGCGACTGTTTGACTCGTTTTCTAGGGGATGATATCACACGTTCGCAGCTTTCCTTCCCTGCATATGATCAACAAAACAAATTCATAATAAAATCAAGTTCTTGAGAGAAAAGGGTGTACTAACTACTATTTTTGAAAACACGTGAAAGTTCACTTTATGTTGTTTATTTCACAATATTTGATCCCTGTGGCCGATACGTCTGTACGTCGACACATTTACCAAATAAAGTTATAGCTCGAGAGCCCCCAGACAAAATGAATATTTTGTCGCGAATTGTTTTCACACCACGTGGCTGTCTCAAACACCGTTTATGTTCATGCCTATGCGACGACACGTGTTATATTAACAAATCACAGTCACTTTAATTCAATGCGATGCACACCTTGTTCCACCGGCCAAATATTCACAAACACACAGTAGCACTCGATTTAACTTGGTACAGTCTACGACGAGCAACCACACGTGGCGATTGCCACAGACAAATCTCAAGTCACCACCTCGAGATCCACATGCCAACTGATGCAGAGCGACGACGCCCGGCCAGCCACACCACGTGCTCTCGTCTCCTCACTTCCTGCCCTCGCGCGCGCGTCAAAACTCAACTGCGGGGTTTTTTCCCCTATGTCATCAACTTCCCCATATGATCTGTTGTAACCGATTTGCCAACGTACAGCGCTCAGCCAATACATTTCTAAAACTTTACTTAAAATCAAAATAATTACACTACACATTAACAAATATTTTCTTACGTTTTTATATTAGTATAAACATCCTTTGTACTATTTATTATAATCGTGCAATTTCTTATATCACAGATAAGTGATTTAACTGAATATTTCAAGATAAAATACAAAAGATTAATTGAAAATAAAATGAGAAATAGTTAATATATTATTTTTATAAACAAACATTGCCATGCTAGTTGTGTAACTGTCTTGTCTTCGTTGGTAATTTATTACTTTTCATTGTCAATTAAACATATTACGTTAGATGTGACTATATCAGCTAATGTATTGTTTATTTATCAACAGGCTATTTTGTAATGAGGGCCTTAAAGGTTCCTAACTGCATCGTATTACTTCAAATGCCAGTAGTATTACAATATTTGTGCATTGCACTGTGCCTGGCACTCGCCATTGTCCCTCTCTCCCCTCACCGGAAACGAACTGGAAAATCCTAAGTGGGAACAAGCCACCAACGTCGGCCTGCTCGCTGGCTTCCCGTCAGCTACAAGCACACAGCAAATCTCAACGTGGAGAATTTCTACCTTTGGCCTAACTATAAATGTTGTCACCCAACTGCGTACATACATTGCTACCATAATTAATAAGATTAAAATTGTGTAACATTTAGTGCATTGGCATGGTCAATGTTTGCAGTGAACTTCATACTGTTTAATTATCAAATGCTATAAATTACCAATATTTCTATTGGGCGGTAGTCTCACAATACGAATCTAGAGTTTTCTTCCAATCTTTGTGAAATTTTGTACACGTAAGCTTCAATCCATTAGGATTGTCGCCGTAAGTGTAAGAATCACATACGATATATAGTTCACGAGATATGACGTCATAAACAATGAGATGCGCGAAAAACTGCTGCAGTTTGCGACAATGCTGCTCATTTTCACCTAAACCATTGGACCGATTCCAACCAAATTTGGTACACACATTCCGTACCGTGAGGTAACAATTGCTGCATGGTTAAGAATCAGATACGGCACATGGTTCAAAATATATTACGTCATAACCAATAGAAATCGCAAAAAAGTGCCATATAATGTGGCGGGACTTTCGAAATACACTGTATGAGAATGACAGCGACTTGCAACAAACTATAAACATAATTTCAAACCTTTATTAATTTTTTTTTTCGATCGCAACCATAGGAAAGTGATGAAAGGAAATTTTTTTTTTCGCTTACTACTTTACCGCTGTTTATGGAGGAAAACTACGGCTCTCGGTATGACCTTACAATTTATAATTTGAAAACTAGAAATTGTAGTGACAGGATATTTTAAAGACAGTATACAGATTTATAGTTGAATGTAGCTTCTAAATTGTATCACAGTACGACACGTAGTTCATGAGATATGAGTAACGTTCATGGAAAATTGCTCCATCCGGCTGGAAGCGAAAGCAGTTTACTTCCATATATCTACAAGGAAAGGAACAGAATGAAACAGAGTACACCCAACGAATACCCATTATATCCCACAAATTACTTCCAAGAGTCTGCTGTTTATGGAGCAAACGTACGGCATTCGGTAGGCTGTTACAATTTATAATTTGTACACTACAAATTGTAGGTGCAAGAAATTTTACAGGCATTATACACGCATATAGTTGAATGTACCTTCTAAACAGTATCACAATATGACACGTGGTTCATTAGATACGAGCACATAAACAGTAACGTTCATGGAAAACCGCCCCATCGAGCTCCAATTTTAATCTAATTGTATTCCCAAGAGATATTACAGATACACAGGCCTTATGCAAATGAATAAATACCTGAAAAATTGCAGGAATGAATGAATAAATACCCGGGCAACGCCGGGTTTTCAGCTAGTCTATATCTATAAATGTGAATGTCTGTTCGGTGTACGTTTATCACGTCTGAACCATAAGACATAAAGAGCTAAAAATTTGTACAGTTAGTAATGACTAGCCGGGGAAGGCTTTAGGCACGGTTTTATGGCGATCGGATAGCTATTTATCTATATATATTAAAGTGAATGTTCGGTGTACGCTTATCACGTCCGAACGAAAAGACGAAGAGACTTAAATATTTGTACAGTTACTAATTTATACCTGAGGAAGGTTTTAGGCACGGTTTTATAGCGATCTGATAGATATTTAGTAATTTGAAGATATAAACGCGAAATGCGGAACAATAATTACTCTTTGAAAATTTATATTTACTCTTTGAAAATTGTTTTATTCGTTGCATTGTTGCTTGAGGGTTGATAATGATAAAAGAGTGGAGTATACTGAGATGGAAAGTTATCGATGTATATAAAATTCTACGTGTGTGTGTGTTTTAATATTTCGCTCTGCAGCGAAAACTACAGAACGCAAACGAATGATCTGTGTGTAATTGTTGTACGAAGTCTCCCGTTGTACAGCATAGCAGTTCCATGCCGATAGATGTAAGGGGGTGGAAGATGTGGTGGTTCAAAGTCGTCAAATTTAAAAAAAATTCAAACTGAAGGCCAGCGATGACATTTGCGACTCTATAGCAAGGAGGTTACATACAGCGAAACCTGATGCCACAGACCATATCTTTGGTGTATGCGTGCTACAATGTCTTCAGCTCTTTCTCTGTAAGGATAAGAATACGAATAAGGAAATATAAGAATAAATAAATAAAGCAGTAAAAAAGAACTTCTTCTTTAAAAAAATCGATTTGACGTTTCGCGCATGACATCAAGTGATCTGATCTGTGATATTACAATCATTATTGTTGAATTTCGCGATTGGATTCTTCGAAACGAGTGCATTTTTACGTGTGATTTGATCTACACTACTTACTTTCCTGATCAACGTAAATCATTAAGCACTTCACATAATTTTATTGTTTTATTTGAATGTTGATAACAAATGTTTGTTTCTATGAAGGTATTGTATTTCATTTCATCCTTCTAAAAATATTCAAATGTTTGTAAATATATCGGACCAAACGGCGTGGTCATCAGTCCGTAGCTTACAAACTACTTAAACCTAGATAAACTAACCTACGGACGAACACACACACCCATGCCCACCGCGCGCTCCGGAGCGAGAGGCTTAGTCCGCTCGGCTACTCCACCGCGGCTTTCATCCTTCCAAATCAGTCTCATAGCACAGTACTGAAAAATAGCTTATCTATGATAATCAACCAACACGCGAGCGGAGCCGCGTGTTTAAGCTAGTGTACTATACAAATTGTTGAATCTGATTAAGCGTGGTGTGAGGGGGCTGACATAGAACAATTTATTTCGCATCTCAATGTATTGTGTGTTAAAGAAGTTTTCTTGGTTGGAGGTGAAAGTAGAAAGAAAGAGAGAGAGAGAGAGAGAGAGAGAGAGAGAGAGAGAGAGAGAGAGTAGATGAGCTTGTATCCCGTGGGAAAGCTCCGCCCCTATTGCAAGTTGAGATCTGATTGGCTCCCGCCTATACTAGTTGTCCGCCAAAACTTTAAGCTTCTTTTATTAATATTTAACTTTTCTATGTCTATTAAAATTATCTGTATACTTTCTGTAATGATTTTGTGCTAAGCTATATTTCGGTTAATTCAAAGATTTAATTATTTGTATATTTTATAATAAGTTGAACAATATTAGTCTAGAAGTTTCGCTTGTCGCCAAAACGGTGGCTTGTGGCGCGCAGCGAGAGGCGGCGGCAGTCAGTCGAGCGCCGACCGCGATACCTTGCAGTTCAGTGCGGGTCAGGGACAATTTATAAGTTATGCAACGTTTATACTTGTAACAATACTCAGTCTGTATATTTGTGCTTGGATATACACTAGCATTTCTTCAATAAAAAAAAAAAAATAAAATAAAATAAAAAAAAACAAGCACTGGCATCCTACAAAAGCAAAAGTTATTCGTAGTGCAGTACTTCCTAGCCACATCTCAACACCTCTTTTAGCATCACTTCAAGTACAAGGGACGTGCGACCTGTGTGCTTCACCTGCGCAATGGGACATCAACTACGACCTAAGAGACAAGGTTAGTAAAAGAGTGATTTTAGGTATGCACTGAAGTTGCATGTCGACACGGCACCTCGCGTGCAGTGCTGCCCCGCCTACAAACCAGGGCACTGGCACGAAGTGTGTTGGTAACAACACCGAGGGAAGGCTTGAAACAGGGAGGTGTTTTAGGAACTTTGTCAACTAGGCAATGACCTTCCCTCCCTGATTTTTTTTTAAGTCCCGCCGTAGTGGTTAGGTATAAGAGAGGTCAGGTCAGACAAAATAAATGCATAAAGAGATATATAAAGTGTAAGAGGAATCAGAAAAAACAATAGTGTCACGAAGCTTGTGACGTTGGCCGGTAGGAGCGCTAGTGCCTTCCCAGCTGCGAAGTGGCGGCGACTTTCACAGCGACGAGTGTTGCGAGTTTGTGGTGTGGTGTGGGCGGCATTCGGCACACGATTCGGCCAGATTAGAGCGGCGTCCCCCGGGGCCAGGAGACAGGCGCCGGCATTGAGCGGGCAGATAGTGGCGGCACAGACTCACAGAGCCGCCTTCTGGCCGGCGCTGTCGCTGCTCGTAATGGTCGGCGGCTGCGGCGGCGGCAGTGGCGGCGCGACGACAGCCCCAGGCGCTTTTTGTGGGCTACCAGGCTGTAGCGCCGCGTCCAGCGCCTGCCTGTAGCGCCTGCTGCTGCCACTGCCGCTGCGGCTTCTTGCTCGGCTGACTTCACTGTCCGCCGCGGCAGAGACAAGTGCCGCCTTGTAGCACGACGAGCGCGGGACCGGCGCTCCTCCTGCTAGATTGTCTCTCCCCTACAGTGGCTACTTACTAAACAGCGTGACTCCACTGTGCCGGGCCTGCGGCGTAACTGAGCCACTGATGGCTCAGCTTATTCACGGCTTGTTCACCGACAAACAGCGTCAAATAACGCGAAGCGTATCCCGGCAGTTATTACAGTCAGTGCAGGACAAGAACAGCACTGTCAGCTGTCATGTCATCACTTATTTTTATTGGCTACCAGTCTGAGTCAACCATGTCAACATCTTTCTATAGAACAGTGTTTTCGCCGACCGCGGTGGCCGAGGAGACTAGGGCGCTCCAGTCACGGTCTCGACGGCCACTACGATCGGGGGTTCGAATCCCCCCTCGGGCATGGATATTTGTGCCGTTCTAGTTCGTAAGTAGTTCATAAGTAGTTTGTAAGTTTAGGGACTGATGACCCCGTAGTTAAGTCTCAGAGACTATACAAACATTTCAACATTTTTTTTCAACAGTGTTTTCCCACCTATTCGAATATGCGACCTTCTTCTAAGTATTCTGGCGACCTCCTTTCAAATAAAACTATTCTGGAGATTCCCCACCCCCAATCACAAACCATAACAAAGATACGTTATCTCAAAAGAAACAAATTTTACTTCTTTCTTGCACTTTTTCTTTCTTTTAATTTAATACAAATAAACAATCCCTGAGACGGATTTTCGTCTCTAATATGTTAAAGACAATATTGATAAATCTGAAGCATTGAATTAAAATTTGTGATGCGGCCGGAATCGAACCCGGACCTCCATGCTTACTAGTCAGACGTGTTACCGTTAGATCATCACACCACTAACGATTAAGGCGCCTTGGAATATAAGTACGATTTCCCTCCACGTCACACACTTAAATTCAGCTTCTGTGTTCCAAAGATAATTGCCACTATTGCCAAATCTGTCCACGCAGCGGAACAGCACCTCGGCAATGGACATATCGGAGCAGTCCTGTAAGGGTGATATTTATATCAATTTAATACAAATAAACAATCCCTGACGTCTGCCTAGTAAGCATGGAGGTCCGTGTTCGATTCCCGGCCGCATCACAAATTTTAATTAAATGCTTCAGATTTATCAATATTTCTTTTAATTGTTTAACGGAATTCTTTTTGTGTATTTTTCACATGATTTGTGACAGGACAGAAAAAATATAACTTTGCTTAACCGGTGTTTCACATTTCACGCAAGAATCAAAAGCGCAATATGCTCATTAAGATATGTCTCACGGTATAGACATTTTGTAACGAAGTAGAATTTTTCGAATTTTTCACAATTACTTAGCGTATCAAGTTCTTTTACCTACTGATTGGTTTCTGAAAACAGTTTTTCAAGCTTTGCTCTTAATCATCATTAACTCACGCTATTATAAAACAATTTATTATTATTTTTCTATTATTATTCCAAAGAGATAGATTGCCGGCCAGTACTTACTATTTGCTGTACTGCTGATAGTTACACTCAGAAAAAAAAGGAGGAAAATAACTAGCTTTCGGAACTTTGTTTCTTCTTCGGGTGGAGAGAAAGGAGAAAAAAGGAATTGGAAAGGAAGGAAAAGGTAATTCGCGACCTCCTTTCTCTCCACCTGAAGAAGGAACAAGTTCCGAAAGCTTGTTATTTTCCTCCTTTTTTTCTGAGTGTAACTATCGGCAGTACAGCAAAACGGTAAGTACTGGGCAGGCAATCTATCTCTTTTGAATCATAATTTATCATCTCTGTGGAGAATTTCCATATTAATCAAATTTACGATCTACTTAATTCATAATCAATGGTACACAAGGAAATCCGTAACTTTAACATTAAATAAATTTCACTTACGCATACGTTTTGTATGACTGAACCCCTGCTTATTTTATGGTGCAAATACTTCCTCCTGTGACGGCATCCCCCCTGGGGGTCGCGACCAACACATTCAAAAGCACTGCTATAGAGTGTATCTGTTCGTTTTTGGAGCATAAGTTAAAAAACTAGTTGCCACTAATGAAGTTACAACCTTTGTACACGAATGTCCGTTACAGGTTATTTTCGTCATAAACGTAAGTTATACGAGAATGAACAAAGTGGTAGCCAATAAAGACGTCACATCTCACGGTGGTGGTCTTATTCACATAAACACGGCCGAAGCCCAGCCGTCTGCAACTGAACTATCACACAGGTTGGTTGATTTGTTTGTGGTTTAAAGAGACCAGTGGCGAAGCCAGGATTTTGGCCTCGCGAAGGTGTGAAACTGATCGTCTTTCTGCCTCAATCTGGCAATAGGTTTCTAAAAAATAAATAAAACAAAGAAAGGAAATAATGAATTTCGTATCATAATAGATTGAGAAGCCTTCTTTCACTTTTTTTTTTTTTTTTTTTTTTTTTGTTTCCAGAAGGTTAGCAAAACCCAAGTGTAGTTATGGGTCCTAGAAGGGGGCTGCAGTCATATAGCTTCACGAGAACTTTAAAAGGACAAGAGAAACAGAAATGGACAAAACTAAGTGAGATAAGGAGTTAAAAAAATACTGCACATGATCTCGGTGTGCAGATAGCAAGGAAAAAAAAGCCAGAAGTAAGAATGGAGCATGCAAGTTCGCAGTACACCTCCAGCCTAAACGCAACACAATCACTCCGTTTACATGGGCTCGATTCGGGAAATCCACTTCTCTAAAGCGGTTTTCCAGTTCCAAAATCGATTTTCGTGCCCATGTAAACGCAACCGTTTTTGAAGCGTTCTTGGATTGTCAGATTGTTTTTTCTTGTTAAGAATTTTCGACACATATGGACAGAGTGATATTTTCTAATCCGAAATAGAAGTACAGTATAAATATTAGAGTGAACATGTATCTGTGTATTTATAAAAAGAAAAATACCGACTGTGCTGACTAAATAAGGAACTGAATCAGCTGTTTTTCAGCCGCCATATTAAGTGGGCTAGGAAATCCGATTCAGGTTATACCATGTAAACATGACAGTGAAAAACGGTTTACGAAAATCGGTTTTCGTCTTCCGGAAGATGTGTTGCATGTAAACGTAGTGAATATCTAGTAGTACAGACAACACGAAGAGGGGAGAGCACGATTGCAGGAAGGTTAAGGGCCTGACAAATCAAGCTATGACACCTACCCTTATAATAATAATAATAATAATAATAATAATAATAATAAACCTTCGCAGCCGTTGGGGCATTTTTGACCTAGCACCAAAGTCATTGCGTCAGAAACATTAAAATTCCACCTCAGAGCGGTTACATCGGGACAGTTCAACAAGACGTTGACCACCGTCAAACATGAACCACACCAGTACTGAGGAGGGACATAACGGCGGAGGGCATGACTGCAATGACTGGACAAGTCATGCGGCAGCGATATGCAAAGACTCACATGGTGACAGATCGCCTACCCATGATATAAAAGGGAGGTAAATTGCCAAACCTGTCATCTATACTCCCATGATTTGTGTGAAAAGGTTTCCAGCTTGATTGTGGCCGCAAGTCTGAAAGTGACAGATTGTCTACGAGAAATGGTATTTGCAGATACACCCGTAGTACGTACCACTCTGCATATCGTTAGAGAATTCAGTGTTGCAAGGTGCACAGGTGTGGAAACTGTGACGTGGCTAGCGAGGCATTACTTGTGAAACACTGGCAACGCAATGCACTGAGGCCAGCAACGAATGTGTAAAGCTTGCCACTGCTATCACACAAGCAACCATGCGTGAAATAAACACAGAAATCAATCTAGGACGCACAACGAACGCATTCGACAAGACGCTGCAGCGCAATCTGGACTCAATGGGCTATGACAGCAGAAGACCTACTTGAGTGCCTTTCCAGATAGTAAGAAATCGCCTGGAGGTCCTCTTCTCGCCAAGAGCCACGATCGCTTGGTCTCTACCCTATAGTGCTGAAAAATCGTGCCCTGATGCTAGACAATTGAAAAGCTTGGTAAGATGATTCTGGACCAGTGATAATTATGATGTATTTGAACTGAAAGTATTTCAAATGAATGTACAAAATACACTGTTTATTTTGTATTTGAAATATCTTTTTAGTAAAGAGACTTTGTCTTCGTATAACATATTTTTTTTCTTTCAAATGTGCTCTCTTTCTTTCTTTTTTTAAGTGAATTTAAAAATACAATGTACGGCTTATCTCTTCTATTGAGCCAATTTTATCCTGATTGATATTGTAAGAAGTAATTTAATACGCTTTGCTCTGGACAGTCTTATGTACCTATCGTATTGGTATTGCCGTCTCTTCCTCGTTGTCTTATACAAAGAATATTATACAATTATTTTTAACTCCTATTACTTTTCTCAAGCTTTTCTCAAGCGTCGTTCAAATATATAGGTGTAACATTGCAGAGAGATATGAAATGGAACGAACATGTAAGGACAGTTGTAAAGCGGACAGCCGACTTCGGTTTATTGGGAGAATTTTGGGAAGATGTACTTCATCTGTAAAGGAGACCGCATATAAAACGCTTGTACGACCACCTCTTGAGTATTGCTCAAGTGTTTGGGACCCGAGCAGATCAATTCAAAGGAAGACATAGAGCAGTTCAGAGGCGAGCAGTAGGTTTGTTACTGATAAGTTCGACCAATGAGCGAGTGTCACTGAAATTGGGGATCGCTGGAGGAAAGACGACGTTCTTTTCGTGAATTTCTGTTGAGGAAATTTAGAGGGCCGGAATTTGAAGCTGAGTGTAATACGATCTTGCTGCCGCCTACTTACATTTGGCGTAATGATTGGTGGACTGCGGAGTATGTATGTAGATGTAGAACTGAGGTAAACACGTCAGTATTGCGTGCTGTGTAGGGGTATTTCTCTACCACTACGGCACATCCGTCTCGTGGGTTGCAGCAGTGTAAGTAACCAAATGAAGTTACAGCTTATGAGAATCACTTACAGGATGCAAAAGCTTCCACAAAAATTCCAAGCTCCAGGCTTTCAAAGCCTTCTCGAACAGTGGGTTGTGTCTTTAAATTTACAGGTGGAGTCAGCTGAAAAGTAAAAGTTTGTAAATGTAGTACTGGCATGTCTACCTCAGTATGCGACTTATTTACTGATTCAACCTAGTAGTTTTTTTGTGGAGATATCCTGTGACAAAATGTACAAACCTATTGGAGCAAACTGCTATGTTCATCAGTACCTAGACTTACAAACTACTTACACTTACTTACACTAAGGATAACATACACCCAATGCCCGAGGAGGACACGACTCTCCGACGGCGAGAAACCGCGCGCTCGGCAACAAGGTGCCTTATAGCGCTCGGCCACTCCATCGCGCTAATCATCTTGTGACTGTTTTGTTGTTCTTATCAGCAACATTGTTGAAACTACCTGGCAGATTAAAATTGTGTGCTGGAACCGGGACTCGAACCTGGGACCTTTGCCTTTCGCGGGCAAATAACTCGCCTCCTACTTTCCCTTAGGCTGTGGCTAAGCCATGTCTCCACCATATCCTTTCTTCCAGCAGTGCTAGTCTTGCATGTTTCTCAGGAGAGTTGTGAAGTTTGGAAAGAAGGAGGCGAGGTACTGGCGGAAGTTGAGTTTTGAGGCGGCATCTTGAGTCGTGTCGGGATAGCTCAGTCGGTAGAGCGCTTGCCCGCGAAAGGCAAAGGTCCCAGGTTCTAGTCCCGGTTCCAGCACACAATTTTAATCTGCCAGGAAATTTCATATCAGCGCACACTCCGCTGCAGAGTGAAAGTTTCATACAGCAACATTGTTAGTTATAGCCATATTTTTATTTTCTAACATTCAGCCGATATAACCTTTTCTGTGGCTGTCAATAGGCGAAAGAAAGAAGAAAAAATTTACAAGATTTCTCCCGACTAGTCCTAGGCAACTGTCAAAAAGTAACTGACTTTCCTGTCGTCGATGTATGTGTACTGGTAGGAAGAGTCGGCCGGAATCTCGTTCGCAATTAACTTCGTGGCGTGTTTGCAGTTAGGGTACCATTTTACTAAACACAACGTCAGCCAGGATGTACAGGCGAAGACACAAAAACAGTCATAATTCGGTGAAACAAGGATGAGCCCTCAACAGAGATCTTGGGGAAGATCTGTGGGGCGGTCAGCTCACCACGACTGATATGTATATAGGGATGATTTGCAAACTGCGGAAATTGATAATGTATACAGTATGTTTCTACTCTGTTGTGTTCCTCGTGTGTTTTCATTTTCATACTACCACACATCTAAAAAAATTGGCTAAATAGAATGAAAAATCAGAATGATATGTCTTACTGGTCGACTTACTTGTTACGCGATTGCGTCTGGGTATAAACATCCTTCGTGCTCTGTTTCGACGTCACTTACCTGCAACAAAAATAAAAAGTTCTAATATAAAAATGACCATTATAAAAATTACAAAAATAGTTTTCTATACACTGGTCAAAACAATCGGGGTATTAGTTCAGATATCTGGGTTCTGAAGTATTGTCATCGGCAGAATGAACTAAAATGGTTAGACGTCTTTCTGTCGGTTCCACGGAGTGGAGACAACAACATTACGGCAAACGTGATCTCGGCAATAACACAAAGTTCCTGCAAAGGGGTTAGTGTTGACTTATGTTAACTCTACCAAACGAATTACACAAGCAGATGAGTTCAGATAGTGCAGTGACCAGGTAGTGTAAAGCCGGCCGCGGTGGCCGAGGGGACTGAGGCGCTCCAGTCACGATCTGCACGGCCACTACGGTCGGGGTTTCAAATCCCCCCTCGGGCATGGATATTTGTGCCGTCCTCAGTATTAGCTAGTTCGTAAGTAGTTTGTAAGTTTAGGGACTGATGACCCCGTAGTTAAGTCCCATAAGCTATACAAACATTTAATTAAATGTAGTGTAAAAAGCAACAACCACCGGACACTGAAGCTATGGCACGGAGACACTGGGGTTGGAAGCGGGACAGACAGAGCGGGAAGTGGCTGCACCCATCGGGGTATCCTTATGTATAATTTCTAAGACATGGACGCGATTTCAGACAACGGGAACCTTCAACAGAAGGCTAGCCTCATGTCGTAAACAGGTAAAATTCAAGAGATGACATTTGCGGTTAACAGCCTGTCGAGGCAGGAGGTGAATGCAACCATATATGAGAGAGAGAGAGAGAGAGAGAGACAGAGAGAGAGAGAGAGAGAGAGAGAGAGAGAGAGAGAGAGAGAGAGAGAGAGAGTGGCTAACCGGGCGGTGTCCGCCATGTTTTTACCAGACTGCGCGAGGGACGCGCGTTTACGTATCAATCCTGGCATTAGTGCAGCCACTTGCCGATTGAAATAAGGCATCAGTTCCGCCCAAGACACCAAAGCACATCTTCTAGTTTACTAATCAGTACGTGATTAAAGAAATGCCATTCATCTATGATCATATAGTCCTAATAAATTTGTAAGCAAATAAATCTCGTGAAATAGTTTCTATGACTGTCGAATGTTAATACTATATTTTACGATGTTCTGATAATTTCGACAGTTGGTAGTTGATTACAAAGACAGAATTATTTCGTTATGTATCTCAAAGGAAATAATGCTATTTCAGAATTTTCTGTCTGCATATCCATAGCTGAAATTAGTGAAATATTATCGCTTTCCGTCCCGATATAATGCGTTTTAAGTGTGCTGTCGATCTTTTAACATTTTCCTACACTGAGAAATACCAAAAACATCTTTCTGTAGAAACTATTAGGTACACCGTGTCACAGAAAATCGGAAAAATACCAATACTATAGTGAAGCAGCAGAAACAGACCCAAAATCGGTAACTGAATATCTACAATGAGTCAATAGTCCCACTCCCTCCCTTTCTAACGTTACATCCCGTAACTAGTTATTGTACTGTTGAATAGCCGATGGGGGGTACCCCCTCGGGCATGGACATTTGTGCCGTCCTAGTTCGTAAGTAGTTCATAAGTAGTTTGTAAGTTTAGGGACTGCTGACCCCGTAGTTAAGTCCCATAAACTATACAAACATTTGAACTTTTTTCTTGGGGGGGGGGGGGGTACCCGTAGTCACGTTAAAACATACCTTGTAGCACGATATGTCAAAAACCAGACCATGAACTCACATAAGCTAGAAAGTGCTGTAAAAAAATACCACTTACAGGATTCGAACTCGCGACCTTCACATTATGAATTCAATACCCAACCACTACACCACAGGGGAATTCGAAAAGCAGTAGTTCTGTTACTGAATTTCATCACTGCCTTTCTTGCTTTGGACTGGGAGGGGGGGGGGGGGGAGCCGAAAACATTTACTTCACACAGGCAGGAATAATACGTTGGTTTCCACAAGTCGCCTTTACGGTCCCCACTTTCTCGTATTTTCTCATTCCTTGCGAACACAAGCAGAATATAACGATCTTTGCTTCGATTTATACAGCCAACAGATGAACAACGAGGCATTTCTCTTGACTGCCTTTAATGATTATGTAATACACATTATTAATTCACTCAGTAAAACACTTCAAACCAACGTATAATCGTAAAAATTGCTGCAAAGTTCTAAGGTTATCGTCAACGACCAAAGAAAACCGACAAAAGACGTTCAAAAGTGGAGCATTGCCTACCTGACTGTACAGTGAAATCGCTGTCAAAAGATTTTACGACACTCCACAGTACAGAAACTCACATTGTAGCTATTCACTCAGATGTAAAGACAGCCAAATCTGGTAAAAACATGGCGTCCTGGGCTCTCAGTCGATCAGGAACGGTCTCACGCATAGCCACACTCTCCTTATATAGGCTCTCTAAATGCAACTTAACTGCAACGCACCCTCCAGGCAGCAACAGGACACACATTATCAACACAATTAGTTCGAAATCGCCTTTCGGAATCTGGCCTTTATGCACGGAGGCCTATGATGTGCGTCCCATTAAAATCACGACACCATTTAGCTCGCACAAAGTGGGCGGCGGAACATCAGGGTTCGAGTAGTAACGAATGGCGCCGGGTTTTGTTCACAAATAAGTCATCTGCAGACAACGTGGAAAAATCCTGCTTATGTACAGGAAACATCACCATGTCATGGTGGTGGACGAATGGTGAGGGCAGGTGTTAGTATTTGCGGACGTATGGGCCTCTGTGTTGTGCAGAATGGCGCTTTGACTGCTGAGAGGTGTACAGACGAGATCCTTCTACCTTTTGTTGTGCCGTACGATGTTGCCGTAGCAGATGGGTTCCTTCTGGTGGAAGACATCGCTAAAGAGCTGCACCGATCGACAACTTGATTGAAGCTCAGGGAGTGAATGGAGTGGTCAGCTTGTTCACTGGACTTAAGCCACATTGAGCATGTCTGGGATGCATTTGGCAGACGCATTGCAGCCAGACCATGACCTTCCACAACGGTTGCAGAGCTGAATATTACACCCGTGGAAGAATGACCAAATACCCTGCGAGTGCTGATTGATTACTTAATACTGTCCATGACATGCAGGTGTGCAACTGTACAGGCAGTCCGAGGTGATGAGAGACTATACCAGAAGGGGAACGAGAATGACTTCCCTATTATGGTACCCCAATGTGCCTTGCTCTAAGTAAACATCATGTTAAAGTCAAGTAAAGAGTAGAGACATCAAAATATCGTTCTGTATCACACACAAAATACAACTGTAACCAATATCTAAGTAAAATACGTAACCCTATGTACACTGTGTGAGATACCTCACCTGATCCTGTAACTGTTTTGAGCATTGTAGTTTTCATGAACAAAGCGATAGCTACATGAAGAAGATGCATTATGCACCTTTGATAAATTCAAAAAAAAAAAAAAAAAAAAAAAAAAAAAAAAAAAAAAAAAAAAAAAAAAAAAAAAAAAAACTATGAAGCAGGACCTTGCATAACGAGCGTAACTGATTTGTAAGTCTTACCTGAAATGCGAAACGATCATTACACAAAATAATTCAACAAGTTTTAATTAACGTATTTCTCATGTTTCAACTCTACAAATCGAAACTCCGTAGACTGATTTTTTTTATATGTTGATACGGTTTAAATCATGTTACTTCTTTTTCTAGTTTTCTTCAAAATGTTCAAATGTTTGTAAGGCTTATGGGACTTTACGGCGGGGTCACCAGTCCCTAAACTTACAAACTACTTACGAAATAGCTAACACTAAGGACGGCACAAATATCCATGCCCGAGGGGGATTCGAACCTCCGACGCGGGAGGCCGCGCGATCCGCAACGTAGCGCTCCAGACCGCGCGGCTACTCCGGCGGAGTTTAATTTTCTTCAACCTGATACATATACTCATGGCCGGCGAACACTACAGTGTACTGCCGACAAAGTGTCCGAAATTATTTCAAAATGGGATGTTTTCCATTTCGAAAAGTACTATAAAAATCTATCGTATAGCCGTGGTGGAGTAACCGAGCGATCTAAGGCGCCTCGCTGCGGAGCGAGCGGTTGCTCGCCGTCGGAGGTTCGAGTCTTCCCTAGGGCATGGGTGTGTGTGTCATTAGGTTAGATTACCTTAGTTTCAGTAGTTTGTACGCAACGGACTGATGACCACGCAGTTTGGTCCTATAGATTTACAAACATTATTTATAATCTTTCGTCGGCCGCGGTGGCTGAGGGGACTGAGGCGCGCCAGTCACGCTCTGTACGGCCACTACGGTCTGGGGTTCGAATCCCCCCATCGGCCATGGATATTTGTGTCGTCCTTAGTCTTAGCTAGTTCGTAAGCAGTTTGTAAGTTTAGGGACTGATGACCTCGTAGTTATGTCCCATAAGCTATACAAATATGAACATTTTATAATCTGTCGTATAATGTACAATACTGTAGGCCTCCATCATTTTTTACAAAAAATTATAGTGTTTTGTCCGTTTCAGCAACTGTGATGTTTACATATTTATTTTTTTAACAGGTACTAGTTCCAGTTGTTTTTCTTTAATTTTACTTGTTTCGGTAATGATGTGTAACACATTATGATACCAACATATACTTTTGAAAGCAATTTTTATTTTTGATTTTGATTTTTTTTCTGAGCAGTTAACGCCTGCTTCTGTCACCGCCACCGTCCACCAACAAGGTGCCAAAGGCCTGAAGATAGTTCTATAGAAACGAATCCGGTTGCCAGTAATAAACGCAATAAATTGCGATCTAGACTATCTTATTTTAATTACTGATATCTATGTCTGAAAAAGGGCACAAAGTGTTGGAAACCAGTAAAATTTGAGAAAAATAAAAGCAACTCTTTGCAAAGAGAATTTGCATCAACAAAACTAAATTCGTTGCGTTTCGGATCACAGACGTGAGTTGCGTTACGATCCGATTGGTGAGGCAGGGGTAGCGAGTTGGAAGTGAGATGGCGTGTTGGAGAAGTTTGTTGAAGACTGCTGCATCGATTAAGGAATGGTATAACGTAATTGTACAGAAAGAAAGGACAGCAACTGACAGCACGTACTTGTGAGTTAGAAAATTACCCGCAATTGAATATTTACTCCGGTTTCGCCGGATGTAGCGCAGAGGCTTCGCTTGTTACACTAGAGAACAATCGACGGCGGACAGTCCTTGAGATTTATCGAGGTATTCGGTATGAGTGACAGAGACAAAGTGTATGACACCCGGGCATCGGCGAATGGGCGCTTGAATTCGAGTCACGACCGCTGCTGCCAGCATTCCAGCGCGCTGCCGCCTCGCCACGCGCCCATCGCCACTTAGTTCGCCCCTCGGCGCCGTAACGCCTGCGGTGCGGCAGCAAGGCGACAGACCGTGACGTCGTAAGCAGCGCGCTCGGTCCACATACAGCTGGGACTGCGCCGGCTCCTCATTATGCGCGCTTAGAGCGAGCCCCGGCTGTTACGGGTGCCTGCTGGACTATATACGGCGCCGCCGATGCCGACGCCGTAGTCGGAGCGTTTTATTGGGCTGCTGGCCGGTCGGCGAGCGCGCTACTCCCGGCACGGCATTGCAACGGCCCTTATTTCTACAGTCGTACGGCGCGGTTATGCCGGACATCTCTTACTGCTGCCAGAATGCGACAATTGCACCGTTCATTGATAACCAGTATCTACATCTACATAGATACTCTGCAAATCACATTAAAGTGCCTGCCAGAGGGTTTATTAACCACTTTCATAACTTTTCTCTACCGTTCCATTCTCTAATAACGCGCGGAAAGAAAGAACACCTAAATCGTTCCGTTTTCGATCTGATTTCTCTTATTTTATTGGGATTGTCATGTATCCCTAAGTAGGTGGGTGCTAGCAAAATATTTTCACATTCAGAAGTAAAAGTCAGCGATTGAAACTTAGCAAACAGATCACGCCGCAATGAATAACGTCTCTCTTTTAATGATTTCCACACCAATTCTTGCAACATTTCCGTGACGCTTTCCCCCCCGTAACGTGATAAAACAAAACGAGCTGCCCTTCTCTGAACCTTCTCAATGTCTTCCGTCAGTCGCACCTGGTGAGGGTCCCACAAGGGGCAACAGTACTCCAGCAGAGGACGCACAAGTGTGATGTAGGCAGTCTCTTTGGTGGAGCTGGTGCATCTTCGAAGCGTTCTGCCGATGAAACGTAACCTTTGGTTCGCCTTCCCCACAATATTTTCTGTGTGTTCTCTCGAGTCAAGGTTGTTCGTAATTGTAACTCCTAGGTATATGGTAGAATTTACGACCTTAAGGTTTGACTGATTTGTTTGATCGTTGTGTCTCCCTTTCCCTTGGATTTTGCAAAGTTATGGAGGTCTCGGAGGCCTAATTGTTTACCTGAACGGGCCGACAGGAATCTGTGGCATCATGCGACATGCGAATGAAGACACTTTATTCATCCTAAAAACTTCGTGACGTTTTGGACACTTGACCTTCAAAACAAGAGGAGGGTCACTGTCACATAAAATTTCGGATGGTGCATGACGGAGGGTACTTTACATATGGATTTCGTCACATTGTACAGTTGTATCCCGATCCTAATGGCATTCTTAAATATGATTGAATAATTCAGTTTGTCAGTGCAGTATTAATATATTCAGATTACCAACAATCATTTCGATTAATTAACGTGACTAAAAAGTTCATTTTCAGTTTTCGGCGAAGTTTCGAATGAAATAAAATTTCTGAATATTTTTAGGGTGATAATCATCAAAGAAACATTTAAAACATAAATTTTGTTCACACCACGTGTATTTTATGTAAGCAATTTAAAGTAAGATTTTTTTAAATTATGCTTCAGTGGAAAGCATACTTCATTCGGATTTCCAAACGACGGTTTTTTGGCTGTCAGCTTTGATGCATACCAAGCGTATGGGGGTGAAAACCACCAGCAGAAGGAATTTCTTGTTACCAACGTACGGTTTTAATGCGAATTTGAAAATAAATATAATATATAAAAAATTATGTTTATTTGTATTTTTGTTTGTTATGCACGGTCATACCGTACATCCGATTGCGATAAAACTTTGTCAACTTATTGCTTGAACTCGCGCGAAGGTTATAGGCCTATTAAAATTTGTATGCTTCAAGGTGGAGGACACTTCACAATTAACTAATTCGTTTCTTACGCCTTAACGCTGAAATGACTTCACGGATATGAATGAAATTGGGAACAGAGGTAGATTGTACCCTGATTAATACATGGGTTATCTTTCGTAAGCGACAATGCGGTGCGTCGTGGAGGGTACCTTACAATGAGTTAATAAGTTTGTGTCTCATCACGCTGTAATAACTGGACGGAATTGAATGAAGATAGCTTATAAGCCGAATTAATACATGGACTACTTTTTAAGCCTCTGTAGGTGCATGGCGGAGGTTACAATAAACATTCAATTTCCAATTTAACATCCAATTTGTTTAACTGGGCACCACGAAAGCCAGGACATAAATGTATGCTTCCAAGAAGGAGATTTTTATAATCTGCAAGCCAGCGAATTTAACATGGCGGAGGGTACCTTCCGACTTTGAAACCGTTTGACCAGTCAATCTGAAACTTATCGCATATCTGTTTTCATATATAGGAGGGAGAGGAGTAGGTGCAAAAGGAGACGGACAGAAAGTGGAGGGAAGAGACGGACAGAGAGAAGGTAGAGGAGGAGAATAAGAGAGGGGAGATGGTGACAGATAAATGAAAGGAGATGAACAGAGGGTGGGGAGGAGGAGGAAATGGACAAAGTAGGGAACAGGGAGAGCAGCAGGTGAACAGAAAGAGATGTACTTACGCAAGACTTCAATAAATAAATAAATACTCGGACAACGTCGGGTTTTCGACTAGTACATAATATATTGTTCTTAATTCTAATCAAATTTCACCTCTTATGTGCCTCTCGATTAGCATTTGAGCATATGGAATAGGTTCACAGATTTGTGACTGGCTGGAAGACGCAGTACGTTGTTCTCGACGGCGAGTATTCATCAGAGACGAGTGTATCGTCAGGCGTGCCCCAGGGGAGTTTGATAGCACGGCTACTATTTTCTATGATCTGATGGACAAAGTAACTTCTACTTTGCGACTTTTGCTGATGATGCTGTGGTGTATGGGAGGGTGTCACTGGTGGCCTGTGCTTCAGATAACCGGGGATTCATTTCCTTCAGTGCCCCGGATCTTGTATAGTAGCGCCTCCCCCCCCCCCCCCCCCGACCAACTCGGCGTCCTCTGCGAAAGCCCCCGGTTTGCCCTCCTCCCTCCCTTTGGATATGTTTCAGTTAAATGATCTGCAGAATGTCATTCCTCGGCTTGTTGGCGCTTCCTTCAGCTCGAACTGATGCGTCGGCCTGACAAACTTTTGTTCCTAGCTTAAAGCTGAGTAACTTGTTTCTAAAAGATACTGAACGTTATTCATTATTCTTTGATAATAAACACCAAGAACATATGAATATACACCTCACCACAAAAACACAGTAAGTAACTGATCACACTGTTAAGTGACTGTAAATCAAATGTTTGTAGAGCTTACGGGACTTAAGTACGGGGTCATCAGTCCCTAAACTTACGAACTGCTTACGAACTAGCTAACACGAAGGACGGCACAAATATCCATGCCCGAGGGGGGATTCGAACCCCCGACCGTACTGGCCGTGCGGACCGTGACTGACGCGCCTCAGTCCTAAGTGACTGTAAAAAAATGAATTTGTTACGATTAGGAGACACGTGACACTGTAAGCACCACCCCCTCCTAATCTTACGCATCCACAAAGGCTGCTCTCACCCACCTTTATTCAAACTGTTAAAAACGTTCAAAGGTTTGTCAAGTTTAAGGGACTTAACTGCGGGGTCATCAGTCCCTAAACTTACAAACTACTTATGAACTACGTTATACTAAAGAGGACAAAAACAACCATGCCCGAGGTGGGATTCGAACCGCCGACGGGGAACGGCCTCGCGAATCGTAGCATAGCGCCTCAATGCACTCGGCCGCTCCGCAGCGGCGTTCAGACAGTTAAATATCGTTACAAAGAAGAGTATAAATGTCATTAGACTTGAAAGTCGTGACACATTCGCTAAAACATCCAAATATATCTGGCAAGTAACAATACAAAAGCCATTGTCGTTCTCGTATCTGTCAAAAAGAAAATTGAGTATATATAAAATCTTGCAGGTCGTCTCGAACCCACCACCTTCGACGGCGCAGCAAGATCCTGCTAGCCACACGGCTAATCTTGGTAGGTGGGAAGTAATGACTTCATTATTATTCATGATGGGACTTCTCAAGGCTTTTACAGTTCACGCGTATTTCTATGATATTTTACCAAATATGACCGGTTTTAGATGAATCTTCAATGCGCCAGAAACAAATATGAAAGGCGGATGTTGCCTTCATAGAGGATTTGCGCATGCGTAAGGCGAGGTTCGCAGTAGCTCCGTTATCTTGCATCTAGACCATTTGTTCGTAACCGCCAGAGCTCGAGTAGCCAGGAGCTGATGTGTCTACCAGCTTCTACGCCAAAGTTAAAAGCGGCGTTTCCCCTCGCCCCTCCCTGCAGCGGGATCGCTCATATGCTGCCTCCACGGGGTTCAGAAGGGAAGTGAACCTCAGCCGCGCAAGCGAATTGCAACGCTGTAGCCACTGTTTCCAATATGAAGCGGCCGCGCTACGACTCGTTTAATTTCTTTTTACGCGACGTAAAACGTTTCTCATGCAATAAAAATACTTTGAATGTGCATATAAAATGATGTGACAGAAGAAAGTAACGAAGAATGACAGTTTAAAAAACGTTCACCGCTGCCATTTTGAAGAAGACCTATGACATATGCTAATCAGCTGATGCGTTTCTTTTATCTGAAAACCACGCACAGTAATTATATCAATCCGTCTACGTCGATGACGTAGAAACAACAGAAGACAGGCTAGAGTCTGGCAGTCCCACTGCCATTAACCGGTTGTCAACAGTCCGTGTTGACAAACCTTGCCATATGTGCTGCGGTACCTGTACGATCAGCCACCGCTGCCCTTACAATATAATCATGACGACGTTTGTGCTACCTAAAAGTCCAGAACCTCGTCTATTGGCGTGAGAATGTTCACGTGACCATTGCAAAAAAATTCAAATGTTTGTAAATCTTATGGGACTTAACTGCGGGGTCATCAGTCCCTAAACTTACAAACTACTTATGAACTAGCTTATACTAAAGACGGCACAAAGATCAATGCCCGAAGGGGAATTCGAACCCCCGACGGGGAACGGCCTCGCGCATAGTAGCATAGCGCCTCAATGCGCTCGGTCGCTCCGCCGCGGCGTGACCATTGCACCCAGCATGACAAGATCGTCCTACGTGTGTTGCATTTATCCGAAGAAAAATAGAAAAGAAAATAACGTTTCGTTTACGTCATTGTCATTAGAAGCAGCATACGCTCAGATAGTTTTTGTCATGAATAGTGAATAAAATCGTTCGGCATTGGCCAGGAGTGATTTACGTAAATCAAGGAAAACATAAATCAAGATAACGGGATGAGGATTTTAACGTCCGTCCTTCCAAATGCGATTCCAGTATGTTTGTTACCACTGTGTCACCTTGCTCGGTGCAATTGTTCGCCGGTCGCGGTGGCCGAGGGGACTGAGGCGCTCCAGTCACAGTCTGTAGGGCCACTACGGTCGGGGGTTCGAATCCCCCTCGGGCATGGATATTTATGCCGTCCTTAGGATTAGCTAGTTCATAAGTGGTTTGTAAATTTAGGGACTGATGACCTCGCAGTTAGGTCCCATAAGCTATACAAACATTTGAACATTTTTTTGCAATTGTTCGAAAGTACCAACGCCTCACTCGGGACGCACAGTCTGACCCCTTTTAGCCGGCCGCGGTGGCCGAGGGGACTAAGGCGCTCCAGTCACGGTCTGCACGGCCACTACGGTCGGGGGTTCGAATCCCCCTTGGGCATGGATATTTGTGCCGTCCTAGTTCGTAAGTAGTTCATACGTAGTTTGTAAGTTTAGGGACTGATGACCCCGTAGTTAAGTCCCGTAGACTTCACAAACATTTGAACATTTTTTGACCCCTTTTAAATACTCTCAGTTGGCTGTGGGAAGCACGAGGTCATCTCCATGACATGGCGCCTGTTTGCTTCACACGTTGAAATGGCACTGAGCTTTATGGCTGTAAACATTCCCTAACAGAGAGTATACCCAGATGTCGCTATGGCAGATATAACACACATTACGCCATCTATTGGCGTACGACGTTGAAACCAGTGTATCTGTCGTCATCGAACGAAAATACACATGGTCTTCCAACATGTTCTTATTTTTCTCCGGCAATATGAATTTAAAATGTAAAAGTTAACAGCTAAAGAAAAAACGGAATGTGGTGTCTGAATATCACGATGTAGGCCTACTCTCACTGTAAAAGTATTTTGGGTGAAATATTGTGGCTAATTGCAACTGGGCATGAGAACGAGATTCGAAACACATTACTTTCCTTTCTGCAGAAATTCCTCGTAAGAGCTGTTGTAATCTCGCTAACTAATCACCTAGCCAGTATTACTCTTCTACTTCATAAATGTAACACTGCAGCACCAGTTACCACTATAACTGAATGGTTCTTTACTGCTTGCAAAAGGGTGAGCAATTAGACATTTATTTCGTAAATGTAAAAGAATGCCCAGTTTTTCTATTCTGATACAAGAAACAGTGTGTGACTCAGTTTTCATTTTTTCATTGTTATGAACACTCTATCCTAGTTGTACCACCAACTGTAACTGCGGTGATCCACAGACGATGAAGCACCTACTGGATTGTTAACTGTAGCCAGAATTTTGCACCTGAGATGATCTGATTGCGACTCCCGAGAGCAATTGAAGTAACAAAATTGCTGTCAACAAGAGTTTACATCCGCTACTCTACTGTATTTGTTTGTGGGTAGAATAACAGCAGTCTACCGTTACCTCCTCGATCAAGGTCTCCAAAAAGATTGTTCACGCATTACTGTATTCCGCTAAGAAATCCATGATGCTTGAGAATGTTGTCCAATGCCGTCTACCATTTAGACATGTGGCCTTTGTCTTAAATCTTGGGGTCCAGTCTAAATACCCTCACAAGTCACTCCTTTACCATACCTTACATTCACAGAGATACATACTTCACACATTTCCAATTTCTTTTCCCTCACGATTACAATTACGTTTTCGAACACTGTTTCCTCATTCGTCTGTTTCTCTTCCTGTTTTCCCTCGTGATACCCAACAACACATATCTAGCGTTCGCTGAGAAACCCTCGGTTTGAGTTGCTGCTGAACCACACCTCTCCTTCAGAAATTAGGAAAATAATAAACCCTCTCAAGAGTAAAAGGTCACATGGAATTGATGACATTTCCAGCAGGGTATTAAAAGCTTGTTCCCAGGAGATAAGTAGGATTCTTAGTCATATATGTAATAGCTCTTTAAAGCAGGGTATTTTCCCGGACATACTGAAATATGCTATCGTTAAACGTTCGCGTAAAAAAGGGGATTACGTCTGATGTCAACAACTACCGCCCCATCTCGTTTCTTACCAGCTTCATCCAAAATTTTTTTTAAAGTTATGTATTATTGAGTAGCTTCACATATTAGTAAAAATAAAGTACTTAAACAATGTCAGCTTGGTTTTCAAAAATGCTTTTCAACAGAAAATGCTATATATATCTTCACTGGCGAAATATTAAATGCTTTTAATAACCGAACATCAACAGTGTGTGTGTGTGTGTGTGTGTGTGTGTGTGTGTGTGTTTGTTTTGAGCATAAGTCAGTATAATTAGTGTTTAACATTAGGGACCGGTGACCTTAGCAGTTTGCTTTCTTAATTACACAAACTAGGCTTTTTACAATATTAAATCACTGTTCACGCAGTTAATATTGTGATTTATCTCAACAGCTGTTGCTGGTATAGTTGAGCAACGGAAATTATAATACTATGAAAAGATTGGGAAAGGTGATGCAGTTTCGAAGTTTTCAGCACAGTGATGCCATATGACATCGTCATCTCTATCTGTCCACAGATTATAAACAACATTGCAGGACTTTCCTAAATTCATTGTCGTTAGTTTGGCTACCATTACTTCGAGGAAACAGAGCATTAGGCTACAATGTATTGACAAAATATGCATTTTTTATGTCTAAGTTACAATACATGCAGCAAGACATCAAGGTAAAGGAACGAAAGTAAACTGAAAATTTCATTAATACGTTATTGTCAAATGTCTAAATTAGTAGTAAACAGTTGTATAATGTTAGTTACAGAAAACAGTAAAAGAAACATAAAAAGGTAAAGCAGTCAACAATCCGAAGATTGGTTTGAACACCACAGTGCTTTACTAGGCATGGTCCTTTGGAGGTGATATGCCGTTGCCTTCCTCCGACCTGACTTACCCAGCCAGTTATAGGGGGACCTACAGTTTAACGTGGGTTCCGAACCAAGGTGTTACTCGATATTTTTCATATCAGCAACACTGCCAGAGGTGAAAGAAGTGGAAAGTGAATGACAAAAATCCTACGACCTGGCGAGGATCGAACCCGCGTCCTTCGGATTTGTACTCTGGCACTCTACCCTAATCTTCCTTTCTACGGAGCCGCACAAATCCTGCCTAATAATGGCATATAGAGTTATCCCAAACTTCTCTCCAAAATGTGAAAAAAAATCTAACACATATGAAGACTACATGGAAAGAAGAGGTTAAGTCCAAATTTCACGAAAATGAGTTACTGGTATCGTTATGAAGTTCATCAGATGTACTTCAGATGGGTGAACTTAAATGAATGTAATGGGTTTAGTCACTGAGTTATAGCGAGATCAAAATATGGTATACACTGAGAAAACGGGTCAAGTCCATCCGAAACACGGAAAGAAAGGGTGAAGTCCAGCCGGTGTCGATTTCTCAGCAGTCAGCTGTATTTTTTTTTCTGCCGTTACGGAAGTATCATTGTTGACATCGTTAAATTCAATGTCATTGTTGATTTTCATATGTATTGTCGAAGCAGATTTCACATTAGCTTCTTTGCTTCATGCTGTGGCAGAACCGAATATCGTGTCGTGATTTGTGCTAACACAGAGTAGCCTTGAGATTTACTTGAATTCTTTGCGGTGTAGTGGATTGAATTTCGTGTGATATACAACTGAGGACGGTGTTTCAACTGGCGATGGAAGATCCAGATTCAAGCTGCAGTGGTAAGCCTAGAAAAAGACAGAGCGTTGGTAGACAGTCTGAAGTATCTAAAAAGCTAAGAGCAATGTCAAATGAAATGAGGGAGCGTTGTAACTACAAGAAGAATTGTACTGATTTGCTAACTGATATAGACAAATCTACATTAATATCTAAAGATACAATAGTTGAGACAAAATAAAAACAGGATATTGATAAAAAGTGTTGTCACTAAAACCCAATTAGTCATAAACACCCTGTACGATAATGACCACACTCAAATATAAATAGAATTTTGTCAGGGGAATTGCAGGGAAGTTATACAGCGAAATATCATCCCAATATCACATAACAATCTGACTGTGACAATCTTATTTTTGCGTTACACTAAGAAATTAAAAGATAGATATACAGATAAAAAGACGTAAAGGGTCAAGTTTTTCTAATATTGTTTTTTACTATCAGGGAATACTAAAGAAAGGTCGTAGAATGTACTGTATAAATTACAGAATCGTATGTCAATAACCAATGAAACTGTAGCGTTTTAAACATTGAAATTACTCTCCTGAAAAGTCTGTAAAATGGACTTAACCCCTTCTTTCCGTGTAGTCTTCATATACATTATCCCATTTATTATGTACGGAAATATTTTCTCGCAAATTAATAAATTTTGAGCTGGAAGGGCTGCTGCAACTGTGAGGGCTTCTTATTATCACATATCACGATATTCGACAGTCTTGGTGACGTGAGTAGACACGCTACGCAACGTGGTGCACTGGTTAACATACGTAGGTGTCTTTAATCGAAACGGTGTTCCTGATACCCGTCTGAACATCTATTTTCAGTAGATCCCTGGTTTCTGTAACTCTCTCAAGGCAAATTCCAATGCGTTTTTTTTTTCTAGAAAAGCATGTCCCACTTTTGTCTCCGTCCTTTCCACAATTCGAGTTTGTGTTCAGTCTTTAATGACGTCACCGTCGACAGTAAATTTTGAAACAAAGTCTTCCTTCGTCCCCTCTTTTGTTGTCAGGATAGACGGTGGAACCAAGAGGTTCACATCTTGTTGTCAGAGAGACAGTGCTTGAGACTTCGTGTCACATACACATGTCCCTTGGCCGCAAACGAACAAAGGCGCCACACACAGAATCTCAAATGCCTCAACTGTTGGCGGTCCGCAGAAGACAAAAGTCCACTGTCCGTGCGCACAGGAGCAGCTACGAATAACCAACAACAACCACCAGGAGGGCGATCACGTTGCGTCACATCACGCTGTTTATTTATTTTATTATTATTTTTTTATATCTGTAATGTTCCGCCGCGGCGGCGTGGCCGAGCGCATTGAGGCGCTATCCTACGATGCCAGAGGCCATTCCCCGTTGGGGGGTTCCAATCTCCCCTTCGGCGTGAATGTTTGTAGTGTCTTTAGTATGTTGTTGTTGTGGTCTTCAGTCCGCAGACTGGTTTGACGCAGCTCTCCACGTTACCCTGTCCTGTGCAAGTCTCTTCATCTGAGAATACGTTCGCCAACCTACATCCTTTTGAATCTGCTTACTATATTCGTCCCGCGGTCTCCTCCTACAATTTTTACCCCACACGCTTCCTTCTAATGCTAAGTTGACAATTCCTTGATGTCTCAGTATGTGTCCAACCAATACATCCCTTCTCTTAGGATATGCCAGAAACTCCTTTTCTCCCCGATACGGTTAAGCGCCGGCCGCGGTGGCCGAGGGGACTGAGGCGCTTCAGACACGATCTGCACGGCCACTATGGTCGGGGGTTCGAATCCCCCCTCGCGCATGGATATTTGTGCCGTCCTAGTTCGTAAGTAGTTCATAGGTAGTTTGTAAGTTTAGGGACTGGTGACCCCGTAGTTAAGTCCCATAAGATTTACAAACATTTGAACATTTTATACGGTTAAGCACCTCCTCATTAGTTATGTGATCTACCCTTTAATTTGCAGCATTCGTCTGTAGCACCAAATTTCAAGAGCTTACATTTCGCGTAAAGATCACAAAGACAAGATAAGAGAAATTAGGGCTCGTACGGAGGTATATAGGCATTCTTTTTTTCCTCGTTCAATTTGGGAGTGGAATAGGAAAGGAAATGCCTAGTAGTGGTACAGTGTACCCTCCGCCACGCACCTTACGGTGAATTGCGGAGTATGTATGTAGATGTATGTAGATGTAGATGTATCGTCTTTTTATCTGAACTCCTTATCGTCCACGTTTCACTCCCATACAATGCTACACTCCAGACAAATGCTTTCAGAAAGGACTTCCTAACATTTAAATTAATATTGGATGTTAACAAGTTTCGCTTCTTTAGAAACGCTTTTCTTCCCATAGTCTTTCTGCATTTTATATCCTCTCTATTTCGGCCATCAGAAGTTATTTTGCTGCCCAAATAACAAAATTCATCTACTACTTTTATTGTCTCATTACCTAATCTAATTCCTTCAGCAGTCTTTAGTATAAGGTAGTTCATAAGCAGTTTGTAAGTTTAGGGATTGATGACCCCGCAGTTAAGTCCTATAAGCTTTACAAACATTTGAACATTTGATCTGTTATGTTCCGTAGGACCAATCGGGGGGCAAGTCTCCATGATCAAGAAACAAGTCAGTACATCAAACTGCAACAGAAGAGCGAAGATGCAACCGTTCTAATAAAGAAGCTGCTTGCACTACACTTGTGCATCCTATTTTGGAGTATTGCTGCCCATTGTGGGATACCCACCAAGTGGGACTGACGGATGATGTTCACAGAAGGGCAGCTCGTTCTGTATTATGGTGATATAGGGGTTGATGAAGATGGTGTAGCATTTCTTTTTTAGCCGTTGGACTGCAACTAGGGCCGTGTTCAGCCTGCCTGGTGCAAATCTTTCGGCGACTCGCGTGTCGACGATAATGAAATGACGATTAGGACGACTAAACACCCAACCCCCGAACGGAGGAAATCCCCAACCCGACCGGGAATCGAACCCGGGCCCCCGGTAAGGCAACTCACCACGCTGTGCACCAGACTTCGCAGGCGGACGATAAAGAGGAGAGAGAGTTACAGAAATGATGTACGAGTTGGGGTGAAAATCATTAAAGGAAAGGCGTGTTTCGTTGCGGCGAGATTTACGAAATTTCTTCCCGAACTTTCTTTCCCGATTGCGGACATATTTTGTTAGCACCCACCTACGTAGGGAGATCGTAACGCTGAACTAGCACATTCCCCATTTTGATAATACAACTTCATTAAAAGCGCCTTTTCAGGTAACGTCAACATGCTGCGACTGCTGGTGCATCTGATTCTCTCTCTCATTACAGCTCCTTTCATACACGATTTTCATGCACAGTCACTGATGTTTTGCTGTCCAGCGCCATCTCTCGGACATATTTTGATCTTTTGTTTTTCCTAACAAAACCCCATGTCATTCCAAGCGTGTGTGTCAATTTTTACCTCTCTATCTACATTATTCCGAGATTTATTAAGTTTTCAAATTTATACTGACTTTTTGATCACCTGGCAGATGCAGAAAGTGAAACGTATGTAATATTAAGCACACAAGTAAATGACATTAACAATTGTAATATTTCTCTCTCTCTGTAATTATATAAATTATTTACTAATTTTCCTTTAAATCCAGATGCAATTCGACAAATGCAAAGTTATAAAGTAAAGACACAGATCTGTTCTGTGCAGTGATCTCTATACTATCTGGATGTTGAACTAAGGATTTCTGAGTGTGCCAGCCAAAGATGTTCATATTCCGTTTCTTGACTAATTACAACATGGCTGCTATGAAGTGTTACAAGAAAACGAAAAGGAAATAAGTTTCGGTTCCGTACTCACGAGAGTTTTGCTTCGTTTATTGACATGAATTTCAAATCCAGAGGTAATCTAGCAGTTATTTCTCACGTACTAACTGACAAACTCGTTTGACTAATTACAACATGGCGGACAATTGAAATTCGTGTTCGAAACATATGAATGTGCAGGCACGCTACAGTTCTATGCTCAGACACCAGAGTTATACATCCAGGTTATATAGAGATAACTGGTTCTATGGCACCTTATAATCTCTTTGTTGTTATTAATCTACGAAAGGAGACGTGGCTGTTCTATGTGATGAATAGGGCGAAACTGATATATGATTCACGCATTCATGTATGTACGGAAAGTTAATCGATGTTACGAGTTGGAGTTGTAAACTATTATCACGTTGCGATCAGCAATATACGGCAAGAATGAAACGTAATCAGTTTTGTAACTTATTCACTCAACGATATAACTTCATTTCTTAGATCTGGACGTCTGTGTATGTCGTATTACGAATGGACCTATCAGCGTGGAACGGCAAGAACCTGTACACGGTCAAATTTAAATGTCTCTCAATATTTAGCATCCGAGAAAAATCACGTATTCTTACGGCGTAAACCGGTATCGATAGTGATCGACTTTGATTGCACAGTCAATGATCGATATCCCGACGTACTACTGACGTTTATCTGAGACTGGTTCTCAGAATCGAGGAGACTGTCACTTCGACGCAGTGAACCAGAATCGGCGGCGTCGGAACATCTCATCGAGCTACGAGAGAATTACAGAAAACTTTAACCCGTTCTCTTTCAGCTTACTCAGAATATAACATGGTCAATTACTCATATAAACACTGAATATTACCTGATAGTTCGATTAATTTTGACTCTGAAGTTTATTAACTGACAGACTGAATTTGAGGACTTGGATTCTTCAAACTATAAGATTCAGACACCAGAGACTTTTCCTCTTCTTCATTATTCTTTCACACAATGTAACGCACAAACTATAGAGACGTATGAGGAAAGTCATTAGTTTAGACAAAAGTTCATGGATTATTACTAATATAATAATGGAAAGTCCAGGTTGGAATTAATAATATAGTAAGGACAGTTACAACTCACCGCAAAGAAGTGACGACGTGCTGCGACAGGCACATACAAAAGACACACACATACAACACTTTCAGCTATCGGCCATGTCCTTCTTCAGAAAACAGAACACTCACGCAATCACACAGGCACACAACAGAGTCATACAACCATCACCTCACTTCGAAGTGCTGCAGCCGGAGATGATGGTTGTATGACTGTGTTGTGTGCCTGTGTGATTGCGTGAGTGTTCTATTTTCAGAACAAAGGCCATGGCCGATAGCTGAAAGTGTTGTATGTGTGTGTCTTTTGTATGTGCCTGTCGCAGCTCGTCGCCACGTCTTTGCGGTGAGTTGTAACTGTCCTTACTATATTATTACGGATTATTACTAAGATTTTTTAATTCTTGTGGCAGCTTGGTTAAAATGTATGAAGTAGAGTACTGCACTTGTTTCTGCACAATAGTGACTGACGTGTCGTCCAAATTCAGATTCGAATTCTGTCTAGTATTAACTGAGTCAAAGTCGCAAACTCTTGTGAATAAGGTGACATTGTTATGAATTGCACAGCAAATATGCTATCAATTGTAGCGACAAATACAATTATTTGGAGACTGTATCACAAATAAGGTTCGTACCGATTGACAGAATTGTTAACTGAGACAGATAAAGTCACATAGCAGATTGATACGATGACCTTATCAATTAGTTTCTGAAAAATGGGTCAGTTGAAACATGCGTTCTGTCTTAAAAAAACCCAAGTTAACGGACCGTTTTGTTAATTGAAAGACAAATATTCGTTGAGCGCTGACGTACTGCATGGTAACGCTGTGTACAATTCGATTTACGAAAATTGAAGTACTAACAAGGGAAACTTCCCGTCGCATCCCTGACAAGCAAAGTTTTCGGCCTCGAACAAATACAAATATACCAAAAGCGTGAGAGACATAATTTAGAGGTCCTTTATTGCACTAGCGATACTCTCGCATCTGCAAAACTCCGCAGTCGCTTTCCCTAAATCACTCCAGGCAAATGCCGGGATGGTTCCTTTGAAAGGGCACGGCCAATTTCCTTTCACATCCTTACCCAAACACTCGGAGCGTAAGCTACGTCTCTAATGACCACACTGTCGACGGGACGTTAAACACCAAGCTTCCTTCCTTCTGCAGTCGCCCATTAGAGGCCTCTGCGTGTGCCACGCCGCATTGCACATTAAGCTGCCGGTACGCAAGTCGTGACCAATACTGTTCGATGTGCCTCTGAAGTTGCGCTATGTGACGTTATTTGTATAGTGAAGCGTGAGATGGGTCAACGATTGATAATCAATCCTGCTAATGTATTGCGATTGGTTGAGATGAAATTCCGAAGAGCCCTTCTTCGTGAATACGGTCTTGGTGTAGAAGATGAATCATTCACATGTTTTCTGGTATCTATTGTAGTGCAGAAATATGAGCATAGATTAGAAACACTATAATAGATACCAGGTAACATGCGAATGATTCATCTTCTACACCAATACCAGCTTCACGAAGGATGTTTCTTCGTAACTTCATCTCAACCAGTCACACTATATTAGCAGGATTAATTACCAACCGCCGACCTATCCGATGCTTCACTACACTAATAACGTCACAAAACGCAACTTCAGAGGCACACTGCACCGTCACTACTGGTGTACCGGCAGGTCAATGTGCAATGCGACATGGCATACGAAGAGGCCTCTAATGGGCGACTGCAGAGTTTTGCAGATGCGGGAGTATCGATAGTGCAATAAGGGACCTTCACATTATCTCTCACACGATTTTCGTGTATTTATGTTTGTTCGAGCCCAAGTACTTTCCTTGTGAGATTTGGTGGTAAGATGGCTTAATGGACAGCCCGTCATAATCTAGTCAAAAGTCAAGCATGGAGACAGGAAGCTGTACAAAACTGTGAAAAGAGAAGCAAAACACAATGAACGTTTCAAGCCCAAGGTGTGCAGCATCACAAGAGACGGCAAGAGTCAGCGAATACTGCAAGGTGGTTAAGTCGTCACGGTGTTGAAGATCCGTGTTCTAATCTCCCTCGTGCTCCCGCTTTCTTCCCTCGTCTCCCACAAAATTATGAACTGTCCGTTCGATGATTAACGTGTCTGTTCTGTTTCTGTCATACTGTACACTGGATACACAATATCAGTGATGTGACAAGAACATATTACCGTCGCAAGTAAATGAGATGAATAATGAGCGAGGTTGTTGGCATGCTTCGAAACTAATTGTGACATAAAGAGTGATGTCCAACATGTGCAGTAACTACGGCACCGACATGCGTAACTCGATCTATAACCTGCTGTCCCTATCCATCACGTGGACGATGTCACTTCTAGACTCGTTTACTTTGCATTTACTGATTCTATTTGGTGCAGAATACATCCATCGCAAGTGACACAGTTTCTTTTGGTGCTTTACAAATTCGTAATTTAAATTATCAACCGCAGACAGGAAACAAATATTTCGTAGGTCTATGGAGAAGATGAGTATACCTTCCGTTGAATGCCAGAAATTAGTTATTAGAAGTACCGGGTGACCAAAAAGTCAGTATAAATTTGAAAACTCAATAAATTGACATACATGCTTGGAATGACATGGGGTTTTATTAAACCAACAAAAAAAATGTCCGACAGATGGCGCTTCATCTGATCAGAAAAACAATAATTAACATAACAAATTAAGACAAAGCTTTACAGGAAATGCTCAATATGTTCATCATCACTCCTAAAAAATAGCTGTAGTCGAGGAATAACGTTGTAAACAGCACTTTAAAGCATGTCCGGAGTTATGGTGAGGCATTGGCGTCGGATGTTGTCCTTCAGCATCCCTAAAGATGTCGGTCGATCACGATAAACTTGCGACTTCAGGTAACCCCAAAGCCAATAATCGCACGGACTGAAGTCTGGGGACCTGGGAGGCCAAGCATGACGGAAGTGGCGGCTGAGCACACGCTCATTACCAAAACGACGCGCGCAAAAGATCTTTCATGCGTCTAGCAATAGGTTTTTTTTTTTCTTTTTTTTTTTTTTCCTAATAAAACTCCGTGTCATTTCACGCGTGTGTGTCATTTTTTACCTCTCTATCTACATTATTCCGTGATTCATTAAGTTTTGATCATCGGGTATTTAAGGTCTGACTTATGTTTTCTACGATTACAAAAGAGCTACTTGGCAAGCAGGCTTCATTTTGTTCTTAAATGAAAGCCAATAAAATTTACAACAACTTAAATTACGAAGCCTCTTCTCACAGGATTAGAGGTTTTGGCGACATTCAACCTTAAAAAGAGAAAAAAAAATGGCCTAGATTTTAGTTCTGTATCTCTCATCAACATGGACATTTTGGCGAAACGAGTATAGGAAACAACATGGAGGACAAGAGGAAAGACAGGCAACTTTGTTGTTTAGCTCCGGAAGGATTGGTTGGAACTGGGGATCACGGTGGAAGGAAAGGTAAACTGGAGACCAATATGACGGAGACTGAGGAAAGGGAAGGATATACGAAAAAGATAGAAACCACCGGAGAGGAGGATTCTGAAGATTTCCGAAGAAGAGCGGGAGAGAAGGGAAAGGGTGGAGAGGTTCTGTGAGGAAAAACTGCATCCATGAACGGGCTAACGAAAGCAAGAAGAATGTTCCAAATCCCGAAAACTGTATGTATAGAACTGGGGTTGCAACTAAATTGTTGCATATTTAATGTGATTTAAACACGGTAATAACGACTAATATCGAAAAAGCATAGTTTACGAGTTGTAAAGGATTACTTTTAAAAAATCAAAAATTTCACAGTTCTTCACGTATTACTCGGGAAGGACAGGTTTTCGAAGCTGCAATTTTTTTGTGTGTGTTATTCTTCGAGAATCTATTTTGTTAACGGTAGGTTCGGGAGTTGGACGGTGGCTGGCTAGGATTGTGGACAAGGTCTGCAACTGAAAGAAGCGATTGTATCACATATACTTATAATGCAAGTGATATACGAGGGCGAGTTAAATGAAAACCTTAAATTTTTTTTTTAAATATTATTTATTGTGCAGAAGTGGTACAAAGCTGTATCGCTTTTCAACATAATCTCCCCCACGCCAATGCAAGTCCTCCAGCGCTTACAAAGTGCATAAATTACTTTAGGAAAATAAAATCTTTTGTATCCCGCGCAACCACTCATGCACCGCGTGGCGTACCTCTTCATCAGGACAGAACTTCTTTCCTCCCATTGCTTTTTTGAGTAGTCCAAACATGTGGAAATCACTTGGGGCAAGGTCTGGTGAGTATGGTGGATGAGGAAATGTTCAAATTTTTGTAATTCTTATGGAACCAAACTACTTTGGTCATAAGTCTGTAGTCTTACAAACTACTTAAACTAAGTTAAACTAACCTAAGGACAACACACACATCCATGCCCGAGGAGGGTATTAGAACCTCCGACGCGAGAGGCCGCGCGATCCGTAACGTGGCGCTCCACACCGCTCGGCTACTGGCGGTGGATGAGGAACATACTCAAAATGCAGGTCTATGACTGTTGCAACACTTCGTGAAACTGGAGCACATCATGAACAGTGTGTTGTGCTGCTGACCCATGACCTATCTGTAGCCGGCCGCGGTGGCCGAGCGTACTGCGGCGCGCCAGTCACGGTCCGCAACGCCACTACTGTGGGGGGTTCGAATTCCCCCTCGGGCATGGACATTTGTGTCGTCCTTAGTATTAGCTAGTTCATAATTAGTTTGTAAGTTTAGCGACTGATTACCCCGTAGTCAAGTCCCAAAAGCTCTACAAAAATTTGAACATTTGAATTAATCTGTAAACATGCTGAAACGTTGATTCAGTGTCACCCGGCGGTTTTCTTTCACTATGGCTTCAACTGCTGCAATGTTCTGTGGAGTCACAACTCGTTGTACCTCACCTGGACGAGGAGCATCTACAACTGAAGTCACACCATTTGCTAACTTCCTACTCCATTCCTAGACTTGCTGCTGTGGCAAAGATGCATCACCGTACTGAACCTTCATTCGTCGATGAATTTCACTATGCAAAAACTGAATAACAGAACGCTATTCTTCCCTGGTGCAAGTCGCAAGTGGGGCGGCCATCTTTATACTGATACTGCGACGGTATGTGCGCATCTGTACTATGCTGTCACCTACAGGCCATTCTGCACGCTGTCTGTCTGTAGCACGCTTACCAACTTGCAGGATAACGGCGCGAAATTTCGATTCGTTACTACAAATTTAAGGTTTTCGTTTGACACACACCCTCGTAGACACTCAACCTGTATGTGGTGCTTGAGGTATTACAGTTCTGCCTATACGTCAGTCAACAGTAGTGCTCTTGCTTGAGCTGGCTCGCTGTAAATGGATTTGTTGCTGGTGGACTGCTGTACTGCTCTGGTACCCGCTGGCTGCTCTGTCGGAGCAAGGCAGACAGGTACGATAACGCTCTGTACAGGGAAAGAATGGCCATTGTTTTCCGCGTCGCTTGCCGCCTTCTGCAGCTCGTGTTTGGCTGAAATCGGGTCACATGATTTTTTTTCCGCCATGTTGCTCCTTTACGTTGTTCGCTGCCGTAAGAAGTATGTAAATACTGGTATATTTGGGTTTGAATAATGTCACAGTGATGTGCATTACGGTGGGTGGTTTTATATATATACTAGCTGAAAACCCGGCGTTGCCCGGGTATTTATTTATTTATTCCTGCCATTTTTCTGGTGTATATTCATTTGTATAAGGGCTGTATGTAAAATCTCTTGGAAATACAATTCCTAGTAAAGAAGTAATACATTAAAGCTTTGTGCGTGATGGGGCGGTTTTCCATGAGCGTTACTGTTTATGTGCTCATATCTCGTGAACTACGCCTCGTACTGTCATACAATTTAGAAGGCACACTCAAGTATATGCGTGTATACTGTCTATAAAATTTCCTGCGGCTACAGTTTGTAGTGCATGAATTATAAATTGTAACGTCATCCGAATGCCGTAGTTTCAGTCCATGAACAACGGAACGTTGCTATTTATGTGCTCATATCTCATGAATTGTGTGTCGTACTGTGATGCAATTTAGATCGTAGATTCAACTATATCTGTGTATACTGTCTGAAAAATTTCCTGCCGCTACAATTTGTAGTGTACCAATTATAAATTGTAACGTCATACCGAATGCCGTAGTTTACTCCATAAACAGCGGAAAAATAGTAAGCCAGAAACTTTTTTCCTTTCTTCATTTTGTTATGGATGTCAGCGAGAAAAAGTTTAATAAAGGTTTGAAATTATGTTTCAAGTTTGTTGCAAGTCGTTAAGTACTCTTATTCTCATATAGCGTATTTATAAAGTCTCGCCGCATTATGTGGCAGTTTTCTGCGATTCCTATTGTTTACGACGTTATATCTCCTGAATCATGAGTTGTATCTGGTTCGTACTCGTACAGCAATTGTTATCTCAGGTAGGGAATATGTGTACCAAATTTCGTAGAAATAGGTCCAATGGTTTAGGAGAAAATGAGCAGCACTGTCGCTAAATGCAGCAGTTTTAGACACATTTCATTGTTTATAACGTCATATCTCGTGAACTATATATCGTAAGTGATTCTTACACTTACGGCGACCGTCCTCATGGATTGAAGCTTACGTGTACAAAATTTGATAAATATTGGAACAAAACTGTAGATTTGTATGCAACACTTACAAATATACGGACACTCTGCTTTATATATATTACTAGCTTAACGCCCACTGCTTCGAATGCGTAGGCTGGTTGGTCTACACCTCTTGTTTTCATAGATATAGCTTCATTGCCTTTAAGTGACTTTCCAACGGGAAAGACTTCTTTGTACTGACTTGGCTGAGAATCCTAAGAAATTTTGGTCTTATGTCAAAGCGGTAGGTGGATCAAAACGAAGTGTCGAGACACTCTGGACATAAATGGCATTGAAACAGAGGATGACACTCTAAAGGCGGAATTACTAAATGTCTTTTTCCAAAGCTGTTTCACAGAGGAAGATTGCACTGTAGTTCCTGCCCTAGATTGCCGCACGCCACACAGATTACAAAATGACAGATATCGAAATAATAGAGGGATAGAAAAACAATTAAAATCGCTCAAAAGAGGAAAGGTCACAGGGCCTGATGGGATACCAGTTCGTTTTTACACAGAGTACGCGAAGGAACTGCCCCGCCCCCCTTCTCGCAGTGGTGTATCGTAGGTCTCTAGAAGAGCATAGCGTTCCGAAAGATTGGAAAATGGCGCAGGTCATTCACGTTTTCAAGAAGGGTCCTCGAACAGATGTGCAGAACTATAGGCCTACATCTCTAACGTCGGTCAGTTGTAGAATTTTGGAACATGTATTATGTTCGAATATAATGAAATTTCTCGAGACTAGGAATCTGCTCTGTAGGAATCGGCATGGGTTTCGAAAAAGGCGTTCGTGTGAAACCCAGCTCACGCTATTCGTCCACGAGACTCAGAGGTAAATGTTTGCATAGTCTATAGGACTTAACTACGGGGTCATCAGTCCTTAAACTTACAAACTACTTATGAACTACTTACGAACTAGGACGGCACACATATCCATGCCCGAGGGGGGATTCGAACCCCCGACCGCAGTGGCCGTGCAGACCGTGACTGGAGCGCCTTAGTCTCCTCGGCCACAGACTCAGAGGTCCACAGACACGGGTTCTCAGGTAGATGCTGTGTTTCTCGACTTCCGCAAGGCGTTTGAAACAGTTCCCCACAAACGTTTAATGAACAAAGTAAGAGCATATGGTCTGTCAGACCAATTGTCTGATTGTATTGAGGAATTCCTAGATAACAGAAAGCAGCAGGTCATTCTCAATGGAGAGAAGTCTTCCGAAGTAGGAGTTATGTCAGGTGTGCCACATGGGAGTGTCGTGGGTCCGTTGCTGTTCACGATATATATAAATGACCTTGCGGATAACATCGGAAGTTCACTGAGGCTTTTTGCGGATGATTCTGTAATATATAGAGAGGTTGTAACAATTGAAAATGTATTGAAATGCAGGAGTATCTGCATCTAATTGACGCATGGTGCAAGGAATGGCAATTCAATTTCAATGTAGAAAAGTGTAATGTGCTGCGAATACATACAAAGAAAGATCCTTTATCATTTAGCTACACTATAGCAGGTCAACAACTAGAAGCAGTTTATTCTATAAATTATCTGGGAGTAGGCATTGGGAGTGATTTAAAATGGAACGACCATATACCGGGTGATCAAAAAGTCAGTATAAATTTGAAATAATGTAGATAGAGGAGAAAAATTGACACACAAGCTTGGAGTGACATGGGGTTTTATTAGAACAGAAAAAAAGTTCAAAAAAAATGTCCGACAGATGGCGCTTCAAGCAATAATTAGCATAAAAATGCTCAATATGTTCACCATCATTCCTCAACAATAGCTGTAGTCGAGGAATAATGTTGTGAACAGCACTGTAAAGCATGTCCGGTGTTATGATGAGGCATTGGCGTCGGATGTTGGTAGATCACGATACACTTCCGACATCAGGTAACCCCAGAACCAATAATCGCACGGACTGAGGTCTGGGGACCTGGGAGGCCAAGCATGAAGAATGTGGCGGCTGAGCACACGATCATCATCAAACGACGCGCGCAAGAGATATTTCACGCGTCTAGCAATAGGGGTGGATTGCCATTCTGCATAAATATAGTACGTTCCAGCAGGTGTTTATCAGCCAGGCTGGGGATTATGCGATTCTGTAACATATGGGCGTACATCTCACCAGTCACGGTAGCACTTACAAAACCATAATTACGCACTTCCTCGAAGAAAAAAGGCCCGACAACGGTAGATGTGGTTCTAATAAAACTCCATGTTATTCCAAGCATGTGTGTCAATTTCACCTCTGTATCTACACCCGGTAAAACCAGTCGTCGGTTAAGCAGACGCCAGACTTAGGTTCATTGGAAGAATTCTAAGGAAATGCAGTCCGAAAGCAAAGGAAGTAGGTTACAGTACACTTGTTCGCCCACAGCTTGAATACTACTCAGCGTTGTGGGGTCCGTACCGTGTGGGGTTGATAGAGGAAGTAGAAAATATCCAACGGAGGAGCAGCGCGCTTCGTTACAAGATCATTAGGTAATCGTGAAAGCGTTACGGAGATGATCGATAAACTCCAGTGGAAAAGTGCAGGAGAGGCCCTCTGCCGGCCGCAGTGGCCGAATGGTCTGTGGCGCGCCAGTCACAGTCTGCACGGCCGCTACAGTCCCCCCTCGGGCATGGATGTTTGTGTCGTGTTTAGTATAAGGTAGTTCATAAGTAGTCTGTAAGTTTAGGGACTGATGACCCCGCAGTTAAGTCCCTTAAGCTTAACAAACATTTGAACATTTTCAAATTTCAGAGAGGCTCTGTCGTTCGGTACGGTCTTTTGTCGAAGTTTCGGGAACATACCTTTACCGAGGAGTGTAGCAGTATATTGCTCCCTCCTACGTATATCTCGCGAAGAGATCATGAAGATGAAGTAAGAGAGATTAGAGCCCACACAGAGGCATATCGACAATCCTTCGTTCCGCGAACAATACATGACTGGAATAGGAGGGAAAATCGATAGTGGTACTCAAGGTACCCTCCGCCACACACCGTGGGGTGGCTTGGGTAGTATGGTTGTAGATGTAGATATAGAAACTGGGACTACTCGGTCGTCGCCCTGAGACCATTGACCGACGGTATGCAGAGCCTCGGAGTTCGGTGTACGCAGGTGGGCCATGCCCGATAACATCTGAGCAGAAAAGCAGTACTTATAGGCGCTGTACTGGGCAGTGGGCGTTCGGAGGGGACGCAGAATGCATTGACCGGAACGTCTGTACACCGGATGTCGCCGCCGCAACCTAAGAGGGCAGCACGCCACCGACAGCGGGCGTCGAAGTGAGGACCTTCACGGCGCGGCTCTGGCAGGCCGCCACTCCTCCGACATCATCACGCGGGCCGGGCTAGTGGCGATGTTTCCACAGCGGGCGCCGCTAAACACCACGACGCCGGTAGGCATGAGACGTCACCAATCTACATGTGGGCGGGGTCGGCGCCCCCGGGGCGTATGGCAAAACGGCGCGTCTCCAACGGCAACCTCAGCCGACTCGGCTCAGCGGAATCCGAGCTGCGTCTGCGGGCCCGCCTGGCGCCTTAGCTGGAGCTTACGCCTGCCACTCGCAACGCCAGCTGAACACAGATCAATCGAGAAAACAGGAGGAAATTGTGTGGAACTATGAAAAAAAAGCAAAATATAAAAACCGTACGGTTCATGAGAAAGATAAGCAACGTAGAGCAGGTTGTGAGCAAGGAGCGCTGTGGTCCTGTGAGGAGCTGCGCAGCGAGAGGTCCTTAGTTCAAGTCCTCCCACAGGCAACAATTTTAATTTTTTTTTTTTCATTTTCAGAAAAATATTTATCTGCCCGCCCCATGCGGGGTAACTGCGCCATTGTATGGGGACATGTTCAGATTTGCTTGGACATATGCACTATTTTACAGTCTACACAAGGAAAATTTCGAAAACGTTAAACTACATGTTTTGACAGAGCACAGGGAAAACTGTGCGACTGTGAAACTGTTGCATTCATTTGTTGCAGTTTATGTGACAAACTGTTACGCTTTCATCACTTTTTTTTTTTTTTTTTTTTTTTGGAGTGATTAAAACATCCACAAGAAAACCGCAATCGGGCCAACTTATAACTAAATCTGAGAGGGTTGCGATGGGGAGGTTCCCTTGTAAGTAGTCCTAACAACCTATTTTATTACATTACGCTTTGCTATTTCAGCTTTTTTATGTGACTAGCCTAGATGGCGGGTAGGCAAGGCAGATTTTTGTAGCCTGTTTGGTTTGGCCACTGTTTTGTTTGGCAACATCTTGAGCACAGACCAATGTTGACGACGACGAAGTGAGACCATCTGAGGGAGACACCAAGTTCTATGAAAGTCTTTATGAATTGAAATGAAGTAAAGCGGCCTTGGCAACCCACATAACGTATCTTCCCACTACCTCGATTCCCGACATTGAACGAAAGCTGACGAGGCTTTTGAACACCACCACCAAGGAAGACGACATGTATCGCAGAGCTCAGCGATGATACTTAGGGGAGGTGACTATTTCTGAGAACATTAAGGTAACTATGTCGCAGTTGACGGTAATGTCACAGGATTATTCACATAACTTTATTCACAGATGTTGTATTTGCCGTTCTCCCGCGTTCTGGTCGCAGTTCGCCGTTTTACCTCGAATGCCTTTCGCTGCCGAAGGCGAAACGATGGCGGGAAAGTTTTACTGTTTGACCACAACCTGTCGAGGCCGCAAATTTTAGCTGAAGTTAACGCCTGCCGTGAAAGCTTATACTGTACGATCATTTTTGTTGTTGTTGTTGGTTTTTTTAAAGGGGGCTAAATGTCTAGGTTATCAGTCCCCTGTTCCTAGCCAAGAGAGTACATCTTGTAATGAGCCGGTAACAACTACTCCACTTGTAATGCACGAGACGGTGAGAGTGATAATGCGTGCTCAGACGACAACATTTAAAGGTAAACCACCAAAGTAGTTGACGAGACAGACAAAAAAACTAAAATATCACAGCAGAAGATTGTGGCTGGCTGATCGCAAAGATAATATAGGATGAGCCAGCCATTCTGCACACACTAAAACCGCCAGTCAAAGATGGGACTGACAGAACGAAAGTGAAAACATTAAAACCGTTTGAATGGTGGGTGCCTGAAATATCAGGCTTAGGTACCCACAATTAAATCACATGATAAAAACCAGCCGCGCGAATAAAATCTAAAACACGTTCAACCGTAGCAGCATCGTCTCCTAGCATAAAAGAAAGCGCATCTGGCAGATTAAAAGAGTGTTGCAAGGCAACTAAAAGTGGACACTCCACCAGAATGTGGACCACTGTCAAGGGGGCGCCACAGTCACACTGTGGTGCGTCCTTCCACCGAAAAAAAAAAAAAAAAAAAAAAGTTCAAATGATTGTAAATCTATCGGACCAAACTGCGTGGTCATCAGTCCGTAGCTTACAAATTACTTAAACCTAGGTAAACTAACCTAAGGACAACACACACACACACACACACACACACACACACACACACACATGTCCCAGGGAGGACTCTAACCTCCATGGCGAGCAACCGCGCGCTCCGCAGCGAGATGCTTTAGACCGCTCGGCTACTCCGCCGCGGCCCACCGAAGAAGGTGGCCATGTTCAAAAATCAAATGTTTGTATAGTTTATGGGACGTAACTACGGGGTCATCAGTCCCTAAACTTACAAACTACTTATAAACTACTTACGAACTAGGACGGCACAAATATCCATACCCGAGGGGGCATTCGAACCCCCGACTGTAGTGGCCGTGCAGACCGTGACTGGAGCGCCTCAGTCCCCTCGGCCACCGCGGCCGGCAAGGTGGCCATGTGTCAGCCATGTGTGGCCGATCTGTAGGCGGCAGAGAACAACCGATTCCCTACGAGACGACCGCAGTGAGGACTTTCATGCGATCGTAGACAGCTTCACTGCACGAAGCTTGTTTGGTTGAGCAGAGTTAGCCCACTCGGAGTTGCAAAGGTTAATTATCCTCCGATGGAACTCCAGTCGGAGATCGCTCTCCGGAAGACCAATCGCCAACGGACTGGAGGTAGCATCCTGCTTAGCTAGCTGATCCACATGTTCGTTCGTTGGTTCCAGGAATGCAGATGTTTATTTTGGTGTAGTGAATCCAATTCGTCCTGAGAAAAAAATACGCTATGGACGCAATTCTCTGCAGTGACATATTTCTAAATGGAGCGCTGAGTAACGTCGTGTAGAATTGAGCACAGTGTAGAAACAGGCGGACAGGCGTCACCATAAGGAGGACGGGACCTCGAAGCTAGCGACCCCCTCCCCCACCCTCCAGTTTCTGAGCAGCACCGCTAATGAAGTAATTACTCGCGAACCGCCGCCGCTGGCCGCTTTTAACTTATTACGACCGCTGGGAGGCCGCGGTCTAGTAGCGGGGTATCTCACCGCGCCCATCGCAGACATCGTAATTAGGAGCAATGAGGGCCAATCTGAGGCGGTCGCCCCCTCTGTAAATACCACGGCACAGTACAGCACGGTCTAATGAGCGGAAGCAGGCTTTCCTGCCCGTACCCGACTCGGCGGCGGCGGCGACGGACTAGGGTCCTGCCTTTTGAGACGCATGTACGCGGACTCCACCGCCAGGAAATGCTGAGGACATTTCTTTTATACCGAAGATCAGTGTTTATTGAATACAGCTAACATATCTATCCATCTTATATACGATGGGTGGGACTCCAATAGTGGCAACACTGCTGTGGAGACACTATACAGAACGATCTATTGACCCAAGGTCAACACGGATTTAGAAAATATCGTTCATGAGAAACACAACTAGCTCTTTATTCACACGAAGTGATGGGTGCTATCGACAAAGGTTCGCAAATCGATTCCGTAGTTCTTGATTTCCAGAAAGCTTTTGACACCGTACCTCACAAACGGCTTTTAATCAAATTGCGTGGTTATGGTATATCGCCTCAAATTTGTGATTGGATAGGGGATTTCGTGTCAGAGAGGACACAGTTCGTAGTAATCGATGGTAAGGCATCGACTAAAACAGAGGTGATATAGGGCGTTCCACAGGGTAGTGTTATTGGTCCTCTACTGTTCCTTATTTACATAAACGATTTAGGGGAAAATCTAAGTACCTCTCTTAGGTTGTTTGCAGATGACGCCGTCATTTACCGTCTAGTAAAATCATCTGAAGATCGAAACCAGCTGCAGAACGATCTGAATAAGATATCAGTATGGTGTAAAAATTGGCAATTGACTCTAAATAATGAGAAGTGTGAAGTCGTCCACATGAGTACGAAAAGAAATCCGTTAAACTTTGTTTACAAGATAAATCAATCAAATGTGAAGGCCATAAACTCCACAAAAAAAACCTAGAAATTACTATTACTTCACACTTAAATTGGAAAGAACACGTAGATAATATCGTGGGAAAGGCGAACCAGAGACTGCGTTTTATTGGCAGAACCCTTAAAAGATGCAACAGAACTACAAAAGAAACTGCATACACTACTCTTGTCCGTCCATTATTGGAGTATTGCATCCCAGTGTGGTATCCTTATCAGGTGGGTTTGACGGAGTCACGGTCTGCACGGCCACTACGGTCGGGGGTTCGAATCCCCCCTCGAGCATGGATATTTGTGCCGTCCTTAGTGTTAGCTAGTTCATAAGTAGTTTGTAAGTTTAGGGACTGATGACCCCGTAGTGAAGTTCCATAAGCTATACAAACATTTAAACACTATACAATAAAATTTACTATTGTCGTTGACAGCACACGTTGCCGCGGAAGAGTGGCAAAGCGCATTGAGACGCTATGCTCCGATTCGCGAGGCCGTTCCCCGACGGAGGTTCGAATCCTCCCTCGAGCCTTGATGTTTGTGTTGTCTTTATTATAAGAAAGTTATAAGTAGATAAAATTCTGTCGGGCTTCCAGCCGTGTCAAGCGGTTTGATATCCACGAGTTTTCGGCCGAAATCCCGTTTGCCATTATCAAGTGGTGACTGTCTTATCACTGCTGCCGCCGTCCTTACATACCTGCGCAGCCTCCGGTGACGTCACTGGTGCTCAGCCGCATCGCCATATATGGCAATGTTTTGGCCGCGTGCTTGCCGCGCCCGCTTCAACCGTCTAATGACCGGGTCCCAAGCTGTGCTCAGCTGAAAGCCGCCGTCTTTATTAAGAGATTTTTCACATATTTGGATTTTGATAGCCTCTTTTATTACGCTATCCCAGAAAGTATTTTTTCTGGTAATGACTGATGTATCCTTGAACGCAATGTTTTCTAGAGCGGGCTCCGCAATTGCTCATTTCTCGGATAACGTAGGCGGAAACATCTTTGAGGAAACGTACTGTAAACCATCAGCTGTTTATTATTTTTCAAAATTGCTACATCACGAAGATGACGTGCTACAGACGATGACGTGCTACAGACGCGTAATTTAACCTACAGCAAGAAGATGCTATGATATGCAAATGATTAGCTTTTCAGAGCATTCACACAAGGATGGCGCCGGTGCCAACAACTACAACGTGCTAACATGAGGAAAGTTTCCAACCGATTTCTCATGCACAAACAGTAGTCGCCCGGCGTTGCCTGGTGAAACGTTGTTGTGATGCCTCGTTTAAGGACGAGAAATGCGTACCATCACGTTTCCGACTTTGATAAAGGTTGGATTGTAGCCTATCGCGATTGCGGTTTACCGTATCGCGACATTGCTACTCTCGTTGGTCGCGATCCAATGACTGTTCGCAGACTATGGAATCGGTGGGTTCATGCGGGCAATACGAAACGCCGTGCTGGATCCCAACGGCCTCGTATCACTAGCAGTCGAGATTACAGGCATCTTATCTGCTTGGCTGTAACGGATCGTGCAGCCACGTCTCGATCCCTGAGTCAACAGATGGGGACGTTTGCAAGACAACAACCATCTGCACGAACAGTTCGACGACGTTTGCAGCAGCATAGACTATCAACTAGGAGACCATGGCTGCGGTTCCCCCTGACGCTGCATCACAGACAGGAGTGCCTGCAAAGGTGTACGGGACGACGAAGCTAGGTACACTAATGGCAAAACGTCATTTTTTCGGATGAATCCAGGTTCTGTTTACAGCATCATGATGGTCACATCCATGTTTGGCGACATCGAGGTGAATGCACATTAGAAGCGTGTATTCGTCATCGCCATACTGGCATATCACCCGGCGTGGTGGTATGGGGTGCCATTGGTTACACGTCTCGGTCACCTCTTGTTCGCATCGATGGCACTTTGAACAGTGGCCGTTACATTTCAGATGTGTTACGACCCGTAACTGTACCCTTCATTCGATCCCTGCGAAACCCTACATTTAAGCAGGATAATGCACGACCGAATGTTGCAGGTCCTATACGGGCCTTTCTGGATACGTAAAATGTTCGACTGTTGTCATGGCCAGCACTTTCTCCAGACTGAAAACGTCTGATCATTGGTGGCAATAGTTACAATACGCCTGTCACATCTCTTGATGAAATGTGCTATCGTGTTGATGCTGCATGGGCATCTGTACCCGTATACGCCATCCAAGCTCTGTTTGACTCAATGCCCATTCGTATCAAGGCCGTTATTACGCCCAGAGGTGGTTGTTCTGGGTACTGATTTCTCAGGATCTACGCATCCAAATTGCGTGAATATGTAATCACACGTAATTTCTAGTATATTTGTCCAATGAATACCCGTTTATTATCTGCTTTCCTTCTTGGTGTAGCAATTTTAATGGCCAGTAGTGTATTTCACGCCAGCAGCGAATTGACAGTACGGAAAACGCGAGTCGTGCCAGTCTGAATGTATGGGCTACGTGACTAATACCATTGTAAATGTAATGCACTACTCGAGTCGTACCGGTGTTAATCTGATGGGCTACTCTAGTCGTATCAGTGTTAATGTGGTGGGCTACTCGAATTGTACAGTCTCGTAGTCTCTTGTTTGTCAGAAAGCTTGAGTTAAGATTTGCGTATCCCCGTGTAATAGGGCTTTAGTCTCGCAGAAACTCAGAAATAGCTTGGCTAATTTCGATATTCTTTTTGTTTTGTACACTTTAACACAGAGGTGGTTTAGGAAAAAGAAAGGAGTTGAGATAACCCAAAGGAATAGCTGAAAAATCGAAAAAACTTAAAAAGCTTACGCTTATTATCTCCTCATAAAGCAACCCATGATACACAACTGTTTGGGACCTGCAGCCGTAGGAAAAAAAAATGGGGCTACACTGCTACCCTTTGATGCGTCATGTTATTAATTCGTGAACACGATAATTCAAGTACCGATTTTTAATCTTATATAAAGATATAAGACAGATGAGCTTCCATTCGTGTGTGCGTTTGTTTGCAGTTCATACATACATACAGGTTTACTCCGAGCTTGATGAAATGTTCCTGTCCTTGAGCTTGAACACTACGAGAATGTCAGAGTCTACATAAATTCATTATGGTGGTTGATGGAGGGTATTTACAGACTGGACATATACCTACAGTTTTATTCCGATCTTAAAAGTAATTTCGTACACTTGAACAGGAAAAAAAGTGGAAGGTCACTGGTTACATAGACATTCTGTTGTCAGGATGACATGACAGTCAATCGACAATCGTGTTGTCTTCAGGGCCTGATCGTGGAGTTTACTTAACTAAGCATGAGGTAAAAGAGGAAAGGACTCTAAGAATGTAATTTACAGAATTCTTTTGTAGCCCAACATTTGATAATCTTCTATTTTATTCTTGCCTGAACTGATTTTCATCCCGTTTCAGTCCTGTATAAGGCCACACTCCAGACAAATGTCTTCAAAAAGACTTCCTAAACTCGATATTTGAAGTTACACAATTTCTATTCTTAACCAGAGCTTTTCTTCTCATGTCAGTCTTTACGTTATATACTCTCTACTTCGCCCATAATCGCTTATCGGCACTTATTACAAAAAATTATTTCTCGCAGAAAACTAGACTGTGTGACGCTTTTCGGTTATTCATCGTAAGGCACAAAGCGAATTTTTTGTACAAATCTCCATAAATTGAGTAAAAACAAGCTATATGCTACTATAAAACTCCTGCCTGCAGTATAGCTGTGATATTTTTTCTAGATTTGAGTTTTGCACTACTAAATCTGGAATAAATATCACACCTGTACTGCCCACACGACATTTATAGTGGCATATAGCTTGCATTTACTTAATGTATGGAGATTTATATTAAATATTCATTTTGTAACTGGTGTTGTTTCAACGAATCGCGTGGTACATTATAAAGTGTTCAGCGACCAAGACTTTTCTCTATTCTTAATCAGTGCTACTTCTGAGTGGTCATACGTCTCAAATATGGCATACTTTAACAATAAGTTATTATCATCGGGTATTTAAAAGCCAAAAAATTGAACTCAACTGCAGTTTCAACGTGTCGTTTCCTAAATTAATTTCCCCAACATAGCTTGATTTAATTCAATTACGTTGGATCACCCTTTTTTTTCTTTCTTTAATGGCCATCTTGCGGTATTTTATATTCACTTAAAGCTTTAATTATATCTCTTTCATTTTATGTTGTTGTATTTAATTCTGTTTTAATAGAGGTTATTTCATCATTATGAATTAACAGTACATGTTAGTAAGTAACATATCTTTACAATGTAACAGAAATCATTGAATATTGTCGTGATTATTGACTACGTACGACCTGTACTGGAGTATCTACCTAAATCCATAATTCAGAGTAAAGTATTGAACTGAAATTTTCGAAAACAATATTTTTTGCGATGTAATCCACTTATAAAAAATGTACCTTCCCTTCTTTTAGTAACTAGATAACATCCTTGACCGGCGTTTACAATATACATCTGAAATGAACGAAGTCAGAACGGTCGATCAGACAAAAGAAGGCAAATCGCAACGCTGAACCTGCGTAGTGATCGGTGTTGGCAACCTGCCCCCCAGCGTAGTTCAGTTGAGCATCGTGTGTGTTCTGTGTCAGACCTGTTGGAGGGAGTGGTTCTGAACTGTGAACAGGACAATGAAGGCGTGAAGGATCTTTTTAAAATTTTATCTTTTGAATTTGGCAAGCCACCTAAAGGAACGAACGCGATGCTGGTACGTGTTTATGGGGATCAAGCACTGTCCATGAAGTAAGTATGCGAGTGGTCCGCTCGTTTTCGGGGAGACCGGGAAAGAGTTCCTGAACATCCACCAAACTCGCCGGATCTCTATCCTCCAAACCTCTTCCAGTTCCCTTGACTAAAACTCCCTTTCAAAGGAAAAAGATTTGATGATATCGCTGACGTCCAATGAAACGTGACCAGCCGTTTGAACACCATCCCAAAGAAAGATTTAGTGCAACGTTTCTAGGACATGAATCGCAGAGGTGAGCAGTGCAAACCTATGGGAGGTGACCATTTCGAAGGACAGTTCATATTTCATCTACGTTTGTTCAGGGCATTCGCCGATCTTTAACGTCAGTGGTCGTATTTAATCCTTTAATTTACAGTGTTGTTCCTCGACATCAGGGTATTAAAAGTTGATTTATATCGTATTTTCCTTATCAGTATTTAAAGTCGCATTGTTGTTAATGAACAACATGCTTCTAGTACGCCATTTTGTCACTTGGTACGGCGTGTAGCCACTTCTGAGGCATTAATTTATCCGTCTTGGAGATTGTGTTATGTTGTCGACTGTATGTGCCTGTGAGTGTGAGCGTGAGTGTGGTTCATGTTATTTTATTCCAGCAGTGAATTTGTCTTGTCTTCGGTGCTGTGGCGAAGATTATATTGATCTGTCAGTGTAAACTACCAACAAAATAACACACATAATAAAATACCTCGGTACAAACGTCTGTATTGCGCATGAAATACATGACATAAAAAACAATAGTTCGATCAAAAATAAAAAAAAAACATATTTTGATGTTTAGGGCATTGTAATAATACAGGAAACACTAAATTTTAATTTTTCCAAAGCTGAACTCATAATGTGGGAATAAAAGGGTTAACAACATCCATCTACGGCTGCCCCAACTTTCTCGTCAGACTAAAGTTGCTTCACAATACTCACCGACCAAAAAGTAGGTGGTTGTTAAGTGTGTGCCGTATATGTTGCAAAGGGCAGGGCAGAAATTCCGAGTCAACATCACGTAGTTTCCCCCGTGGAACAGCTACGTGGGCAAGAGTACTTGCCTGATTTTTATTTGTAGGGTAATTTCTTTTAGAAAATCTTTATTTTTCACCGCTCACTGCGACTTCAGCGCAAAGCCCCCACTCCCTTCCCCGGAGCTTTAGCTTTGTTCCTGACCTGATAGTTCCAGCGTCCGTCGGTGAAGGTGAACAAATTACCCGATCCGATTACGCCCGTTTCAGAATTTGTATGAACGCTTAGCCGGTTTCTGCGTTCTGGGTAGGAAAATAAATATCGATGCTCTGGAGGCGGTGGGTTTCCAAGAAATTTTTGTAATTTCGTACCATCACGAAGTTCGGGGCTCGAATATCTGATCGACGTACGCAACAGCGTAACAAGTCCGAAGCTGCTCTCCAGAGATAAGGGAACGAACGGCCCTGCGAGGAAAGCAATGGCGCCCCTTTTCCCAGGATAGCTCCATCCGGTAAACCGTGGAGGACGTCACGTTCCTACGCAACTGCCGTGTATAATATGCATACAAAGGGTCGAGCGCGCTGGTCGTCATAAAGTCGGGCGTTGCTCTCGATGCCCGGGGATGGACCGTTTAGCCGACATAGACGACAGACCTACCAGAGATAATCAGCTCCCAGGAACGGGACTGGCGCCGTAAAGCGAAATCTTCCACGAGACAATGCAGCGACATCTAATTTCGTCTCACGTTACTCCGCAGAGATGAGTGCGTTTGTGTGTTAGCGCTCCACGTCAAAAAGTCGCCCACACAACGTGGATAACTCCGCCTGCGATATTGCGTTTCTACGGGTGACCTCAAAAATGAGTGTCGTGAATTACGATTCTTGAGCATCCTGTTTCCATCTCTGTGATGAAACTAAAAGGACTTAACAATGTAAAAATAATTATTATTTTATTTTGCTATTGTTACGATTTACGCCGCTGTGATATTCAATCAGAAGACTAGTTCGACGCACATCTACGTGCTAGTCTATACAATGCAAGTCTAAGTTATAAAACACTCTTCGCAACTAGTGTACACACAATGCATTTCGTGTAACTGTGATCCAGCCTTGGTCCACAATTTCTACCGCGTTTTTCCGCATTATTAGGTGGCAACAGGGAGGCCGTTCGGCCACCCCTTTTACAAATCAACAATACGCGACCCCACGGAAGTGGAACAAGCATTTAGAAAAAAGAAGTAAAAAGAAAAGAAGAATCAGTGTAAATTAATTTTAACGTAAATACAGCACAAAATTCCACAAGCGTTAAGAAAAAGAAGTAAGAAGAAATGAAGCAACGCATTTTCATACTAAAAGATATTCCAAAATTCCAAATGGAAAGCAATACCTCAGAGACCAAAGAGACACACTATTTCATAATTAGAGACCAAGGAGATTAAAATATAGGGAGGTGACGTTACCTATGCTGAGATCAGGCATTGGTTGAAGCCAGAGGAGCCATGCTTTTATGCCCAAACAAAGATTTATCGGTTAAAACCCTGTGTGAATATTGCCTTCTTTACGTAAAGCAACTAAATTGACAGTCACATTGCAGTATTTACTTACATATGACTTACATTTTAACGACTAGATCTCCGATACACAGACACTATGCCCAATGTTTTGGGCACAAGCAAATGCCGGAATACGCACTTTGCTAACTTCACTTTTTTAGTGTTAGCGCTTCTCCAGAGAATCTAACCTCCATCTCAGAGACACTATACAATTCAAAGTATTAAACATTTGCAAACACATTGACATTCAAAGATATCACAAAATTCGAAATTAATCATCTCAGAGAAGCTAGATCATAACCAAAGATATAATGAAATATAAGATCTTTGTAAACACACAGCATCATAACAGCTGTCAAATAAGAAAGTCATTATATTAAAAATTATAAAAAAGCGACTTTCTAAGAAAGGTACCTATAAAAATCGTATAGAGGTACGGATGCTGTGTGTGTGTGTGTGTGTGTGTGTGTGTGTGTGTGTGTGTGTGTGTTACCAACAAATGGAATGTAAATAATAAATTTAAAACTCTATAATGTACTCCCTATTTGTTTCGAAAAAATATTTCAACTATTGCAGACCACTTGACAATGCCAAATACGGCGAAACAGGTGTAGTGTATAAATAAATAAAGCTAATAAGCAGCAGTAAAGGATATCATATTTACTAAAAATTAAATTTAACATAAATACAGCTCAAAATTCATGTAAATGTAGATAACATGTCAAGTTCAGATATTTCCTTATTTTTTAAAATAAGTAGAATGTTAAATATTACGTGAATATCGATAAATATGCGAACAACATTTTAAATAATAATAATAATCATAATTAATAATAAAGACTGAATATGTCTTTAAGCGTTCAATTTGGAGCGTAGTAGGTGTTCCCCTTACAAAATTTCTCCATGATCCCCTATTCAATACTGACATTTATGCCTTGTCTGATGTTAACCCTTGTAGGAGGGTGTTCATTCACAGTTTTCCTTTGATTTCTTTATTATGCACACTTTCCCGCTATTGTTCCCATCCATTAGTACCTTCAATCATCGTTGCTACTTTCAGATCTGTAATCTGCCGTATTAACAAAGTAACCTGTATCCATCAAGCTTTCACTTCGGCACAACGAAGTTGGCTGAAAGAATGAACTGTGCTCTGTTAACTTAGTCTTGGTACTGACTTCCTTCTTGCAGAAGAGAGTAGATCTTAGCTGAGCACTCACTGCATCAACTTTGTTACACCTTCATTAAAGTTCTTTCACTACGTCGTCATCCCACGAGAAACTTGTACTAGGTACTTGAAACCGTCCGCCTGATCTTTGTTTCTCCTATTTTGCACTTAACCAGTTTAAATCTCTTTCCCACATACATCTTTATACTATGACTCCTACGTCTCCGATCTAGCTCTGAAATATTAGATTGCAACTTTAAAATCGAATCTGCCATCACAATTACGTCATCCGCTTATGCTAGACTACCATTTTTATTTCACCATGACGGTATCATTTCCAACATAAGATCCATAAATAAGGAAATTAAAAAATGTTCAAACTTTTGTTCAAATGTTCAAATGTCTGTACATCTATCGGACCAACAGCGTGGTCATCAGTCCGTAGCTTAGAAACTACTTAAACCTAGGTAAACTAACATACGGACAACACACACACACACACACACACACACACACACACACACACACACGCCCCAGGAAGGACTCGAATCCCCAACGGCGAGCAACCGCGCGCTCCGCAGCGAGGTGCCTTAGACCGCACGGCTACTCCACCGCGGCCCAAACTTTTGTAAACTCTATGAGAGTAAACTACTGTGGTCATCGGTCCCTAGACTTAAAAACCAACAGTGTTTACACGTTTTAGCCATGTCTTACCCCTGAAACTATAAGGAACCATCAGCTGAATTTACCGTTCAATCTAACTGCTGCCGGATAATCTATGTCAAGTACTTCAGTTGCCTGCAGATGCTTGCCTCCAATTCCATAATTTTGTGGAACTGACAATAGCACCTTGGTACACGGTCATAAGCCTTTTCAATACAGTTTCCTGTTTCACTCGTAGCGCTAACTGGAAAGAACATGTAGATAATGTCGTGGAAAAGGCGAACCATAGACTGTTTTTTTTTTTTTTTTTTTTTTTTTTTTTTTTTTTTTTTTTTTTTTTTTTTTTTTTGTCAGAACCCTTAAAACATGCAACAGAACTACAAAAGAAACTGCATCCGTCCATTTTTGAAGTATTGCTGCCCAGTGTGGAAAGAGTCCAAAGAACGGCAGCTCGTTTTGAGTTGTCACGATACAGGGGAGACAGCGTTACGGAAATGATACAGGATCTGGGATGGGAATAATTACAACAACAGCGCTTATCGCTGCGGCGTGGGCTACTTAACGAAACTACAAGCGCCAACATTTTCCTCTGAATGCGAAAATATATTGTTGACTGCCATTTACATAGGTAGAAATAATCATCAGAATAAAATACGAGCAATCAGAGCTCGAACGGAGAGATTCAGGTGTTCTCTCTTCCCGCGCGCTATTCGAGAATGGAATGGGAGATAAATAGTATAATGGTGGTTCGATGAATCTTCTGCCAGGCACTTAAATGTGATTTTCAGAGTATTCCATGTAGATGTAGATCTACCGTTAGCTAAAGATCTGGTCCTGACAGCCTCTGAGAGATCGAAACCCACACTCATTTTCCTCCACTTTGTCTTCCACTAATACTCGCACTCTCCTTTCAACAATACCTGAGAGATAAAATAAATACAGACTCCTGTAATAGATCTTACCCTAGATAATTTTTTGAAGCGAGGGAATGAATTAAGTTTTGTGCAAATTTTAATTTTGTAAGCAGACATTAGTCGACTCCACGCCAAGTCGGGTTGCGGCACTTGTGGTTATATGCGGGCGCCCTACACGTTATTAGGTGGATCAGATTCTTTGGCTTTTCAGTGTATCTTGTGTAGTTGCCGGGCGCGGTGGCCGATAGGACTGAGGCGCTCCAGTCACGGTCTGCACGGGCACTACGGTCGGGGGTTTCGAATCCCCCCCCCTCGGGCATGGATATTTGTGTCGTCCTTAGTATTAGTTAGTTCATAAGTAGTTTGTAAGTTTAGGGACTGATGACCCCGTAGTTGAGTCTCATAAGCTATACATTCTTGCGTAGTTCGCAGCGTTGCAAACATTATTGAGTGAAATACAGTATTTCAGACTTCGCTAGTTTCTTTAATGTTTCCATGGTAATTGTAGCCTAAGATTTAAGAGATTACTACGAACAAAGTAATGAAGTTAGTAACCTACGAATTTGTATTCTTTCTTTGTAAGTTCAAACGTTTGTAAACCAAAGGGCACAACCTGCTAAGATTATCATTCCATAGACTTATAAACCACTAATCTTAACTTTTACTAACTGACGTTAAAGAAAACACTCACTCATGCCCCAAGGAGAACTCGACCCTCCGGCGGAAGCGACCGCGCAATTCGTAACATGGCGCTGCAGACCACGCTGCAATTCCCGTGCGCCTATATACTTCCTTTACTCGTTTGGCAAACTTCTAAGAACTGGACCATTTTACATTATAATCACCAACCAGAATTTTAATAACAAATAGTAAAAATCTTTTTACGAAAATATTACTACGTTCAAATAGCGTTGTATAGTGTCTGAGTTGAGTGGAACTCAATAATAATTCAAAACAGCGTCGCTTTTTCAAACAGAAACGTCGGTTTTATAATTTGATGTAACTTTTAAAAAGAAGCCAAATCCATATAGCTTAATATAAACAATCCGTTTCGGTTCAGTTACCATCCATTTATACTGTTGAATGAGAGAGAACATTAGGATTACATCAACGTTATATTTTAGTGGTAACTTTCTGTAGAGAGTTGAACCAATTTTATGAAAGATTTTTACAACCTCGCACCTTCCCTTGCACTACCACCACCACCACCACCATACTAAGGATCTTGTGGTTTTCAGGGTGACATGGGCACCGACAGTAAGGAATAAGAATTTAAACAATGAGCACCTCGTAATATGAAAAAAAAGTGATCTCTTTATCTATTTAAAATATACCACATTTCAGGTTTTTTAAACCGTGGTACCAGACGTTTGTCTTATAAAATGCGCTAAATTATCGATATGCAGGATGAATTTGGTTTGCAGTCTTTCGCTTGCTGTGAATAGTTGACATCTTTCGTGGGACGCACTCTTACATCGTCACAGCCAGTAGCCCCGTTTGCACTGCGGGTTACATATCTACCAGGTGCACTTGACAGACGATCACATTCACAGCTATTAATGGACTTAAACTGTTGCGGTTATCAGTCCCTAGACTTACAACTACTTTTAGTTAAAGTACCTTATGCTAAGGACTCGAACCTTCGACGGCGAGCAACCGCGCGCTCTGCAGCAAAGCGCCTTGAGCGCTCAGCCACTTCACCACGGCGATTTGCTGAGAAAATATTTTTGAATCACTACTTTCGTTATATACAGCCACAGCAACACAAATAATTAAATTAGAAAAATTGTTCAAATGTTTGTAAAGCTTATGGGACTTAACTACGGGTCATCAGTCCCTAAACTTACAAACTACTTATGAACTACTTACGAACTAGGACGGTACAAATATCCATGCCCGAGGGGGGATTCGAACCCCCGACCGCAGTGGCCGTGCAGACCGTGACTGAAGCGCCTCAGTCTCCTCGGCCACCGCGGCCGGCATTAAATTAGAGAATCAGTCCATTCGTTTAATACCATCATCTGCCCACGGGATAATAATGCGAGAGAGTTGAAATATCTCTCAGTTTATTATTGGGGTCGTCAAATGCGGTAAACATGAGATCCTTTGAACACGGATTTATATTGGACGCTGTGATTCATTATTTTGCACTTTGTGTGGCCTCCATTTGAAGTTCAGCAGTTTCACGTACCTGATCACGCACGTTTTCCGTAATATATACAGGGTGTCCCACTCAACTGTTTCACTCCAGATCTCTGAAACTACAAGAGATATTGAAAAACGACTTTTTACGGTCATGAACGTGTGACATTGGCTTATGAAAGTAGGTACTATGAGACACTCTAAAACGTGAAGAAATATTTTTTCAACACAAACTTATGTTTTTTTATGGATACCCCATATTATTTCTTAAGCAATCGATAGGATTAAAAATCACAAAAAGAATGGCGTCGATTGCATCGCGATGCGTTAATTACATCCGGAGAAAATACGAAGCGAAGTTAACGTTTGAAATACATGAGGCGCGTTGCTAGCGATGTCCGAGTCTCAAGCGAGACTCACGCTTGGGTCTCGGAAACCCGCTAGCAGCGCGCCTCGTGTATTTCAAACGTCAACTTCGTTTGCAGTTTCTCCGGATGTAATTGACGCATCGCGATGCAACCGACGCCATTCTTTTTGTGATTTTTCATACTATAGTTTGCTTAAGAAATAATATGGGGTATACATAAAAAAACATAAGTTTGTGTTGAAAAAATATTTCTTCACGTTTTAGAGTGTCTCATAGTACCTACTTTCATAAGCCAATGTCACACGTTCATGACCGTGAAAGTGGGTTTTCAATATCTCTTGTAGTTTCAGAGATGTCTGGGGTGAAAAAGTTGAGTGGAACACCTTTTAATTTTCCGATAAATTTTTGTTTTTAAAGAAAAGAGACGAATGTAAATGATCACAGGTGGTACGTTCAAACGGATTAGAAACTAACCAGTGCTTCATCTCTTTCGGTACTATCCTATGTTCGTCACATTCCAATGACTTCGTCACCGCAGTGTACGGGAAGCTGCACAAGTGAAGATGAAGAGTTTTTTTCCGAGTAAGGTTGACTGCGCATGCTCGAAGATAGCACACTCTTAACAGCTGTGCTAGTAATAGATGAATATATACTTTAAAAATAAACCTGTGAGCGCTGAGTGCAAACATAAACAGAGCTGTACGTATCCACAGTGCTTACAAATGAATAATTAATCATTGACAGTGGTAACATCAATCGGAAGTGAAAACGCAGACATTCTTTCCGAACGAAGGCGTGAGAGAATGTCTGCGCGAGAGACTTGCGAAGTGCAGAAGTGAAGTTACGTTTTGCGATGTTCTTTTGTTAACCAATTAAACCGAGGGAATGGAGTTTGTTAAGAGAAAAAAATGCGTCCAAAAAAGTGTGACGAAAATCTCCCTTCTTTTTTAGTTTATGTCAATATTGCTATTTCTAATGTTTTTTTTTTATTATTTTATTTAGAATTTCCCCGCCCAAAACCTATTAATTCCCTCGGTAGTCCCGTAATTTTTTTTTCTTTTTTGCTTACAATCACTTTCTGTGTAGTTATTTATTTCATGTTGTTTCGACGCCACATTACATTAGCATTGAAATATGAAAGTCTGTTATTGTAATGAATGATTCTCCTGCCATTATTTCGCCGCTGAATCCACTCCCGTACCCATAATATTCTGCGGATTTTCTTCTCTCATCTTCGACAATAGCTAATAACGGCAAAGGAGCTAACTCAGTAGCTTCCATTTTAAACACACACTCTTCGATGTGTGCGCTTCCCGCTCCAAATGAACTGTAGCAGACGACGATTGCGCACTGAAAACCGTCGCTAGAGAGCTGTGAAAGCCCAAATCACGTTAAGCTGCTTGTCCCGTGTGTCGACGAAGCTGTGCCTCATAGCGTCTTATTTCCCGTTCCCGTGCACGTTAACGTTAACTTCCTCGTTCCTTGTGCCGGCAGCTTTAGTAAATATGACCTCGATACGCGTCGGTGGTGCCATCACTCGGACTTTGCACGGACCTTTGAAACGCCGTTTCCGCGTATAAAAGGCAAACTAGCCCACTGCCGTGTGAAACTCAACTCCAAGAAAGCGGCGGGGCCAGACGTCCTGCCTAACATCCTTCTACAGAAGATGCCGCAACTGGCTGCTGCACACCTCGCCGACATCTTCAACAATATCTTCCGTACTCGACGTTTCCCCGCCGAGTGGAAGCACGAGGAAATTGTGGCGGTCCCGAAGCTGGGCAAAGACCAATGTCTCCCCATGAACTACCGGCCGATTAGCCTGCTGTCGGCTGTCCCCAAAGTATTCGAACGGATCTATCTTCGCCGACTGCTCCGACGCGTTGAGGAAGGGCATATCCTTCCCGACGAACAACAAGGTTTTCGCAGGGGGCACTCCACCGTACACCAGCTCCTGCGACTGGTTGAAGATGCCTCTGACGCTCTGGAGCGGAGGGAATTCTTCGGAGTCGTCTTCTTGGACGTCTCGCGGGCCTTCGACTGTGTCTGGCACCGCGGACTGCTCTTTAATCTCCTGGAGCTTGGTATTCCTGCGGCCCACGTCGAGCTAGTCGTCTCATACTTGGAGGGTCGGACATTCCATGTGCGTGCAGCTACCGGGACGTCATCTGTGCGTCGCGTCTGTGCAGGGGTACCCCAGGGCTCTGTCCTGGGGCCCATCCTGTACCCGCTGTACACCGTTGACGTCCCCTCGAACGACCGTGTCCAGCTGGCGCTGTACACTGATGATACGGCGCTCTACATCCGGAGTATGAACGCCGCCACCCTCCGGGATCGCCTTCAACGCGCTGTGTACACCCTCGCTACGTGGGCTGTCCGATGGCGCCTCAAGTTCAACGTCGCGAAGACTCAGTTTCTCATCGTCACTCGCCGCGTCGTTCCAGCTGCCTTACCGCCTCTGCGCGTCGGTGGAAGTCCGGTTCCCCACTGCTCAATATCTCGGCGTAACCCTGGATCGTCGAGTGACATGGAAATACAACATCCTTTCCATGCGCAGCAAGGCTCTCTCCCGTCTCCTAAAAATCTATCCTCTCCTAAATCCCTCTTCCCGCCTCCCTCCCCATGGCGTCACCCTCTACGAATCCATCATCCGCCCAGTCTTAGTGTACGCCGCCGTCGTCTGGGGTTCTGCTGCAGAAATGCAGCCCCAGTCGTGTAGGTGTCAGCGCAACTGCCTAGAAAGCAGGAGACCCGGGTTAGAATCCCGGCTGGGTACACATTTTCAGCTTTGTCCAAGCGCAGTTGATGTTATATATTCTGTGAATATTAAATAATAACAACTGTAGTATCAGAAGTGATGTCTGTTCTTTCGGAACAGACGCCACATGTATATATATAATATGCCGGTGACGGGCAATGATCCTATCGTTAGTGTTTGTTTGTAGAGTCTATGGGACTTAACTACGGGGTCATCAGTCCTATTGTTAGTGAGGAGGGGTGGGCAAGTTTGAAGCCCTTACTCTTACGGGAATTAGTTTCATAACTACGAGTTTGAGTACTGTGAGCAAGGTGAAGCTGGGAATTTGTATCTGACGGGAGGCGTGCTTAGGTAGTCCTTGCAGGTGCGGTGATCACTGTGCCCCAGTGGTGTAGGGGTCAGCGCAACTGCCTAGAAAGCAGTAGACCCGGATCGAATCCCGGCTGGGTACACTTTTTCAGCTTTGCCCAAGCGCAGTTCATGTCATATATTCCGTGAATATTCACTACAAACTGTTCAGAACCGTGCCCTCAAGCTTGCCCTTCATCTCCCAAGAGATTTTCCTTCCACACCGCTCCATGAACTTGCAGGTGTTCCTCGACTTCGGGACTACATCACCCGCACCGCCCACTACTTTTACAAGGCAGGTCGCTCTCTAAATGTTCAAATGTTTGTATAGCTTATGGGACTTAACTACGGGGTCATCAGTCCCTAAAATTACAAAGTAATTATGAACTACTTACGAATTAGGACGGCACAAATATCCATGCCCGAGGGGGGATTCGAACCCCCGACCGTAGTGGCCGTGCAGACCGTGACTGGAGTGCCTCAGTGCCCTCGGCCACCGCGGCCGGCGTCGCTCTCTAAACCGCCTCATCCGAGCGCTGGGGCATAAAATCCAGCCCAAGGCCACCACAGTTTGGCCGCACCTCCTACTACGGTAGGAAGATCCTTCTTCATCCTACTCATCGAACACCGTGAAGCCAATCTCCTGTGAAGCCCATTCCCGTCACCCCTGCTCTGGGAGGAAAAGCAAACAATTGCTGCGACCTCCATTGACAGTCGAGTGTTGCCTTTCTCCCTCGTTCCGTTCGATCCGATGCTGCGTGAAACGGCCGGCCAGAGGCCGTCTGGCAGAGATAGGCATCTGGGCAGCAGGTAGGCGCCGAGCCGGCCAACGACCGCCGCGGGCGACCCCGACACGCGATGCGATGCGGCCGCAGATTGGCGCGGTCGCCCCGGGCCAGCAGCGGCGATTACGGCTTTTACCGCTCGGCGCGTCTCGCGACCGCACGGCCGCGTCCAAAACGAAGAGCAGCAGCGGCGGTGGCGGGAAACAGGAGAGCGAGCCAGATGCCGACAGATACGGCACCGGCGCCGCGTCCGCGCGCCTCTTCTGGCTAATTGAGACGTCTCCCCGCCGCTGACGTCAGCGGGGGTGGCGTAAAGCGCGCCACTAACACTCCCCAGCACGTCATTACTTTCCCTTATACTTGACGAGCATCGTTTCAAATTGTCTTAGCCGGCCGCGGTGGCCGAGAGGACTGAGGCGCTCCAGTCACGGTCTGCACGGCCACTACGGTCGGGGGTTCGAATCCCCCTCGGGCATGGATATTTGTGCCGTCCTTAGTATAAGGTAGTTGATAAGTTTTTTGTAAGTTTAGGGACTGATGACCCCGTAGTTAAGTCCCATAAAAAAATAGTCTTACATAAAAAAACTAGCTGAAAACCCAGCGTTGCCCGGGTATTTATTTATTTATTCCTGCCATTTTTCAGGTATATATTCATTTGTATAAGGGCTATATGTCTGTAAAATCTCTTGGGAGTAAAATTAGTAGTAAAGAAGTAATAGATTAAAATTTTGTGCGTAATAGAGCGGTTTGTGATGAACGGCACTGTTTACGTGCTCATATCTCGTGTACTATGTGTCGTACTGTGAAATAAATCGCAATTTGCGATGTTATGGCATCACTGTATTAGGTTTAGATGGAATACCAAACTGTGGCGAATGAAAATTTGTTCCCGGCCGGGATTCGAACCCGGGATCTCCTGCTTACTAGGCAGACGCGTTGACCACTCCGCCACCGAGGACGCAGTGACCAGCCCGACAGCAGAGGACTCTTCCCTGCGACTCTTATTCCTATACCACAGCGTATTTATTCTATAATGCTCGCAGCCACAATACTGTATTCCCGCATCAGGGAGAACAGACCATGAAGTATCGAGACATAATTCTCGTCAGTAGCCCAGCCTCGGCTTGTATACAATTATATATATTTTTGACTAATTACAGCATTCAAATGAATGAAATAAATTGCAATTTGCGATGTTATGGCATCACTGTATTAGGTTTAGATGGAACGCTGTAATTCGTCAAAAATATATATAATTGTATACAAGCCGAGGCTGGGCTTCTGACGACAATTATGTCTCAAACGTATCTGAAAGTTTAAAAGATGAAAGTTTAACTGATGAGGTAATAACTGCAAATTTTCATTTTATTTGGCTTTGTACCCTAAATTTGCGAATAGTAATGAATTAACATTCTCAGTACTGAAAATTTACAGATTAACGATGAAGATGACACAGTAAGTAGTGTTTCTGTTGAAGGCTTACAAAATCTGAATCGAAAGACTATGCTGGAATTATTTGACGGAACTACGACTTATGAAGGTATAAAAAATGTTCAAATGTTTGTAGAGCTTATGGGACTTAACTATGGGGTTACCAGTCCCTAAACTTACAAACTACTTATGAAATAGCTAACACTAAGGACGGCACAAATATGCCCCAGGGGGGATTCGAACCCCCGACCGTAGTGCCCATGCAGACCGTGACTGGAGCGCCTCAGTCCCCTCGGCCATCGCGGCCGGCTATGAAGGTATAGTTTGTGGCAAGATCAGACACCTCCCATCCCCCCCTCCCCCCACCCGCTCCACCCCTCCCTACAGACCGAAATCCTGGCTTCGCCACTGACAGTGTTTGATTTACATAGTTGTTAGTTAACAACACAACATTCGACCAAAAACTATTGTAATTAAAGCTTTTCAATTTCAAAAACTGCAATTACGAACGTACAAATTTACTCATTTAACGTTTTCCTTATTCATGCTATGAGGTAAATATCTTATTCTTAATGAATATTTAAATAAATAGTTCTAAAACAAACAGTATATTTGCTAAGTGCAGCCGATATTTTTGTACGCCAATTTTTCAATATTTGACATCCGACAAATCGATATTTTTCTTCAAAAATGTTTGTAAAGTTTATGGGACTTAACTGCGAGGTCATCAGTCCCTAAACTCAGAAACTAGTTATAAACTCCCTTACACTAAAGACGGCACAAACATCCCTGCCGGAGGGAGGGATTCGAACCCCTGACGGGAAACGGCCTCACGCATCGCAGTTTAGCGCCTAAATGCACTCGGCCATTCCGCCGCGGCGATATTTTTCTTCGATATATATCGGTCCGATATTAATATTTTTTAAATACCGATATATCGGATTCCACATATTTTTAAAACAACCAACAGCCCTAATCTGGAGCCACATGCAGAGCGACCACGTTTATAAAATCAATAAAAGAAGCACTGAAACATTTATTTGACTACTGCAAATCGATTACGGTCACTGAGTGGCCATCTTCAGTGCTAGAATCGAAACCCTTTGGGCCCACATAGACTAGCAATTGGTATTTTAACATGAGTTGGGTTGGGTTGTTTCGTTGGGATAGGGGGACTAAACTACCGAGGTTATCAGTCCCCCGGAGGGGAGGGGAACGAGAGAGGATAGGAACGGAAGGGAGGGGGAAAGGAAATGCAGTCCGGGAAGTAAGGAAGGAAGGAAGACTGCATTAGCTCGGAGCCCACGCACGTACTCACGAAAGAACCGTGAGCCCCTGGGGGTATTTTAACATGAGAGTGTAACTGTATACAGCCGATGTCAATCATAATAATGTATACAGTTACACTGAGATGGCCGAACCCGGGCCCCTGCGTGGTACTCAGCGACGCTATCGTCTGAGCTACGGAGGCGGGCACTTGATGAAAAAAAGAAAAAACAGCAACACACAATTCGTACAATACTGAGCCGTGTTGGCACGGTACTTAAAGTTATTTCATTTCTTCTGATTCATTCTTTCCCGAGCATAATTTATTTGTGTGGATTGGTATTTTATTGAGTTTCACGTATCTGGTGTCTTTATTTTATTACGGTAGAATTCTGGCCCCTGCTTTGACCCTGGTTTCTATGTGTAAGTATTATGGCGCGTAAGTCACGATCGATTCTCCTTCCTTCCATCAGCGCCCGTGGCGCGTCTGTATGCCGTTCGGCACTTGTTGCTGATAGCTTCTGTTATTTGCCGCGAGTGGGGGATTCATATCGGCAGCGCCTGCGTAAGCTTGAGGGGGGGGGGGGGGATCTAAGTCGGCGAGCGAGAAACGCCTGCCTCGTGGAGTGGTGTCCGGACACTTGCCACGCCGGACACTTGCCACGCCGGACTTTTGCCACACTTCTACCTGCTCCGAAGGGTCGGGTGCCGCTGTCTCCTCCTCCTCCTCCTCCTCCTCCACCCCTAACATCCGGCTCAGGAATTTCCGTGCACGGTGTCCAGGCCTGCACACTTGTCACACTGCACACTGGTCACTAGTACACACATTACATTACGAGTTTCGTAAGTTGTGCTTCTTCTTTCTGTTCTATTGCACATCATAGCAATTATAGCTTTTCCCTTCGAAAACTAGGTTGCTTGCTCTGCGACTCTGTGGATAGCAAACCTAAAAAATCTAGAACAGTGTACGTTACAAAGATTGCACTCTATATTACTTCAGTTTCTCATATGAAACATTTTGAAATTGTATGTCGACTTTAAGTGACCTGTAAAATACAGATGCTCTTACCTTGTTTAGTCAACGTATTTGCGGTCACTGATTTGAACATTAGCCCACTACACTTTTTTAACAAACTAGCTGAAAACCCAGCGTTGCGCGGATATTTATTTATTTATTTATTTATTTATTCCTGCCTTGAGTTATTACTTCTCCTATCCTCTCTCTGTCCATCTCCCTTTTTCTAACATGATGTATTTTTTTATGGTTCCGGACATAGGTCAGCAAAAACAGAATCCTTGTTGGATCCCTCTGTCAATTACTCAATTCTCATATCCAAGATGTCAAATTTAAGTAGAAGCCATTGTCTTAAACGATGAATGTTCATAAAGTTAAATTAATTTATTCTGTACTCCAGAACGATGTAAATTCAATGTTAGATTGTGTTTGGCGTAAACTTCTGGAAACACTTCTATCGTTGATATGAGAAATGGTAATAACACCGCCATGCATTGGTTCCGTGACGTAGTACTAAACTGTTTATCTCTCACAGTTAGTGTATGCTGAAGTATTAGTATGTTACAGTGTAGCACTGGGGACAATGTAGTTATTCTGTATGCAATGCTCCCTATTATCGAAAACTCGACGAATGCTGAAAGCCTGGTAATTCAGTCAACAGAGCGGTTCATGTCTGTTTAAATAAGACGTCATGGTGGTATTAATGTGCGATAAAGTAAGTCTGAGTAATCGTTGAAGGAATGGCGTCAGGTGATCGTCTCTTCCATTAAATACAGTATTTCCAGTGAATTGTCTTGACTGTGTTAGCAGCATCGGCCACTGTTTCAGCTAATAAATTTCCCCACGTCCTTCAATGATTATTTCGTAAAGCACGAAGTTGAAATCGACCTTGTGTAGTAGAACTATATATCAGAAGTCGGATTATAACTAGATGCCATTGTATCTGCAAAAGAAGACGTCCTTCTCTATCTTAATGTAGTCCGCACAAAAAGTAAGTAATTTCACATTTTAATCACAATATTGTACCGAACAATTATGAAAGCAGAGGCGTTTCTGATGAGTTTGTCGCTCGCGTGTGTATATTATCTCTAGTGGCAGGCAGAGAGCAGAAATATCTCTGGAGTGAGCTTCCAGATGCGCAGAACAGATTTTGTATTCTCAAAATTAAGGTGCAAATGTCACATGATATTGGGAAAAATCTACTAATCGCTGACTTTATCTTGGTCCCTTTTTGTTCGATTAATGGACCTTTTAGCGACGCTTCCTCAACTTTGTTGTTGCTTCTATGACACATTTATTTACGTATTATTTCATGTTATGTGGTTGCTCTGCAAAAAGGAGGTGGGTCTTCTTCGCAAACAATGCGGTACAAACTAATCGTAATAGCAAATAAATGTGTGGGAAAAGTGGATTTGTCTCAATATCACGTGGTAATTCCAGCTTAATGTTGAGAACATGCACAGAATTCAATGCTCACTCCATAGATATTTCTACTATATATACAATTTAGTGTTTATACCCATCAAAAGATGCACTTTTATTTCCATGACATTGCAAAACATATGGGATACAGCTAGGAAGAACAAAATTTTTGTGTTCTACCTGGAATAAATTTTAATTGGAGAGGCAGCGGTTTATTATGTTAACGTTGGCAACGAAATATTCGCTTTAGGGGGATCATTAATTTACTGATTGGAATAAAATTATTTATTTCATTAGCTACACAAAGAATTATTCCCCTCATTGTACGTGACTGATTTTTCAAAAAGGATTCAACATCAATACATTACACCGCTGCCGTAAGGAAAATCGTAGCCCTTGTTTCAGTGTATTACACCTTAGTTATGCGCATATAAAAAGTAGCATCACCAGTTATTAGTTATTTGGTGTACTATGTAACAGCGCCTCCATCGGATGTTTGCTACACTACGCAGCAATTCAAGCGTAACATACACTAGAAACTATAAATTACATCTTCCCTTCCCCTGATCCGATTTTGATGAAACGAAGCTTATATGTTGCCCCAAGGTACTCTCAGTTGACCTACGAAACCCCATGAAAGTTCGTATAGTACTCTTGGAGATTTGCTGTACTACACCATACTTACAAGCATAATATACATAAAAACTTCAAATTACAATTTCCCTTCCCATCCTTACCCAAACAATCTGACCGTAAGCTCCGCCTCTAATGACCACATTGTCGACGGGCCGTTAAATGCTAATATTCCCTCCTTCTTTCCTGACTAAAATCAATATTTCTTGTGACTTGTCCAGGATATAATATGAATATTTTCTGTGGAGAGCCCATGCCTTAGCAAGCGATAGAAAGCTGTCCGTGTGAGAAACTTAGAGATTTCAAATACACTCCACAGTATTGAGTAGATTGCCCTGTAATATAGTAATCATTATAGAAAATGCATGTCCCACTGCAAACCGCAGGCTCTTAGTTAAAAAGCCAGATCTGTCGGAAATAAGGGGTATTCGTCGGATGTACTGTTTCATTCTCTTCCTTTCCTTGTAGCTCTATAGATGTCTATTGCTTCTTCCTACAGCGCTTTGCGCTTCACAATTAAAAGTTGCTTCAAAGTTTTCAACAGCACTCTCAGCTTTCAGGAATTTCCTCAGGCTCACTGGAATACAGAAGTTTCTTGGCAGTAAATAAGAAATGTAATAAAACGTAATGCCTGATGTGAAAAGTTTTGATCCATCGCAGTATATATTGACGATGTCTGTGTAAAGACAGGAATTAGTGATCATGATATCGTCATAGTGTCGATGGTCACCAAAGTTCATAAACCAATCAAGACGGCTAGGAGTGTGTTTTTGTTGGGAAGAGCCGATAAGCAATTGTTAGGATTGCACTTAGAAAATGAATGGGCATCGTTTAGTTCCGGTATTATGGATGTTGAGGAATTGTGGACTAAATTTAAGTGCATTGTACATAAAGGGTTAGAGAAATATGTACCTGTAAAGTCGATTAAGGACGGAAAAGATCCACCTTGGTATAATAATAATGTGAGAAAGCTACTGAGAAAGCAAAGTCTTGCAGTCGATGCGCGAAGATCGATGCGCGAAGCATGCAATAATTACCACACCCATACCTTAGCAAAAGATCTTTCCGAGAACCCGAAAAAATTCTGGTCCTATGTGAAATCGATAAGCGGGTCAAAGCCCACTATCCAGTCACTCGATCGCCGGCCGCGGTGGCCGAGGTGACTGAGGCGCTCCAGTCACGGTCAGCACGGCCACTACGGTCGGGGGTTCGAATCCCCCCTCGGGCATGGATATTTGTGCCGTCCTAGTTCGTAAGTAGTTCATAAGTAGTTTGTAAGTATAGGGACTGATGACCCCGTAGTTAAGTCCCATAAGCTTAACAAACATTTTTGGTTTTTGAACCAGTCACTCGATCATTCCGGGGCAGTAATAGAAGAAAGCAAACGGAAAGCTGAAGTTCTAAATTTAACCTTTAAGAAATCTTTCACGCAAAAGGACCGCACAAATGTACCATCATTTGATCAACGTACTAATTCTGAAATGGAGGATATAGTAATAGGTATTTCCGGTGTAGGGAAGCAGCTGAGAGAGCTAAATACGAAAAAGTCTGCTGGTCCAGATGGAATACCAGTTCGGTTTTACAAAGACTATTCTGCGGCATTAGCCCCTTACTTAGCTTGCATTTATCGCGAATATTTAATTCAGCGCAAAGTTCCAAGTGACTGGAAAAAAGCGCAGGTGACTCCCGTTTATAAGAAAGGAAATAGAACTGACCCCGATAATCGTTAACATCAGTTTCCTGTAGAATTTTGGAGCGTATTCTCAGTTCGAATATAGTAAATTTCCTTGAAACGGAAAAGCTTCTTTCCGTGAATCAGCACGGGTTTAGGAAACGTTCATGTGAAACTCAGCTTGTCCTTTTCTCACATGACATCTTGCGAGGTATGGATGAAGGGCAACCGACGGTTTGTGTTTTTCTCGACTTCAAAAAGGCGTTTGGCCCGGTGCCACAATGCAGACTGCTAACAAGATACGAGGTTATGGAATAGGTACACAGATTTGTGACTGGCTGGAAGAGTTCCTAAGTAATAGAACGCAGTACGTTGTTCTCGACGGCGCGTGTTCATCAGAGACGAGTGTATCGTCAGGCGTGTCCCAGGGGAGTGTGATAGGACCGCTATTATTTTCTATCTATATAAATGATCTGATGGACAGAGTAAGTAGTAATTTGCGGCTGTTTGCTGATGATGCTGTGGTGTATGGGAGGGTGTCGTCTGTAACTGACTGTAATAGCATACAGGATGACTTAGACAAAATTTCTAGTTGGTGCAAAGAATGGCAGCTAGCTCTCAAAGTAAAATAAATAAATCAAAATAAAATAAAAAAATAAAAAATGTAAGGTGATGCCCATAAGTAGGAAAAACAAACCAATAATGTTCGAATACAGCATTAGGTAGTGGGCTTCTTGATGGAGACGCGTCGTTCAAATATCTAGGCGTAACATTGCAGAGCGATATGAAATGGAACGAACATTTTAGGGCAGTTATGAGTAAGGCGGACAGACGACTTCGGTTTATTGGGAGAATTTTGGGACGATGTACTTCATCTGTAAAGGAGACCGCGTAGAAAACGCTTGTACGATCACGTCTTGAGTATTACTCAAGTGTTTGGGACCCGCAGCAGATCAGTTTAAAGGAAGACATAGAAACAGTTCAGATGCGAGCAGCTAGGTTTGTTACTGGTGGGTTTGACCAATGCGCGAGTGCCATAGAAATGATCTGGGAACTCAGTTTGGGATCGCTGGAGGAAAGACGACGTTCTTTTCGTGAATTTCTGTTGAGGAAATTTAGAGGGCCGGAATTAGAAGCTGAGTGTAGCACGATCTTGCTGCCACCTACTTACATTTCACGTAGTAATCACAAAGACAAGAGAAATTAGGGCTCGTATGGAGGCATATCGGCATTCTTTTTTTCCTTGTTCTATTTGGGAGTAGAATAGGAAAGGAAATGCCTAGTAGTGGTACAGTGTACCCTCCGCCTCGCACCTTACAATGGATTGCGGAGTATTTATGTAGATGTAGATCTCACATTTACTGATTTATATTTTGTACAATTGTATAATTTTTCAGGTATATATTCATTTGTATAAATGCTGTATGTCTGAAAAATCTGTTGCGAATGTAAATAATAGTAAAGAAGTAATAGATTGCGTGCGTGATGGGATGGTTTGCCATGAACGTTACTGTTTATGTGCTCATAGATCATGAACTACGTGTCGTACTGTGAAAAAATTTAGAAGCTTCATTAAACTATATGCGTGTATACTGTCTTCAAAATTTCCAGAGGCTACAATATTTAGTGTAGAAATTATAAATTGTGACGACATACCGAATGCCGTAATTTTAGTCCACGAACAGTGGAAAAGTAGTAAGCGAGAAACTTTTTTACTTTCATTATTTTGCTATGGTTGTCAGCGAGAATAAGCTCAATAAAGGTTTGAAATTATGTTTAAATTTGGTTTCAAGTTGCTAAGTACTGTCATTCTCATACAGTGTGTGAATAAAGTCTCGTCGCATTATGTGGCAGTTTCTTGCAACTATATTGTTTATGACGTATCTCCTGAACCATGTGTCGTATGTTGTTCTTACCCAGACAGCATTGTTACCTCATGGTAAGGAATATGTGCACCAAATTCCGTTGATATCGCCCAGTGTTTTAGGAGAAGATGTGCAACACTGTCGTTAGATGCAGCAGTTTTTCGCGCATCTCATTATTTATGAAGTCATATCTCGTGAACTATGTGTTGAAACAAACATGATCCTAACACTTAGGCGCGGCGACCGTCCTCATGGATCTAAGCTTACGTGTACAAAATTTCATAATCATTGAAAGAAAACTGTAGAATTGTATACAATACGTACATATAAACAAATATACGGAGTCTCTGCTTTAAATATAAAGAGATATCGGATTTTAGAGAGTAAATTAATGTAGACTGTGTCGTTAGTTATATCAATATTATTTCGCAATAGCGAATTTTTCTTAGCGTCACTGTATGAGGTAGGCTGTTATACCAAATTGTAACATATGAAAATTTGTGGCGGGCCGGGACTGAAACCCGGGTTTCGCGCTTTTCACGAGTGGTCGCCTTAACCACTAGGCTACCCGAGCACGACTCCAGGACTGTCCCAAACTTCCATATGCCTCACTGACTGCTCATATGAGTTAACTACATTCATCCCTTAGCACTGGCAGCTTAATCTGTATTCCCGCACCAGGGAGAATGAAAACCACGAGGCATTAACCTACGATGTTGTCGTCATTGCCTTGCTTAGGCATCTGTTAAATAATTGTATGGTGTCGAATTACAATGTTGATATTTTTATCAATATTATTTCGCAATAGCGAAGTTTTCTTAGCGTCACTGTATAAGGTATCGATGTTATACCAAATTGTGACATGTGACATATGTCACAATTTGGTGTAACATCCATAGCTTATATAGAGTGACGCTAAGAAAAATTCGCTATTGCGAAATAATATTGATAAAAATATCAACACTTTAATTCGTCACCATACAGTTATGTGTCGTTAGTCTTTACTTTCTTTCTTTTCTTTTTTCATTACCATTGCTTTTACGTCGTTCCTTTCTTGTTCATGCTCATAGCGATGGGCTGTTTCTCTCGCAATCGTAGCCTTGCTGTCGATCGCGCAGTTACTGCCCGTCGAAGTTTCGAGTCCTCCCTCGGACTTGTGTGTGTGTGTGTGTGTGTGTGTGTGTGTGTGTGTGTGTGTGTGCGTGTGTGTTTTGTCCTTAGGTTACTTTAAGTTATTTCCAGTAATTTTTAAGCCTAGGGACTGATAACCGCAGTCGTTAACTTCCATAGACTTTATAACATATGAACATTTTCAATTTTCAGTAATGGAGTAGTGGATCTATTTTTATGCTTGGGAGAACTAATTACATACTGAAACAGATGACGATATTGCTTTTGTTTCCCAGAAGTTGTAAATAAATATTTCGATCTCGGGATATTTAAAAGAAGCTCTATATTTCTCCAAGATGTCGAAGAAGTAAGTTATATAGAACGTGGCTTGAAAGCGGGCTGTAGGAGGTGGACGGGCGGGCGTCCCTTGCCTGGGGGGAAGGGGGGAGGCTTGCCTGAGGGACGGCTAATCCAGCTACCTGTCGAAGGGTCAGGTGTGGCAAAAGTCCGGCGTGGCAAGTGTCCGGGATCCCGTGGAGTGGCCGCGAACCGCAATGATATCTAGCGCGCTTACGCGAGGGACGAGTTCTGCCCCGATTGAGGACGTGAACGGTCGACAGCCGGTTTGCTAGTTGCCCACTGGGGGTCTGGACTCTGTGACTGTTGAGTGGTGACAGTCGGCTGTGGCCTGGTATGTACGCTTCGGATGTTTAGTTCCTAGGTTCCTAGTTGGAATTAGTCACCACCTGTCATCGGGGGGAGGGGGGGGGACCGAGTCATGTGTTCTGTTTAGTGCCGCTCACATCATTACCAAGTGGAGCTGCTTTAGCTGTCGACACTTACGAAGTGACTAAGTCCGGCACCTTTCGAGATAAGTGCCGTTCTTCTGGTGACTCCGCTGCGCCTGAGATGGCGTCTGTGCTTATCAGGTCATGCTGCCTTAAGATCTGAGTGTAGCTGTTGGTTGCTATAGCTACACTAGATATTCTCAGCCCCTCCCCATCATTTTTCTTGTTAAGGCGTTTCCGTTGTGTTTGTCTCGCTGAGTAGGCTTGTTGGCTGAACCCCCAGCAGTTGGCACTGCCTAATGTCTGTGACTTGTTTGATTCGCATTTTTTATTATATAATAAATTTTATACTCCAGCAAGTGGTGACTGTCTCTGGTAAACCTGTCTAGTCGCTCATATCCCGTTATCCTTTAAGTAATCAAACATTTTTTTTCTTTTAAGGTACAACCTAATCCCCCTCCCCACCCCCCACCACTGTCAAATACAATTCGGAGGATACCATATTCAATAATTCGACACTTTTAGATGATGACAATGAGTGTAAAATACAGTTCATGTTCCACAGAACCTTAAAATGATAAAAAATGTTGAAATGTTTGTTAAGCTTAAGGGAACTATACTAAAGACGACACAAACATCCATGCGCATCGTAGCATAGCGCCTCAATGTGCTTGGCCACTCAGCCGCGGCTTTAAAATTATAGATGCAACTTTAACGCGAGTATTAAGCTGTGTATTGAGTTTTGTGAGAAGATGTTAGCGGTACTTGTTAAATGTTGTGGTTGTTGCTAGTATGGACCTGTCTGTTCAGAGTGACTGATCCCGACTTCTCAACACTTAAGTGCAGATAGAGAGAATCATTCTAAGTATTGTCAAAATTCGAGATTGGCGGTTATAGACTGGAATTGGAGGACTGTCGTAAATACAATGTGCCATACTTTCTATAGCAGTAATTTTCGCTACATGGGGTAAAAATGTTTGTGGTAGATTAAGGAAGTCGTCGCTATTGCTCTGTCACTGGGATTATAGTTGTATGGAAGTCTGCCCGTTTAATACTTTTAAGTGCGAAAATTGAGTTGTGCGTCGCGGATTTTACTTCCGTAATAGCGTGAGGAGGGGGAAACTGAAGGGGGGGAGGAGGGAAAAGGAAGGGAGGGGGAGGGGAGAAATGTGACGAGAGGGGACGGGATAGTGCAGGGGATGGGGGGGGGGAGGGGCTTGTGGTGCTGACATCTAGTGGTGAAAATTATCAGTCGTTCCTGCCGAAGAAAATTGTGGGTTATTGCCAATAACTATCAAGAGAAATACAAAAATCAAATTTCCTCGTAGACTCTATCTTGAATTACGTCATATGGAAAGGGGTAGGAGGAGCCGTCATTCTTTGGTTTCCCAGGAGGTCATTTTGTTCCGGAAGTGACATCTTCATGCCGTCATCTTGAGGACGTCATTCAGACGTTACCATCTCGGTGTCCAGGTGGCCGAAGAGGGAGAGGGCATCTGGGAACACTGTAGGGGCGTAGTACCCCCTTTGGTCCTATAATCAATGGGTGGTCTGCGCTGCCAGTACACTAGCAGAATGATTACTGCAAAATTTTTGCTACTTTTGTGTGTCTGTACTTCATTGTTACAGGCATATTATTTGCTGACTTTTGGTAGGTTTTTATAGTTAGACGGTTCGTAGTAACATTCGTGATTCTTTTTGCGATATCTATAAGAACGTCGTCATAGAGTTGGAATAGATGGGTAGCAGATATATTTATCTTCGATTGTGTAGTACAGTGCTTCAAAGTGATTATGGAAAACACAAGATTCAGCATACACCCTGATCAAGATTATATGGCTAATATTCTGTAATTCGAATGCCTACTACCAACTGATAACTGAGCATAACACTGGACTCGCTTTCGGGAGGGCGACAGTGGTTCCCGTCACGGTCGATTTCCCTCCCCATCCTTAACCAAAAATAGCGCCCCGCCTCTAATACCGCGCTGTCGACGGGACATTAAAACTATTAATCTTCCTTCTCTCTCATAGCAGCTGATTGTGGTCTGGGTTACAAAATGTGTCACGGACCAGTGGACTAAATGGGTAATACATATTCAGCAAGTAGCGTAGATTGTTGTCTGTCCTTGAAGAAGCATTTCATGAAAATCCTAAATCTTCCCCGTACATTCAAGTGGATGGTCTAAAGGTCGTTGTGAACCGGTTTTGTTTGGGATATTGTCTTCCACCAGAGCATTTACGTACAGTAACACAAGGTAACACTGATGAGTTTCTGCAGATTCTGCAGACTTACAAGTGAGACTACTAGTCATATGATTAATCGATACTAGAGTACGACAGAAAAATAATTTGCAGCCGAAACCGAAACTAATGTAATTAAGTTAAAATTTCGTTAAATTTACATTATAGCACAAATCATTAGTTATCCCACATTTTGCCCGGGCACCCCTCCCCCTGTACTAAGCCTTCTTCAGTGCGTGTAATCCTAACCACGAGTTCGTAGAAGATGACATGGGAAGCGCACAGGTTTACTGTAAACTTGGCTACTACGAAATGGTAGATGATGGACATAACTACAACAATACAAAATACGCAGAAAGTAGTAATTTACTTTCTTTCATAAGGATTTTCTTTATGGGACTTAACTACGGTGTCATCAGTCCCTAAACTTTCAAACTACTTATGAACTACTTACGAACTAGGACGACACAAATATCCATGCCGAGGGGAGATTCGAACCCCCGACCGTAGTGGCCGTGCAGACCGTGACTGGAGCGCCTCAGTCCCCTCGACCACCGCGGCCGGCTCTTTCATAAGTAGTCTTTACAATTTGCTTATTGGGAGAGCTAGCTTTAAAACTCCATCTTCACTTCCGTTTTCGCAATCGACAAGCAAATTTACATTTCTCCTTTTTGACATTCCTAATTATATAATGCATATAAGTTACAGTCAGTAAATCAACTTCAGTCAGAGCTGCAGAAAGTATTTCGAAAAATAACATCAAATTTCCGACACAATTGGACTGTCAGTGTAAATTTATACAAATTTAACAGGAAAAGCTGTGTACCACATGATTAATGTTTCCTAAACCCATATTGGTTATTTAAAAATGCCCCTTTCCAAGCAAACACGTTAATAAAACTTTTTCAGTATAACAATACAATAACCGGTTCCAATAATACTGATTAAGTTGAGGTGTTAATAATAAAGCATAACAATATCACTATAATATACGAATGCGTTATGTAGTGATTAACAACAAAATACAATTTTACGCGCGATGAAAGACAACTTGTAGTTGAGCGGCGGCGCCATCAATTGCGGTAAAGCGTTATTGTTGACTCAATCAATCCGAACGCATGATCACGAAAGCTAGTTTTGAACAAGCCGAAGTTTCGGTTGATTTCTAGTCGAAACCAATATTTTGGCCGAAACCTAATACTCGGTCAGTCCTTAACTGATACGAATATTTACTGCCCTATAGCACAGAGTTGACTTGGAAGTACATAATGTATTGGCTAGTTTTTACTGATTATTATTCCCAACGATTACAGACTGACAAATATTACACTGTTACAGTGGGCAGAACATTTAGTGTCAAATGATTAAGCACTGAAACTCAATGGTAGAATTAAAAATTCGTGACGGATGCAGAATTATATTTCTTTCCGAATAGAGTTCGAATTCCAGGGTAGTTGCTTTAGGATGGCTGAGCCGTACAGGCTCTGTTTTCGTCATTTTTCCAATTCTGTGCACTGGCGTCAGTTACCACTCCCTCGTATTCACTTCATTACTGCACCGCAGATGGCGCGTCTAGTTTTTCATTCGTCACTTGTGTCGCGGATAGCGCTAGTTGTCCCGATTGGCGACTGTATCTCTCGGCGCGTGCGGAAGGTGGATTCAGAGTCTAACATACGGTTCACGAAACTCCCAGGAAATTTTTGCAACCTCGCGACTGCAGCGATGCCAAGCGGCTGGGTAGTAAAAACATACCGCGAAACAATTGACTAATGAATGTATATTTGGAGTGAAGGAGCACATTCAAAATACCTCCGTATTTACGAGCTTTTGTAACGCCACAAATTGTAGCAACTATAAAAATTGTATTTCAGAAATCTCTCATTTGCAAAGGATGCTCAGAAGTAATGGAATAATGTTACGAATAACAAGTGGCGGTTAGTTATACTTTTAGGCATAGAAGTAAATCTTTAACAAGTCATTCACATCCAAATTTCTGCTTTTAATCAGAATCACAAATACTCGACCACTATTTCCTAATATTACTACTGTATAAAAGTAATATCTGAATGCTTCAGTAGAGCCTGCTTAGTTTCGCACCTCACTTTCACGAAAATTATAAAGCCTGTATATCAACATATTTTGCCAGTCACCTACTAATTTTTAAAGTGAATGCGTGGATGCAAATAAATAATTTGTCGATATGTAAACTGTTAATAGTAGCACGTGACATTCTTGAAGATATTCAGTTTGATACCTACCAAGTAGGCACAGAAGCAAGGACAAGGTGAAAAGAGGGTTTAAATGCGATGTAGGGTCTAGTCTCCTACAATATAAGTATCATGTGAAGTTTTGAAAATATTACACTGGCCGAAGTCCGCTAAAACAAAACTCATACAACATGTTAGTACGCAACGAGAATGCGACCATAATCATAATCAGTTACTCTTATACTTGAGCACATGAGATTGCGATTTATTTCTGCTTTCAAAAGTTTTTTGGACGATATGATTACGACTCAGGTATTGTGAACTGCGTGAATTACACTACACTGCCAATTTGTCATTACAGACTGTCATTAACAGAAGCGGTGATATTACTTTAATAATGTTTTCATATTTGTATTAGAAACTTCATAATAACGTTCAGTGACTCTCAAATCTGAAAGTAACAGCATTGAAAACGGCAACTTCTCAGTTTGGGTCACACCGTTCCTCTGTTATTCCCTACTGACCGCTTGGAACGCTAGTATCGCTTCAGTTGCATTTTTGCTCTAGAGAGTTTCGCGACTGTCTGTGATAGACTGTGGTGTTCTGCCCCGACCATGGAAACGGCGAGTACGTCTGCGATCGAGGAAGTAGACGGCTGGCCGGTGGTGAGTCGCCCGACTCGCGTTGTTGTTGTTGTTGTGATAGTTTGCCGCGGGATTGGCTCTGCGGACCTTCACTAGTCACAATCGGCTGTGGACTTGTATGTACGCATCGGGTGCGAGTTCCTTGTTGGAATTGGTCGCGCCTGGAGTAAAGTTCCGTCTTCCGTGCCTGCCGTGTTTTGGAAACGCAGAGTAAAGTTTTGAGTCGATCCCAACTCACACCATTACAAAGTGGACCTGTTTTAGCCATCGACATATATGAATTGGTTCTGTTCGATGTCAGCACCTGTCAAGTGCTGTTCTCGTGGTGACTGCGCTGCGCTTGTGATGACGTCTGTGCGTACCAGGAACTGCTGCCTTAAGACCTGAGTGTTGCTGTTACAAGGTCCCTTCTCCCTACCTAGACTTTTTGGTTCCTGTCCTTCATGTTCTCTTTCATGGATTTTCCATTGTTTGTCTCGTTGTGTAGACTATACAAACATTTGAACATTTTTTTTTTTTTTCTGCGCGGTGTTTCCTGTTCACCCGAAGTTGTAATTTTGACAGTTCTATTCAAATAACTTTCATTTCATCTCCTCTGTTCTGTCCGTTTCTTCCTCCTTTGGTCCTTACTTTTTTCCGCCGTCGTTACCGAGCCGGTAGTGTTTAAGTCTGTATTCAGATTTAATTGGCCATTCCCGTTGCGAGTGGTGTGGGATGTTGGTTAAAAAAGGAAAAGTATTTTATTATTTGATCGTTGTCCAGGCACTGGCGCTGTTTGTTTAGATGTGTATTACTCAAAATTGCTTGTATACTTGATTCAACTCCATTTGGTGCTTTAATTTACTTAATATAATTGCAAACTTGCTCAGTCACATTTACTGTTAATTCTTATGCTTCTTTGTGGTTTTTTTTTAATTTTTTTATTTCTTTATTTTGTGTTTATTTTATTTATTGGTGATTTTGAATCTAGCTCAGTCCTTGTAAGTTCTGAGAGTTTTGTTTAGCCTAAAATTTCTGATTGGAGCCTCGATGTCTAGTTTAATTTACTCATTTTAAGTTACTGAAAATTACTTACTGTCCCCTTTTACAAGAAAAATTTTCTGACTCTTTCCTGTTAATACTGTCTATGGATAATAAGTTTCAAGTCTCCAGGAAGATATGACTAACTTTTGTAAACCCGCCTAGCCGCCTACGTTTCATTATTCTTCAAGTGTCTTCGTGTATGATACAGCGATAAATCTCTGCTCAGATGCAGATGGTGAGAGTTGAGACTTGATTAAATCCATCTTGGTTTGACACGATAGTGTGGTTGTGGATACTGGGTACCAGCAATGGGGTAGTAGTGTTCACAAACCATTGACAGGCCTCAACTCAGGGTGGTCAAGAAACCACCGTCGCAACAGCGGAGGACAGCTGGCGGCTGCCAGCAGATGCGCAGTCTGGTTGCAGCGATTCGTATGCACCAGCAGACCCTCTGGGGTAGTTATCCGCCCAATACATCGATCGTATCTGCGATGACAATACGGCACACATTCTCACGTGCCGGCTATTGGAAACGACGTCTACTGCATCTCTCGACTGTCACGTCGGCTCATAAATGGAAATGACTGGCCAGATGCGACGAGCATGACAATTTCGATCTCGAACCTGAAAAAGAGACCGTTATTTTGCCCGAAACGTAACAGCTTCTGCTCCGTTACAGGGAAAAGGCGAACGCACACCGACAAGCTTGCTTGTGTGTGTGTGTGTGTGTGTGTGTGTGTGTGTGTGTGTGTGTGTGTGTGTCTGTGTGTGTTTGCGAGCACGCGCGAGCGCGTATGCGCGTACTATGTAGCTTAAAAAGTGGATTGTACACTCGCTACGAAACAGATGTATTACATCCATCGGACGTTTGATATCTCGCGAAGAGATCATGAGGAAAAATCCAGAGAGATTAGAGCCCACACAGAGGCATACCGACAATATTTCCGCGAACAATACATGACTGATATAGGAGGGAGAACCGATAGTGGTACTCAAAGTACCCTCCGCCACGCACCGTCGGGTGGCTTGCGGAGTATGGATGTAGATTTTGTTCAATTTGCATACGCATTCTCTCTCTCTCTCTCTCTCTCTCTCTCTCTCTCTCTCTCTCTCTCTCTCTCTCTCTCTCTCTCTCGTTACGCAATCTAATTTACAGATGAAGTACATCTTCCCAAAATTCCCTCAATAAACCAAAGTCGGTTGTCCGCCTTCCTCACAACCCTGTCCTTACCTGTCCGTTCCATTTCATATCCCTCTGCGATGTTACGCCTATGTATTTGAACGACGCGACAGCATCAAGAAGCTCACTACTAATGCTGTATTCAAACATTATGGGATTGTTTTTCTACTCATGTGCATCACCTTACATTTTTCTACATTGAGAGCTAGCTGCCATTCTTCACACCAACTAGAAACTTTGTCTAAGTCATCCTGTATGCTATTACAGTCAGTTAAAGCCGACATCCTCCCATATACCACAGCATCACAAGCAGCCGCAAATTACAAGTTACTTTGTCCATCAGATCATTTATATAGATAGAAAATAATAGCGGTCCTATCACACTCCTCTGGGGCACGTCTAACAATACACTCGTCTCTGATGAACAGTCGCCGTCGAGAACAACGTACTGCGTTTTATTACTTAGAAAGTCTTCCAGCCAGTCACAAATCTGTAAACCTATTCCATAAGCTCGTATCTTCGTTAGCAATCTGTAGGGTGGCACCGCGTCAAACGCCTTTTTGAAGTCGAGAAAAACACAATCCGCCTGTTGCCCTTCGTCCAAGGCTCGCAAGATGTGAGAAAAGGACAAGCTGAGTTTCACATGAACGATGTTTCCTAAACCCGTGCTGATTCATAGAAAGAAGCTTATGCGTCTAACGAAAATTTACTATATTCGAGCTGCGAATATGCTCTACAATTCTACTGGAAACTGATGTCACCGATATTGGCGTGTAATTATGTGGGTCAGTTCTCTTTCCTTTCTTATAAACGGAAGTAACCTGCGTTTTTTTTCCAACCACTAGGAACTTTGCGCTGACTTAAAGATTCGCGATAAATGCAAGATAAGTAAGGGGCCAATGCCGCAGAATGTTCTTTGTAAAACCGAACTGGTATTCCATCCGGACCTGCAGACTTTCTCGTATTTAGCTCTCTCAGCTACACCGGAAATACCTATTACTATGTCCTCCATTTCGGAATTAGTACGTTATTCAAATGATGGTACATTTGTGCGTTCCTCTTGCGTGAAAGATTTCCTACAGGTTACATTTAAAACTTCAGCTTTCCGTTTGCTTTCTTCTATTACTGCCCCGGAATGATCAACGAGTGGGTTTTGACCTGCTTATCGATTTTTCATAGGAACGATTGCCTGTCCTCGTTTTTCTTTTTCTTTCTTTTTAGCCGAAAGTACAACAGCTTTTGTTTTCTCAGTAGCGTTCTAATATTACGCTTATACCAAGGTGGATCCTTTACATCCTTAATCGACTTGATAGGCACATATTTCTCTAACACTTTACTTCCAGTGCATTTAAATTTAGTACAAAATTCCTCTACATCCGTTGTATCGAAACTAAACGATGTCCATTCATTTTCCAATTGCTTATCGGCAGTTTTTAACAAAAACACGCTCCTAGCCTTCTTGGTCGGTTTATTAACTTTGGTCACCATCGACGCTATGACGATAGCATGATCACAAATTCCACAGACATCGTTAATAAAGTCGGGTCTGTTTGTATCTATAAGGTCTAAAATATTTCCATTGAGTGTGGGCTGTCGGTTTAACTGCTCAAGACAGTTTCCGGAGAACGTGTCCAATAGAAGTTCGTAAGACTGCTTCTCTGTACCGCCTGATATGAAACTTGAGATGTTCCAGCCTATACTCTTGACTAGGTTGTCTCCCCCGACTAATATTGCATGGCCTGCATACCTACGCACTACCTGGCGTAGATCTTCCTTGAATGACTCTAAAATGCTAGCACACTGTGAGGCCAGAAAAAATACCCAACTGTCATCTTTACTTCTCTTCTCCGGGAAAGTAATAGAATAAAACAAACCGAAACAGGAAGTTCTAAATTGAACCTTTAAGTAATCTTTTGACCAACATACCGACTTCGAAATGGAGAACGTTGTAATGGTTATTTGCGGTTAAGAAAAGCAGCTGAGAGAGCTAAATACAAAAAAGTGTCCTAGTCCGGATGGAATACCATTTCGGTTTTACCAACAGTCTTCTGCGTCATTGGCCCCTTACTTAGCTTGCAGTTATCGCGAATCTTTAATTCAGCGCATAGTTCCTAATGATTGAAAAAAAAAAAGCGCAGGTGACTCCCGTTTATAAGAAAGGAAAGAGAACTGACGTTCACAATTACAGGCCAATATCGTTGACATCAGTTTCATGTAGAATTTTGGAGCATACTCTCAGTTCGAATATAGTAAATTTCCTTGAGACGGAAGAGCTTCTTTCTATGAATCAGCGTCGGTCGCAGTGGCCGAGCGGTCTGTGACGCACCAGTCACAGTCTGCACGGCCGCTACGGTCGGGGGGTTCGAATCCCGCATCGGGCATGAATGTGTGTGTCGTCTTTAGTACAAGGTAGTAAGTAGTTTGTAAGTTTAGGTTTAGTTCACGTGAAACTCAGCTTGCTCTTTTCTCACATGACATCTTGCGGGCCATGGATGAAGGGCAACAGGCAGATTGTGTTTTTCTCGATTTCAAAAAGGCGTTTGACGCGGTGCCACACTGTAGACTGCTAACGAAGATACGAGCTTATGGAATAAGTTCACAGATTTGTGACTGGCTTGAGAACTTATTAGGTAATAGAACGCAGTACGTTGTTCTCGATGACGAATGTTCATCAGAGACGAGCAGCACTACCGCTTCAATGAGTTGTTCGTCATTATCATCCCTATTATCATTATTATTATGAGTTTGTAACAACAGTATCTAACTTTGCTCATATTTCTGTACCATAACAGATACGAGAAAGCATGCAAATGATTCATCTTCTACATTAATACCATATTCACGAAGAAGGATTCTTCGTAACTTCATCTCAACTAATCGCAATACATTACCAGGATTGATTAGCAATCTCCGCCCCATCTGACGCTTCAGCACACAAATAACATCACAAAACGCAACTTCGGAGGCACACTGCACCGTCCCTACTGGCGAACCGACAGGTCAAAGTGCAATGCGGCATGGCACACGCAGAGGCCTCTAACGTACGACTGCAGAGTTTTGCAGATGCGGGAATATCACTAGTGCAATAAGGGATCTTTACATTATCTCTCATACGATTTTGGCGTATATGTGTTTGTACGAGCTCAAGTTCTTTCCTTGTTAGTACTGTCCTAGTTATATAGTCGTAGCTGCCTAGTAACTGACGAGTTCTGAATAGTAACTGACGAGTTCTCACTAGTAACTGACGAGTTCTCACTAGTAACTGACGAGTTCTCACTAGTAACTGACGAGTTCTCACTAGTAACTGACGAGTTCTCACTAGTAACTGACGAGTTCTCACTAGTAACTGACGAGTTCCTGAATAGTAACTGACGGGCTGTCCAGACGTATTTCGGCCTAGATATAGCCGCTTCTAGAGGGCGAGAATCTTCGGTTACTCCCTCCAGGATGCGCGGCGCCTGCTTACGATTGACTTTCGGAAGATCGCTGCTTTCTCCGCGATCGTTCTCTTACGTCTGGCGTGTGGCGCAGACTTTACGCCACAACAGAAACAATATCCAGGCTTCAGATGTGCGGTCGTTGCGAGACTGTACCTTTTCGCTTTTAACCTTCTGATGCTGTCCTGTGAGCGAGGCGACCAGGCTGCAGCTCGTGATGACAGGACGGACAGTTTGTTTTACTCCCAGCCAAGCCAAGCTAAGCCCTACAGCAAACTTAACTGCTTGAACGTGTACCTGCTTATGGTACGCTACATAGAAGTTTATTCTCTAAGTGTTACTGATAGGCTCTGATGTAGGCGAGTTCTTCTTTACCTGAGTAACAAAAGAAAAGACGCAATATTATGTATATCCATTTTGAGTCAAAATGATGGTAGATTTCGTTTGTTCATTTCCCTTATTGTTTTTTCGGGTTATTTATTTATTTTTACATATTTATTTATTCTGAAATTTTACATTCCTTCATTTAGTACTGGCTACTCTCAATTCAAACAATCGTCTGATCAACTCTAATGTATGTTTTATGTAGTATGGGGAATTACCTCCGATAATGGAGATCATTTGCACTATAGAACGTAGTATCTATTAAACAGCAAGGCTAACTAACGTTTTGGAAATCTAGTGTATCCAACGTAAGTGAGTTTTAGCTAAATAGGAAACCAAGTATACACTTCCATGATTATTTTTCTAGGATCTACATTGCAGGTTCGCCGATTTAATATGAAGCGGTGAAATTAGATCACCACAAAATTATCAAATGCATTAAAATAATAGCGAAGTTAATTTTTCATATTACGTTAAAAGATACATGTGTGGAAGAAGATGGTTTTCATTCATATTATGCATTCTTCACAGTATACATACAGAATTTCGGATTTTCAGTTTGGTTTACGTTTTTCGATCTACTTTCTAGGATTTAGACTTAATAGGAAGTTTTGGGTTATTTTTATATATAATCCAATTTCAAGCTGTGGTGCGCCTCGGTTGCACAGTGGTGGAGTGCCAGACTACAAATCCAAAGGTCGCAGGTTCGAACCCCGCCAGGGCTTGGGATTTTTATCTGTCACTTTCCACTTCTTTCACCTCTGGCAGTATTGCTCATGTGAAAAATACCGAGTAGCACCGTAGGTCCCCCTATAACTGGCTGGGTAAGTCAGTTTGAAGGTCGGAGGAAGGCAACGGCATACCACCTCCAAACAGGACCATGCCTAGAAAAGCACTGTGGTGTTCAAACCAATCTTCGCATTGTTGACTGATTTACCTTTTACCTGTTTCTGGGGGCAGGTCAGACACGGGAAGAAAGTAGACATAAAAACCATTGGTGTAACAGTTGTAAATTGTCGTAGCTGTGTTGGGAAAATTCCAGAGCTCCAAGCGCTGATAGAAAGTACTGAGGCACAAATCGTTATAGGTTCTGAAAGCTGGCTGACGCCTGAGATAAAGTCGGCCGAAATTTTTTCAAAGGGCCAAATGGTCTTCAGAAAGGATAGAATAAATAAAACGGGGGGTGGCGTGTTTATTGCTGTTACAAACGGTTTATCCTGCAACGAAATTGAGGCAGATACTTCCTGTGAATTGGTCTGGGTAGAGGTTATACCTGACCACCGAAATAAATTAATAATTGGATCTTTTTATCGGCCCCCTGACTCAGACGATGCGGTTGCAGAAATGTTCAAAGAAAGCTTGAATCATATTTCAAATAGGTATCCGAAGCATACTGTTATAATCGGTGGCGACTTTAATTTACCCTCGATATGTTGGCATAATTACGTATTCAAAACCGGGGGCAAATATAAAACATCGTCCGAACTAGTTCTGAATGATTTTTCTGAGAACTACTTCGAACAGTTAGTTCATGAACCCACTAGAATAGTACGTGGTTGCGAAAATACTCTTGATCTCCTAGCAACAAATAATCCCGAGATAGTAAAGAGCATCAAAACAGATACAGGGATTAGCGAACATCGAGTTGTTGTAGCGAGACTGAATATCGAAATTCCCAAATGCACCAAAAATAAACGAAAAATATATCTATTCAATAAAGCAGATAAAAATTCGCTTCACCCTTTCCTGAGTGATAGTCTCCAGTCCTTCAAAACTAAAAATGCGAGTGTAGATCAGTTGTGGCTTACTTTCAAAGACATAATATCAGTAGCAATCGAGAGATTTATACCAAATAAATTAATAAAAGAGGGGGCTGACCCCCCGTGGTACACAAAACAGATCAGATCACTGTTGCAGAAACAAAGAAAAACGCATGCAAAATTTAAAAAGACACAGAATCCACAAGACTGGCAATCTTTTACTGAAACTCGCAACCTAGCGCGGACTTCAATGCGTGAATCTTATAGTTGTTTCCACAACGAAATCCTGTCTCGTAATCTTGCAGAAAATCCAAAGAAATTCTGGTCATATGTGAAGTACACTAGCGGCAAAACACAAACAATACCTTCACTACGCGATAGCAATGGTAATACTACCGACGACAGTACTGCTAAGGCAGAATTACTAAACACAGCTTTCCGAAATTCTTTCACCGAAGAAGACGAAGTGAACACTCCAGTATGCAATCCAAGAACAGCTGCCAGCATGCGAAACTTAGAAGTAGATGTTCCTGGAGTAGTAAAACAACTTAAGTAGCTCCGTACGTAGCTATAATTTACAACCGATCACTCAGCGAAAGATACGTACCCAAAGACTGGAAACTTGCCCAAGTTACTCCAATATTCAAGAAAGGCAATAGGAGTGATCCCCAAAAGTACAGGCCTATCTCATTGACGTCGATTTGCAGTAGGATTTTGGAACATATTCTTTGTTCGAATATTATGTACTACCTCGAAGAGAACGACCTATTAACCAATAGTCAGCACGGATTCAGAAAGTATCGCTCTTGCGAAACACAGCTTGCCCTTTATTCACGTGAAGTGAAAAGTGCCATCGACAAGGGATCTCAAATCAATTCCATATTTCTGGATTTCCGGAAGGCTTTTGATACTGTACCCCACAAGCGGCTTCTAATGAAATTGCGTGCTTATGGAATATCTCCCCAATTGTGCGATTGGATTCACGATGTCCTATCAGAAAGGACACAGTTCGTTGTAATTGACGGTAAGTCATCGAGTAAAACAGAAGTGATATCTGGTGTTCCACAGGGAAGCGTTATAGGTCCCCTACTCTTCCTCGTGTTTATAAACGATTTAGGAGATAAACTGAATAGCTCCCTTAGACTGATCGCGGATGATGCTGTCGTTTATCGGTCAGTGAAGTCAACAGAGGATCAAAAGCAACTGCAAAGAGATTTAGACAAAATTTCTACTTGGTGCGAAAATTGGCAATTGACACTAAATAAAGAAAATAAAATAAATACACATGACCACTAAAAGAAATCCGCTGAACTTCAATTACGCCATAAATCAGTCAAACCTTAAGGTCGTTAATTCTACCAAATACCTAGGAGTTACAATTACGAACAACTTTGACTGGAGAGAACACATAGAAAATATTGTGGGGAAGGCGAACCAAAGGTTACGTTTCATTGGCAGAACGCTTAGAAGATGCACCAGCTCCACCAAAGAGACTGCCTACATCACACTTGTGCGTCCTCTCTTGGAGTACTGTTGCCCCTTGCGGGACCCTCACCAGGTGGGACTGACGGAAGATATTGAGAAGGTTCAGAGAAGGGCAGCTCGTTTTGTTTTATCACGTTACGGGGGGGAAAGCGTCACGGAAATGTTGCACGAATTGGGGTGGAAATCATTAAAAGAAAGACGTTATTCATTGCGGCGTGATCTGTTTGCGAAGTTTCAATCACCGACTTTTAGTTCTGAATGTGAAAATATTTTGCTAGCACCCACCTACTTAGGGAGACATGACCATCCCAATAAAATAAGAGAAATCAGATAGAAAACGGAACGATTTAGGTGTTCTTTCTTCCCGCGCGCTATTAGAGAATGGAACGGTAGAGAAAAGTTATGAAGGTGGTTAATTATCCCTCTGCCAGGCACTTAAATATGATTTGCAGAGTATCGGTGTAGATGTAGAACCTAGTTCTGAGACTTCCAATAACATATTCAAAATGTTCAAATGTTTGTTCAAAATGTTCAAATGTTTGTTAAGCTTATGGGACTTAACTACGGGGTCATCAGTCCCTAAACTTACAAACTACTTATGAACTAGCTAATCCTAAGGACGGCACAAATATCCATGCCCGAGGGGGGATTCGAACCCCGACCGTAGTGGCCGTGCAGACCGTGACTGGCGCGCCGCAGTCCCCTCGGCCACCACGGCCGGCACGCTGTGTATAATTGAAGTACTAACAAGGGAAACTTCCCGTTGCGTCACTGTGATTTAGTGGTAAGATGGCTTAATGGACAGCCCGTCATAATCTAGTCAAAAGTCAAGCATGAAGACAGGAAGGTGTACAAAACTGTGAAAAGAGAAGAGATTACCGTAGTATCATCTTCTGTACATCCTTTGTATTTGTAATATCACTGTATTGCAGTCGGCCTGAATTTGGTCTCAGAAGCACACTGAAAACCAGTTGCCTAACAACAATAAAAATTCTCTTGCGATCGAGACTGTGTTTTAAAAAAATGTAATTTCATTAATGATCGCTTTTTCTCCATGAATGTTTTCTAAAATTGTAGATTATTATAGTAGTTGTAAAGGGTGCGACGAACACTTTCAGATCTACCGATAAATCATGCTGGTCTCTAAACCGTTAGAAAATGAGCTAACTCAGCTCTCAACGTCTGATTTTGCCAAAGCTCCAACATTTGCTGAAAGCAGTAATGCTGTCTACAATATGTCACTTCTCTGCAACTTAATCTAATGTTTATTATTGTGGGATGAGATGTCGGGGAGGAATGCTAATTCATTAATCGATACTATCCTTACGTCTTGACTGCGCATATCGCCATCTGGTCTTTACATAACGAACTATGAGAATGGCGTCACTAACGTTACGTAACACACTGGAGAGCCAAAGAAACTGGTAGAGGCATCAGTATGCAAACACAGTGATATGTAAACACTCAGAGGACGTCTATGTAAGACCACAGGTGTCTAGCGCAGGTTATCGCGATTTAATTGCGTCTGAACGTGGAGTTCAGAGATATGGAACACGGCATCTCCGAGGTAACAGTGAAGTAGGGATTTTCCCGTACGATAATTTCACGAGTGCGCCGTGAAATAGATCGTGTAAGAACGGGACCGACAACGTCTGAAGAGAATCGTTCACCGTTACGGAAGTACAACCCTTCCATTACCTGCTGCGAATTTCAGTGTTGTGCCATCATCAAGTGTGAGCGTGCGAACCACTCAACGAAACATCATAGATATGGTCTTTCAGAGCCAGAGGCCCAGTCGTGTACCCTTGCTCACTGCACGACATAATGCTTAACGCCTTCCCTGGGCACTCAACACAAAAAAAAAAAAAAGAAAAAAAAAATGTTCAAATGTTTGTAAAGCTTATGGTACTTAACTAAGGGGTCATCAGTCCCTAAACTTACAAACTACTTATGAACTAGCTAATCCTAAGGACGGCACAAATATCCATGCCCGAGGGGGGATTCGAACCCCGACCGTAGTGGCCGTGCAGACCGTGACTGGCGCGCCGCAGTCCCCTCGGCCACCGCGGCCGGCGCCAATTCGGTGTAGACAAAAATTTTGAGTAGCCATACCATGCAGAAACAACATGCCGCGTTTTGAGAAGCGGTAGTCCCACCACCAGAAAAAAAAGTAGTTTCTCTTACGTCAGATAGAGATTAACGTGGGCAAAGAAGCACCACTACTATTCGAAGCACGAAGAGAGGATAAATCTGCGCTGATGATTCGTGCTACATGATTGTATACGCAAATGATGGAATAACACTCCGTTCTATAGAGAGAAAACAGTTCATTCATTCGTTTTCGTATCAGTTTGGCAACATCCTAAGAAGGCGGTTCGACGCTTCGTAGTTTCTGATAGGTCGCAGAGACCCCACGTTTGGGCTGTGAATATTAACGAGGGAATCAATGCTCGGGGAGGGGGAACACAGCACTAACAAACATTTATCTTCCTAACAGCGCGTTTAGACGTAATTTAATTATACAGTGTGCGAGGTTCTCGGCGATAAACCCCGCGCCCTCGGAGAGTCCTTCATTATACGAGTGTTTTGTGCGCTTTGCCGTCGATATTTATCACCTGCTGCGGGCTTCTTCCGCAGTTCCAAAGCAAAAAGAGGAGGGCGTTAGTGGCGTCGTTATCACGCCGGGCGCTCCTCCTGAATTAATTCGACACTTTCCGATAGGGCGGCGGTCCCCGTCTTGCTGGGTCGTTGACCGATCACCGCTGCCTTCCCTTCCTGTTTGCACTCCGCCATATGTGCCGCTATTGAAGCCCAGAGGTGGCTGATGGAACGCCGCTGCCGCCTGTATCCTTCACACAGCACCGCGTCCAATTACGTCCTCCTTCCGCCGGGGAAACTGCCGGGTCCTATCTTGGTCGCGCGGCAACCCACTTCCCGGTCGTCTTGTCTACGCCAGGAGATAATCACAATTAATTCTGTTTACTTGATGAGGAACAGGTGGTCGGTCCGCGCTGGCAGGAAGAGATATGTTGCGAAACACAGCTAGCCCTTTATTCACATGGTTAAGTGCCATCGACAAGTGATCTCAAATCGATTCCATATTTCTGGATTTCCGGAAGGGTTTTGACACTGTACCTCACGAGCGGCTTCTAATGAAATTGCGTGCTTATGGAATATCTCCCCAATTGTGTGACTGGATTCACGATTTCCTATCAGAAAGGACACAGTTCGTTGTTATTGGCGGTGAGTCATCTAGTAAAACAGAAGTGATATCTGGCGTTCCACAGGGAAGCGTTGTAGGTCCCCTACTCTTCCTTGTGTTTATAAATGATTTAGGAGACAATCTGAATGGCTCCCTTAGACTGTTCGCGGATGATGCTGTTGTTTATCGGTTAGCGAAGTCAACAGAGGATCAAAAGTAACTGCAAAGCGATTTAGACAAAATTTCTACATGGTGCGAAAATTAGCAATTGACACTAAATAAAGAAAAGTGTGAAGTAATACACATGGCCACTAAAAGAAATCCGCTGAACTTCAGTTACGCGATAAATCAGTCAAACCCTAAGGTCGTAAATTCTACCAAATACCTAGGAGTTACAATTACGAACAGGAGTGACTGGAGAGAACACAAGAAAATATTGTGGGGAAGGAAAACCAAAGGTTACGTTTCATCGGCAGAACGCTTCGAAGATGCACCAGCTCCACCAAAGAGACTGCCTACATCACACTTGTGCGTCCTCTCCTTGTGGGACCCTAACCAGGTGGGACTGACGGAAGACATTGAGAAGCTTCAGAGAAGAACAGCTCCTTTTGTTTTTATAACGTCACGGAAATGTTGCACGAATTGGGGTGGAAATCATTAAAAGAAAGACGTTATTCATTGCGGCGTGATCTGTTTGCGAAGTTTCAACCACCGACTTTTACTTCTGAATCTGAAAATATTTTGCACGGACCCACCTACATAGGGAGACATGACCATCCCCATAAAATAAGAGAAATCAGATCGATAACGGAACGATTTAGGTGTTCTTTCTTCCCGCGAGCAATTACAGAATGGAACGGTAGAGAAAAATTAGGAAAGTGGTTAACGAACCCTCTGCCAGGCACTTAAATGTGATTTGCAGAGTACCTATGTAGATGTAGATATGTTAAGGCTACGCCCTCTAACTTGGCGTAGCAGCAGGGCGGTGCAATGTTGTGAAACCTCTCAGATAACGTAAATAATTTTTTTCGCTGTCAACGACACTTCACTGACAGGATTCAAGAAAAATCGACTGTGGCCACTAATAGGAGGGGAAGGGGGATAAGGATTGGTCCTACAATACAAGGATGGGAAGCCGCGCGGAATAGCTCCTCAGTCTAAGTCGTCGTGTTACGGACTGAGTGGCCATTCCCGTCAGAGGTTCGAAACCTCTCTTGAGGCATGAGTGTGGTTGTTGTCTTAGCGTAGGTTAGTTTAAGTAGTTTGTAAGTCTAGATGTACATACAGGGAGACGAGGAGGCGATTAGCAGAGAAAGTGGGACGTGGGATGGGCAGAGAGAACACACACACACACACACACACACACACACACACACACACAGAGAGACAGAGAGAGAGAAAGATCTAAGAGTGGAATAAATAAGTTCGCGGGCGACGCTGTGTACTTACTGTGTGTGTGTGTGTGTGTGTGTGTGTGTGTGTGTGTGTGTGTGTGTTCTTTCAGACATCGATCTTGCGTGTTTTACGAGACGAAGTGACAGGATGCAGCAATAATGGTCGTTTGAAGTGAGCGATCTTTCTGGCGCCACATCTTTGACACAACCTACACTGAACTTCAGTCACGATGATGTCAGTCTGTGCAGTCTAAAATACATCGTGTAGCTTTATTACGTGCTTTCACAAAATATTCTGAATCAATCAAGCGTCAGTCTGTACTTATATACGAGGGCTGGAACTTAAATAGTGGCAACTATTTATTCACAACCGGTACAAAAGCGTTACCTGTTTGCACTTCTTACTGTCCCTCAAAGTAGTCACCACCGTTGTATAGAACCCGTTACCAGCGATGTATAAGGCGTAGTTTACCGTTGACAGAGCTTGTTCTGTTGATAGTGCGAATTGAGCGGTCTACTGCCTGTCGAATCTCTGGAACAGTTCTGAAGCGAATACCACGAAGTGGTTCCTTCATCTTCAGAATCAGTCACGAGGACTAAAATTCAGGGAGTACGATGGATGATACAGTGCTTCCCAGTCCCATGGAGCAAACAGAGCAGCCACAGTCTGCGTTGTATGCGCCCGCACATTGTCGTGCAAAATAATACGTGGGTTCCGCACGCCTCTTCAAGACCTTGATGACGCTGTCGTGCTGTACGACCTGTGGCACATCCAATATTGACGCAATTCCGTTGTCCTGTTTCGAAAACATAGTGACACCGTTACGTTAGACCGCTCGCTCACAAGGGACTGTTTTACTGGATTGTGCGCACGCCGGTGACGTGGTATGGGCGAGTTCATTTGCTCGGGGGTAAGGTAGGTACGTCAACACCGTGTGCTACCAGCGACAGTAGTGTCTCCACAGTAGTGTTGCCACCATTTATGTTCCTCGTATAAACAGTTTTATGTCACAATGGAAGAACGGATGATCAAATTTAAAGCTATCGGACTCAACTGCTTGGTTATTAGTCCATAGCTTACTAACTAATTAAGGTAAGGTAAAGTAAGCCAAGGACAAGCCAAACATCCATGCCCGAGGGGGACTCGAACCTCTGACGGCGAACGGCAGCGCGCGCCGTAGCACGGCGCCCCAGTACGCACGGTCAATCTGCCGCGGTGACGTGCTCGAAACAATTTCTACTCTTCATTTTGATAGCCAACACTCAGTGAAAAGGTTCCAACACGAGCTATCTTGACTTTACGTCTTTCGCATTGTGTGTAGGTCGTATCAAGGCAAGACTGGAACCGGGCCAATAAACACGAAGTAAAAGGCATCAAATACACTGCCGCAAATATTAGTACGCTCTTTAGAGTTCCCCATACACACCAGCATTTATTGTTTAAACTCTCGAAAGAGAGTACACAAATGATTACTAGACCTCGGCAGTAAAAGTTGTACATACACGAATTATGCAAATTTATGATCGAAAACGCTGGTTTTATACCACCTAACAGTACCTAATTTTAGCTTAGTACCTGATTGCACTTACATTTTAAAAATGTTATGCCAAAAATTCTCTCATGGTCTTCCCAGCTAAGTATTACGCAAAGATTTAACGAAAATTGTAATTTATAGTACCTAATTTCATATTAGAACCAGACTGTGCCTAATTTTCTAAAATCCAGTCAAATAAAATTTGTATGACTAAAAGTACTCTCCTGGTGTTCCCGGCTTATTTGTTTGCATGTGTGAACAATCGTGAGTCAGACGACGGCGGCATACGCCAGCCGTCACTGCTCCGCATTTAAGTCCGTATGTTGCAGGGATGTTGAAAACATTAAAAACATTGTTCTTAAATTGCTGAAGGAGGCAGTAAGTATTAATTCAGCTAAAGATGCTCTAAGAGATCCAACAATTTCCCACGACATTGCATACATTAAAATTCATTATGCATTTTTGGTCCGTGTTATTAAATTTCTAGAGTGTTCAGGGAAACCACTCTACATGCAACTGCGATTAACAGGTGACAGAAAAAATCAACTTGGTCTCAGGTTCTGTTGGTATGAAAGTTAGTGAGGGAAATAAGACATTGCTACAAGAAAAGACAGGACTGACTACCCTCTGCAGAGTGGCCGACATCTTTCAGGTAAATCAACAGAACATGAGTGTGCGGTCCCATTGCGCCTAATACCGTCATTTAAATAGACCTGTGCTCCGGTGACATCCGTTGACGTGGAACGCTCATTTTCAGCATAATACCATGTGATGCCACCTCCGACGCATCCAAACAGATGAAGGTCGCGATTTGGGCATTTGGCACCACAACAGTAACAGGGGAGTACTCCGGTCTCTCATTACACTTCATCATCATGGTGACGACGACCTTCCTATTGTCTGACAAGAGATGCAGTTTCTCAACGGACAATCTGCAGAAAGTATTAGTTATTTAGTGTGACTGCAATTATGAACAGTAAAATATTGTGGAGGTTTGGAGTTTTGTCAACCTGTTTATCTTTCTAGACAATAAAATTTCAGGTTTTGGTCACCTATTTTCTGATTTTTATAACCTATTATTGTAAGTGATAGAACCTATTTTAGATACCCAATTTAAGACTTTTTAGAACCTAAAAGTCCGAGGACTAGTGATTACATATCAATAGCTCAAGCAGTACCGGGGTACCACGTATCGGTCCATACTGAAACAAGCATAAAACGTTCTCGATTTATTTGCCACGTCAAATAAGGATATAATCCCAAGCTTCAGATGATATCCACCATCATCGTCGTCAGGGGGAGGACTGATATCGTGAACTGCGAAGCTCCGTCTCTTATAAGCAGAGTACGGCTTCGGATTGGCTAGGTGCCGTCACTGGTGATGTCTCATTATTGTCATCAGTGACGTCATCCAGCCAATCCGAAGCCGTACTCTGCTTATAAGAGACGGAGCCTTGCAGTTCATGACAATGTGGCGTCCTCGTGACGACGATGATGGTGAATGTCATCTGAAGCTTGGGATTTTATCCTAAATTAATGTGGCAAGTAAACCGAGGACTTTTTATTCGCCAGCCGCGGTGGCCGAGGGGACTGAGGCGCTCCAGTCACGGTCTGCACGGCCGCTACGGTCGGGGGTTCGAATCCCCCCTCGGGCATGGATATTTGTGCCGTCCTTAGTCTTAGTTAGTTCATAAGTAGTTTGTACGTTTAGGGACTGATGACCCCGTAGTTGAGTCCCATAAGCTATACAAACATTAACATTAACTTTTTATTCAAGAACTGTCGCGCAAGAGTTCGTAGCCATACCGTACTGAAATATATCAGTACGTGGTTTAGCCTCCAAGGGCGCCAATGCAGGCTTTGTTTATGGCGCCCATTCGACCAAAAGATGGCAAATACCGCCTCTGTATACATCATTTCAAGCCTGCTCGAACTGTTTACGTACTTCTGCGCGAGTTGGGAATGTCTAGAGTAGCGCGTGTCACTTGTCCCATCATACCCCACGCGTGCTCAATTGCAGGTGTCCGAATATTGTGCTGGCCGGAGAAGTAGCAACTCGTCTTGCAGATCACGTTGAGTTTCACGGGCAGAGTTGGGCATTATCCAGTTACAGAAACTGATCACCTTCCTGGCAAAAATGGCACAAGAACCATTCTTGCAACATTGTGCAGATACCAATAGGTCGTAAGCGTTCCCTCCAAAAAAACCAAATGTGAACGAGGGTTGTAGCTTAACATCCCACATCATAACGCCTGGAGTGTGGCTACTGTGTCTTGGACGAACACAGTCTACGAGACGAGCAAACACCTGCGTGTAGGCAGAATGTGATTTCATCTTTGAAGACCACCAAGTGATACTCTGACGCCACTAGTCGTGCCATAGACATAGATGCTGAGGTGTGAGTGGAACGGGTTTGGTAACTGGTTGGAAGCAGTTCACACTTCTGGGCTCACGAACCCTCGTATCCGTGCTGTGGTAGCTGGACGATCTGCCACTGCTGACCTTACAATATATCTTGGCGGACGTCTGTGCAGCGTGGACGTCCTGAACCTCGTCTACAGGGGTGAGACTGTTCAAGTGGCCATTACAACCATCAGAGCTTTCAACAACTAACGCAGAACGTCACTCTTGTGTGACAATTCTCCAGAAAGCACCATCTCGACACTCGGAAGGGCACCTTCTGACCCCTTTAAAACTCGCTTAGTTGTCTGTAGAAAGCACGACTGCGTCTCCGTGGCATGGCGCCTGTTTCCTTCGCACGTTGATCTTACACTGAGACTTATGGTCGTACAAGTTTCCTAATAAAAGATACACAAAGGTAGCAGCTATGTCACTGCACTATCTGTTGGCGGACGACTTCGAAACCATTTTCAGTACATCTAGTATCCTCCAGCAGGTATCTGCCGTCGTCGGATCAAATCACACGTCGTCTTTCCTGGTCTACTAATCTTTTTTCCGTCATTGTACATGTGTGTCTGCAAGTATATACCGGCTGTTTTTATAGGGCAGTCATTTTCAACCCAGGGAGGAAGGAAGGAAGCTTCGGGTTTAACGTCCCGTCGACAGCTTGGTCATTGGAGACGGAGCCAATGCTCGGAGTTCCGGGTAAGGATGGTGAAGGAAATCGGCCGTGCCCTTTGACAGGAACCATCCCGGCATTTGCTTGGAGTGATTTAGGGAAATCACGGAAAACCTAAATCTGGATGGCCGGAGGTGGATTTCAACCACCATCCTCCCGAATGCGAGTCCAGTGCGTTACCACTGCGCCACCTCGCTCGCTTACCCAGGGAGATCGCAAAGTTTTGTTCTGGAGGTCGCCGTCACAGGAGGAAATACTTGCACAGTAAAACAACCAGAGGAGTCCACGCCTGGGTACTTGGTCGCTCGAAAATAAAAATTGCCTAAGAAAAGTGACATTTATACAAAACTTCCGTAATTATAATTTGACTAGAACAGACTCTTTTTAAAAAAATACGCATGTGATAAAGACAAAAATTCTCATTTAACAAGAGGAAATAAGTAATTCTCAGAATTTATGAAAAACATTAACTTCTTTAGAAATAGTACATGCTGTGGGACCCAACGAGCATAGTGCGCTTCCGAATTTTACCTGCAAACAGTAAAACTTCGTCATGCAACATATATTTTTCTGCCGAAATTAATGTAAAAATATCATTGTGTGTTCCATTCCGGAAAATAGACTAAAATTATCCTAATATGTAGAATACTGTTCCATTTTTTACAAGACTATTATCAATAGAAAAAGTATAAAACTCGCTGTATTTGCATTCACACACACACAGTTGCGTTAAAGTACGGCGATGGCAGGTTGGGGAACGGGGTCGCCAGAATTTCTTTAGTTGGAAGGGAGTCACGAAAAAAAGAATTGAAAAATTCTGTTCTACGGCATACGTGTAGATGGAGATATGTGTCACAAAATTATGCGAATGTGCACGAGACCTTTAACATCTCCGACAAAACTTTTCCGGACACACAACAGTGTCGTGATGTTGTTTTACAAACTAACGTTTTGGTCACTGTTACTGTGAGACACCAGCCTGTTTCGGGCTTCGCTCATCACATTTTAACTTAATTTCCACGTTTATTTTCTCTTTCGCAATCTATTGTATTATATGGCCTTATTTTGCATTTAGAGATCGTACTTTACATGCAAATGACTTGGAGGTAAACAGTGAGGTGGCTAATGTTTCTGTGTAACTTTAGTTCTAACAGTTCGTAATAGTGACAGACGTTTTTCGATGATAATGGGAATGGAGACTGTGTATTTGTTTCTGTCTTGCGGGAATGATATAAATAACAAGCCACACGTCTCAGAAAGCAGAAGGCATCTTGCTGCGGAGCGCGCTGTTTTTGGGGGTTCGCGTTCTCCCTGGGGCATGGATGTGCGAGTTCTCCTTCGTGTAAGTTTACGTAAGAGAGCGGATTTTTAGGTCGTAAATAGAACATTTTAGGCGCCTAAAATACGCACTATCATTACCTCATGTAGAGGAAATAAAAACTAAAATAGGCCCTGAAAAGAATTCATCAGACGAAATAAACATGATGTAAAATGCGTAGTGTTGACTTACGAGCAAATTTTTGTGTGTTTCCAATAACAAAAATATCACACAACGTTAATAATCAAACTGACACCAAACCGTTATAGTTTTCGAAGATAAACTACATTGCAGATCAGAAGTCAAATGTTGAAATACATGTAATACGTGTATACAATTTAACAAACGCTGAATAAAGGAGTCGTTTCAAACATTCAGACCATAATTGGCTTCACACTAAATGACTGAAACCTTTTGTAGATTTTCCTGAGAAAACCCAAGATATGCCGAGAATGAGCGTACTACATCAACGGCTGTGACAGACGCGTATTTCGCTTTCGATACCTTTCGGATAGGCATGTTGCAGTCAGTGGAACTCGATTATTCGCAAAGGCCCTTCAAGCCGGTATTGTTCTGGAAAACCTGCTGAATTTTTCCCCGTACTTTTTCTCCCACTTCACCTGCGCTTCGTTAATTTTTTTCACTCCCTCCAGAGTAGCAATATTCTCGTAAATAGCTCTACCTGAGCCTTAAAATTCGAAAATAACTGTCGCAAAAATGTGCAGTTGGTTCTAACGTAAGCCAAGACCAGATGAAGTGAGGGATCTTCGAGTAATTGTATTGCATCTTTCACAGCCAGAAGCATTTTATTTTCATTTACGCCGTTTGTATATAGCACCTTCAACCCGGTGTTGACTTAGTGTGCGATTATTTTTCTTTAGTCTCTGGCCTTTGCTTTGAGCATTTCTAATGAGCTCTGAATGGCGCATCTGGGTCTCACTTGTCAACAATTTGTTTTGGAATATGAAGTACTTTCTTCTACAGAAATCCACATGCAAGACTCAATAATAAATTATCGTATTTTTTACAGTGAGTCGGTGTAAGTTGAGTCCACATAGTTTTTAAACAACGTTAGCTCTGCCGGCACAGACCTATTTTTCTTTTTCTTTTTTTTTTTCCAAACATCAACTTCAATGTTTCTACCTCTGTGTTTTCGAGTGTTTTGAAAATAGAAGAAATAGGTTTCTCTTAGGCTTTTAAAAGTGAAATAGCTTCTTTTAGGTACTGTAAAATTAACTGTTTCGATTATAATTAGTCATGAAACACCGAGGCATAAATTAATTTGCAACTATTTATTTATTTATCCCCTGGGACAGCTTTCAGGCTGTTTAAGGCAATATTCATAGTTACATACAAGTGGTAACCGTGTTGGCATACAGGTTGAACAGCCTAGTATACGAATTTATGATTTTACAACAAATAACCAGTGTACAGGTTAAATTTGTGGTAAACATTCCACAGTTAGATATAGACCTATGTGATAAACCTATAGAAATATGATTGACATACTGCCCAGTATATAATTATAATTTTACTGTAATTTACTTTAATTTATGGTAAACATGATGGGATTATCTAAATTCTAAAGATTAACACATACAGTATTCTTTTTAGCTTATATTATAATGACAGCTCTCTGACATCACTGTTTATGTATTCCTCAACTGTGTAAAAAGCCTTTTCTTTCAACCAAGATTCTATAGTTTTCTAAATTTACTAGTTTTCATCTGTCTTATCTCACTGAGTAATTTGTAAAAGAAAGATTTTCCTGTATAGATAAAGTTTCTTTGTATTTCTGTTCATTTGGTCCTGGGAATGTCCTGGATTTCGTAAGTACGAATATCAGATCTTGTATCGAGTTTGATGTGCATAAGAGCCTGAAATATATAAAGGTTGAGGAAAGACATTATTTAGTTCTGAATAAAATAACTTTTACAAGGAGCGTTGGCTCTTAGTGAGTATATGATTCGAAATGCTATCTCCTGCCTGTGAATAAGTCTTCTGACTCCAGCAGAATTACCCTACAAGATTATGCCATAGTTTATTTGTGTGTGAAAAAAAAGGCATAGTATGCTAGGAGTAATTGTTTCTGACTGACACAGGTTTTTAATTTCCTGATTAGGTACAGCACACGGGATAGTCTGCTACATAAGTTATCTGTATGTGTTAGGAACTCAGGAAAGCAATAGGTTTAACCTAAAAATCTGCGGTCTACTGATGACCATAGTGGTTCGGTCCATTAGGTTTACAAACTGAAACTTTTAATCTGCAGCGGAGGGTGCGCTGATATGAAACTTCCTGGCAGATTAAAACTGTATGCTGGAACCGGGACTCGAACCTGGGACCTTTGCCTTTCGTGTGCAAGCGCTCTACGACTGAGCTCTACACACGGTCCGCCCTAGGAGGCGAGGTAATGGCGGAAGTAAAGTTGTGAGGGCGGAACGTGTCAGGTAGAGCGCTTGCCCACGAAAGGCAAAGGTCCCAGGTTGGAGTCCGGTTCCGGCACACAATTTTAATTTGCCCCGAAGTTTCAGGTTTACAAACATTCGAACATTTTTTGAGAACGGGACAGGAAGCCGCCCAACTGAAAACGGCGATGCTGCCTACAAGTGGTTACAGGAAGGCAGATTCCTGTTGTCAACAAGCCACAACTATCGACATGACGATCCGAAACACACGCACAGCTGGGAAGGAAGACTTGAGCAACTGAACTCTGGGCAGCGTCGGTATTTAAAGCTTCCTGTGAGAAATTAGCTCCCCAACAGATGGGAATATCATCAGACTTCCAGAATAGGGATACCATTCCTTGAGAACATCGCAACTCCGCGTTTTTCTATATTTCCTTGTGAATCACTGATATATACACAAGGTCTGAATAAAAACTAATGAAAACTATGTCTCTGAAATTAATTTATTGATCAAGTTATACACCAACATAATCGTCGCGTTATTTACGACCTTTTGCCACATGTCCGGGGCGTGTCGTGCACTATTCCCGTGTGTATGCCCGTATCGACCGTCATATGGCATACATACTGCAATCTATGCCGTTGTACCGGATGCCTCGCTGTGATTCTTTGACTATGGCAGAGAGATCGTAATCACAGGGAGTCATGTCGGGGGTACAGAGAAAGTCGCAGAATCTCAAACTCTCTTTGAAGAACCACCGCGACCACTGACCTCTCTCAACATGGATGCTATTAAATGTTCCTATAAAACGAACAGGAAACGCGTTTCAATTCCGCTCCCATACCAGCAAATTACATAATATATTGATATGAAATTCCAAACAGAAGCAAGCCATCAATTCTTTGTATCATGTGATACGTAACAGACAAGACTTACAGCAATATTTAAATGCAGTTACCAATCCATTTTTGAGCTAAACATGTTACATTGAAACTGTAATGTTTTTCGAAACACCAGTGTAAACGTAAACGAAGGCGCATGTGTCATATCTGAGTACACAGGGAATCATCTAATTAGTATCAAAAGTGCACAGGCAATATGAAATAACCCAGAATTTGGTAGGAACATGGATTATGAAATAGTTTAATGTAAATGTACACATATATGTGAGCACATGGCTGACGAAATACCAATTTAAAGTTATTTACATAACATCATATGTGAGCATGTAAGCTTGTGATAATAGTTTTCGAGAAAATTTTGCCACAATAACGAAATCAGTCAAGAATGTCAAATAAACTGTTTAGGTAAATTCACAGTATGTATAATTCTTTCCAATCGGTCTTGTTACACAATTGAAAATATTCGTGAATCATAGCTAAGTAAATGTTAGGAACAGTTTCCGATAATTATTTTCCAACTTATTATGATAAATGTAATATTCATTGTTGCTTTTCGTATTGAAGCATATTTTCGGTTATTAGAAACATTTAAGAATGTTTAAATGTTATTAAAAGATAAAGTCATTTATTCTTGATTTATATAACACAAGAAGGGTTATTAAGATTGTAAATTAATTGACTTCTAGTTTTTATTAACTCTAGCAATGCAAATGCACTGTAGAGAATTGCACGTAAAGGCGACTCGCAGAGGTCGTGGAAGCGCAAGAAATGTTCAAATGTTTGTATAGCTTATGGGACTCAACTACGGGATCAGCAGTCCCTAAACTTACAAACTACTTATGAACTAGCTAATACTAAGGACGCACAAATATCCATACCCGAGGGGGGGGGGGGATTCAAACCCCCGACCGTAGTGGCCGTGCAGACCGTGGAAGCGCAATTTGTACCCAGTTTTACAGGTAGACGCTATGCCCGACAGCATGTTGACTTTTCATTCTTACAGTAATTATTGCCGTAAGGAAGTTCTTTAAACAGTCTTGGATTAAACTACTGATTCTATGGTGTCGCACAAGTACAAAGTGCGCGCCACCTACTTTCGCCGCGCGCCGCCATGCACGCACGGCGCGGCGTTCTTACGACGTCAGCCACGAGCGCCCTCTGCTACAACTCCGCTCGTGGCCACCACTGAACGACATCAGATAGGCACCAGTGAAGACTTGGCTATCGGATAGGCACTAGGCAGGCCTCAACTATCTATCAGCATTCTGCAGTACTGATCTATGTAAAAGTTAAGTATTGTATAAATTCTGTTCAATATATATCTCGTTCTAATTTACTCTAGTGTTTCTAGGTTCTGCTGTCCCACTGGCTGCTCAACTCCGTACCTGCACAAGCGTGCATCCCTAATTCCTGTGTCGGTCTTCCTACTCGGCCACCGACACCTACGACGGAAACGAGACACAAAAGCGGCGACGAGGCTGGGACAATAGCGAACATATTAACTGAATCTATCTCCTCGTAGTCAACGTGATCCAGGTTGCTGCAGCATTGAGTTTCCATATGCTGAATTACAAGAAGTTACGCCAAACCCAACGTAGTAAGGTAACGCTCTAAATAATAATAATAATAATAATAATAATAATAATAATATCGTGGGCTCATAGACCTGGTGCAAGTCTTTCAATTGGACGCCACTTCGGCGACTTGCATGTTCCTAGCCTATCTCAGTTATCCAACCGAGGAAAGGGGACCTACAGCTTAACGTGGAATCCGAACCACGTGTCGTTTCTGGCGACTCCTCACATCGTTGAAAGGTGAAGGATGGGTTGAAGTGCCGACTGACAAAATCCAAGGTCCGACCGGGTTTCGAACCCGCGACCCTTGACCGCTTTATCCCAAGACCACCGGGCCCGACAACGCTCTAAATGACCCATACAGAACTTCGTGGAGGACTTTAAACGTTTGTGACCCAATCCAAGTCGAGTGTTTACGTCACAGTTGGTGAAGTGAGCTGCCTTACGTTTCGTCAAACCGAAGGAAATTCTTTTGCCAAATTACAGTGCGAAATCGCGAGCAGGCAAACTCAGATACCCGAATTATATACGTAGGTTCTATGGCAATCACTAACTACAACGGAATCGCTTCAACACCAAAGATGTTATCCTTGCCAGGCGTCCTCAACACTGAGCATCAACGCAATTACACGCACAGGTGGTATACGCCGCCTTCTGGGTATTTAAAGAAATGTTAAAAACTAAGGGAGAGATTTCTTTGAACATGTGTAAGTACCTCTGTGAATATAGTCTGCAAAATATATATATATATATATATTTATCATTATTATTGATCCAGCACTTGTAGTTTTAAAACAAGGGGAGGGGGGGATTGGAAACTTGTGTACCTGAATATGGGGCAGCATTTGAGCTCTAGTGTCCATTGGCAGGATCAAAGGTTCCAAGGGCCTTCCCCAAGGCGTGAAGGGAAGGTATGGGAAATGTTTAAGCATTTCGGCTTCAACTTCGTGGCTTCACTACCACCTCGGACGCGAGGATAGAGACGCGAGTCGGGACTTCGACTACGCTCTCGACTTTGAGCTGAGCTCTATTCTTGGTTCCGAATTCGGATTGCGTTCTTGAATTCGTCCGTATGCGCAATAAGTAAGCTCTGTGGACATCGAGTATTTTAAGTGTTACTCGATGGCATTCAGTATTCATGACAGACGAGCAACAGACAACTGCACATGCTGCTTGCAGCTATCGGCGCACGCCTACGCAGTCACATCCGCCGATACCATCACGATAAAGGCTGCCATTGGCCATGCTGAATGCGACTTACATCAGTCACGATCAACAGCTTACTTGCATATTACAGCGGTCTGTCCGTGCATTCGATGCACCACGCGACTCGCTCATGTAATGCATACAATTACAAACGTAACTTTTCTTAACGGGACTTTTCAAAGTAATTACTTAATTACTCTGGAATTCCTCGAGGATCAAACGAACTCATAAAAGCCAATACCTCCTATGCCCAACCTGCTGTTTTCTTTGCTTTACATTTATTTTTCAGTTTTTCATTGTAATTTGTATCGCCCTTAGATACGTTATGCTTAGCAATTCTTTTAATGTCACTAAGTATCAATTCACCCGCAACTACGATGTGTTGTTAACTACACGCAACTTAATTATATGAAGAAATTGTGAAGTTGTAATATCAACTTTCTGCATATGTTTCTCAATAAATTATATTTACTTTTTATAGACATATTTCAATTTTATATCCTCATAAAGTCGCTTGAATCACTTTGGGGTAAAAAAAAAAAAGACCCCAGGCATACAGTTCATTTTTCTAGAGCTGATACCATGCGAGGGTTAAGTAAGGAGCTATCGCTTCAGGATAATCAGATAGGAATCTAATGAGTATACAGTCCGGACCAGAAGATTTGTTCTTGTTAAGTGATTTTAGTTGCTGCACTACTTCGATGATATCTACTCCTACGTTACTCATTACGGCCTCTGTTCGTAATTCTTAACTGCTTGTCCTATAAAGGCGTTTCGAGATCCAGCTTGACGGACATCCCGACGAGTCGGAAGAATAAGATGCCGAACGATCTCAATTCCAAACAGTGAATTTGTCGAACAGTGCACGTAATTGTAATTCTAAACCTCAAAACAGACGAAGTGGGGCGTGCCGGCGACACACGGCGGCGTGTAACGCGTCACGGAGGCGCCGCAGTTTCAAGACTATCGGCTTTCGCGGCGTCCTTTAGCGGTAACGGGCGCGGAATAAAGCGAACCTGCGCCCGCCCGTACCGCTACGCGGGAGGTCTAGCCCAAAGACCTATACAAGCAACATGGGACTGGCCACAGTACCGCCATAGTTGTAGCAAATTGGAAAGGTTGCCGCCATCTTTACCACGCCAGGTGATACTGGGCGTCTTTTTTTTTTTTTTTTTTTTTTTTTTTTCGTGGTTTTAGGGCGCACAACTGCTGAGGTCATTAGCGCCTAGACAAGAACAGAGATTCGCTAGATCTCAAAAAATTGGTAACTGCCAGTTAGAATATCAAGAGAAGGCTAAAAACGAAAGATTAACCCTTTTAATTGTTTTTAATATCCTTTAATGAATTGGCCAAGTTAATAAAACGCAAAACTAGAGCAGCTGTTCGTGTGTCATCAGCTAAAATTTCCTCCAGAGTACACGGAAAGCGAAGGGCTACACGGAGATGATTAACACAAGACAGTAAAACATGTCGCACCGTCAGCAATTCAGCGCAAGACCACAGCGGTGCAGGATCGGCGGTTAGCAAATGATGGTGGCTGAAACGGCAGTGACCGATCCGCAACCGGGCCACGATGACCACCTCTCGCTGAGAGGGGCGTGAGGAGGTCCTCCAAGCGGTCGGGATCGGTTTTACAGTTCTCAATTTATTGTCGTACAGTGAGAACCACGCACTGTGCCAGGACGACATACTGGGCGTCTGATAACACTGAATTATAGGTTTTATATTAGTCATTGCCAGTCTCGATTTTTCCTTAATTTCTGTGCGACGCATTTCGAAAAGTAATTCCCACTACGAATAGCATTTCTCGTTTACTATTGCATCCTAAGTGTAATGTTTATGTAGAATCGTCGAACTGCTGCATTACTTAGTGAAGTTACTATAACGTCAATAACTGTTTGTATTTGCCGACATATCTTCCGTATAAATACAGGCGAATTTCTTTAAAATCTTTATTCTGCCTGTGCTTCATGCAATGTTTCATGCTTTGAAGTAGGGCCTACATTAAGTATTTATCAAGCTCTCCACAATCTGACATTACCTTTGTACTCCCATTACAGCTTTTGGTTTCTGTAGGGGCTCAGGAAACGAAAATATTGTTGGAATGGCATTTGCCAGTAGCAGCTTTCGATCGGTGTAGCATACATGAACTTTTCTTCATGATGACAAGAGCATATGAAACTATACTATGTAGGCTGCCACTTATCGCGCCTCATACTGGCTACCCATTGGCTTAGCAACTCCTTGTTTTTCAAAAATGTTGAAATGTTTGTAGAGTCTATGGGACTAAACTACGGGGTCATCAGTCCCTAAACTTACAAACTACTTATGAGGTACTTACGAACTAGGACGGCACAAATATCCATGCCCGAGGGGGGATTCAAACCCCCGACCGTAATGGCCGTGCAGACCGTGACTGGAGCGCCTCAGTCCCCTCGGCCACCGCGGCCGGCTGTTTTTCAAAGGAAATCTGTATAAAGAATAGTTCAACTACAGTTCAGATACCTAGGCTATTTACCCAATGGTTAATACGTATTTTTACACTATATAAACAATTGTCAATACATTAAAACACACCAAATACAACCGTCATCTGCCTACCTTTATGATGGGCGTGAAGTAAACATATTTGAAATTTGGTAAACGTGATTAAGTATAATGAATGTTTATAAACAAATACACGCTGATACACAACGACCTATATAATTACGTATCTCTTTCCTTAGCGTGCCTAAAGTATGATATTCCCACAGTTTTATCACTGCGGTTGCTGCAGATGTACGCCGAACATACGCTGGGGATGATTTACCACTAATAATAGCGCTTACACCTTAGTTTACATGACAAACAGAAGCGTCTGCTCACTCTGCTGCATTAAACTGACGTTCTCAAATATGGCGCCCATTGTTGCTTTGTGGTGGCACCCAAAGCAATGCAAGCTGCGATTCTTTCATGGAAACGATCGTAGAGGTTCCGAATGTGGTTATGTGGAACGGCCTGCCATGCAGTTTCCACCTGGTGCCTTTGCCTATAGCCTCTCTATGTCGTTTATTTACCTCTTTGGTCTAGCCGCTCACCCCGTGGCCACTACTGTGCGACTATCGACCGCACTGCTCTTAAGCCCGTTTTACACGATCGCCTGTGCTGAAAGTTGCGCCTTTCGTGCCTGCGTGTAAATCAGCCGCCAACCCCACCGCGAGTGCGTCTATGACGTCAATGATCTACAGACCAGGCCAACGACAAAAGGCAGGCCGCGGCGTGTACGTCACCCCCTCACGTGATCAAGACAGGCCAGAACCATCGCGAACACTACATCTACATGGGATACTCTGCAAATCACATTTAAGTGCCTGGCTGATTGGCTGGCTGCTTAGAGACAGTGGCTGTATCCCAGTGAGCAGCGAGTCAGCTGGCGATTGCGCTTGTTCAGGACTATCTGGATGACGTAAGTGACGTGCGCGCCGCGGCGTGTCTTTCTCGTTGGCGACGTCTACAGTGTGTGTGCCGAGTGTCGAGTTCTATTAATTTCCGAGTGTGCTGCAGTATGCGCATGCGCAGAAGCAAGGAACTGTATAGTGTCTGCCAACATCGCAACTTAACCTATTCTAGTAGAGCTCATTCCTTTTACGGAAATACTTTATCATCTCCTGTATTTTGTTGTTTGCTTTGTGTTTTCAACACGCCTACAATGTTGCACCATAGCCTAGCAATCTTTTTTATACTAGCTTCTCCTACAAAGGAGAAAAAGTATCTGCAAGTAAAAAGATATATAGGTTTTTCGCAGGGTGCCTGAGTTCGATACCCGACAGGGGACTGAGTACTGTGTTATCATCGAAGACACGCAAGTCGCCGAAGTGGTGTCAAGTAAAAAGACTTGCACTAGGTAGCCGAACGGGCAGACACGAACTGAGTAACACGAATTAAGCAACAACAATTGAGCAACACGAACTGAGCAATTTTTTCTTCAAGTAGAAGGACCACAGACCTGGGATCTCCCGCCTAAACGGTGCCTCAGACCCAGTACGCTTGTTTCTGCAGCTTAGTTTCTGTCCGTCCGTGAGGAGGACGTAGTGGCGAGTTTCGGTATAAAGTTTCCTTAAACGCTTTGGGAAGTGATACTGAATATGTTCAAATGTTTGTTAAGCTTAAGGGACTTAACTACGGGGTCATCAGTCCCTAAACTTACAAACTACTTATGAACTACCTACAACTAAGGACGGCACAAATATCCATGCCCGAGGGGCTTTCCCTTCTTTGCTGAGAACTGGTTTCCCATCTGAGTTCTTGATATTCGTAGAGTTGCTTTTCTTGTCCCCAAATGTCGCTTTTATTTTCCTGTAGGCGGTAACTACTTTTCCCCTTCTTATACAGATTTGCACTTGGCTTCTAGCCACTCCTGCTTAGCCATTTTGCACTTCCTGTCAATCTCATTTCTTAGTCGTCTGTACTCCATTTTGCCTCTTTCATTTACTGCATTTTTATATTTTCTCCTTTCATCAATTAAATTTAATGTTTCCTGTGATATCCAAGGATTTTTTGTAGGTCTTGCCTTCCTACCTATTTTGTCCTCTGCTGCCTTCACTATTTCATCTCTCAATGCTACCGATTCCTCTTCTACTGTTTTATTTCCCCCCTGTTTCTGTCAATTGATGCCTAAATCTCCCTCTGAATTTCTCCAGAACTTCACGTTCCTTCAATATATCTAAGTCCCATCTCTTTATTTTCCTACCTTTCTGCAGTTTTTAACAGTTTCAGCCTACAGTTAATTCTAACAAGTTATGGTCAGAGTCTATATCTGCCCCTAGGTATGTCCTACAGTTCATCACCTGGTTCCGGAATCTATGTTTTACCATTATAAAATCTATCTGATACCTTCCGGTGTCTCCTGGTCTATTCCACGTATACAACCTTCTTTTGTGATTCTTTAACCACGTGTTTGTTACGATTAAATCATGTTCCGTGCAAAATTCTACCTGGCGACTTCCTCTTTCATTCCTTCTGCCCAGTCCATATTCACCTACTATTTTTCCTTCTATTCCTTTTCCTACTACCGAATTCCAGTCTCCCATCACAATTAAGTTTTCCTCTCCCTTAACTGTCTGAATAATTTCCTTTAGCTCCTCATATATTTCTTCGATTTCCTCATCATCGGCAGAGCTAGTTGGCATATAAACCTGTACTACTGTTGTCGGTGTTGGCTTCGTATCTATCTTGACAATGATAACGCGATCACTGTGCTGCTCATAGTAGTTTACCCGCATTCCTATCTTCTTATTCATTATTAGTCCTACTCCTGTGATACCCCCAACTGATTTTGTATTTATAATCCTGTACTCACTTGACCAGAAATCCTGTTCATCCTGCCACCGAACTTCACCCACTATATCTAACTTCAACCTATCCATTTCCCTTTTTAAATTTTCTAGCTTCCCTACTCGATTAAGGGATCTAACATTCCACGTTCCGATCCGTAGAATGCCAGTGTTGTCTTTCCTGATGATAACATCCTCCTGAGTAGTCCCCGCCCGGAGATCCGAATGGGGGACTATTTTACCTCCAGAATATTTTACCCGAGAGGATGCCATCATATTTTCATACAGTAGAGCTTCATGTCCACAGAAAAAGTAACGGCTGTAGTTTCCCCATGCTTTCAGCCGTTCGCAGTAACTGCATGGCAAAGCCACATTAGCTGATGTTACAAGGCCAGCTCAGTCAATCATCCAGACTGTTGCCCCTGTAACTATTGAAAAGGCTGCTGCCCCTCTTCAGGAACCACACGTTTGTCTGGCCTCTCCACAGATACCCCTCCGCTGTGGTTGCACGGTACGGCTATCTGCATCGTTGGGCACGCAAGCGACCCGACCTCGGCAATGTCTGTGGTTCATGGGGTATTATATTTTAGACTTCTTCTTGTGAAACGCGTGAAAACAAGTCGTTTTTGGTGCAAAGCTGAGAACAGTCTCATGATTTCCACATTTTACAGTCATGTATCCCTGAAGACAAAACGTGCAAATTCATTTTGACCCGTAATCTGCCAAGTGACAACATATTGTCATATCTGTCATACCGTACATTACTGACTGGTACAGGAGAGGCTGTTTCATTCTTCTTTTTGACTTATAGCCCATTTTGTAGTGGTCTACGAGGCCTCCTCTCCCCAATATATATAAGTCCATTTTCAGTCTCCCATATAAGAATTCGTTAACAATTTTCGATAATAATTGAACTTCAGGCTCCTCTTACCTTTTATAAGCAGTTTTCCATGTATCACGAAAAATATCGTCACAAAATTGAAACAAACATGTACCTCGGTAACGTGTGCTTGGAGTGTCCTCTAAAGATTCAATTTATTGCTAAACTTTTCGCAAAAGACAACGAAAAATCACTTCATTGGAGAGCTTAAATGTTAGTTTCAAGCACTGTTGCCCATCCAAGGATGAAACTTGAAACATGTTTCAGAAAATCACGCGCAATTTGGATTTTGTTTGAGAGCAACATTGCCGAATAAAGGGTCACGTGCCACCAGAAATTTCCCAAATGAGCAGAGAAGGTACACCTGGCAGTCTATTCCATTTACATGAAGACAATAAAAGTTGAGGAATTTGTAGCGGCCGGCCGCGGTGGCCGAGGGGACTGAGGCGCTCCAGTCATGGTCTGCACGGCCACTACGGTCGGGGGTTCGAATCCTCCCTCGGGCATGGATATTTGTGCCGTCCTTAGTCTTAGCTAGTTCATAAGTAGTCTGTAAGATTAGGGACTGATGACCCCGTAGTTAAGTCCCGTAAGTTCTACAAACATTTGAACATTTGAATTTGTACCGCAAAACGTTCCTGACTCGGGTTTGATAATTTTTTCAACGAAGTCAGATCTTCGTTACTTAAGTTAAAAGCTCATAGTTCTGATGGATGAGCACATTTGATTACGCTAAAAGAATTCTTGTATTTATTTACAATTCATGGGTATAGCTGTGGAATGTATATCCCAATGGTTTCCTTTCTCTCGTCCGTTAGTGCTCTAGATTATGTAAAACAGGAATATTTAAACAAAGGAATGTGCTTCGAACCAAAAATTTTAGTGGTTTGATTTTGAGGCAGCAATCCATGGACGTGTCAAATCAGTCTTTCCCCAAAGTGAAATAGTTGGCTGCAGGTTTCAAGCATGTAAGTTTTCGTTCTTTTTTCCATCCTTTTTTCTTATACTAACAAAACACTATATCCGCTGGGGGCTCTATGCAGTGTTCAGTGTTTTTTTCTTTCTGAAAAGCCAACAAAATTCTTATCAGACGTTAAGGTCTACACACAGCTTTCTACCGTGTTACCGAATGATTATTTAATGCTATTTACCAAATCACAAAAAACTGGATTATCGAGTTTGTTTGTTTGTTAAATGTCCACCACCGATTGTAGTAACAAATCTGAAAACCGCGCTCTTTCAACGTATTAAAAATACTGTATAATATTGATTTTAGATTCCATTTCGGATACATGACGCTAATAAAAGCCATTAGTTCTGTGTCTGATTTCCAATACTGATTGCCTGCGTCAGTAAATGTTATAATACAGTGATTAGAAAATATTGTGATAAGTTTGAAAATGAAGATTGTGGTTTGGATTCATTCCATAGCAGTAAGTGCAGTATCTATCAGTGTGAAACGTATAACAATGAAACTTTTATCCATTGTGTAGGAACCTGCGACTGTTTATTGAAATAGGTTTCAGAAATTACAGCAACCAGTCGGCGACTGGTTGCTGTAATTTCTGAAACCTAAGGTATAACAATTTTATCTTTTATCTTTCTTTATTAAAGAATAAATTGCTGAAATGTTTTTCTCATGCCCCTTGGCGCATCGTGCAGACATATTTTTCTTTCGTTAGTATTTATAGATGGCATTAAGTACTTAACTTTCCTCAATGTCCAAATGAATGCCGTCTAGTGATAAATTGCGACAGCCTGCAATTTCGATAAAACTTCTTTACTCGCGAAATTATGTGAATGAGTAACAGCTGCATACTACATACATTGGTGCTAATTAATAGCGAACCAGTTGTTCGAATTTGTTTTCCCTGAATTGTAATGAAATATATATTTATATTTTTTAACAGGTGGCATTTCAAACACTTGACCTTGGAACAGTTTAGAAAGGTAACGAGTGTGAAAAAGGGAAATGGCTTCAATATAGCTTCTCTTTCACTTACGTAGAACATGAAGAGGTCGGAAATGCGTTTTGTGATCTTATGAGTATCATGCCAAGAGAATCATCACTGACTCACTTCTCTGACTATGTACTGGAAAATTATATTGACTAGGGGAAAGCATCTTTCACACCTTTTGTTTGGGCAGACGAATTCTCTGCTCTTCGGAGAACGAAGAACGCATGCGAGAGTTTTCGTTCTCATATTAATTCATACTCTGGATCAATTCACCCTAATATTTATAATTTTATGAGTACTTTGAGAAGACTACAAACAGACACTTTCGGCTGAATAGTGTTTGGTGTAGTTTCTTACCAAAAACGGACAAGAGAACCAGGGAGAGAGAGAGAACTATTCATTGATAAAAAATTGTGCAACTGAGAAATGGAGAAATTGATCATTTGCCCTTTGTGAAGTGTATTCCCCAAAAAAATTGTTTCCATAAGTTCACTAAATATCCTGAATGAAAGTATTTGCGAAGGAGCCTGCAGGTGTGCAGTTCATCATGTAAAGCCGCGCAGGAGTAGCCGAGCGGTCTCAGTGCGGCCGGTCAGGGGGCTAAACGCCCTCTGTAATTAAAAACCTGAGCCAAATATTCAATGAACAACTAAGAACGAACTGAACCTACGACCGCAAAGCATGGATCTACCAAAAAAGAAAAAAGCGGTCTGGAGCGCCACGTTGCGGATCGCGCGATCTCCCACGTCGGAGGTTCGAATCCTCCCTCCGGCATGGATGTTCGTGTTGTTTTTAGTATACGTTGGTTCATAAATAGTTTTCCCCGCAGTTAAGTCCCATAAGCTTTACAAACATTTGTCCTTTTTTTTAATCATGTAAAAGTTGCTCAGTTTGTGTGAGCCAGGCCAAAGAAACCCTAACGGGATCTCCCGTCCAAAAATGCCATATGATCATTTCATTTTTTTTTTTAACTGGGAAAAAGCCTCCAGTATGCACAAATACCAACGTAAATATATAAACGTGATTTAATGGAAATTATTCAAAAGCGGAAGAGCGTGAAGGGGCTGATTTGTAACCATTTGCTTGCTCTGTAATATTTTACTACGTGAAATAACTTTTACTATCTTGGGAAAAGCATTACGTAATATGTGGTGCGAGTGAAACAAAGCGTATGACCCGGTGAACAAATACCAAGTTGGAAACCTCTGCCAATATTTCTATCCAAAATTGATTGGCCCTTACCTGTACTCTCAGTCCGCCACAACCTCCAGCACTTTTATTAATATTTAACATACCACAATTTAGTAAAATATTTCTATTCATATTATGTAACTGTCTTGTGTTAAGCAATCTTTCTGTTGTTTAGAAAAGTTATTTAACTGTTAGTCGAGCTAGCGGCCTCGGACAGTGAACACCTGTGTCAATCGAGTGCCTGTGCCGTATAAAATGTATCATGAAATTGTTAAATATGTGTGAATTTCCATCACACAGTTGTGGCTTTCTTTATAGGAATAGTGATTAATAAATAAACGAAGAAAAGTCAATACCATTCAGAAATTTCGTGTGACAAAAGTCACCATAGAGTAGTGAAACATCGTCACATTGAACTATCAACTCAGTCTCAAACCTGGGACCTTTGCCTTTCGCGGGCATGGTTTGCAGGAGAGCTTCTGTGAAGTTTGGAAAGTAGGAGGCGAGGTACTGGCGGAAGTAAAGTTGTGGGGCGGCATCGTGAGTCGTGTCGGGATAGTACAGTCGGTAGTGCGCTTGCCCGCGAAAGGCAAAGGTCCCAGGTTCGAGTCCCGGTTACGGCACGCAATTTTAATCTGCCAGGAAGTTTCATATCAGCGCACACTCCGCTGCAGAGTGAAAATTTCATTCTGAACTCAGTCTCACACCAGGAAACAACGGATCTACGACCTGAGTGCTGCTTATGCACAGGGAAAACAGCCGCGAAACAAGATATCAGGTTCGTGAAAAGAAATTCTGGTCTCCTTACCCCGACGAGGTACAAAGCAATACGGCCGCTTTCGTGTAATTTTTTTGTTTATCACAAATAGGAACATTGGCACGAAGTGTCTTGGTAACAGTACCGAGGGTAAAAAGAAGGGAAAAAGACAGGAAAATTCTGATTAACTAACGGACTGATTCACTTTCAAATAATTAACTTTTTTGAACTATAAAGCCATAATCCCCTTCTTTTTCTAGTTTATTCCGCCGTAAGAGTCAAAATTATTAGATAAGAAAATTAATTTCGAAGTTATTTGACGATTAGCAAGAAAACAAAGCAACAAAACTTAAATAAGTAGATTAATAATGGAAAGTCCAGGTTGGAATTAATAATATAGTAATAAGGACAGTTCACAACTCACCGCAAAGATGTGGCGATGAGCTGTGACAGGCACATACAAAAGACAGTGTTGTATGTGTGTGTCTTTTGTATGTGCCTGTCACAGCTCGTCGCCACGTCTTTGCGGTGAGTTGTAAACTGTCCTTATTACTATATTATTAAGTAAGTAGAGGCTCTTTATGGTATTTTCGAAATTGTTTGATGTGTTTTCCAGAATAAATTTCCTTCAGCATATAAATTTATGGCTGCGGTACTCAACCTGGTGGGCCTGTGAGCTTTTTTGAGTGGCCCGGCAAGCTAGTCGCCCAGTATTCAAAATTTCGCAATAAAAATCTGTAATGACTGGCTGTAGAGTGAGAGTTTTAAATAAAAGCCATCTGTCAACATCCATAGTGCAAGATTTAAAGGTTAAATAAAATTTAAGCAAAAAAAAAACAACAACTCTCAAACTCTGTCATTTATTTACTTTTGAAACATGAACAGGTGAGTGTCAAAAGCTGTATGAAGTTATCAAAGCAAGTTTTATACTAATGTTTAGTACTTGAGTTGTGAATATATGTATATTTTGTGTTATATTTGCTGTATTATGATTTGGTGCCTGTTACTCATTTCATTGTAAGCTTCAATAATGTATAACAATCATAGGGCATTGTTGCATTCTGAGTAGTGAGTACTTATAAAATTGGTCCCACCTTTGCAAATATGATCACCGTAACAAGAAATTATTAGAAGAAGAAAAAATAGTAGAAGTCAGAGGGGAACATATATGCCAGTTCGTCTACCAAAATTACCAACACTCTTTCACACAATCATCATTAATTGTAAATGCTTATTGGTGTGATGTCTTTCGAAAGGACAGACATCACACCAATATATAAGTAGCATTCACATGCGACGATGGCGTTCTGGATTCCAGTCTTCATCGCTAATCTGATAAAGTCGTTGGACCTCGTGTGGGAATCCCTGATGGTGAACATTGAGGAATTGGTAGAGGGACGGTACATTAGTAGCATGGGGCTACTGAGAAGTTTGAGCGGACGGGAGATGCGCTCCGGATAGACGAAAAGTTAAGGCGACTGCTGGCCCAAAGTTTGTAATCGATTCATACACATTAACGTAATATTTTATCTTTATCCCGAAGTCTTCAGTTCTTTCCAGCACTAAGATCACAGGATGCAGCAGACCTAATGAACACTAATTTTTTCTTAAAATTATGGCCAGCAGTCGCCTTAACTTCCTGTCTATCCGGAGCGCGTCTTCCGTCCGCCCAAACTTCTCACTAGTCTGTGTTACTCTGTGACGCTACGAAAGTAACGCCCCTCGGTCCCTATTCCTCAATGTTCACCATCAGGATTCCCAAACGAGATCCAACGATTTTATTACATTAGCGATGAAGACTGGAACCCAGAACGTCAACGTCGCATGTGAATGCTACTTATATATTGTTGTGATGTCTGTATCGTAATATGTTTCACTTAATTTGTTCTATTTCAAAGGTACGACAATAAACGAATATTAATTCAGAGACTGGAGGCGAGATTTCGTGGCTGCACAACACAGTTCCAAGTGAACGATTAACGTTAACTTCAGTTAAATTGTCCGTAAAGTGACACTTTAACGTTTAACCAAGTTAGCTTTTTTAGTAACGTGTTAATGATTAATGGAGTTAACTTTTTGGTTAACGCTGTCCAGTTCTGGCAAGTACCATAGTGGCAATTCACAATAATCACTCGCCCTGTCTTTTTGCAGCAGAGTTTCAGATGGCTACTGAAACTTTGAGTTCTTACATATATTTCTTTGAAATTAATTATGATTTGTCTAAATAACACGTGCACAAATTCTAAAAAACTAAGAAAATATTAATTAACAATACGTTCAGCTATATTTCAAAAAGCAACGTACTCTTCTATTAACAATTGTATATTAAAATAGATTTTCATAATAAAACAAATGGGTGTAGTTATTTCACAGTGTTGTTTTGTCCTATGATAATGTGGCCCACATGAAATAATACATTCGAGAATTTGGCCCGACGTGGAAAGAGGGTGAGTGTGGCTGATTTAGGGCCTATAAGTTTTGAAATGTTGTGATTACTCTTTAACTAATTTTTGTTTAGGTTCTGAAATGAAGATCAGGTATGTATCACGGTTTCGTCTTTAATAAACTCAATTATTTTCTTGCTCCTACGTAAAAAAAGTGCCCTCATAACCTCACTTCATCATTCAGAAACGAAACAACGCTTCTGACAGCTTTACAGTTTTGGTGCTAACGTGTAAACGAAAACGACCACTCGATACAGGCGAGACGCAGTACCAGAATAACACGGCAGTGGCGCTGCAGTAGCCCCACCCGCCTCGAGTAGTGAGTTGAGACAAGAAAGTCTATCGTGTGAAAGGCGTTTTAGCAGGTCGTCACTCGCCGGCGCTACGTCATCGGTGCCGGTGCCGTGGTCCCCACAAGGCGAGCGGTCCGGCAGCTGCGCTTGAGTGCCAATCCATTAGGCAGTTCCCCGCCGGGCGTTTGTTTTGGTGGGCAGTGGGTCATTTCCGCCAAGCCGCGCCGTTCGCCTGTCTTCGCCACTCTAAATATACACGCCGGACAGCACCAGAGGCAAACCTCAGAAGCTCCGAATGGAGAGAACTTGTTTTCGCCAATCATGCTGGCGACAGTCCAACTTTCTGGTGCAGCCGTGCAACGAGACGACAATATACATCAGAGTGGACTTACGCGAACTCGGTGGAATAACAATATAATAAGACCAAACTGTGCCCTTTCTGAAGCAACGACGCCATAAAACTTGTAAATAGGTATACAGTATACGGTTACGTAAGGGCGTATACTACATTTCTGTTAACAAAGGTAATAAGGAAATCATTTACGCAGATAATAAACGTCATCGTCCTATTTAACCCTGCCGGCCACACCATATAGGCCTCTGACGCCCAGATGCTCAATCAGACCTGTCTAATCCCGCCCAACACAGCTAGACGGGACGTGACTCGCATGTAAGCCTCCTCTAGTTAGTTGTCTTTGAGCTAGTGTACAGTGCACAACCCTTCCGCCCCTGTCGGCCCGTTCAGGTAAACAACTAGGCCTCAGAGTTCTCCGTAACGTTACAAAAACCAAGGGAAAGGGAGACACAATGGTCAAACAAAACCATTGTCCCGATTTGGGTTTAACGTTCAAATGTTTGTAGAGTCTATGGGACTTAACTACGGGGTCATCAGTCCCTAAACTTACAAACTACTTATGAACTACTTACAACTAAGGACGGCACAAATATCCATGCCCTAGGGGTGATTCGAACCCCCGACCGTAGTGGCTGTGCAGACCGTGACTGGAGCGCCTCAGTCCCCTCGGCCACCGCGGCAGGCATTTGGGTTTATTTTGACGCTTTCTGAACACCTTACAGCACCTTGGAGGAAGGCTAGGCTTGACAAACAAATCCTCCGTGACCTACGGGACAGTATTTATAGATGCCTAAACATGACTCCACCTGCAGAGGCAGCTCGTGAAGAAATTGAGCATAGAGCTATTCCCAAAAGAAATTACTGTAAGTTTTGTGACTACAAAAAACAAAGGAAATAAAAAATGCAGTGTTATTTCTGTAAGTTGCCAGTGTGTGGGCAGCACCCTAAAAAATTTGGCCAAATTGTACCGGTAAAAAATGAGAAACTTCCCCTGAATTTTGTGATACCGATTTTAGTTTCAAACATTATCAATTGTATATGGTTTTTGAATATGATGGATTTTTTTGCGTTATATGAAGTTTAGACTACTATTGTTTAATTTATGAGAGTTTGGTTATTTTGTTTTGTGGTTTCTTGAGGAAATATGTATTTCATGTTATTCAAGGTTACCCTCAATCCTTATCATGACATTGCATTTCTTAATAAGTTTTTCATTATTATATATCGTGTGGGCCTCTGAGGCCTATGGTGTGGCCCAGACGTAGGAGCCTGGTGGTGTGGCCCACAGGGTTAATATAACATGAAAGGAGCATTACTCATCATTTAAAAAAAAGCATTCGATATGAAGTTCAGCCAATAGCTGGGATGTAGCTATGAGAAATAATTCTGAAAAGTATGGCTCATTAAGAGGCTGAAGTATACAGGGTGTCCCATTTATTTTGACCACCCAATATATCCTTGGAACAACAACAGTTATTGTAAAACGACTTTCACTTGTATCAATGTCAATATTTTGAAACAGTCTAAAACGAAAGCATGTGTGTTTTTAACGCAAACTTAAGTGTTTTTAAATGGACGCCCTGTATTATTTCATCAGCAATCTGTAGCATGACAAATCAAATAAGGAATGGTGTAGATTGCATCGCAATACGCCAGTTACATCCCGAGGTATGGCGAAGCGAAGTTGAGGCTTGAAATACGCGAAACGCGCGGCTAGCGCACGTCCTGGGACTCAGGCGAGAACCCCATGCTGCTCAGGACCTGCGCTAGCCACGCGTTTCGCTTATTTCAAGCGTCAACTTCAAAATGTTCAAATGTTTGTTAAGCTTATGGGACTTAACTACGGGGTCATCAGTCCCTAAACTTACAAACTACTTATGAACTACTTACGAACTAGGACGGCACAAATATCCATGCCCAAGGGGGGATTCGAACCCCCGACCGTAGTGGCCGTGCTGACCGTGACTGGAGCGCCTCAGTCACCTCGGCCACCGCGGCCGGCGCGTCAACTTCGCTTCGCAATATCTCGGGATGTAACTGGCGTATTGCGATGCAATCAACGCCGTTGCTTATGTGATTTGTCATGCTACAGATTGCGGAGTTTCACAGCCCAATGATTCAGAATAAAATAAAATGTTCAAATGTTTGTTAAGCTTATGGGACTTAACTACGGGGTCATCAGTCCCTAAACTTACAAACTACTTATGAACTACTTACGAACTAGGACGGCACAAATATCCATGCCCAAGGGGGGATTCGAACCCCCGACCGTAGTGGCCGTGCAGACCGTGACTGGAGCGCCTCAGTCCCCTCGGCCACCGCGGACGGCAAAATAAAATGATCTATAAAATTATTTACCGTCAACATTTAAAACATCTACGATAACGGAATAAAAACGCACATCACATGATTCTAAAATTAATTTCAATTTCTCAAAAATTACAAATGTTTATGACTACTATATCAAAAGATAGAAAATTAAACTTAAAATAACCAAGTTTTGAATGCGTCATGCAATTTCAACAAAAACTGCATTAGATGATAGCATATTGTGTCTAGCTAGCGTCTTGAAAGCGTCACACTTGAGCACAGTGGCGTAATTAAGGGGGGGGGGGGATGAGGGGGATAGAACCCCCACCCCAGAATCCGGAAAAAAAAGAAAGAAAAGAAATCATATAACAGCAATCTGGTAAAGGTAAAGACTGAAAACTTGGAGTGTTTTACCATAGCCAGCCGCGGTGGCCGAGGGGACAGTCACGGTCTTCACGACCACTACGGTCGGGGGTTCGAATCCCCCCTCGGGCATGGATATTTGTGCCGTCCTTAGGATAAGGTAGGTCGTAAGTAGTTTGTAAGTTTAGGGACTGATGACCCAGTAGTTAGGTCCCATAAGCTGTACAAACATTTGAACATTTTTTTGTTTTACCATAATCTTTCATTGGATGGGAGTGAATTAGTTTCTTCAACGGGAGTGGTAGATGGTAGTCTGTCTGGAAACTGACTAAAAGTTTGCTCGTCAAGCAGATCTATCACCCCCCCCCAAAGCCAAGTCCTAGTTACGCCACTGCTTGAGCATCTTTATTTAATGACTGCTTTCAATTGTTATACATTAGTAAAAAGTATAAACAGATCATCATTACAATACAACTGAAAATGCAAGCAGCATGATTTACTTCTCGTGTATGTAATTTACTGTGCGATTTACTGTACAATTTGCCAGTAATTTATGTAAATGTTGTATGACATGAGCAGCCAAGCTCATTAAAACTAATCTGTCTATTTATTTCAGACTTTATGTAATACTAATTAACAGTCTTGTTTATTTAAATAATGTTATCTTAGTAATGATGTGGTTTCAGACAGTTATAACTTCGAAATTATGTTAAGATGTATACGATTTTAGAGTAGATGGCGATAAGCCAATGAGGAAGCGACAAGGGACAGAACTGGCGGACAGTGTGTGTTTGGGGGGAGAGGAAGGAGCGAAGGGGTACGCAAAAACGAACTCCATGTGTAACCCTGGCAGAAGAAGGTCCCTCCTGGATAATAGGAGTGATTCGATCGGGCAGAGTGTTAAGATTTTGTGCCGCGAACGGTCGCTTTTTGGAACTCTAAATTTGTCGAGAACAAGTATACGGCAGTGCAGCTGATATGTGTTTATGTTTTTACACAAGCAGTGAGTGTAGAAAAAGAGTTCGGGGAAACTTAAGCCGGCCGCGGTGGCCGAGGGACTGAGGCGCTTCAGTCACGGTCTGCACGGCCACTACGGTCGGGGGTTCGAATCCCCCCTCGAGCGTGGATATTTGTGCCGTCCTAGTTCGTAAGTACTTCATAAGTAGTTTGTAAGTTTAGGGACTGATGACCCCGTAGTTAAGTCCCATAAGCTCTACAAACATTTGAACATTTCTTTTTGGAAACTTAAACTATTCTGAACTATTGGCAACTTCATGTTGACTGCTCGCGAAACATACAGAGTTTGTGTGTTTCTTAAAGTTATGATTACTTAGTTTGTGGAAAGTGTTACCAACTTCTTATCGCAGACAATGCAGCTGTTCAACCATTTTATTCTACCTGTATTTACGATTAATAATTCATGTGACAACTTCCACTAAGGAACCAATTTTATTGACCTAAGTCTCTAACTTTTCGTACATCATTTGCAAACGTTAGAACAAAACAGTTTTTATTTATGAACCAGTCCTTTTATGTAATATTTCTTATTTGTTTCGCAAACTATAGCCTATGCGTAGTGTGTTTTTAACTAAAGGATCACTGGTAAAAGATAATATCTGCAACTAAGGCAGTTGCTGAGCATGAAAGCAGTCACGTGCGGTTGGCACGCAAGATAACATCGAGCCAAACTTTTAAATCACAACTGTACATAGCCTAATGCGCAGGTTCTTACAGCGTATAGTCACACTTGTTTTAATCGTAGCTGTGATGAATGCGGTGCTAGATAAAGCATAAAGTCGCACACGGCACGGCCGATTTCCTTCCCCGTCCTTCTAAAGGGCTGTGTCTGTAATGACCTCTTTGTCGGCGAAACATAAAACTTCTAAATCATTCTTCAACTCTCTCCAAGACAATGGAAGTAATGGTTAATAACAGACTTTCATACTATCTTGAAACTCATGAGATTATTTGTGCTCAGTAAGCTGTCTTCCGCAAACATCGATCAACAAAAAACAACTGCTCCGCTTCAGGCAGGAAGTTAAAGACGCCTTTAATAACAGCAATACAACATTGGCCGTTTTTGTTAATTTTAAGGGTGCATATGACACTGTGTGGAGACTGAAGCAAATGGTATCGCTGGTGCTGGAGTTTACAGTGAAATATTCTGTTTTTACAAAGCTTTAGGAAATCAAATGAAATGTTTGTAAATCTATAGGACCAAACTGCGTGATCATCAGTCCGTAGCTTACAAACTACTTAAATCTAGGTAAACTAACCTAAGGACAAACACACACACACCCATGCCCCAGGGAGGACTCGAACCTCCACGGCAAGCAACCGCGCGCTCCGCAGCGAGACGCTTTAGACCGCTCGGCTACTCCACCGCGGCAAAGCTTTAAGACAGTATTACTCCCATTTTGATGGAGAGTTGGAGGCAATAAACCTGCCACTAATACAATTTTTGTCCGTATCCAAAAGTCACAAAAAGGTTGTTATATTTTGTGATTCAACTTCTGCAATACAGGCAATTGCATCCTTCCAAACACCTCTGTTTGCATAAATGAAATAAAATCCTCTATTGCCTCAATCACCAAAGTTGGAACTGAAATAGTTTTTCAATGGATACCAGCACATACAGGTATACATGGCAATGAAACGGCAGACTTTCTAGCAAAAAAAGGAACCAAGATTTCTCAAACAAATTGCCCAAAATTATCGTACATCTCCATTAAAAGAGTCATCAACAACAATTACAAGATGTTTTATGACAACTTGACAACACAAGGGCAAGGACAAACATGGCTTCGACTGTTAGAAGAGAAGAACGCACTTCCCAAACACCCACGAAGGGAAACTGTGGCAGCATTTCGAAGAATTACTGGCCACGAATGGCTTGCGGAACACCTGCACAGGACTGGAATGCTAGCCTCATCGAAGTGTGTTATATGTGAAAGAGAAGACACCATTATGAATTGGGAGCATCTCAGAAACTGTGAAAGACTGCAATATTGTGACGGGATGTCAGATGGTCAATTGTATTGAGAAGTTAGAAGACTAATGACTATTTATTTATTTATTTATTTATTTATTTATGCTCTGACATTTGATACATAAATTCTTCCTTCCTTCACGTTCATCGTCAGACTGATGTCGAGTATCAGTCAGAGTCGAGAAAAGGCAACGTCACAAATCTTATTTTTTAGTAGTTTCAAGAGTTCGAACTTGCAACCGGCTCGTGGCCACAACATTAGATTATCCCATATTACACAACATTACAGTTTCTATAAACTGCCATTATTTAGGCCGAAAGTCTGTCTCCCAAGAAGTTGACATCCTTTTTCACACTTTCCAAGTCTCACCATTGGGACAATTAGTGAAATTATTAGACGTGTACTTATTCCAAGCAGCTCTATTGAAAAGAGATGCTGTAAAACAACGCGAGTAAAGTTTGTAATTATTCGTAACACAGGCAAACAACAATAGCTACAGCCAGATGATAGAATTGGTGGTGAAAACAAAGCAAATCTCTCTGCGATGCGTCCTGAGTTTCTGCAGTACAGCTGTAAAGATAAACACGCCTGTTTTCTTTGGCCAATGAGCAACTGTTAATATGGCTACGGGGCGTACTGGTGTCGTCCATGGGCCCCGCAGACCACTGAGCCTTCGTCCAACAGCCGGAAGCAAAGCGCTTCGCAGCTGTTCGCAGCCGTCCACACGGGACGGCGCAGAAATAGAAGGCCACCTTCAAAGGCTGTGTATATTTGTTCGCCATTCATGTGGCTGGCCATTTTGTACCGCCGCTGTTTTGATACTTTCGCCAGTCTCAATGAATGAAGCCTCTTATCTCTCTCTGAACTCCCGCGCCCTCCTCTCTCTCTCTCTCTCTCTCTCTCTCTCTCTCTCTCTCTCTCCCTCCCAGCCCCCTCCCGCGTTCACTTCATAGTGCCAATCCCAGAGTTTGATCCGCTGATCATTAGAGACCTATATTTCGCGTAAAGACCACAAGGATAACATTCGAAACATTAGAACTCGTACGAATACATACAAGTAACCGCTTTTTCCTCTTTCTGTGTTTAGCGGAACAGGAAAGCTAGTAATCAGTAGTGGTACTGACAAGGAAAGTACATGTGCTCGAACAAAGATATCTGTATGAACGTTTGCTTATGGGATCTCTACCTACACCGCGATGTGTTAGTGGGTGTCGTTTTTATGCAAAACTCTGCAATGATGTTCTAGATAGCACTGTATATGTAATTGTAGACGCCATACGTAATGCAGATATCTTAACTATAACTTATGTAATAAATCATCGTACATGTTCTCTAGCGTATTGTCATCAAAAGCCCTGATGACACTTGCAACTTTAACCTTCTTCTCGGAAGGCTGTTGGAATTCATTGCCACTGATTCCATCGCCTCTTCCCGCACTTACCGTAGCACTACCGATTGCAATGAGTTGTTCGTCATTATCATCCCTATTATCATCATTATGTGTTAGAGTGACAACATTATCTAACTTACGGTCATATTTCTGTACCATAACAGATAAGAGAAAGCATGCGAATGATTCATCTTCTACACTAATACCATCTTCACGAAGAAGGGTTCTTCGTGAACTTCATCTCAACCAATCGCAATACATTAACAAGATTGATTACCAGTCGCCAACCCATCTGACGCTTCACCACACACATGTCACAAAACGCAACTTCGGAGGCACACTGCACCGTCCCTACTGGCGAACCGACAGGTCAAAGTGCAATGTGGCAACGCACACGCAGAGGCCTCTAACGGACGGCTACAGAGTTTTGCAGATGCGGTAGTATCACTAGTGCAATAAGGGACCTTTACATTATCTCTCATACGATTTTGGTGTATATGTGTTTGTTTGAGCCCAAGTACTTTCCTTGTGAGTACCCTCCACCACACGCTTTTCGATGGATTGCGATCTAGATGTAGAGACTTTTCTTGTGCTATGTAACTACTTTCATCATTTTTTTTAAAAAATGTTCAAATTTTTGTTAAGCTTAAGGGACTTAACTGCAGGGTCATTAGTCCCTAAACTTACAAACTACTTATGAACTACCTTATACTAAAGACGACATGAACATCCATGCCCGAGGGGGGATTCGAACCCCCGACCATAGTGGCCGTGCAGACTGTGACTGGAGCGCCACAGACCGCTCGGCCACTACGGCCGGCTATCAACTTCATCTAAATATCAATTCCAGCTGACCCGTGGAGGTCCGCGTTTTTGTTGCTCTCGCCAGAGAGTATCTGCTACTTCCATAGATCATTCTCCGTGTGGTTTATCTTTGACGTTTCCTTCGAGCGGAGCACTGAGCTCTGGCGAGGCAGTTTGTGTACGCTTGGGTGGCAATGAGCATTCGAGTGAATGGGACTCGTGTTGTTCCGTAACTTTACTTGTTATGTACATTTGTACACTGAGCAAGATATAAAGGAAAGCAAGGAGAAATTTGGAGAAGGAATTAAAGTTCACGGTGAAGAATTAAAAACATTGCGTTTTGCCGACGACGTAGTAATTCTGTCAGAGACAGCAAAACACCTGGAAGAGCAGTTGAACGGAATGGACAGTGTGCTGAAAGGTGCATATAAGATGAACATTAACAAGAGTAAAACTAGGGTAATGGAGTGCAGTCTAAGAAAATCAGGTGATGCTGAAGGAATTAGATTAGGTAACGAAACAATAAAGGAGGTAGATGAGTTTTGTTACTTGGGCAGTAAAATAACAAATGATGGTCGCAAAACAGAGGATATAAAATGCAGAATGGCAATGAGTAGAAACGCGTTCTTGAAAAAGAGAAATTTGTTAACATCGAATGTTGATTTAAGCCTAAGGAAGTCCTTTCTGAAGGCATTTGTGTGGAGTGTTGCCTTGTATGGGAGTGAAACATGGACAATAAACAGTGCGGACAGGAATAGGATAGAGGCTTTTGAAATGTGGTGCTACAGAAGAATCCTGAAGATTAGGTGGGTGGATCGCGTAACTAATGAGGAGGTACTGAACAGAATTGGGGAGAAAAGGAATTTCTGGCATACCTTGACTAAAAGAAGGGATCGATTGGTAGGACACATTCTTAGACATCAAGGAATTGTGAACTTAGCGTTGGATGTAAGTGTGTGGGGTAAAAACCGGAGAGGAAGACCAAGAGACTCAGGCGAGAACCCAATGCTACTCAGAACGTGCGCTAGCCGCGCGTTTCAAGCGTCAACATCTCTTCGCAATATCTCGGGATGTAATTGGCGTATCGCGGTGCAATCAACGCCGTTGTTTATGTGATTTGCCATGCTATAGATTGCTGAAGAAATAATATAGGTTGTCCATTAAAAAAAAAAAAAAACAAGTTTGTGTTAAAAATATATTTGCTTTCGTTTTAGAATGTTTCAAAATATGTACATTCATGAGTCCCAGCCTTACATTGGTACCATTCAAAGTCGTTTAGCTGTTGTCGTTCCAGAGATATTTTGGGTGAGCTGGGACTCCCTGTATAGTATTCTGAGTGTGTTCAGTAATTGTACTGTAACTTTTACGGTCTGCAGTGTTCCTAATCTATCTCGGCCGAATTATCTACAGGCGCTGTGTTTTGTACTACAATAATTTTATGTGAGTAGTAGCAGATTTTACTCTTGGTACTTATACAGGTGTCTGTACATCTAAGGTGTTTGGGACAGAATAGTAGTGCAGTATTTTTGTGTGTTTATTAGTTTATGTCTGGATGTTTGTACTGAGCCACCACACTAGAAATGTCTGCCTTACTGAGTTGCGTCCGTTAAGTATAGTGCGGACTGTTTAACCGAGACTACGCGGTGGTAATTTTAGTCAAGTTTAATCTCGACTTACTTCTAAGTCTTTTATATGGGGGTGTTTTACTGTTTATATTTTCAGATTACTGTCATTCAGTTTTATGGATTTGTATCTTTGAATTGTGTTCCCACCTTATTTATTTGTTCTGATTCATGTTGCAGATTGCTTCTGGAGTATTCTGTTGGTTGGATTACAGCTGCGATTGTTCGTGGTAATGGTGATACTTTAAAGGCGCAAGGTGGACTTGAGAGTTTCAATAACAGAGACGTTATTGCTTATCGTACATTTCAAGTGTTTGAAGTGTTTAACAAGGATATTGGTAAATCGTGTTACTCGTGTAACATGCCATTTGTTGTTAGAACTCGTAATCATCGTAGAGTTAACAAACAAGAAGGTGTCTGAATTTGGATTAAAGGAATGATGTTAAAATAAGATTAGAGGTATTGGAGATGTATTATTACCGTCATTGAAATAAAGAAGTTTTTTTAATTAAAAGAACTCGTGATGTACAGTTTTATTTTAATAATGACACACAGCAGAAAAAAAACACCTATTGGGTCACGGGTAGTAACCCCTCCCAAGTCATCCCAGTAACTGATTCACTAACAACAAATGGAGAAGATATGGACAGTACCAGCAATGGGGGGGAGTTATGAATCGCCTCCTATGGATATTATTGTGTGTTGGAGATAATTCAAATTATGTTAATATATATCTTCGATATGTTAACTGTGCTACGTTATGGTAGGTGTTTATGTCTTGGTCTAGCCCTCGCCGGCCGCGGTGGCCGAGGGGACTGAGGCGCTCCAGTCACGGTCTGCACGGACACTACGGTCGGGGATTCGAATCCCCCCTCGGGCATGGATATTTGTGCCGTCCTTAGTATTAGCTATTTCATAAGTAGTTTGTAAGTTTAGGGACTAATGACCCCGTAGTGAAGTCCCATAAGCTCTACAAACATTTGAACTTTTTTTTTTTTGGTCTAGCCCTTCTGGCGTGACTTCAGTTAAGTGTTTGTTTGTGTTGACGGGGTGCCGTCTTTCCTATACTTCTCTCCCTCCTTACTTTCTAAAACTTTTCATAAGCACATTTATTGCTGCTTGCAGGTGTATTTTCCTTGGGGTGTATGTTTTATGGATGTTGTTTTACTGTGAAATCTTACGAAATTCTCCACGTTATTTATTGCTGTACTTAATTGTATCTGCTTGCTGATCCTGACAAATGATTGTTGTTATACATTTAAAGAAATATTGTTTTAAATAAGTCCCTCTTCAATGGCAAGCTCTTCTTCCTTATTGTATTTACATATTCTAATTGTAATAAAGTTTGAAACTTGCCATCCATTAATGACAGTTTGGTGCACCCACCATTCCCGAATTAGGTACCTTTCCTTATCCGAAAGTGCTTGGTATCACCAGTACTGTCCAGTTTGTCAACATTCAAAACATTGGTTTTTCTGTTCTTAATACATATAGCCCACGAGTGCTGTGGTTCGCGCAGGTGGATGCAGTATCAAATGATATCAACTGACAGCATGTCTTTGTTGAACACCAGATAGGTACTTCATGTTTGTTGATTACCCGACAGAGCTGAGATGTTCGTTCATCCGAAAATTACTTCTTAAGAATATATCAACCAGCTGCAAAATGCTCCTGCCCGAGCACAAAATAGGCGAATATGTTCTCTAATAGAGAAGTGTGTAACCAGCTGCCTCGATCCTCATTTCGACCTCCTCACCAAGAATTCTGGCATGCGAACATATTCACACTCTTATAGCGCAGGACATTGTAAATAATTTTGCTCAGTTAAACCCTCATAGTCATCAATGCCGCCTCACTGTCAGAGAGTCTACGTAGGTCTCTGTCCGTTTATGTTCTTGCCACCTCCTGTATCTGACAACTTTCAATATCTTCAGCCATTTCCCTCGACATCCCTTACCGCTGTTTGTAAAAAGATTTAAAAGTACATCATATATGGCCTTAAAAAAGACATATGAAGCAAATGGAAACATAGAAAACCACGTGATGGGTTTTGTTATAATTTGAAAAACAGAAATCTGTGGGTAATATTTTACCATTGTCAGATTATAAATTAAAATATTGTTGTCATTATGTCAGAACTAAAGTAAATAAGCACCAGTTTGCTGATACATATGACTGTATTACATCTGTGATAAAATACTCTTTGATAAAGTGTGTGGTTCTCAGGGCTCTTTCCGTAAAACATTCAAACCTTCAGATATCAGACACTCAGATCGGTATTAAACGTTGTGTATTGAGAGAGAGTATATAACTCGTGGTATGTGCTGCCGTCCAGGAGAACGTGTGTAAACTATAAGTAACACCTAACCTACGGAGTAGAGGAAAAGCGTAACTCAGAGAGCTTATCACGTTGCGCTACCGTGGGCTAGTTCGTACAGCGTTAGTTCATCGAACAGAGGGTCGTGCATTCAAGCCCCGCATAGAGCCTTTTTTTAACTGAAGTACGTTGAAAGTTGTTAGAAGAGAATGTCTATAACGTTCCACGGGTTCATTTCGCAAAACAGCACTGTCAGCTGGACAGCAACGTCATCCCCACCTGATGGTGTGGGCAAACACACGGCACTCTAGCCACAACACAGCGGTGCTGCCTATCTAGCAGTCATTTATTATTATTATTATTATTATTATTATTATTATTATTATTATTATTGATTTAATACTTCGAAATGTATGGTGCAATTGTTTCTTTCTCCTACGAATATAATCTACAGGTTTGCTACTTTCAAATAAAACGAAGCAGAAGCAAACTGCCGATTACACAGTGCTATAAAATCTGAACAGTCCTTTTACATTTCAGGAACATGTTGTCCCATGTAACACTCGGTGTAGGTTTGTCGACGTACAACTTGCAACGTCATACACAGAAAAAAAAAATACTCGCGCCACCTGGGTTTGGACCGAGGACCCTCGTAATAACAAACATTCGTTCTAGCAACTACCACACGGGAGTTCAACGCGGCAGACCCCTACAGATACGCTTTTCCTGTGCTCCGTAGGACGGGTGTTACATATTATTTCCCGTTTATGGACGTTCTCCTGGACGGCAGCACATAGCACGAATTATATAGAAGTTTCGGCTGATACTATTACCATATACAACGTTTGGTAACGATCTCAGTGTCTGACATCTGAAGGTTTGGGTGTAAGAGTCAGATAAAATATATGCCAAAGTTGTAAGGAACATCAGTAATATAAATTTATTTGGTTAAATTACCTGACAATGAGAGACGAATTCATTAACTAAAATGACCTTAAGTCTTAAACATAAAAATGAAATTGGTGGTGAGATGAGAGAAACCATTCTACAGTATATCGTCGAATAGTTCAAAGAAAGATCTATCTCTGAAATCGAACTGCTCATTTATACAATCTAATGGTTTATTATATTATTATTATTATTATTATTACTGTTCTAGTGCATTAAGTAGTTGACCTTTGGATACATTGTGAAAGATTTTCATATTCTCAGAAATAGACCCTTCTGAACGATTGCACTCACCGAGATATTAACAAAAATCGATTTCGTGCGGGTTCTTTAAACCGTGTTAGAAAGCTACAGCCGGTTAGTCCTACACATTATCACAATCATTACAGTGTATCTTGTAAACACCGGAATTTTTGTACCAATCAGACCCACCAATTGTATGTTTAAGTTTAGTATGAAGCTGGTTATTTGTTGTAAATGCTACAGTTAGATTGGAATTTTTAAACAATCTATCTTATCTGAAAGAAGCCCCATGTATATAATTTTTACATATCTCCTTTTTAAATCTGTAGTAGTAGTACTAGTAGTATTGGTCTGACGCAATTTTTGGTATAACAAATCGACTTTGCTTGCTTTAAAGTTGTTAGCTATGGCTATTTGTTTCAGAACATTAATTTCAATTTGTATGGCTTCTGATTGCGGAGGTAGTTTCAATATTCTGTGGTTCATAGTTTGGAATAATGCTTTCTTGTAATTTAGTGCGTGACATGAAGTAGCATTGATTATTCTATCTGTAGCAGTTGGTTTCCTGTAAATCATAAAAACATGTTTACTATTTTGATTTGTAATTGTAATATCCAAAAAGTATATACTCTTGTTATGTTCATGTTCTATTGTAAAAGCAATTTTGGGATGCATGTCATTAAATTTGTTAGTGAGTATATCAATCTCTTCTTTAGAATCTTTATATGAGTGAATCACCGATGTATCTATTGTAATAAATAATTTTACTAGCTACTTCTGGATTATTTTTGAAAAATTATAATTCAATACAGTTTAAAAGATATTGGCAATAGTCCCTGCTAGAGGATTTCCCATTGCATGGCCACCTTTCCGTAAGTCCATTTTAACAATAAAGGAGAAGCCAGAACAATGTGAGACTGTACAAGAAATGAGATTGCAAATGTTCAGTCTGTTATCTTTTACATAGTATAGTGTCTGACTGTAATTCATACAAAGTTACAGTTTTATTCCGATATTGAAGAAATTTGGCACATCTGACCTTCAAAACAAGAGGAAGACCAACACCATCACATTAGATTTCGTAAGGTGCGCTGCGAAGATACCTTGTAACATACTTTGACAGCTACCCATAAACTTGTCACATTTGTGTTTTTATGTTGAAGCTACCGCATTATGCATGACAGAGGGTATTTGGAATAAACTTTGGTACCGTTTCACCGAGCACCATCAAAGTTAGTTGATATAGTAGTTTTCGTAGACAGGGAGAGGAAAAGGTGTAATAAGGGACCGAAAGAGGAAATAGGCAGAAGAGGATGAGATGGACAGGGGAGGAGGGCAGATGAACCGGGACAGGGAGAGAAAGAGATACAGAAAAGAAACAACGGAAGTGGACTAGCAGAATAATGGATTAATAAACATCCGGTAACAACATATTTACAGCTATTTTCTTATATTGCTTCCCAAATTTTTCTTTCTAAACATCGCAAATTCTCGAAATAAAAAATATCTGAGTTACGTCTTCTTCCTTCCATCAACGTTTAATTCGGTTTTATCGCTGCTCAAGTTATGTGATCAGATACATGCTTAATACTTCCCCACTATGAAATTGCCCGGAGAGTGTTGATTCGAGGAGTCACCTAACAATGTTTACAAAGTAAGTTATACTTGACCTCTGAATATAACAATTATATAGTTTCCCTGCAGTGAATCTGAAGATGCACAGCCTGTAGTTGGCAGCTACTAAACATTCACCGCAACAGTTGGATAAAGGCAAATAGGATTAAATTGAGCTTATTCATTACAATTGCAGAACAGCACGCAGCGCGCTTCTACTGAAAGTGGCGAAGTACTCTAAAGCAGCTTAGCTCCGTTCTTGGTGCAAATTCGCAAGACATTTGCATCGTTTCCCGTAACACACCTGTTGATTGTGCGAGAACTAATGACCGCCGGTCACGGAACATGCAAATTAGTCAGAGAGCAATGGACTAAGGCGGAGATCCTGGCGGCGAACCAAGCTGACAGAACGGAGACGGGAGGAAACCGTATTCCCAGAACTTTACGTTAAATAACCTTTCTCGTCAGTCCAGCCACCTGATGCTATTTATTAAACTTGATTTATCTTCCGTTGCTGCTTCTATAAACCAGTCGTCGCCATTATAATGATGTAACATTGTTCCAAATTTCTATTAATAACAAACTGCTACTCTGAAGGGTAGACAGGAAAGGGCAGGATACATAATTCTTTCGCCCCCACTTGGAGCTGATGTGTCGTTTAGAAGTCGTTTTTACAAGGGGAGGGGGGGGGATACAGCGGGCAAACACGTATATTTCTGAACATCTTCACTGACAAGGAAAGCACATGGGCTCGAACAAACATATCTGTATGAACGTTTGGTTACAGGATATCTACGTACACCTCAATGTGCTGGTGGGTGTCGTTTTTCTAATGTTCTAATATTTGTACAGCTTATGGGACTTAACTACGGGGTCATCAGTCCCTAAACTTACAAACTACTTATGAACTACTTACGAACTAGGACGGCACAAATATCCATGCCCGAGGGGGGATTCGAACCCCCGTGGTCGTGCAGACCATGACTGAAGCCCCTCAGTCCCCTCGGCCACCGCGGCCGGCGTCGTTTTTTTGCAAAGCTCTGCAACCATGCTCTAGATAGCACTGTAGATGTAATTGTAGACGCCATATGCAACGCAGATATCTTAACTATAACTTACGTAATAATCATCGTACATGTTCTCTAGCGTATTGTCATCAAAAGCCCTGATGATAGTTGCAACTTTAACCTTCTTCCCGAAAGACCGTTGGTATTCACTGCCACTGCTTCCATCGCCTCTTCCCGCACTTACCGTAGCACTACCGCTTCAATGAGTTGTTCGTCATTATCATCGCTATTATCATTATTATGAGTTTGTAACAACAGTATCTAACTTATGCTCATATTTCTGTACCATAACAGATATGAGAAAGCATGCAAATGATTCATCTTCTACACTAATACCATCTTCACGAAGAAGGGTTCTTCGTAACTTCATCTCAACTAATCGCAATACTTTAGTAGAATTGATTAGCAATCGCCGCCCCATCTGACGCTTCACCAAACAAATAACGTCATAAAAGGCAACTTCGGAGGCACACTGCACCGTCCCTACAGGCGAACCGACAGGTCAAAGTGCAATGCGGCATGGCACTCGCAGAGGCCTGTAACGGACGACTGCAAAGTTTGGCAGATGCGGGAGTATCGCAAGTGCAATAAGGGATCTTTACATTATCTTTCATACGATTTTGGTGTATATATGTGTGTTCGAGCCCAAGTACTTTCCTTGTCAGATGAAGAGGCTTGCACAGGACAGGGTAGCGTGGAGATCTGCATCAAACCAGGCTGTGGACTGAAGACCACAACCCAACAATAACCTCCTTCCTCATCTGCGAGATGAGGCACGAGCTTGTGATTGGCAGTTACGGAGCGGCCGTACTGTATGTAACAGAAGTGTTTTTCGTAACGAGAAGTAGTGCTACAAAACAGATTGTATTTAATGGGGCAGGTATTTTTCTCTGAGCCTACAGACGTGTCAATGGCTTTATGACGGCGTACTGGAGCTCCATTAGGTAGCTGCTCGTCCCCGCCTCCTACAATTACGTATCTCGTCCTCGAATACCAGCGACACAACAGACCGGTGGCAGCGGAGGGTTAGCGGTGATAGTCCGTATCGGCCCCGGGCCGGGCAATACCATTAACAGTTGGGTCTGGTGGGGCAGTGAAGATAGGGCAGGTGGCGCGACAGAAGAGTGATGCCCGGGGGGGGGGGGGGGAAGAGGGAACGGGGGCGCCGTCGTCTCCCGGCTCCTGACGACGGCTCTATCTGCGCCGGAATCCCGCAGCCAGCAGCCACGGGACACACACGACGCGTGTCTGGCGCCAGGAGGGAGGGGGAGGGGGGGGGGGGGGTCCGAGTTCCACGCGGCCTGATGCATCATCAGCTGCGGCACGCGAGCACGCGCCGCACACGCAGCGGCCCCTGTGGGTGGGCCATCAGCGAGCGGCCAGGAGGGCAGGGGGAGATCGGCTAATCGACGGTCTCGTCGCAGCCACGGCTGCGCCGCTCCCACCAGTTCCGGGACCGCTGCGCGCTCTGCATCTCCAATAGCCTCCCTTCTAGCTAGTACGCCTCTAAACTACCTGCTGGCATGGGCGTAGCCAGGGGGGTGGTTTATGGGGTTCAAAACCCGTCACGAAATGTTGACAAAGCTAACAAAACTTGTCATCATTCTCTATCGAGGTAAAGATCGTCTACGTTTTTCCAGTGTTGGGAAGCAGTTACACATCCTTCATACCAGGGGTGCCGACTCCGTGGGTGCTCCGGGGCTCGTGCAGCCCCAAGAATTTTTGGAGAGTGCTGAGCACATAAAATTGAGGTGGAAAATAAAATTGTAGGTCTATAAATTAAAAAAAAAAATAGGGAAAAATCAAAACCTACCTTATGACTCAAGAGGCAACGCAAAACGGGAGCCGGCCGCGGTGGCCGAGGGGACTGAGGCGCTCCAGTCACGGTCTGCACGGCCACTACGGTCGGCGGTTCGAATCCCCCCTCGAGCATGGATACTTGTGCCGCCCATAGGTAATAAGTAGTTCGTAAGTTTAGGGACTGATGACGCCGTAGTTAAGTCCCATAAGCTATACATTTTTTTAGCAAATCGTGACCATAGCGAGAGACGATATTTCATACGTGAAAGAAATGATCAGTTTTGTACGCAGGTCCCCAAGCGAGTAGTAATGAGTGTCCATGTTTTACCCACTATGCTAGCTTTATTCATCCTGAAGCACGTCGGTCCTTTTGTCCTTTAAGGTGTACGTATTTATCAATTGTGTTCTTTCAGGAATTTAGCTAGAAGAATCTGACGCTGATGCTAAAGTTAATCGTTTTTCATTTATCTTTGTCACTTCCCTTCTTATTAAAACTACAGATTCAGTTGAAATTTGTAATGTTTTTCTCTCAGGATCTAAAAAACCCTGGACTATATTAATACTGACAGAGATGTCATGAAGTTATCTCGAAGTGATGAAAGTTTCGATTAAGTATACAGCTCTTGCTTGGAACTGACCAAAAAATTTGATGTCGGACTTCTAAACCTCAAAATATTTCAAAGATTTCTTTAAACGTTGATGACGGTCTTGTAGCAAACGCTTTTGTCAGAAAGAATAGCCTCGTACGAAATGTATTAGGTTAGTATACAGTGAAAAATTATTTCATTGGTCGTGTAGAAGTTTTGGGGTGTTACTCATATCGAAACATCCACTTCGGCAGCGTTACCAAAAGTTTAACATGTACGTTTGCAGCAAGATTGAAGAAGCATTGGTCAAAGAGATTAAAATTCGCTTCCACTTTACTTCCTACTAGTGCTACGACATACTATTTTATAATCTTAGACTAACTACAGTGTGAAAAAGACAGTTAAGTAAACATAATATTAACAGTAAATATTTTATCTTGACAATAAATCCTTCTCAAAACGTGTCGTGTTAAGCATGAATAAATCAAGGATATTAAGTCAAAATCTTGCGATGTACTGTCCCATAGATTTTAAAAGATTTGCTGGAATTTCGCACTTGCTTTCTTCAACGAATAAGCAACGATATTGCATACAAAAGACTTTGCGTATGTAGTGGCTTAACTCTTGGGAGCAATGTTCGGTAAGAAAAATTTCCTCTGTCTCAGTTCAGGTTAGTCAGAACTCTACAATAGCTAATTTGAACATTTGACCACCATCCAGATTCCATTGGAATTGTGCGAAAGTGCAATTTGAACGATCCAACTGTTATGATCGCAACTCGAACGAACCTAAAACTTTCCAATTTTTCTTTTAAAAATCCATTCGACTATTTACAGTTGGTCTATTTTTTACAGATTTAAGAAATGTTCAAATGTTTGTTAAGCTTATGGGACTTAACTACGGGGTTATCAGTCCCTAAACTTACAAACTACTTATCAACTAGCTTATCCTAAGGACGGCACAAATATCCATGCCCGAGGGGGGATTCGAACCCCCGACCGTAGACAGATTTAAGAAAGAATTTTAGCCGGTTAACGTTTCATAGATTCAAGTAGTAGCAGCAGGCAGTTTAACTGTTCCCTTAGGACCATGTACTCATCGTATTGCATGCTAAACGCCACACCAGTTAATAAATGATCAAATCTTCAAACTTTCAGTAAGTCGATCGAATTTGAATAAAAGGCAACATCGTCGGACGTGTCCTTCGTTAGAAGACTCCTAGCCACTTCCAATAACGTACACAGCCCATGAAACTTAGAACTGGAACCTTCACAAGTGTTCTTGAACAATGCCGTAGTCTTCCTTGTACATATTTCCTTAAATTCTTGTTGGCCTTTCGACAAACATGTATTCGTTGAATCAAACGGTCCGACTCTAAAAATACGAATTCTCTACACAACGACTGCATAACTAACGGATAAATCGGCCATCAGTCTTCGGTGGTCGGGAGACCCAGAAAGGTAGTCGTCAGGTTAACAGTCCAACACCGGCTGTATCGAGGTAGATTGGGCCAGATAAAACAAGAGCAATTTCGGCACTGTGTTTGCATATCCAAGCAAGTGCAACACTGCAAGCCGTTCGGCGCCTACACGATCTCGTACTTTCAATAACCGGCAATGTAGTGCTGCCTTACGGGTTTAGAGATAATACTCTGCATTGAGTCGAACTGATTAAATGTGTTGCGAGAACGCTATGCAGCTACATTAACGTAAATTACCGTATCCTTTATAGTACTATAGTAATAAATTGATTAAAAGTATCTTGTACTTTTCGACTTTTAAGGTATTCACTTCATTGGTGGCGATCTTTATAACGTCTTTAGGAGATACAATACTGCGAAGAAAACTACATCGTAGAATTTCAAGTGGGCTGTTCCGAAATGTACTTTAGTTTTATTGTTCTTCATTGCTATCCTCGTGCTGTAGCAATCGAAGCATTTAGACCATACGTTGAAGTCATCCTATCTGAGTATGGGTCCTACGCAGATTTTAGTAATACAAGTAATTTATGTAGGCTTGAAAGCAATCTCTACTTCAAAAGGATCGTAACCTGGTGACAATACAAGAAACATTAAGCAGCATAGAGGCGTAATAGTATATCGTTCCAATTTGAAAAGCAAAAGAGAAAAGATAGCGGTTTATTTACTGTGTTTAGATTTCAGAAGGACACACGCCGTACCTAATATTGCTGAGGTTCAGTCAACTCCTAAATATAACAATCAAAAGCACGATAATTCTTGTCACTGAAGCTACGAATGAAAAATTCGTTTTAGGTAGGAATTTTCCGCTGTGGGGACAGGAATCTTCCTTATTTAGGTTGCAGAAGGACACACGCCGTACCTAATATTGCTGAGCTTCAGTCAACTCCTAAATAGAACAAGAAAAAGCACGATAACGCTTAACGTCACTGAAGCTACGAATGAAAAATTCGTTTTACGTAGGAATTTTCCGCTGTGGAGAGAGGAATCTTCCTTATTACAACGACGAGCCAGGCGTTTCGAGGCCACAGGCATAGCTTCCCTCCAAACGCCAGAATGTTCCCGTTGTCGGGCGGTCTTGTGCGTCGCGCCGCGGGTCCTTCAGTGCGGCTGGTACTCGCGTCACGTGCCACTTGAATGCCTCACGTCGCGGCCAGACAAATGACTCCACTAGCAGAGGAACAACGCTTCTCAATCGCGACCGCGCCTTCTGGGCGGTCTCTTTAAACTTTCAACCAGGCCGCACAGATAAACACAGGCGAGGCGCACTTTACCATCTGCCTCAACAAACGACAGTTATCCCTTCACTGAAGGGCAATGAAGTGGAATCCTCAACAAAACAGCAGCAACAACAACATAATCTGTTCTTTGAACGCCATTATTGGCCCACTTTAGGTTACGGTAGTAACAGTGTTTAAATTGGGTTTTTGTGCTCAATTTTGGCCCACTTTAGGTTACCGTAATAACACTAAAAGTGGGCCTTTGCGATCGTCTTTTGACAGCTCGAAATGTAAATGAAAATAACAGCTTAGCTATTCATCTGACACGGAAATTGAATAACCGAATTTGTAGAGGAGAAAATTCTCTACAACTTTGTTCTCTTATGGTTTTTTCATATCTCGTAACGTTTCAACGATATTTGGAAAAATAACGCCGATTTTGGGATGTATGTCTGTCTGTCTGTCCGTAACGTGTTCCCTGTCTTTAAGACGAACCGTTGAACCGATCAGCACCAAATTTTACAGACATGATTGTAGGCCACCAGAGACCAGAACCTCGTTTTTTCAGTTTTTTCGGACAAAAATACGGTAGTAAAACAAAACAAAAACGTTTGTAATGTAATTGTAAATGCAAACGAACTGTTCATCTGAGACGAAAATTGAATAACCAAATTGGTAGAGGAGAAAATTCTCTACAACTTAGCTCCCTTATGGTTTTTTTTTTTTTAATATCTCGTATCGTTTGAGACATATTTGCAAAATTAACTGAGATTTGACACCCTCCATTGAATTAACGAAAACCTTCCGTTCGGAGATGTCACGTGACATTCCTCGCGTATTTGACGATTTTCTTATTGTCACTTACACGTTGTCATTTCAAAGAAACGGTACACTGAAGATTTAACACACACACACACACACACACACACACACACACACACACACACACACCGTTCTTCGAACAATCAATGATAATCTACTGTCTACAAATGCCATATTAACATCAGTTAACAACGCCCATCAATAGTATGAAATTAAAGAGCTCCTGTTTTAATTAATAGCCGTAGAGTAGTGGGCAAGGTGCCGGACTATGGCCCGAAAGGTAGGTGGTACGAAACCTGCCACTACCTAATTTTTTTTCCTAAAAGGGTTTCAAACACTCATATTAATTAATTATTATTTGGATTATTATTTTGGTGCAAAATGTTTGCAAAAACTTATAAAACTACAAATCAAAATTGGGCCGTAAAACATGTCAGTGCGATTTTTTTATATGAGAAAGAAGCAACAGAAAAAGAAAATAAGTAGAAAATATTTTAGAAGAGAATATGCAACAAATAATTAAAAAACCAACGTATTCCACTAGTGTTCAAAAATGTTTGCAGAGCTTGTGGGATTTAACTACGGGGTCATCAGTCCTTACAAACTACTTACGAACTAGCTAATACTAAAGACGGTACAAATATCCATGCCTGAGGGGGGATTCGAACCACCGTAGTGGCTGTGCTGAACGTAACTGGCGCGCCGCAGACCGCTCCGCCACTGCGGCCGGCTATTCCACTATTAATTGTGCTTGTAGTGCATGCCCTGATATCTCTTAAAATTACTATGAATTGTTTTATTTTAAATTGTTTAGTTATGTTCGAGTAAAAAGAGTTTGTCGTGAACTGCTCGTTAATGAGCTTACCTTTACCTAAATTTTTGTGTTGTATTTATGGGGCGTTATCTGAGGGCACTTTACTGTTAATAGCCTTAATTATAATTTATTATATTGTGAGCCCCAATTTGTTGTTTGAGAGCTACTTATTTAACTGTATTTTCTTTAGTGTGATTCTAAACTCCTCCCTAATTGCATTCCCTTTAGTTAACTCTGAGAGCTTTTAAGTCTGTTTATTGTCTTTGAATAAAGATTTTGTAATGGCAAGCCATAACTGTCTTTGACACCAGCCCTACCACTTTCATCCCTTTGTACCACCCCTCAGTACCTGTTCAAAAGAAGACTGGGTTTTAAAAAAATTCTTCCAGGCAGTCTCGAACACACTCACTTTGATAGCGCAGAGCGATGCCGCAACCACACAGCTATTCTTCTTAGATGGAGAGACGTTACTTCATTGTTATTCATGATCGGATCTTCTTAAGGCTTTTACAGTTGATGAGTCTTTAATTTTTAGTTGTATGATATTTTACCAAATTTGACCTGTTTTTGATGAATTTTCAAAGCGCCGAAAACAGATATGAAGGGCGGATGTTGCCTTCATGGAGGATTTGCGCATGCGCAAGCCGAGGTTCGCAGTAGCTGCATTATCTTGCTTCGGGACCATTTGTGCGTAACCGCCTGAACTCGTGCAGCCAGGAGCTGGTGTGTCTACCAGCTCCAACGCCAATGTTAAAAGCGACGTTTTCCCTCGCCCCTCCCTGCCGCGGAAGCGACCATGTGCTACCTCCAGGGAGTTCAGAAGAGAATTTGCACCTCAGACGCGCATGCGCATTGCAACGCTGCGACCACAGCCGCCTATATTAAGCGGTCGCGCTACGGTTCGTATACGTGCTGTTTCCGCAACGTAAAACGTTTCTCATGCGATAAGAATACTTTGAATGTGCATATGAAATTATCTCACTGAAGTAAACGAAGAGTGATAGTTTAAAAATACTTCTTATTTTATTTTTTCACGAGGATTTTTTTTTTCAGATATTCACTGCAAGGAGGTTAGAATAAAGGGAGGTGGCGTTACCTATGCTGAGAACAAACATTGGGTGAAGCCAGAGGAGGCATGCTTTTGTGCACAAAATAAAGATTTCTCGCTTAAACCCTGGGTGAATATTGCCTTCTTTACGTAAAGCAACTAAATTGACAGTCACATGGGAGTATTTACTTACATATGACTTACATTTCAACGACTAGAACTCCTATACACAGACACTATGCCCATTGTTTTGGGCACAAACAAATGCCGAAATGCCCAGTTTGCTGGCTTCACTTTTTCAGTGTATGGCATCTCCAGAGATTCTAACCTCCTTGGTTCACTAATGTATGTCGTCATGGAAGGAAGGAAGGAAGCTTAGGGTTTAACGTCCCGTCGACAGCTTGTTCATTAGAGACGGAGCTAACGAAATGTTTAAATGTTTGTTAAGCTGATGGGACTTAACTACGGGGTCATGAGTCCCTAAACTTACAAACTACTTATCAACTACCTTATACTAAGGAAGGGACAAATATCCATGCGCGAGGGGGGATTCGAACCCCCGACCGTAGTGGCCGTGCAGACCGTGACTGGAGCGCCTCAGTCCCCTCGGCCACCGCGGCCGGCTCGGAGCTAACGCTCGGAGTTTTGGGTAAGTATAGTGAAGGAAATCGGCCGTGCCCATTGAAAGGAAGCATCCCGCCATCTGTCTGGAGTGATTTAGGGAAATCACGGAAAACCTAAATCTGGATGGCCGGAGGTGGATTTGAACCACCATCCTCCCGAATGCGGGTCCAGTGCGTTACCACTGCGCCACCTCGCTCGGTTCCTTGGTTCACTGAACCAGTGAAGACACAGGACGCGTCACGACTGGATGGCAGCAACACTGGATACTGATTGATCAGCTTCTTCATGTCGAATGGGGCTGTACTTTTAATCGTGCCATCTTCGCACAGTGTGATATTTCCCAGATAAATTTGGCTGAGACAACTCGGTCTTCCTCAGTGCTACACTTGGGACGTTCAGTAGGATATAGAGTTGTGGCGATTCGTCAATGAGTCGTTCATTTGAACGAATACAAATAAAGAATCGTAAGAATCGAATCGTGATCCAGACGAATCGTCGTTCAAAAGAAGCGCCTGTCTCGTGACGATTCCAAGATCCAACGATCCATGATTCGAAAGCAGGTGGCGAATCGTGCCGAGTAATTACGAAAGCCAGAAATCGTGTGAACAAAGGAAGCACAGAACGAAGATCGCGAGGTGTTAATTATTAGCCTCTTCACGAATTACAGATGACAGAACCAAAACGCAGCGAAATACACAGCGACAAATACATACAAATATACGTCTTTTATACAGTTTACATATTATGTATTTAAACGAGCAATCTTTACACATTTATATTTCGCGTATCCCGGAAATGGCTGTAACGATATGGATTATATTTTGTGTTCTGAGAGATTTAAGCTTTTCGAGTTCATCTACGTAGTTGTAGTTTTTGTAGAAACTCAATTTTAGAAAAATATTCTTTTTATTTAAAAACGCGATTTTAAATGTTTTTAAAGCCATCTCAATCTTTTTTTACAATTTTGGTTTTTTACGTTATCAGCTTTCCTGAAAGAAACTGATTTTACAAAAAAGAAACATTTTAATAAACGCGAATTTCTTGCACCGCAAAAGAAATTTAATATTTAGAGACGGATTTTTGTTTTTAATGTTTATTTCGTGTTTCCTTAAACTAATTGATTTTACATAATAAGTATTTTATAATGATTAGATATCTGTTAATTAACATAGATTTAATTAAATTTATATTGAAATAGCCGAAGTATTCAGACAGAACTAAGAAAAAAAATTATAAGGTTACAGCAGGATTCGAAATAAGTGACCTACGTTCACTAAACCTACAACGCTACTAAATGAGCTATGATAACAGCAGAAATAGTTGGTAGTGTAATATGTATTTATAACCGCTCGCAAAACTTCAGACTATTTTCTCGAGAATTTTTGAGAACTGAATCGAATGGCTTTGCCTCATTATTATTTTAAGTCTGAACTTCACGCACCATAAATATTAAAAAATCCAATACCCATATTATCACCTTTTCGGCATTTTGTAAGAATCGTGCCGTCGCAGACCAGAAAGAATAGTGAACGAATCGTAGGAACAGATGCAAAAGGTTATGGTTTTAACATCCATGACACAGACATGCATTGCCATCTATGAGCAAGCTGTAGAAGTAAGAATCGCGCCAATGCAGACTAGAATCGCGAAAGAATCGTAGGAATCGATTCACAATGTGGGATTGAATCGCAAGAATCGATTCCTAAAAACGAATCGTGTTGCCCAACTCTAGTAGGGTAAATAATGCAGATGCGGGGGGAAATACGACAGCGCCAGACCCTGGCGGCCTAGTCGCGCCGTCACTCTATCCTACGAGGAGGCGCCGGTCAATCTAGCCCGGCAGCGGGCGTCCGGCCCCACTTGACTTGTTGGGGGCGGCGGATCAATACGGCCGGCTTGGCAACCAGACGGGCGCGCCCGCGGCCGCAGACGGACTGGGCGGACAGCAGGACAGGAGAAGACTCTCTGGCAGGGCGCGCCACACACACACACACACACACACACACACAGGCAGACAGCGCACCGGCGGCGTCGGGCCGCTCGCCGGTTAACGACGAGTGCGCCTCAAAGCGCCGGCCTGGAATGGCTTGACCCGGAGGTTAGCGTTTCCTGATTACTCCGCTGCTGCGCGCCCACCCGTCCACATCTGATGAACCCCACAAGCGAGGAGCGCCGGGCGCTCTTTCGGCGGAACACCAATCCCTTCCCCTAACACAGCTCTCACACTAGCATTGCTTTATCAGCCGTCTGCATCTTCTACCCGTGTGTCTCTCGTCGGGATTGACAAGTTGTCTACATCTACAACTGCTCTACACGTGTCTATTTATTGCACATTTTAACCCCTGCCTAATTTTTAAAAGCACGTCGTTTCACAATACAGCATATAATACACATACATTGTTTCTCGTTAATAGACATCGTTGAAAGGTAACAGTGAAAGACAACCGTCTGCCCACTTGGCCCGCTTTAGGTTACGGTAGTAACACTAAAAGTGGACCTTTGCGATCGTCTTTTGACAGCTCAAAATTTAAATGAAAATAACGGCTTAGCTATTCATCTGACACGAAAATTGAATAACCGAATTTGTAGAGGATAAAATCTTCTACAACTTTTCTCTCTTATGTTTTTATCGTATCTCGTAGCATTTCAAAGATATTTGCAAAAATAACGGCGATTTTGGGAAGTCAGTCTGTCTGTCTGTCTGCCCGTAACGAGTTCCCTGTTTTTAAGACGAACCGTTAAACCGATCAGCACCAAATTTTACAGACATGATTGTAGGCCGCCAGACACCAGAACCTCCCTTTTTCAAATTTTTTGGACGAAAAATACGGTAGTAACACCAAAAAAAAGCCGTTTGTACTGTATTTTTAATTGCAAATAAGCCATTCATCTGACGCGAAACTTGAATAACCCAATTTGCAGAGGAGAAAATTCTCAATAAGTTTGTTCCCTTGTGTTTTTTTACGTATCTCGTATCGTTTGACACATATTTGCAAAAATAACGGAGATTTGACACCCTACATTGAATTAACGAAAACCAGCTGTTCGGAGATGTCACGTGACATTCCTCGCCCATCTTGCGTTGCTTATTTGATGATTTTCTTATTGTAACTTACATGTTGTCATTTCCAGGCAACGGCGCACTGAAGAATTAACAAACACACATCGTTCTTCGTACAATAAATGATAATCTAATGTCTACAAATGCCATATTAGCATCAGTTGACAACGGTCATTACTAGTATGAGATTAAAGGACACAAGATTTGATTGATACCGTAGCGTAGTGGGCAAGGCGTTTGGTTTTGACGCTAAAGTCAAAAGTTCGGAACCTGCCACTTTTTTCCTAAAAGGGTTTCAGACACGCTTATTAATTAATTTTTTATTATTTAGATTATTATTTACGTCCAAAATGTTTGCAAAAACTTATAAAATTACAAATCTAAAGTGGGCCATAAAACACGTCAGTGGGATTTTTTTTTTTTTTTTTTTTTTTTGCATATTTCTGTAAAGTTATAATTTTTTTAATGTCGCCAGATTATCATTTTGTTAAAACTTGAACCCCACTCTTTTCAAGGTTTGAGGAATAGCATTTTTACTTCATGGGTTAAAATATTAGTTAATATTGCTAGGTTTTTCTTATTTTGTTATGTTAATAATTTATTATTATATTAATCAATGTGGCATAAATGTGGCTTCTCCGCTACGCCACTGTCACTGTGAGAATGTGTACTTGTCTTACTTTTATGTGGATGTGCAAGAATCTATGGCTGTCCGAATGTGGGTAGAAATAGCTCGCTTTGCATCGTTCTCTCTGGCTCAGAGTCGATAGCTGCTGATACAACCAAAGAGGTTTCCACACCCTTTGGATGCGAGCCAGTTAGCGAGCCTTCCCTCAGTGCGAGGCACCCTGTTTGTCCCCACCACTGCTGTTTTTTGGATTTTCCGGCTTCCGGTGGCTTCCCCTATCTTGTGGCTGCTAGTCTGGTCATTCTGGGCTGGTCGTCTGGTGAGGAAAGGTTGGTTCTGCTCTTGTTTTTGCAGATGGTAGCGTTTCACTGACTAGCATGTTTAACTTAGTTTCTTTATATATATATATATATATATATATATATATATATTCTCTGATCATGTGCATAAATGTGTTCTCGTTTTTCAATTCAGTGATTTCCAATACATAAATGTGGTGTGTGTGATTCTAGTCGCAGTTTGATAACGGCCTGGTATGTTAAAACCTTTTCTGATCATGTGGCGGTATTTTAACTCTGTATAAATCATTTCTAGCTTTGTGGGGCCCAATTTCTAATAGGTGACATGTTCATTTTTGTACAGTGCATGTAAAAATCTTCTCATCCTTTCCTTCCGTGAGTGATATGTGTTCCACATGGTTGGTTCATAGAACAAAGCCTTCAGCTTCCACTCTTGTTTGTTCCATGCTTAGCCGCGGTGGAGTAGCCAAGCGGTCTAAAGCGTCTCGCTGCGGAGCGCGCGGTTGCTCGCCATGGAGGTTCGAGTCCTCCCTGGGGCATGGGTGTGTGTGTGTGTGTGTGTGTGTGTGTGTGTGTGTGTGTGTGTGTGTGTGTGTGTGTTGTCCTTAGGTTAGTTTACCTAGGTTTAAGTAGATTGTAAACTACGGATTGATGACCACACAATTTTGTCCGATAGATTTACAAGCATTTGAACATTTGTTCCATGCGTATCAGGCAAGTAACTATGTGGGTATCCTTATGATTTCCACTAACATTTCGCGATCTTCTGTCCCCACCTATTTTAATTTTCCTGTCTCTTCTCCGACTGGTAGTGCGCTCTCTGTCTTTGTCAGTAATTCTCTCTGAGCCTTGTGTAACCTCCTTCAATAGCTTCCTTATGTAATTCTGAACATTTCTATGGGTTGCATGCTGTAGTTAATTATTATTTTTTTATTTTTCGTAAACTTAATTTATTCAATTTTATCGGTTTTCGGAACCACGTGTTTCCGAGTTCCGACTTCCGGGGTTTGCAGCTAGCGCCTGAATTCACGCCATTTCTAACAGACTGCAACTTAAGAATCCACCGTGATTTTGTATAATGAATCCGATTTTCTACCACTTCACCTTCAGTGTATGCGTTCATGTAACGTAGCTGTGCGTCGCCGTTAGCGTGTTTGCTCGCAGTCCGATTCAGATGTAATTTAACTTGGCTATACACGCGCACCATCTCGAAACAGATACGACAGACCAGAGCCAGCGTCAAAGTGTTTTTGTATATTGTGTTTTGTGCTACCTCCGACTTGCTAAATTTCGTCTACAATAGCGGCGCCTGCTTCCGCCTCGTTTCAGCACGCTGATTTTGGTGAGTTTCGCTGTGGTATTGCGTGTGTGAGAGAGAATGAGTGTTGTTTGTGAATCTCCCCCCCCCCCCCCAGTAGCGTTAAATCATGTGTAATTTAGGCTGGGCACCGTCCGCATTAATCTAAGTAAGAAATGCATTTTTATTGTATTAACGGAATTGCTTGTTTTCTATCTGAAAAAACAAGTTCAGCATAATCAGTAAGTTGCCAATAATTGTAGTTTTAGAGCACCTTCCCTCTTTTATTTAAGATTGTTCTTCACAAGTGCTGAGAACATTGACAGATGCAATGTTTCTTATGTCTAAATTCCGTTGCGCCATGAATGTTTTCTTAGCCACCTTTCTAAGATAACTTTAATTGTGGTGGCATGCTTATTAATGTGTGTGTAATAACGTGTGAGCTGCTATGTATATTGACCACTGTAGTATTAACGTCCTGGTATCGAAGTAATTTGAAACGAGTCAGTTCTCAGTTTGGGCCAGGGAACAAGGTTTTATAGCAAGGAGTAAACCGGTAGCTCACGCGGACCTTATTTGCTAATTTTTGTGATAAAACAAAGCTCTTGTTTCGTACAGTGGTCGACCTTTAAGAGTCAGATTGTGTTTTCCTCGATTTCAAGTAGGCATCGGACGCGATGCCACACTGCAGACTGCTAACGAAAATACGAGCTTATGGAATAGGTTTACAAATTTGTGACTGGCTGGAAGACTTCCTAAGTAATAGAACGCAGTACGTTGTTCTCGACGGCGAGTGTTGATCAGAGACGAGTATATCGTCAGGCGTGCCCCAGGGTTGTGTAATAGGACCACTATTATTTTGTATCTATGTACAGGATGACCAGCCAGTCTAAAATAGGATAGGGAAAAAAATTCAAAAAAATTTATTTCAAAACTTCGCCTAAGTTTTACAAGTGTTCTTCCCCTGCGACATACGCCTTGACAATGTGACCACGCCTGTCCACCTAGCAGGACAGAGCCGGCCAGAACCAGTATTGAATGCCACCCTTCTGGCGTCCGTGCTGAAACTACTGACATTTCCATGCTACCGTGGAGCCAACAGCAGACACCCACGTTTTATCACGTGTGTTACTGCTGGAGGACTCTGAGGTGCGAGCATCAGTTCCTTCGCTCTCTTCAGTTTGAGTTCTCGTGCAGAACAGACGCACTCCAGAAGCTCAGCGTCTGTGCGGGGCGAACGGCCGCATGCCGTTCGCTCCCGCCTAGCGGTTGATCGGTATCAACCACCAACTGTGTGAACCGTAAACGTAACCATTACCGTAACCTTTTCCATTTTCTAATCCGTTTAGACTGGCATTCATTCACTGCATCCGACCCCAGGGCGAGTCCCGCCATGTATTCCGTATTTTAGAATATATCAAATATTAACTTGAATTCTATCTTATTTGCCATTCAGCCACCCTTTCATAGGGCGCCCACAAGCCTTCACCGCTCCGCCTTCCATCCTGAAAACGCTTCCAACCCATTTTATTTATGCAGCACTGGAATATGTTGTATAATTTCCCTATCGTCTGTAGGATAAAGTTTAACTGCTGTACATCTATATAAACAATCTCATGGACAGTGTAACTTGTAATTTTCGACTGTTTGATGACGATGTTGTGGTGTATGGGAGGATGCATTGGCGGTGCTTCCTGTGTGTTAACTTTTTCATTGAATCCACGGAAAAAAAGTAAATAAATAAAACAAAAATTATCATTCCTCGCTTCGTTCATCCATCAGATCATTTTACATGCACAAAGTATTTTTATCGCATGTAAACGTTTTACGTCGCGGTGACAGCACGTATACGAGTCGTAGCGCGGCCGCCTAATAAAGGCGGAAGTGGTCGCAGCGTTCAATGCGCATGCGCGGCTGAGTGTCAAATTCTGTTTGAACCCCCTGAAGGCAACATATTGGCGCTCTCGCGGCAGGGAGGGGCGATGGGAAATGGCGCTTTTAACATTTGCGTTGGAGCTGGTAGGAACACCAGCTACTGGCTACTCGAGTTCTGGCAAGAACAGTCCCGAAGCAAAGACAATGGAGCTAATGCGCACCTCGCCTTGCGCATGGGCAAACTCCCAATGAAAGTAACATCTCCCCTTCATATTTGTTTTTGGCGCATTAAAGATTTACTAAAAACACCTCATATTTGGTAAAATATGTTATTCTCATGAATATTAAGTCACAACTCTCCACCTATCAAGAATAGTCGTATGGTTACTGGCATCGCAGGGTGGGGTGGGAGAGGAGGAGGGCGCCGAAACATCGACGCGCCGAGTGGGAGGAGGGGGGGCGCCACTATCAAGTTTCGGGCCCGGTTACGAAATATCTGAAGCACCAGCCGCTATTGGGAGGGTGCCGTCTTTAATTGACTGTAGTAGCATACAGAATGACTTAGACAAAATTCCTGGTTCGTGTGAATAATGGCAGCTAGCTCCAACAGTAGGAAAAGGTAAGGTGTTGAACATGACTAGGACAAACAATCCCACAATGTTCGAATACAGCATTAGTAGTGAGCGTCTCCATCCAGTCGTGTCGTTCAAATATCTAGGCGCAATACTGCAGAGCGATATAAAGTGGAATGAACAGGTAAGGCCGGCCGCGGTGGCCGAGTAGACTGCGGCGCGCCAGTCACGGTCTGCACGGGCACTACGGCCGGGGGTTCGAATCCCACCTCGGGCATGGATATTTGTGCTGTCCTTAGTAGTAGCTACTTCATAAGTAGTGTGTAAGTTTAGGGACTGATGATCCCGTAGTTAAGTCCCATCAGCTCGACAAACATTTGAACAGGTGAGTTGTAGGGCAAACAGCCGACTACCGATTCTTGGGAGAATTTTGGGAAGATGTACTTCATCTGTAAAGGAGACCGCGTCTTGAGTATTGCTTAAGTGTTTGGGACCCACCGTAGATCAGTTTAAAGGAAGACATAGAAGCAGTTCAGAGGCGAGCAGCCAGGTTCGTTACTGGTTGCTTCGACCAATGCGCGAGTGTCACGGAAATGTTCCGGAAACTCAATTGGGGATCACTGGAGGAAAGACGACGTTCTTTTCGTGAATTTCTGTTGAGTAAATTTAGAGGGCCGGAATTTGAAGCTGAGTGTAGTACGATCTTGCTGCCGCCTACTTACATTTCGCGTAATGATCACAAAGACAAGATAAGAGAAATTAGGGGTCGTACGGAGGCATATAGGCATTCTTTTTTTCATCGTTCTATTTGGGAGTGGAAAAAGGAAACGACTAGTAGAGGTACAGTGTACACTCGGCCACGCACTTTACGGTGGACTGCGGAGTATATATGTAGATGCAATTTGAAGACAATGAGTATATCGATCAATAGTACGAAATGGGAAAATAACACAAGAGGAAAATATTAGAAAATTACTCAAGGAAAAAGAGAAAAAAAGGAGGAAAAAGAGACAAAAGCTCTTTATCAAATTGTTCCAGATGAGGGGGTCTCGCGAAAATTTTGTGAGCCTATGCCTACTGAAGGTAGTGGAAAACGGAAACAGACACAGCAAAAATCATCTGCAACAAGATGACGAGGTCGTCAACTTGCCCCAGCCAACTTGACCCGAACTTTCCACTATTGCTGCAGTTTAAAAATGAATGAGATACAAAAACACAATCTTTATGAAAAACACATTGTTTAAGTTATTCACGTATGTCAAAGTATAGAACAATATCTTACTTTTTAGTTTGCGAAGTCTTAATTCAGAGATATAGAAAATTACAGCGCGTCACAGAGAATTCTCTATCACAGTACAGCAAGGAACGATACGACACGAGCGGAGTTAGGGCACTTTATTTTACTTTCTAGCCGTGTGGAACGCTAGCAGTATGCATACAGTGTTGATACCTAATATTGGGAATTTAAACTAAATCATTATTCATTTTGCCATGCTCGCTAACTTATCCCCGTCTTCCCTATGTCCCACATTCATTTATGCTGTCATTTCACTCTTGTCTGGTAATTCGGATAACTCTATGCAAAATCCAATGCTCTCGGTCATTATTTGCATGCCGTAGATCAATATGTTATCTGTAGTGATAGCTGACACCTGAAATTTGGTAGCGATATGTACGAAGAAAGCGAACTAGGAAACTAATGGAAATACGAGGTATGTCCACAAAGTAAGTTCCGTTTGGTTATATAAAACAAACGTGACAGATACAAAAAAAATATTTATTGTACAAAAATATACAACTATTAAACTACTTTTCTACATAGCTTCCGAAATTTTGTAGGCATTTGTCATAGCTTGGCAGAAGTCTTTGTATGCCTTCTTCGTAGGTTGCCGCCTGTGTATTCAACCATGTAGTCACATGTTCTTTCAGCTCGTCATCATCGCTGAAGTGTTGACCACCATGGACAGGTTTTAGGTGTAAGAAGAAAGTCGCTAGGATCGAGACTGTACGGAGGATGATCAAACACGTCCCAGTGAAATTTCCGTAAGAGTTGTTTGGTCACATTCGCCTTGTGAGGTCGGGCGGCAACGTGAAGGGAAGAAGAAGAAGACTCCTTTCATCTCTTCTTACACCTAAAATCTATCCTTGGTGATCAACCCTTCAAAGATGATGAGCTGAAAGAACATGTTTGCCCTATAGTTGAATACACAGGCGGCAACCTATGAAGACGGCACACAAAAACTTGTGGCACGCTATGACAAGTGCCTACACAATTTCGGAAGTTATGTAGAAAAGTAATTGAACAGTTGTAGATTTTTATACAATAAATAATTTTCTGTATCTGTACACGTTTGGTTTATATAACAAATCGGAACTTACTTTGTGGTCATGCCTCGTAGTATTTCAGAGACATAAACAGACGACGGAAAATGTAGTACATATGGAGCATCATCAGTCCAAAATGTTCAAATGTTTGTAAAGCTTATGGGACTTAACTACGTGGTCATCAGTCCCTAACTTACAAACTACTTATGAACTACTTACGAACTAGGACGGCACAAATATCCATGCCCGAGGGGGGATACGAACCCCCGACCGTAGTGGCCGTGCAGACCGTGACTGAAGCGCCTCAGTCTCCTCGGCCACCGCGGCCGGCATCATCAGTCCCGTCAAGGTTATTTCGGCAGTATGTGAGGTGCGAAACGTTTACAGCTTAACGACAGTCTTACCTGTCATCCCAAGCGTATAGCTTTCCGCGAGTTCCACACAGCGCAACTTGCCTGGCCTCTATTTCACTTACCTGAAACAAAATGAAATAATTATTTTAAACCATGTAATTTATATTTGAAATAAATAAATAACAAATACATTTATCTACAATTCAATCACATTCAGTTGAATCCGTAATACACATAAAACACGGGAATGCCTCCGATCGGAGCGGCCTCGATTGGGATGATGGCAGTAGCTGGGAAAGCAGACGCCAAGATGAGATTCACTGGGAGAATTCTAAACTGACATACGGTAGCCTCGTAAAATGTGGGTACCAAATTTTCTTGCAATCGTTTCTTGAGTATTAATCGTCAGTCTAGGACACTTACCATATCGGATTAATACAATAAAACCCTCACGTGTCGCCATGGGTTCGTTAACAAATTAAGCACCATACCGGTACACCATATGTGCCAGCATCTATCGGCCTCGCACACGGCGCACGTATCACATACGAGCGCAGCTTTTCCATGCGCTGAAATGTGTTTTCCCGCAAGATACACGGTTGCAGGATAGGCGTAAAAGCAAATATTTTATACATAAGATGTATCACAAGTCGAATTTTACGGTGTATTGGATATGTAAGTGAGGTATTCGTGATGATAGCTCTTGACCCTCTGCCCACGATTTTACTTAGCGAGGCCCGTTACTTGGTAATACTCTGAGAGGGTACACAGAAGTCTTAGAGAAATCGAAGTTCTGGACTTTTATTTGAAGGGGAAAAAAAGCATTCTGACATTGGTATTAGTGATGACGACAATAAGTCCATGCCACGAAATAGTTCAAGTTGCAAATCTAACAGATTTCACAGTTTTGTTTCCAATGTAAAAGTAGAATACACGTAGAAAATATTTTTGGTTTCGTACAATCTGTGTTATGATTTCCAGTTATACAATAGCTGCAACGAGCTAAAAGTACTGTAGTAACGACTATAACCGCAAATACAAAATACTAGCTGAAAACCCGGCATTGTCCGGGTATGTATTTATTTATTTATTCCTGCCTTGAATTAGTATTTATCCTATCAAATGTTCAAATGTTTGTTAAGCTTATGGGACTTAACTACGGGGTCATCAGTCCCTAAACTTACAAACTACTTATGAACTACTTACGAACTAGGACGGCACAAATATCCATGCCCGAGGGGGGATTCGAACCCCCGACCGTAGTGGCCGTGCTGACCGTGACTGGAGCGCCTCAGTCACCTCGGCCACCGCGGCCGGCATTTATCCTATCCCTTCTCATTCTGTCCATCTCCTTATTTCGAAAAACGTGTTATATTTATCGCAGAATACATAAGAAATAAGGCTGTCTTGCATAATGTACAAAATTATAAGCCCTGTATCCAAAAATAAAGATAGTAATCAAAATACAAATGACATATAAAATTTGTACGATCTCATATTTATTGAATTATATGGTACAATTGTATAATTTTTCAGGTTTATATATTCATTTGTATAAGTGGTGTATGTCTGTAAAATCTGTTGCGAGTACAATTAGTAGTAAAGCGGTAATAGATTAAAATTTGGTGCGTCGGATTTCGAGGAACGTTACTGTTTATGTGCTTATATCTCATAAACTGTGTATCGTACTGTGATTCAATATCGAAGGTCAGCTATATGTGTGTATACTGTCTGTAAAATTTCCTGCGGCTACAATTCGTAGAGTGGAAATTATAAATTGTAATGTCATACCGTGAGCCATAGTGTTACACCATAAACAGCGGACAAGTAGTAAGCGAGAACCTTTTCCCTTCCATCATTTTACTGAGGCTGTCAGCAAGAAAAAATTAATAAAGGTTTTAAATTATCTTTAAAGTTCGTTGCAAGTTGCTAAGTACTTTCAGTATCACACAGTGTATGAATAAAGTCCCATCACATTATGTAGCAATTTTTTTGCGATTCCTATTTTGTATGATGTCATATCTCCTGAACCATGTGTCGTATGTGATTCTTAACCCTGCAGCAACTGTTATCTAACGGCAAGGTATTTGTGTATCAAATTTGGTTGAAATGGGTCCAGTGGTTTACGAGGAAATGTGCATCATTGTCGCGTGATGTAGCAGTTTTTTCGCATTTAATTGTTTATGACGTCTTATCTCGTGAACTAAGTGTTGTACATGATCTTACACTTACGATGATCGTCCTCATGGACTGAAGCTTACGTGTGCAAAATTTCATAAAGACTGGAACAAAACTTTGGATGCAAAACATACACACAAACAAACACACGGACACACTGCTTTATATACAAAGAAGATGAAAAGTTATTTCTTCTTTTTATTTCTATTTGAAATCTCTGCTCTTTTTTTTGGGGGGGGGGGTGTCTTTATATTTTTGCAATGCAAATACGTCAGTAGTATATGCAATCATATTTAATACTGTATCAAGTAGGGGTTACCAAAAGATAAGAGATTTGTGCCTCTAAGTTGCTTGACTACTGTGCATCTGTTTACTAGAAAGTCGCTAGATCAACTACGCAGTTAGAGAGTGGGTCAGCAGTGTGTACTATATTAATCACTAGACGACCTTGACATGGCCATCAAGTTCCGATGGGAAACACCGTAAAAGAGGCGTTGTGTAGGAAGGACAGGATGACTGACTGAATCAGAGTGCGTACGTTCCAAACTAGGGTGAATGAAATATGACTCTCTCTGGAAACTTTTATGGTAGGAAATATCTTCTTAATTATATCACAAAGTTTTATCAGTCACACATCAATATAAAAGGTGAGGGGGGAGGGGAACTCAACTCTTTCTACAGTAAACTGTTTTTCGGAGTACAAATAGCGAAATCAGTAAACAACAGTTTCGAAAATAAATATTGAAAAAATAAGTCACTTTTAAACAAGGAACCAATGCGAGACCTTAGATGATATAATTCTTACGGAGATAACTGCTAAAAACAGAAGTATTGGATGGGAGAGAGATTTTGAAGTTTTATTGTGTGTTCTAATCATTCTGTCTACATCCCTTTTGAGCAATTCTCGCGTTTGTCTCTTCTCTTGCTTCTTAATCATCGACACAGTATTTCATTCTTCCATCATAAGTCCTTAGAATGCTGATTTCCATCAGACATGAGCATCTTCAGATCTGAAACTTCCTGGCAGATTAAAATTGTGTGTCGGAACCGGTACTCGAGCCTCAGACCTTTGCGTTTCGTGGGCAAGCGCTCTAGCGACTGAGCTACCCGACACGACTCACGATTCGTCATCACAACTTCAATTCTGCCAGTACCTCGACCCTGCTCCAGAGTTAAGTTTCATTCTGATCTTGAGATATGTCTTATCCGAACATGTTCTAATAGAATGGAGACATATTGGGATATGTTCTAATAAAAATATCTGAAGATCGTCATCATCCATACTTTAAGAACCAAATTTTGGGATCACTGACGTAAATAAAGAAATTTTATCTACATTACTGGATCACTGTTGAAATCGCGACTATGTCGCAGCTTGTATTATCAGTATGCATAGCAGACTGCAGTAACACAGTAACGCCGGTAAATTACATGGAGGTCCTTTTAAATCCACTGCGTCTCGAGTGCTTTCAGAGGGTTATATTTAGAATATCAGGAAAAATATAGTACAGTATTTGTTTTCCAGACAGATGTATTAAACACAGAATAAATTCAAATGTTTGTAAATCTATCGGAGCAGACTGCGTGGTCATCAGTCCGTAGCTTACAAACTACTTAAACCTAGGTAAACTAACCTAAGGACAACACAGACACCCATGCCCCAGGGAGGACTCGAACCTCCACGGCGAGCAACCGCGCGCTCCGCAGCGAGACGCTTTAGACCGCTCGGCTACTCTACCGCGGCTGAGAATAAACTGTATTGTGTATAGCACATTTAGAAATACTGTAATACCGTATTCAATCCGAAAATGCCAAACAAATAAGGTATCAGAAAATTATTTCTGAACCAAATGAAATAAATACTTGCCTTGTACAAAATCTATGATTAAGCCTACATACACAATTGACATTACCGAGATACCGAAAGACAAAACTGGCCTATGGCCAACATATTTTCTGGCTAGACATTCGTCAGAATATCACGTTCAGGCATTGTGAACAATTTGTAGCAGATAACTATTTGTTGTGCAACATTCTCGTACGTGGTATTGGAGACCTCGCAGGCACGTGGCAGTGTGTCAACGTAACGAATGTCGTGTCGATGATCTCCCGTGCGGCGAGGCGACACCTCGGAACCCACGTGTATCAAAAGCAATCAGACGGGGGATGGCGCCGGCAATTTTTCAGGACACGACAGTACCTTCTAAAGAGTTCATCACGGACATACTTCTCCTGGTGCCATCCTTCAGTGTCGCGGCGCAAGATAACCTCGCTGAAATTAAGCTGTCAGTCACACATCATCCGGAGCTAAAAGTGGTGTCGGAAGAAGAAGGTACGATTGGGAAGGTGGGTCATTATTTCTTAATGCTTATGCCTACTAACTGAATGGTTTGTGTGTTGAAGACATTCCTGAACGAAAAAGGTTGTTTTTATTTTACCCGTTTAGACCTTATCTTAGGTCATCTTCAGAATGTACGACAGTTGGAACTTAAAAATAGTGGCAACACTGCTGTGGAGACACTATGCAATGGAATCTGCTATTGTATCTGGTAGCGCACTTTTTGACATACCTACTTTACCTCCGAGCAAATGACCTCGACTGTCCCAAGTCACCGGCGTGCGCACAATCGATGAAAACACAGTCATTTGTGAGCGAGCGGTCAAACATAACGGTGTCGCTATGTTTTCCAAAGAGGAATAACGAAGTTGGCTCAAGATTGAACATGCCAGAGGTCGTACAGCACGAAAGTTTCATCAACAAGCGGCAATACCTTCAGCGCAACCCACCATCGTTTTACGTACAGTGCAAGCTGTGGCTGCTCTGTGCGGTCGATGGCACTGAGTAGTACTGTACCATCCACCATACTCCCCCGACTTAAGTCCTTGTGACGATTTGATTTCGAAGTTGAAGGAGCTTCAAGAGATTCGACAGATAGTAGGTCTCTCCATTCGCACCATCAACAGAACAAGTTATGTTAACGGTATACTACGCCTTCCACATCGCTGAAAACGGATTCTACACAACGGTGGTGACTACTTTGAAGGATAGTAAGACACAAACAAGTACGCTTTTTAATCGGTTGTGATTAAATAGTTGCCACACATTAAGTTCCAACTATCGTATATTTCCACGTGAAGATGCTTAAATGCTTTGGGGTATTTCAACATATCTGATAATGAACTCCGCGAATGCTTTGCTCGTGGTCGTGAATGCATGGGAATTTTGATTAAGTACGGGCATCAATGCGTTATAAGTTGACTTTACATGACTGGTGGCCAAGTGGATCACAGGATGTGTCAGACATCAGGAGCGTGTCTGCAGTTTGTATCGCAATGGATTTTTTATAAGGCGTTCACATACTCAGTCATCGGAGCAATGTGTATTAGGTTTATTTGCTTGTCCTTTTTCCTTTACACGTCCCCTTTCCTTTAGACCTGTAATATCGAAACACCCCATATTCAAGGCTCGAAATCGAAAGTCAACGTAAACCAACCGTCAGAAGGAAGATGCGATAAAAAGTTCTCTACGGTCAAATGTAGCCGTTCTTAGTACTAGGCCTGGTACAGTTAAACAACCCAGTTGTCATACGTAGTTGATGTGAAAATAATCAATCACGGTGTTTTGAGACACAATATATTTGTGGCCTTGCACCAACCTGAATTTGTATGTGAAGGACTATCGTTCATTTGTTCTGATGGCATATGACCAAGAACAAATCACTTCTTAGTCAAAATATAAATAAGCTAGTCCCACAAAAGTTATGTTTCCCGAACTAGCGATAGCAAAATGTCGGGTAAGAAAACCAAGTGAATAATTACGTTTACTTAATAAATACTGTATTAGCACTTCTGTTTGCTGCATATGCCACTCGAGAGCTGCTTCGCGAAGTACAGTTGACGGAGAGTGAACATTAGGCTGACTTAACAGCACAGCTCACTACTTAAGCCTGTAAGAGCAGAAGACGGATATATCCGTCCACCGCATTCTGTGGCTAATAGTTTGTGGTGGGAATGACGAGATTTCGTCCTACCATTGCAACTGTGGTATTACATGCGCTTCGTTCACTACATGACAGCTCTCTTCTCGCAACACAGCATATTCTGGGTAATTATAACGGATTGTTCTAGGTCAGGCGTCGACAGTTTGCATCTCGTGAAGAAGCTGCGTTATTGAGTGATCTTTTGGAATGGCTGAAATAAGACGTTGACGCTCGTGAAAGTAAATTAAGTGACGACGAGACATTACTGCAATAGAGGGCACCTAGTGCATTTGTCCATTCTAGTTCAATTCGTAATAAACGATTGTTCGGTAGCAGTACTGGTATAGTTATGCCTCTGAAACAATATGGAGTGGTGCCTTGTTTTGAGTGTATTCTGGATGATGCTTTGTGCAAATTCATAGCTGAACAGAATAACTTACACGCACTGCAGTCCATAGCTTTTATCCAAACTTAGCATCACGCCCCAGGGTCGCAATTGGCAGTATACAATTGATGAGGTAAATTGGAATTCTCGTTCTACAAGGAGTTGTTCCAAAACTAAAAGACAATATTACTTTTCGAAGAGAAATTCGAAAATGAAAACACTGAAGGGAAAGTTTTATTGAGGAAAAAGAATCCATCACCGCAGCGGCAGAGTGAGCGGCACATATTGTTCGTGCGCTAGCCTCGTAATTAAAGGGTTTCATAGCTATATACAGGATTTTCAGAAGGAATAGTGAAGATTTTAGGAGTTGTTATAGACCTTTTTTTTTCAACCCCCAGGGGGTCGCCAAGTGTTGCTCGGAGGATCGCCATCACAGGAGGAATGCTTGCACCATAGAATTAGTGGTTCAGTAGTATAAAAAACCTAAGCCTAAGTCGAATTTATTTAGTATTAAAATTACGGAGTTCGATGTGTGACATTTATGAACGGTATAGAGAATAGATGAACGTTGAAATTGTTCTGAACTATGATGATAAAATCTTTCCAACGTTTCGGATCCGTTGCAAGAGCGTTCCTCAGGGAATAGCTCAGAAGAATTTTAACGTTAACAATAATAACCGCGAAAGCCTACGTTCATACAGAGAATAGATTCTTTGAAACTTCCTGGCAGATTAAAATTGTGAGCCGAACTGGGATTCGAATCTTGGACCTTTGCATTTCGCGGGCAAGCGCTCCACCACTGAGCTACCCGGCACGCTTCACAGTCCGTCCTCACAACTTCTGCCAGTACGTCGCCTCCTACTTCCAAAACTTGACAGGAGTTGTCCTGCGAACCTTGCAGCAATAGAAAGGATATGGTGGAGACATGGGTTAGCCACACCCTACAGGAAGTGCCGGGACAGCTCATACGGTAGAGCGCTTGTCCGCGAAAAGCAAAGGTCCCAGGTTCGAATCCCGGTTCCTGCACTAAATTTTAATCTACCAGGAAGTTTTATACCAGTGCACATTCCGCGTTCAGAGTGAAAGTTTCATTCAATTTAAAGTACTATTTTTTGTATATTCTGCAAGTTTGTTTTTATTCGGAGAACTGGTTTTTTAGTTACAAGGCTATCTTCAGACTTTAAAACCGGTTTACGATTAGTTATATAACATTTAAAAATGTGTCTTTAATTCAATATTATGATGGTCCACCAGCATCCGACGGAAGAATCAGTGAAAATGTCCTCATTTGCCGCTGTTTTCAGATTGTTTGTGTCCATACTACCAGCTGTGTCTCTAATCCAATAAAAGTTGAACAAATGTTATATGGGGTTTTTTATTGAAATTACCTATACTACCACAACCTAAAATATTTACTATTCCTTCTGAAACATCCTGTATGTACGTGAGGTGGTCAGAAAAGTCTGAAGCGCTTGTAATGGTATTGTAGGGCCGGTTGTACAAAGACACGAATGTTAAGAAAGAAATCGATAAGTTGCAAAGTTTCCGAGGTACTTAACACTCAAGTCAGTCAATAAGGTCCTTCCATGACCAAATACAGTTTGAGTAAAACAACTGCAGAGCACGCTAGGCTGCCCGATTCGGCGTGCGCGACGATCTCAGTACTAAAAGCCACGCGAACGGCGCAACGTATTGTCGCGACATTTATATCTCAGTACAGCCTGTTCTGCAACATCCTTAGAAGAGTTTCAGAGATTTTACTGACCACTCTGTGATATATACTGTATATAAATAAGGTGAAGTGAAATTGGTATACTCGCGCTTCGCAACGCGAATCACCACATGCCAGCAATAAAAAATGTACCTCACAAAATTTCGTCCTGTGCACATTTACTGCAGGAAATAGAACTTGAACAATGAGATAGGTCTGTGTTCCATACGTCAGTATGTTTCAGAATTACACCAACAAATTTTCAGGGGATGTAGAAGGATTCTTGAGGAAACGCTATCCAATGGAGCTACAGAGAGTTGAAATTGCTGGATTCTCCGTAGCGTCGTTGAACAGCATTTTCGGAGATGGGTGTCTGAGAAAAATACTACGGTTGGAAATTAAATAGTGGGAACAATGCTGCGGAACATTATGCAGTGGAACCTACTATTGTCGCTGATACCACACGTTGTTGACATATCTTCCTTACCTCCAAGTAAATGGACTCGCCTGTCCACATCACCGGCGTGCACACAATCGAGGAAATACAGTCGTTTGTGAGCGAGCGGTCTAACGTAACGGTGTCACTATGTTTTCGAAACAGGAACAACGGAGTTGGATCAAGACTGAATGTGCCAAAGGTCGTACAGCACGACAGTGTCATCAAGGTCTTCAAGAGACGTGTGACAATGGGCATTGCCGTACAGAAAAGTGACACGTTGGGTAAAAGCCTTCAACGAACTGTGCAGACATGCATCGGGCAGGGCGTCCTAGCATTTATGCAGAAGTAATACATACTGTTGCCGCGTTAGTTAATAGTGATCGACGCCAGACGATGCAGAACTGTTCGAGAGAATCGACAGGCAGTAGGCCGTTCCATTCGCACAATCAACAGAACAGATTCTGATAACGGTATGCGACGCCTTCCACATCACTGGTAACGGGTTCTACACAACGCTGGTGATTACTTTGAACGACAGTAACAGGCGCAAACAAGTAACGGTTTTGAATCGGTTGTTAATAAATAGTTGCCACTATTTAAGTTCCAAATCTCGTATAATTAGGAAAAACTCTCCATGGTAAATACTTTTCCACCGCAAAATGTGTAAAAAAAAATAAATAAATAAAAATAAAATAAAAATGGCAATCCTTACGACATTTCGTAATAGTGAGTAACGTCTGTGGATCGCAAGACTACCTACATGCTTATTAGCTGATGCATTGCACATAGAATAAATTGAAGAATTTAGATACAGTTTATAGAAGAGTATTAGATTATAACGTGTTGTTGACAGTGAGGTGCCGGATACGATGCGTAATCACTGGTGGTTTATTCAAGGAGCAGGCATTTGGATCAAGTATAAAACATCTCAATACGCCGATGAGAATAGGAACACAGCTTATCTAAAAAGCCAGTGCACTAACTTCGCCACTGCAACGCATCGATCAAGTGGTCTGAAAGCACAGCTATAAAGAACGCTGAGCGGTAAATTACAGAGTGCACCCACTAGTATCTATACTGAAAATAGCTACTCTTCAAATGCACATTGCGTCGCTTGACTGACAGACATGAACTGTAGTACGTCGCAGAAAACTTGGCTTCTATCCACTTGCTGCACCAGCTAGCCGAGCTCTGCATCTCGGTCACGGCGAGGTACGAACGGTTCGCACGCATGCGCTGTGCGTGGCGGCAGCTCGCAGGAAACCGGCCAGGCTCGCACGTGAATGGCGATGCTGAATATTACCGACACTGAATGCCTAACACCTGACTCGGGCAGGAAACGGCACGTATCGAGAACTGGCAGCCGTCGTTTCCGGCACCACCCAGAAGGTGTCATTCTGACATGTCTGATGCATATACAGAGCGACGTGGTGCTGTTGCAGCACACTCGCCTCGCATTCGGGAGGACGGCGGTTCAAAATCCCGCCTCGGGCCATCCGAATTTAGGTTTCCCGTGATTTCCCTAAGTCAATCCAAGAAAATGCCACAGTGGTTCATTTCTCAGGACACGGCTGAATTCCTTCCCCAACCTTAGTCCCGTGAAGTTGGCACCCCTTTTTTGGAAAATGTACATTTTTTCAGAGTTCTAGACAGATATGCAATAGTTCTGGAGTTCTCTGTACAAAATTTAAATAGTTCTGCAAAATTTCGCCGAAAAATACGAAAAATTACCACAAATTTTAGTTTTTTTTTCAAAATAATTAATATATATATAATTTCATAATAATTATAGAAACATAGTTCTGATCACAGTTCTAAATATCTCTCAAAGAGTTCTACAGGAAATCCTAATGATATTTTTCTGTGCAGATTATACTTCATGAGATAATTGCAGTAATGGGGAAACCATTTACACGCTTCTGTAAAGTTGGCAACCCTTTTCTCAAAAATGTACATTTTTATTTTAATTTTTTTCAGAGTTCTAGGCAGATATGCAATAGTTCTGGAGTTCTCTGCACAAAATTTAAATACTTCTGCACAAATTCGCGAAACAATTACAAAAAAGTATAACAAATTTTAGTTTTTTTCTAATAATTAATTCCCTATAAGCGTAAAAATAGTTTTGATCACAGCTCTAATTAGCTCTCAAAGAGTTCTGCAGAAAATCCTAAAGATATTTTTTTGCCCAGATAATAGTTCATGAGCTAAATGAGGGACATAAACTACACAAAATTGCACCGGAGTCTTGTGAAGTTGGCACCCCTTTTACGTGGAATATACATTTTTTTAAGAGTTATGGGTAGTTCTTCTATAGTTCTAGAGTTCTCTGTACAAAATTTAAATAGTTCTTCAGAATTTTGTGAAATATCGCAATTCTGAATTGATCGAATTATTCAAATGTTCAAATGTTTGTAAAGCTTATAGGACTTAACTACGTGGTCATCAGTCCCTAAACTTACAAACTACTTATCAACTACTTACGAACTAGGACGGCACAAATATCCATGACCTAGGGGGAATTCGAACCCCCGACCGTAGTGGCCGTGCAGACCGTGACTGAAGCGCCTCAGTCTCCTCGGCCACCGCGGCCGGCTCGAATTATTCGAGCCTGTAATGACCAAGCTGTCGACAGGACGTTAAACGCCGGCCGCGGTGGCCGAGGAGACTGAGGCGCTCCAGTCACGGTCTGCACGGCCACTACGGTCGGGGGTTCGAATCCCCCCTCGGCATGGATATTTGTGCCGTCCTAGTTCGTAAGTAGTTCATAAGTAGTTTGTAAGTTTAGGGACTGATGACCCCGTAGTTAAGTCTCATAGACTATACAAAAAAAAAGGACGTTAAACAGTTATCTTCCTTCCTTTACGAAGTGGTGCACACTGCTTTCGGGCTACGACAGTTCCACTCGACGACTAGAGGCCTTTATAAGAGCAGAACATACCTACAAAAAGGCAAGGTGAGTCAAACAAAAACAATGACCACGGAATGAAGAACTACACTACGTGATTACAAGTATATACCCACCTGTTAGTGGACATTACACACACACACACACACACACACACACACACACACACACACACACACACACATTATATATATACCCTTTATCCACCAAACGTTGCATGGTGGAAAGAACATCGTTCCCCCCTAACGATTCCCTTCCCTTTCCTATTCCACTTCCAAACAGAGCTTTAATTTGTCTCATCTTTCTAATCCTTAAGAGCAATGTAATCTGGCGTTAGTTGAATCGTTCTGCAGTCAGATTCAAATGCCGGCCATCTATACTTAATCAATACTGCACACCAGAACGAACGTCGTCATTCCTTCAGGGGTCCACATGTGAGTTGCCAAACCACCTCTTAACATATCAGGGGCGGATCGAGGGTTCGATTCTGGAGGGGGTTACAGGTCATGCGCGAGCCTGTTCGAATTCTCCCTCGGGCATGAATGTTTATGTTGTCTTCAGTATAAATTAGTTTATAAGTTTAAGTTTTGGGACTGATGTCACCGCAGTTAAGTTCCATAAGCTTAAAAAACATGTGAACATTTTTGGTCACAGTTCTGTTTCGGTTTTTGTAGACAATTTTGTCTTCTTTAATTTTCTCATAAATCCAACCGTTTTCCTTAAAAATGCGAAAAATACGAAGCTCCAGCCCGATCGGTGGGGACTCTTAGTATGTTGTTTACAAAGGTACAAGGAACCTGTGCAAAAATACAGCTTATTAGTAATTTTTTCTTCTTAACGTCAAAATTGGGCCTAATTAGACTGTACTAAATTGGCACAGCGACGAAGGTGATGACAGCGATAAGTAGATGGATGAGTCGATGTGAGGAGGAGGAGAGAGAGAGAGAGAGAGAGAGAGAGAGAGAGAGAGAGAGAGAGAGAGAGAGAAGGGAGGCAGAGATGACCAGAGAATGAGAGAAGGAAGGTGTAAATGGACCAGCTGAATATTGAAATAAATAAACCGGAGCAACGGCGGGTATTCAGGTAGCTAACAGTGAGAAACAAAACACATAAAAAAGAGACATAGAAATGGGGGAAGAGATGTCCAGAGAGATTAAGGAAACGAGTATCTAATTCCTATGCATATTTCAGCAATTCCGAAGCGTTGCCGCGTTCGCTAGTAGGAAATACAGGGAACTTTGTAACGAACTATGTTAGAACGACCTCTGCATTCTGCCGAGAGGAACTTGGAATCAACCGTCCGTTGAACTTTCTAGAAAACATGCCTGCAGCCCGCAGCTTTTAGATCTCCTGGCGGAGCAGTCCGTATTGTGGCAGCAACTAGCTATTAACGTCCGACGTTAAAATAAGTCTGTCCGTCTACAGATCAGCAGCGGTTAACGACTCGTGTGTATGCAGATGCACTCAATAGCGTCTAAACGATCCAACCGCTAGCTACTGGTGGAGAAAATGCAGTGTAGTCTACTAGTATCCGAATAGGACAGAACATTCGCACTACAGACACACCACCTCTGTAATTATACCAATACATGTGTTATATATCATTAACTATTAATTGTAATCACCGAATTAATGGCGAAAAGCTATCGGGTTTCCAGCTTTCTGATAGTGTTGGATAAATCGAGTATTATTACTTATATATTTTTGGTGTATTATCTTTAAATTGTTCGACCTTACTGGTACCGTAACTATAAGGACATGAAAGCATCACTTTCAAGTAACAAACACAATTCAAGAAATAAAAGAGAAAAAAACGAGAGAACAGTAAAATATACTGACGTTGTAACTGTTCCTGTGCATACTACAATCATACCGGGTAATATGAGTTGGAGAATGGTGATATTAAAGATGGGAAAAGTAGAGCTGATAAAAATTCCGCAAACAGTTTCGAATCCGATCGAAGGAAACACAAGAAGCATTTCATGATGGCCGGTGCCAAGATTTTCTACCTCCGTTCTTCCTCTAAAGAATAAATTCTTATTCCATCAGCGTAATTTTCCACTACCCGCATGGGGTATAATCGAGATGTCACATGCAATGGAGAGAAGGTGGTTCGCATAGACCCCCAAACAGTTTCTGCATTTATCGGAATAGTTAGATTTCACTTTTTTTTATATATATATATATATTTTTTTTTTTTTTTTTTTTTTTTTTTTTTTTTTTTTTTTTTTATGGGACTTAACTACGGGGTCATCAGTCCCTAAACTTACAAACTACTTATGAACTACTTACGAACTAGGACGGCACAAATATCCATGCCCGAGGGGGGATTCGAACCCCCGACCGTAGTGGCCGTGCTGACCGTGACTGGAGCGCCTCAGTCACCTCGGCCACCGCGGCCGGCAGATGTCACTTTAAGGAGTTACAAGTGCAGTGGTAACGGAGGGACATGCCATAGCTTTTTACTACATCTAAATAGATAATTTGCAAGTCACAATGAAGAGCATGACAGAGGGTTTATCAAACCACTTTTGTGATATTTCTCTATAGGTACATTTTCTAATAGATCGCGAGAAAAATGTACACCTAAATCTTTCTGTTTTCGATCGGATTTCTCTTATTTTATTATGATGATCATGCCTTCCTATGTAGGTGGGTGGTAACAATATATGTTCGTAATTGGAAGATAAAGTTGATGAAAGAAATTTCGCAAATAAATCTCACCGCAACGAATAACACCTTTCTTTTTATGATTTCCGTCCAATTCGGGCATCATTTCCACGACATTCTCTCCTATATCGCGATAATACAAAACGAGCCGACCTTCTCTGAACTTTCTCCAAATCGTCCGTTAGTCCCACCTGGTGAGGATGCCACAATGCGTAGCAATACTCCAAAATAGGACGCATAAGTGTGATGTAGGCAGTGTCTTCAGTGGAACTGTTGCATCTACTAAGTGTTCAGCCAATGAAACGTAGTCTGTGGTTCACCTTCTCTACAATATTTTCTGTGTGTTCTTCACAATTTCCAATATATGGATCAACTTGGTCTGTTACTTTGATTTTCACACATTAAAACCGTAGAAAATCAATTAACTTTGTACAGTTTCCAGCAGATTTAACTGTTTTAGGAAATGCATATCATCGTAGAGCTACAACCGTATTTCTGTATGATTTTCTGTCTGTGTAGGCCCTTCCTGGAATCTTTTAATCACTTAGATGATTGAATCTATATGAACTTTGAAAATTGCTCTGGCATAAGAAATTATGAAATCGAAATACTGAAACATTTCGACCGTTTCGGGGAGTTGAAATAAATTCAACTACAATCTTAAAATTTGTGCTGGACCGTGATTGAAACTCTGATTCCCCGCTTTGGCCATGTCACGCCTCAACCAATTAGGGTATCGAGACACGCTTCCCATCCAACCCAAATTCTCAATTTATACCACACAAACATTGTAATGCCCCTGCCAATGGTTCCACTCGCTGGAAGCCTATACTGGATTCCCGCAAGGGACAGAGCGTATTAATGCGTCCAAATTGAAACTGTCATTGCCTGTTGTGGACATATTTACAATTATTGATGTGGTGTCGGTTCTTTTCGGACAGACAACATATCAGTAATTATTTATGGTCAATTGTCTAGAATTTTCACCTCTGTGCCTTATGACATCGGCCACCTATAATAACGTGTATCATTTCAGCATATTTAGCAAGCACTTTTTACGGAGAATTAATCCAGAGAGTATTTTCCAGCCTCTTTGCTTTCGACAAACTACCACTGAAAGTATTAGTAGTTCACGAATCGAGATACAGTTAAAAGATGAAACTATTCTTGAATAAGTACGTAAAAACGTGTATCAGAAATGTGTAAGCGCTACACACATTACAGCAGAGTAATCAACAATAAATGAAAATATGTAACAGTAATACTGTGCTTAAATGGAGAAAATTATAAAGAAGGGAAAATAGAATACCGTTTCTTGAGTGCTGAAAAGCTTTGCACGAACTCTGAAAAACGCGGAATGAAATTTGTTATTAGCAAACTCCGACAGATTATGAAAAAAAAAGTGAGGATGGATTACAGATCAATCAGTGCAATATCACATTCAACAGAAATACCCAGATAGTACATTTTCGGAAAATGCAAACGAAAAGAAGTATATTAGGAAGTAACCTCTTCGTTGTTTTTAGAGAAGCACTGACACTTGATAATCGATTTTAGCATTGTAGTTATTAAGAGAAGGCGGATTTAGGAACCATGTGGAAAAACCACTGCATCCGCATAGTGAAGCAGGTATCTCGTAATATGGAATGGAACATACTGTGTTCCTTTCTTGGGCAAAATTATCATCGCTAATATTTTTATGATATCTTAAATCTGTAAATAAGAAGATATTATGCTGAGTGGGTTGACAATCTGGATCTAGGGAAGGATTTCGCATTCAGTACTGCACAAGTCACGAAATCAAATGCAGCTGCTGAATATATTCAACCTACGTTTCTGTTGTCGTCGGTTATTCCGTCGGATCGCCAGGAAAATATTGTTTTGGACACACAGCTACGATATTCTGAACAGTTTGTCGTTCTGTACCATAATCGCAGCGAGGCGATGTAATTGAACTCCATTTGTACATCGAGTCACTACATCTGCCACTATTTGTCCTTATCCCGCTCATAGCTGACCAGAGCTTGTGGTGCTCTTCAATACGCTGTAGCCGCGGCGGAGTGGCCGAGCGCATTGAGGCGCTATGCTCCGATGCGCGAGGCCGTTGCCCGTCGTGGGTTCGAATCGAATTCCCCCTCGGGCATGGTTGTTTGTTCTGTCTTTAGTATAAGGTAGTTCATAAGTAGTTTGTAAGTTTAGGCACTGATCACCCAGTAGTGAAGTCGCGTAACTTTAACAAAGATTTGAATACACTGTAGAAGCAACTTTACTTAATAAATTTGTACCAGTTATAGAGGGTAGTTTGTAGAAGTTAAGAAAAAGTTATATTTTGATGCTGCGATCGAGTGCATTCTTTCAGACTTGAATCAACCCTTTAATGCATAGTATAGCTGATCAGCTACATACCTAATTTTTCCATCATCTCTCAAACTGATCGACATTTTACCACAAATTCATTTTTAGCTACGTTAGTAGCAGAGTGCTACTGAATCACTTCGACAGATAGCTGCAGTGAGTTACTCGTAACATTTGCGTTTGTTTATTTTAGTATACCTCCTTTGCCATGTAAAAGTAGTCAACCACATACTACCGTTGCACAATAGTGACATTTACTGCATTGGGTACATCTTGGAAGCAGTATATAGGTGACCAGCTATAAGCGGTTTTTTGTTGCTAGTAGCGGACATTAATTTTCAGAATTAAAAAAAAAATATTTTTCTCGGTAAATACTCACTATTATTAATCGTGGTATTTATTATATCTTCAAATAAAAAGTCATGCATTAAAGGGTTAAGAAGCACAATGTACTTATTAGTGTCCACATCAGCCATCTGTTTTGAGTTCATTTGTGTTTTTTAATCCTTCTTCTTCTTCTTTTCCTTCAAAGTTTGTCCAGCGCGACTGCGGGGTCCGCTAAATGGGTCTATTGTCTCCATTTCACTGTATTGAGCTGCATCTGGATGGATGTTCGCGCTCTTCAGGTCTTTATGCATCGTATCAGCCCAGTGTTGCTTAGGTCGTCCTTTGGGTCTTCTGCCATCGATTTCAAGTGGGTAACCCGTCATGGCAGCAGAATCATCACCAGCCAATAGAACATGCCCAAACCTTCGAAGACGGCTCCCTTGCATCTCGTCTTGGATCGGTGCAACACCGAACTGTTTTGGACATACAGCTATGACATTCTGTACAGTTTGTCGTTCTGCACCACAATCGCAGCAAGGCGATGTAATTAATCTCCAACTGTACATCGAATTACTATAACTGCCACTATTTGCCCTTATTCCACTTATAGCTGACAATATATGCATCTTGTGGGACGTGCGTGGCTAGCACGGGGTCCTCAAGCTGGATCCGGCATTGCTTCCACTTACTTGTGCCAGGTCCCTCGTGTGTTCTTTCCTATCGACCACCCTCTGTCAACTCTAGTTCATTTCCGATCACGACGATATTAAGTCATCCGAGGCCTAGAGAGTCATTCATTCTTTTTTTTTTTTTTTTTTTTTTTTCCTTTTTCTTTTTTTTTCCCCCCTTCTCTCCTGCCTGTCATGGCTCTTGTCTTGTTCCCGATAGGTCATCAACCGATTGTCCTCCTTCATTCAGCTTTCTGTTTTTTAATCTTTCTTCGATGATAATTAATATAGGCCAGATTCAATCCAATAAATGACATATTGTCTACGCCAGAACCTTAGAGTACTTACGACCACGATGCACCGCACTGCTATGAAGAGTTATTGCAAAACCGGAGAAAACGTCGATTGAGTATGCTGCTACGGAACTTGCAGTACGTTTCTCACTCGGGACGGCTAGTTCTTTACTCAGAGCAACAACGAAAGTGCCGAGTCACCGCTGCAGGTAAACGAGTGGCGAGGGTTGAAGCTGAAGGGAGAACAACCTGTTTTAATCTTGGCTCAAGTTTAGTAGAGTCATAACAACGTCATAAATTATAAAACTTCGTTGCCTCAGCCTATGAGACCTCCGCCTGAAATTAAGCGGCAGATGTACCTTACGTTTACACAACGAAAATAATCACGGCTACACAGAAGCACAGTCATAGTTTTCTGCAGTCGTAAATAAGTTGAAGGCGCATTAGAAATATTAAAAGTTTCCAGCGTGGAGCTCTAACCGTAATGAGGCGAATCGTCAATCTTTTTCATATCATGAGTCACGCTTAAGTAAACGTAAGGTACAAAGTTTTTATCTTCAGAGGTTGGAGATGTACCAGTAGCAAACCTGTTTGGCTTCGCAACTGGAAAAAAAACTTTGTGGCATTCACATGTCACAAAAGGCGTAAAGACGTACATGTTTATTTGAAGAAGAATCATTAGTTTCTTAGTATTATGATAGGTCTATATCGTGCTTAGGCTGACTGCAGTACAAATATTGTAAAATTTATTTTTAATAATTAGATCCGCAACAGTTGTTGATTTTGAACTTTTTTATTTGTATGTACACCCCACCTGTGTCTCATCACCAGGTGCATCTGCAAATCACAATCAAATAAATAGTGACTGTCATGTAATAAAATAGCTAACCTACATGTTTTCTAAAATGCTTCAGTACAAAGGGAGTGTACGTAATTAGTGAGTCCGCAAGAATGTTACATGTAGGAACAAGTCTTACTGACTCACAAAGTACGTATACTCCATTTGTACTGAATCATTTAATAGAGATGTAGGGTAACTATTTTATTACTTGACAGACGTCACTATTTATTTGATTGTGATTTGCAGATGCACCTGATGATGAGACATAGGTCTCGAAACTGGGGTAGCGCATAGAAATAAAGTTCAAAAATAACAGCTGTTGCGAATATAATTATTAAAGATAAGATGGACCTAGTAGTTGATCAAAAAAATCAAATGTTCAAATGTTTGTAGAGCTTATGGGACTTAACTACGGGGTCATCAGTCCCTAAACTTACAAATTACTTATGAACTACCTTATACTACAGACGGCACAAATATCCATGCCCGAGGGGGGATTCGAACCCCCGACCGTAATGGCCGTGCAGACCGTGACTGAAGCGCCTCAGTCTCCTCGGCCACCGCGGTCGGCTAGTAGTTGATCATGTCAATAATTACGCATATATAAATGAATTGCTGTTCGTTAGTCTCGCTAAAACTCGAAAACGGCTGAACCGATTTGGCTAATTTTAGTTTTGTAATATTCGTATAAATCCAGGCAAGGTTTAAACGGTGATAAAATGTGGAAAAGTTGTCCGGAAAAGAGGAAAATCGGGAAAAACTGAAACAGCTTTTTCCAGTGAGCTGTCAATACCGATCGTCCAACTGCGATAAAATTTTGTGCATCTCATGTTAAAAGCAAGAGTAAGGTTCACATCAAATAAAAATTTGTGAAAGTCGCCCGGAAAGTAGGAAAATTTAGGAAAAACTGAAATCAATTGCCACATGGTTGTAAGAGCATCACTTGAGTACGGCTTGACAAAAAGGTTTGCATGAAATAAAGCTTTTGGAAAATCTACTGGAAAATTGGAAAATTTGAGAAAAACTGAAAGTGCGTTTTTAAATTGAATTCAGCACTATAACTGACTATTTTCAAGACGGAGAGGGGTAATGTTTTTTGTTTTGTTCATAATGATCTTGGAAAATTTTTCATTGAAAAATAAAAAAGTAAGGACAGTTAAAAAGGAAAGTCGCAAAATTCGAACAAAGTTCCTTTTTCAATGTGTTTCTAAATGTACTCAACACTATACGTTGAGAACCACTCATCCGATTGCGATAAAATGTTGATCATTTGACGTTCAACGAAACATGAACGTTCTTATGAACTGTTAAATGTGGGAAAGTTACCCGGAAAAATCTGAAAATTTGCGAGAAGCTGAAAGAGCTTTTTTCAATGGGATATCAATATCATTTGTCTGATATGCGATAAAATTATGCATATTTGACGTTTAACGCAAAAGTAACGTTCTTATGAAATAAAAATTTGGGAAAGTTTCCCGGAAAACTGGAAAAATGGAACTAACTTACATTTTAGGAACTTTTTGTCCCACCTCTTATAACTCTTGACGATGCTTTTGATTAAATCCTCAGATTTTATCCAGTCCAAAATGCTGAGCATCGTGTCCTTTTACGCCAACTAATGCCATCCAGTTGTTTCTGAGTTATGTTCACACCCCCCAATTCATTGTTTCCTAATATTGTAGTGGATAGGTCCGCGCCATGAAACTGACATTTGTATATTTTCCCTGTTACAGTATTCTGATGATGCGCCAAAGGCGCGAAAGGCGTTAAAAAGAAATAAATATTTTAATTTGTAACAGAGACTACTTTTCAATTGAAATATGGATTCACTGTTGCTACACCAGGCCAACGAACTATGGAGTAACGTATACCCTGTATAAATATTACACAAAGCAACTGTAAAGCGATTTAGACAAAATTTCTGCAAGGTGCGAAAATTGGCAATTGACTCTAAATAAAGAAAAGTGTGAAATAATACACATGACCACTAAAAGAAATCCGCTGAACTTCAATTACGCGATAAATCAGTCAAACCTTAAGGTCGTAGATTCTACCAAATACCTACGAGTTACAATTACGAACAACTTAGACTGGAGAGAACAGATAGAAAATGTTGTGGTGAAGGCGAACCAAAGGTTACGTTTCATTGGCAGAACGCTTCGAAGATGCACCAGCTCCACCATAAAGACTGCCTACATCAAATTTGTGCGTCCTCTACTGGAGGACCCTCACCAGATGGGACTGACGGAAGATATTGAGAAGGTTCAGAGAAGGGCAGCTCGTTTTGTTTTATCACGTTACGGGGGGGAAAGCGTCACGGAAATGTTGCACGAATTGGGGTGGAAATCATTAAAAGAAAGACGTTATTCATTGCGGCGTGATCTGTTTGCGAAGTTTCAATCACCGACTTTTACTTCTGAATGTGAAAATATTTTGCTAGCACCCACCTACATAGGGAGACGTGTCCATCCCAATAAAATAAGAGAAATCAGATCGAAAACGGAACTATTTAGGTGTTCTTTCTTCCCGCGCGCTATTAGAGAATGGAACGGTAGAGAAAAGTTATGAAAGTGGTTAATGAACCCTCTGCCAGGCACTTAAATGTGATTTGCAGAGTATCTATATAGATGTACAAACTGCGATACCCACGTGAGAGATTTTATTGTTCGGTACTTTACTAATTGGTATTAAAATTAGGGAGGGGGAGTGGCGGCTTGGTGGTTCAGTCCCTTTAATCACCGGACCAGACAATCAACCCAGCCCCTTTTCCCCTCAGGGTCAGCACGAGCACCTACTGTGCGCTGTCGATAGCGCTGTGTGGGCGGCGTTCGGCAAGGCGGGCTGGTGCAGGCGCACAGCTGCGCAAATATCTGCGGGCAGGAAGCTCTTTATCCGGCAGCTATCGCAGGAGGCAGGCGGCAGCCGCCGGCCGCGGCCGTCCCACACACGAGCGGCTCGGCCGCAAGTGCCGCCGTCTGGCCACCTCCCGGCCGACACAAAGGCGCCCTCTGAGGCCGCCGGCCACCGCGAGGTGCCGACCGACGCGCCCATTAACGGGCTAATCCCACCGACGAGCCGTAATTAAACACTTGTTGCACAAGAAGACGCGCCGCCAACAGGTTGCCTTTGTCCACTCTCTCTCTCTCTCTCTCTCTCTCTCTCTCTCTCTCTCTCTCTCTCTCGTGTGTGTGTGTGTGTGTGTGTGTCGTGCCTATTACAAGCTCTTCCTCCACTATGTACCACGAAGTAAAATCAATAAAACTAATCCTCACGACACCACCTCACCTGTCGCCTCTTTCCTGTAAAAAGGCTGCTAGAGATGGTGGTCTACGCAACAAATAGAGGACAGGGAAAACTTTGAAAGTGCCTGCTTTTTTTGTTCTTTCCCCCCTTTTGCTATCTCACCGACGATCAGCGCCGTCGGAGAGCTGATTGGGATTATGGAGGATGGAGCTGGGGTGGGGGGTGAGGCTAAGGAAGCTGGGAAAACTGTGTATGAAAGGGCGCCGCCGCGCCGGTCGGTGCGGAGGGGAAGCTCATTAATCTGAGGCCGGCAGCGGAGGGCGGACGCGCGAGCGAGCGCCCGCTTCTTGTGATCGGCGCCGTGAATGCGCCTACTTTGGCCTCATTAGCGGCTGCTGCCTGCCGTAATGGCGCGCCTTTGTCGACGGCCAAAGTGGCGGCGCCGTGTACTGGAGACCTGTCCTCCGCAGGTGAGACCTCTGGCCATCCGGGGGCTGATAGTTCCAATCCTACCGACTGCGAAATTTACTCTGCAGGTACTGAATAGAAAGAGCGCGGATCTCACGGTATACGGACCCTCAACAGCACAATCTACGCAAGCGCCCAGAGTTCAAACGCAAAACCTCTTTCCACGGCCGTGCGAGGTGGCGGAGTGGTAACGCACTGGACTCGTAGTCGGGAGGATGGTGGTTCAAATCTATCACCAGCCATCCAGATTCAGGTTTTCCGTGATTTCCCTAAATCACTCCAGGCAAATTCCGGGATGGTCCCTTTCAAAGGGCACGGCCGATTTCCTTCCCCCTCGTTACCCAAAAACACCGAGCGTTAGCTCCGTCTCTAATGACCAAGCTGTCGATGGGACGTTAAACCTTAAACTTGCTTGCTTCCTTCGTTTCTCTTTTCACAACCAAACGCTGTATGAACAGCTACCAACCAATGAATGTGAATGTCTGTTCGGTGTACCTCTATCACGTCAGAACCACAAGACATAAAGAACTAAAAATTGGTACAGTTACTAATGTCTACCCGGGGAAGGCTTTAGGTACGGTTTTATGGCGATCCGATATATGAATGTCTGTTCGATGTACGCTTATCACGTCCGAACGACATGACGCAGAGACTTAAATATTTGTACAGTTACTAATTTATATCTCAGGAAGGTTTTAGGAACGGTTTTATAGCGATTTGATAGATATTTAGTAATTTGAAGAATATAACGCGAAATGCGGAACAATAATTACTCTTTGAAAATTATATTTACTGTTTGAAAATGGTTTTATTTGTTGTATTGTTGCTTGAGGGTTGATAATGATAAAAGGGTGCAGTATATTTGGATGGAAAGTTATCGGTGTATATAAAATTCTAAGTGTGTGTGTGTGTGTGTGTGTGTGTGTGTGTGTGTGTGTGTGTGTGTGTGTGTGTTTGTTTGTTAATATTTCGCTCTGCAGTGGAAACTACAGAACGCAAACGAATGGTCTGTGTGTAATTGTTGTCCGAAGTCTCCTGATGTACGCCATAGCAGTTCCATGCTGGTAGCTATAAGGGGTAGAAGATATGGTGTGGTGCCGATAGGTATAAGGGGATGGAAGATATGGATGGTTGAAAGTCGCCAGATTATTGAAAAAATTCGGACTGAAGGCCAGCGATGACGTTTGCGACTCTGTAGCAAGGAGGTTATGTACAGCGAAACCTGATGCCACAGACTATTCAAAATGTTCAAATGTTTGTTAAGCTTATGGGACTTAACTACCGGGTCATCAGTCCCTAAACTTACAAACTACTTATGAAATACTTACGAACTAGGACGGCACAAATATCCATGCCCGAGGGGGGGATTCGAACCCCCGACCGTAGTGCCGTGCTGACCGTGACTGGAGCGCCTCAGTCACCTCGGCCACCGCGGTCGGCCCACAGACTATATCTTTGGTCTATGCGTGTTACAATGTCTTAGCTCTTTCTCTGTAAGGATAAGCATAAGAATAAGGAAATACAAGAGTAAATAAATCAGTAAAAAAGAAATTTATTTTAATACACCTCCTTAAAAAAAATCGAATTGACGTTTCGGGCATTACAGCAAGTGATCGATCTGCGATATTATTACAATCATTATTGTTGAATTCCGTGATTGGATTCTTCGAAACGCGTTCATTTTTACGTGTGCTTTGATCTACACTGCTTACTTTCCTGATAATGCTGATTAAAAATGTTTGTTTCCAAATAAGGTATTGTATGTCATTTCATCCTTCAAAACCAAAACCTCATAGCACACTACTGAAAGACAGCTTATCTATCATAATCAACCAACACGCGAGCGGAGCCGTGGGTTTAAGCTAGTTTGATGATAATTTTTAAAACATTTTCAACAGTTCCTTATTCATTTCGATCACGGAATCGTGGCGCGGCTCTCGGTACGCGATCGATTATATTTGCGCTTACTATGTAACATAGCCGAAGCCAAAGAGGGGGGGGGGGTGCGAAGGGTCGTTCGCCCCCTCAACCCCCCCCCAGCAGCAACTTTTTTTTTTTCATTGCTGTCACTGTCCTGAATCGTTAAAACTGAGACTTTTGGTTGATGGTAAAAAGGGGTGGCAGGTGCTAGAGTCTTTCTACTGAGCCAGAATTTTGCTGACGATGAGAATTCTTTCACCGCCCCTCCCCCCTCCCGGCAGGACGTCCTAGATCCAGATCCGCCCCGTCTAGGTTGGTACCGCGGGTTGTTGCGGGCGCCCTCTTGTGGCACCAGGAGGAAGTACTAGTTGAAGGACTGCTGGGCACTCTCGTTTGGACAGCCGTGGAGCGTTGGTGGAGACTCGGAAGCGGTCAACATAGTCGTGCTGGAGGAGTGGCTAGAAGCGGCGACCGGGCGGTTGCGGACGACGAGGGCATAGCTTCGACACGTGGTTGGGACGCGGAAGGCCGTCGGTTGTACCGAGGCAATTTACTGGGTACGCTTTCCTTCCTTACTTGGTCGTGAGTCCATTAACTGCCAGAGTATGTGTCAAGCCGTGGGACAGTGTAATTTCGGAAGACAGTTGTACGAAGGAACAGGCTAATCGTTGTTGGTGATCGCACGACTCGTTTAGCTGTGCTGACCTGTTAATTGTATTTACTTATACAACATTACTTATTGTCCCATTTATGGCTTATGGGAGTGGTTCAGGCCCGTGTCTAAATTGTGGTTCCCCTTTCTGCGACTGACTCGTCTGCTTGCTGTGATTTGCAAAGAAAAAGACTCTTGGTAACTCATTTGTGTAACGCTTCTGCCCATGCCTTGCTCATTCCGTAATATCTGCTGCCCGTAAAGGCAACTTATTCAACTTGATGATATATGTATCATTAGATTTGTACTATAAGGAGAAATCTGACATTTTCATATTTGTTAAAAACAGATTTACATTGATGTATGTTCTAAGGAGTAAATTTAAGTTATGTATCTCATCCGTTTGAAGGAGAAAGAGAGGTGTAATTATTTCATTGCAATTAATTTCACTTTATGTTGATTTCTTGTCCAGTAGTAAAAGGTCTCGGCGTGGTGGCAGGCAGGCACAGCGAGGAAATATTCGGAGCGCCTTTCGACTTATAGGGCCCTGTAAATTCTGCGTGCCGAGAGCGAGTGTATGTTGTGCCACTAGTGGTCCCGTACTGACTTGCTCCGTCCCGGGCGTGTTTACGCGCGTGGCTTGCGTACTGGTTGTGCCTGCAGTCCGACGTGACAACGCCCTTGTCCTTATAAGGCGTGCGCATTGTTATAAAACTGGTTCCTTGTGCCTTGCCGTAAGTCGCGTGTCGACGCCTATAGTCTGTTACAGAATTTTACGTCTTAAACTATGTCTGGTACCACTGGAGTGTTGTAATTGTCTAATTTCTCAACTGCTATACAGTATAATTTGAAGGCCGAAGGTATCATCTAGATAAATGTAAGAAATTGCTTGCCTTGTCTTTGTTTGTATAATAATAAAATCAGAAGAAGTTGATTTATTTATTTTATACCAATCAAATTTCTTAATTTTCATCCAGTCTTTTAAAGCACGAGGTATTGTACTATTGGTTGCTCATAAAACTAGAGTTTGTAAATATTTGAACCTGTTGTTCTGAATTAATGTTTTCTTATCGAATCTGTTGCGGATTATTGTGCTATTCATTCTACTTTATAAATAAGTTTGTGTTTAATCAGAAGTTCTTATGTTTAATCAGAAGTCCGTCCTAGCTATTTGTAATTATTGTTCTCGTGCTTTATGTCAGTGAATTCAGACCTATGTTTGTTTCATTAATAAATGTCATGTTGGTGTAATTGTGAATACTGCTGCCTATCCGGTTTCCTTGGGCCTGCCTTCCACCACCACAACATACCTGCTCCCTACATCACTCTGAAGTTGCTATACTAAAGCAGCAAATGTCTGGTTAATTCTCGGTTTTAGAATATGCATAGTCACCAGCAGAAACGCAGATGACTGTAAAATAACGAAACGATAAATCCCAATGTAGAACATTTATTGCTTTTTGCTATCAAGGGGGTTCGAATCCCCCCCCCCCCCCGGGTATGGATATTTGTGCCGTCTTTACTATAGCTAGTTCATAAGTAGTTGGTATGTTTAGGAACTGATGACCCCGCAGTTAAGTCCCATAAGCTCTACAAACATCTGAAAATTTTTTTGATTAAGGTCACATTGGCGTCAATGAACAAACGTCATTCCGAACCAATATCTTTTCATCACGACGAACACTAATGACGAATGTCATAGAATAGGGATATAGAACAAATACAGATGAAAGCTGTGTCCCGTATATAACGTATGCAAGGACGCTGCATTGGCAGACCAGGCGATTCACAAATACACATGAAAGTTGCATCCCGCATACAAGTGCGGTGTTTTCGCAGACAGGGGAGTGTTATAGGACCGTTGATTTTCACAATATACAGGGTAAAGCAAAATTCGTGCATTCGGACTTCGCAGCGCGATTTCTCACATACTAAAAATAAAAAAGGCTCAATAAATTTCGACCTGTGCGTATTTCCAACAGTAAATGGACGTCGAAGATTCAGTTCGGTGTTTGTTCCATACGTCAGTGTGCTTCATAGTATTTAAATGTTTGTAAATCTATCGGACTTAATTACGTGGTTATTAGTCCCTAGCTTACAAACTACTTAACATAGATAAAGTAACCTAAGCACGAGGGAGGACTCGAAACCCCAACGGCGAACGGCCGCGCGCACGGTTATTCTGCCGCGGCTCAGTGTGGTTCAGAATTACACAAAAAACAACTTTTAGGGGATATAGAAGGCGTCTGGATGGACAAAATGAGCATACAAACCCATGCACTGACACCTATCCAACGACGCTACAGAGCGTCTGGGATATCTAGTGGCAGGCGCAGGTGCATGTAACTTGGACTATCCGTAGCGTCGTTGAAAGGCAGTTCTGGACATGACTTTCTATTCTCATTTTCTTCCTCAAGATACCGTCCCAATCCTGTAAGGTTGTTGGTGTAATTGTGCTATTCTGAAACACAATAACGTACGGCACACACACACACACACACACACACACACACACACACACACACACACCTCTCAGACGAAACGCGCCGCTAAGACCAAGTGCGCTAATTTCGCTTCACCATGTATATAAATGAACTCGTAGATAATATCGGAAGTTCATTGAGGCTTTTCGTGGATGACGTTATAGCTTATCGAGGAGTCGCAACACTGGAAACGGAAAGGGAAATGCGGGACGATCTTCAGCGTACTGTCGCGTGGTGCACGAAATGGCAATTTAGCCCCAACACAAGCATTTGCGTTGCGTTTACGTAGAAAGAAAGATAATTTATTATGTAACTACGCAACAACAGGATAAACACTGGAAACACTTCCGTAAAATATCTAGGAGTGAGTCAGACTGATTAGCAGAATCTTCTGGAAGTCCAATCCGTCAAGTCCGTCAACGAAGTAGGATACAAAACACTCGTTCGGCCAGCGCTTGAGTATTGCTCATCAGTGTGAGATTCATACCAGTTCCGGTTAATAGAAGACAAAGACAAGATCCAAAGGAGAGCAGCTCTATTCGTTAAGGTATCATTTAGTAAGCGCGAAAGCGTCAAGCAAATGATTAGGAAACTCCAGTGGTAGACTCTCCAAGAGAAATGTAAAATGTTTGTAATTCTATGGGACCAAACTACGTTGGTCATCAGTCCCTAGTCTTGCAAACTACTTAAACTAACCTAAGGGCAACAAAGACATCCATGCCCAAGAGAGGATTCGAACCCCCGACGCGGGAGACCGTGCGATCCGTAACGTGGCGCTCCAGACCGCTCGGCTGCTCCCACACGGCCTCTGAAAGAGAGACGTTCTGTATCATAGTACGGGATTCTGTCAAAGTACCGAGAGGTAACGTTTCATGAAGACTGAACCAATATCCTTCTAGGTATATCTCGCGAAGTGACCACAGGGGTAAGATCAGAGAGATACGGCCCACACGCAGATATACCGGCAGTCATTTTTCCCGCGAACCATACACAACTGCAATAGGAGGAAGTCACAACGGTACGCAAAGTACCGTCCGCCACACGCCGTGAGGCGGCTTACGGACTACGGATATAGATTTCCTTCGAAAATTCACCAGCTCCACCAAAGAGACTGCCTACAACACACTTGTGCGTCCACTCCTGGAGTACTCTTGCCCAATGTGGGACCCTCACCAGATGAGACAGACGAAACACATTGAGAAGGTAAGTTTGTAAGTTTTCGGTAAACAATGTTGCCAAATGACTCACTGTTCTAGCGAGGGGATTTTTTACTAAATTTTTTTTATCTCTTCAAGCCAGAATTCCATTTTAGGCGTATTACTTTCCTGTGTTATTGACTATTTACGCGCGGCACTAGCCGCGGGGTCTAAGGCATCATGCAATGCCCCGCCGGAGGTTCCAGTCCTCCCTCGTGCGTGCTTGCGTGCGTGCGTGCTTGCGTGCGCGTCTCTCTCTCTCTCTCTCTCTCTCTCTCTCTCTCTCTCTCTCTCTCTCTCTCTCTCTCTCTCTCTCTGTGTGTGTGTGTGTGTGTGTGTGTGTGTGTGTGTGTGTGTGTGTGTGTGTGTGCGCGCGCGCGCGCGCGCGCGCGCGCGCGAGCTCGTTTTGTCCGTATGTAAAAGAATCTTGTTAATCTAGGGATTTGGCCTAATAGCTTTACAAACATTTTAAAATTTATTAATGATTCTTTTATGCCCCTCCGATAGCACGCAAATTTTACGTTCTCGGCTCTTTACTTTGCTGTTTAGTCTCCATGTTTCAGTTTTCTGTGGCAGTTCTTTTTCTTCCAAAGATTTAAGATCGAAAAACATTTCTTCATCTGCTGGTACGCATATTTTAAGGAGAGGATAATTTGGAAACCTGCTGGTAATGATATCTGTTTTTAATTTCCTTATTTTGGAATCAGATTCATTATCTGCGTCGGTGAAATGTTCACTGCAGGTCACTGATGAATTTAACAGCACTTGGCGTGAAAGTTTCTCTACATCTCACGCGTAACCACGTAATTCTTAGATTATTATCAACCGTGAATTCATGGTAGCTACTGTCATTAGTTTTTTATTCTTACATAAACCACACAGCAGTAAGGCATCTGTAAGGAATAAAGAGAGTATTTCAGATTATTGGGCTTATGGTCGCAGAGTCTTAGTATCAAGTACTTTTATCACAAATATTCAAAACTAGCTGCAATACATATTACGAATGCAAGTAGTAAAACAGCATTTTCACTGTCATTTACTGCCTCTATTCCTTACCTTCGTTAGATCAGTTGGAAGATAATCCTCAAACCACATAAATGCAGCAAATCATATATTAAGTATTCACTATTTACAGCTCCAACGATACATATGCCATTGACAGTAACAATTTCATAGTCCAATGAGAGCTGGGCATAGCCCACTAGCCTTCAGTACCAGTAGGCAAGGCAACAGTCTGTGAGCGGCATCACACGTGGCAAAAGTTACAACATCCGGCGACACGCTGAAACCTATTTAATTCCGGGAAGCTCCAAGGCTATTAGGACATGCTATCAGGCTGTGGGATAGAACGTAACAGCTCAGTGCCTCCGAACGTGGGCTCGCCTTTTGGCGTTACAAATATACCACGGACATTTCAACGCTTCTCAAGCTGATCGACTGTCGGTGGTGTAATTGTGTACTAGAAACTCCAAGGAACCACCATGGTTAGACCAAGACCAGGCGTACCTCATATACCGACGGAAAAAGTTATAATGCTACTGCCTGTTTGGGTTACGGAATTTTTCCTAATTTAAGTCCAAGACCTTGCAAAAGATCGCGAATGAAATTTTGAAAACAAATATTGAACTGTAAATAAGGCCTAAAATAGATAACTGATTACAATTCGTTATATAATATGAACATGAAGGTCGTAAATACGTCGGCTTGTAGCACTATAAAAATTAGGAATGAAGTTACCTCATTATTCTTGTAAATGCTGCTACTGCATCATTCTGTCGTCGATTATGCTGTAAATTTAAAATGTTTTTCTTGGAAACTTATTCCTAGAGTGATCCTGGCCGGTTATTAGTATGTCTTCATGTACAACAAGACTGAGTAGAATGTTCGTGATCAGATCGTAACAATGGAATTTGGTAAAATATATTTTTCATTATTACGTAACGAACTTGGGAAAAAAATTGCAACAGAAAAGAATCACTGCTGGTTCTAACGGCACTGTAAATGAGAAATAAGGAATTGTTGCATTATTCATGAAATACTATAGCCGATTGTACATGATACATCTCACCACAATGGCACCCGAATCAAGACTAAGCACTCAAACATTAGCGCCAATGTTGGGAAAAGGTGACTAAAAATTAATATTTCAAAGATGGTTTTAATTAATTTATTGTTCTCGGAAAAGTATACTCACATTAAAAAAATGTAAGAATTTACAAGAGCGGGAATACAAATGTTCAAATGTTTGTAGAACTTATGGGACTTAACTACGGGGTCATCAGTTCCTAAGCTTACAAACTACTTATGAACTAGCTAAGACTAAGGACGGCACAAATATCCATGCCCGAGGGGGGATTCGAACCCCCGACCGTAGTGGCCGTGCAGACCGTGACTGGAGCGCCTCATTCCCCTCGGCCACCGTAGCCGGCGGGTCTGTACTGTGGTGAGGGGATTGTCCTCCCATTGAGCTTAAGAATTCACAAAAAGCAGGACATGAACTGTATACTGCGTGATCAGAGGTAATGATTGTGTGTATCAGGGAAACTTACTTACTAGATGCACCTCATACACGCATTAAAAAGTATTCCATCACTACGATTCAAGCGGTTTATGATCCTTTACACAAAAGAAGGAATAGATATATACAGAAATAGCATTTCAGTTCTCTTTATTGCTAGTGAAAACAGAAAATGACAAGTTGTACTACAATACTTACACATTCTCAATTTATGTTCCAGATTTGAACGAACACCAGTACTTCTAATACCCCGTAACACATCCTCTTGCACTGACGCATGCCTCTATTCGTCGTGGCGTACTGTCCACTAGATCATCAAGTGACTGCTGGTCCAGACTGACACTCGTCAACGGAGATTCAGCGTACATCTCTGATTGGTCAACTCGAACAAAAACAGCTCTTTTCAATTATTCCTGGCATTTTCGATAGGACAATATGCTGGCCATTCTAATTTCGCGATGTCGTTATGATGAACGAACGCATTTAGAAGATGTACACGATGAACGGCAGAACTGTCGTCCATTGAGACGAATCCCTCACCGAAATGTTGCCGATATGGTTGCACTATACCGCATAGTCGTTTGATTGCCTTCTAATATCAACAGTAGCGTAAGGAGGGTCAACACAATGCGACCCCGAAACATCAGAGAACCACCACCTTGCTGCACTCGCTGGACGGCACGTCTAAGACTTTCAGACTGACCAGGCTGCCTCCAACAACGTCTCCGACGATTGGTTGAACACAGATGCCTCGTCTAGGAATTAGTCTTGTGTAGTTCGCGAACGAACTAGTTCGGAAGAGCGCTCCCACAGGCGAACTACGCGAACTAGTTCGCAGATCCCTCGCCTCTTAGTTCGTCCGCTCCTTTTCCGAAGACTGACGGGGAACAGCGAGAGGACGCGAGAGCGCGCAGCATCGCGTGATTTGTAGTTTATGTTCCTTCAATGACCTATTAAATAAATAAATAAATTTTAAAAAATAAAATACTACGAGTACTCTGGATGCACAGTATCTGACTATCTTTGTATCACCCATTCGTGTAAATTGGTTTATTTGCCTAAGTATTTGATGTCAAATTGCCCAAAAAATACGGATAATAGCACACGCTTGGGCAACACTGATCATTATATAAAAAAGCTGTCATAACAAAAGAAAGAGCTCTTTTAGTAGCGGTGGCAAAGGCCAAAAAGAGCGGACGAACTAAAAAGAGCGACCTACTTCGCAGCCGAGCTGCGAATTAAAAGGAGAGCTATCGGTCGCGAACTAAAATATGCGCGATCGGTCGCAAACTAAAATATGCGTGATAGGTCGCGAACCAAAATATTTGCAATCGGTCGCTAACTAAAATATGCGCGAACTAAAATGTGTGCAATCTGTCGCGAACTAAAACATGCGTTACTGGTCGCGAACTATTATGCCAAAAGTCTCTCGTTTCTTAGTTCGTTGGATTCTTTTCCGAAGACCGACGGGCAATAGCGAGAGGGCGCGCAGCAGAATTAAAAATCACGTGTTTGCCTTCTGCTGATGAGAGCCATTTCGAGGTGAGCTGCTGCCTGCTACAAAATTTCTGTTTTGAAGTATTCTGCACTCTACAATATCTGACTAATAAATTCCATAATGCCAAGATATAGAGTTAACTCTAAAACGCGAGAAATTATCCACAAACTGTTTCTTTTGGTTTGCATGATATCGTTAGTGGCTCACGCAGCAAGCGCATGAAGCAGCCAGGCGGGGGAACTTCTCCCTCCACCTGCAAGCGCAGACCACTCCGCTCAATCGTCACTGGGAGCGGACGAATTAAAAGAGCGAACTAGTTCGCGGCAGAGCCGCGAACTGAAGTGAGCGCTCCTAATCGCGAACTACTATGCTCAAGTCTACTAGGATTAATACTTGAGGCCAATCTTGAAGAGTCCATTCAGCATGCTGTTGGACCCATCTCCAGCGTATCTAGGTATCTAAGCTGGACCTTTCCATGGTCGTCAGGAGTGAAGTTGCATGTCATGAAGCCTATTACGTACAGTTGAGTCGAAACACAACGGTCTGTGACTGCAGAAAAATTATTATTTATCATGATAACGTTCCTCTCAGGGTTCATCCGAACTGAAATCCGTAACTAGCGGTTATCAGTTACTGTTGTAGCGGCCAGCGAGACAAGTCATCGACAGTTGCTGTATCTGTGTACCATCTGTGTACACGTCCGAACAATATCACTTTAGTTCACTCAGAGACGTCTGGAAACTTCCCTCAATGAGAGCTCTCTTCTGACTCAAAGTAACAATGCGAATACCATCAAACTTCGGAACTGCCATTATAACCCTCAGTGAACTACATTCAATATAATGTGTTTACATTCTTCCTCGTGTCATGACTGGAACTGATCGGTCGTCTTAACCACTGTCAGATTGGCATTGCTCAAGTCTGTTTGTTTACGTCTTCGTGTGTGGTTGGAGTGACATCCATGCACAATCTAAAAAATGTGTTCTTGACGCAATCCACACAATCAAAATTCAGGAGACCTCGGAACCAAGGTGATGCAACACTTTTTGTGTGCTGTATTTCAGCATCTCCACTGTTTCAGGACATGGAATCACATTGAGAGCAGAAGTTGAAAATTTGGGAGGGACCCGCATTTCCCGCATTCGGCCTGCGGGAAACTTAACCAATTATTCTATCCGGGCTCGATTATCGTCCTGTCCAAATTCACAACACCTTACATAGAAAGATTGTACCTCCCCTTGTACATTATTTCCACTTGCTCGTAGCATTATCTGATATCCTGCAAGGGATCGGACGCCTTATATACCTCGATAAAGCAAACGACAATTTCTGTGCTTATGCACACATACGTCCGATAGCTTCCATGACTACATATAATGCTGAAAGGAATTGAAAAAGATGGACCGAGACACTACAATCATAGCGTGCAATGAGTTGAAAATTTGGGCAAGACAAAAAGCATGTCCACATAGGCTCACTGGTTACGGCTACGTCTGGTTCAAAGCGGGAAACCCGGGTTCAAGTCCCGGACCGGCACGAATTTCAACTTCGCCAATGAATGTAATTCAATGCCCTGAAACAGTAGAGATGTTTAAATATTTCTACTTGATAAACTTATACCTCTTAATGTCACCCAATAGTGTCCGTTCTTTCACATATGTCCACAATTTCTAGTTTCGGCTCTCGCTCTAAAACGCCTTGCTGCGGAGAGCGCGGCTGCTTCCCGTCGGAAGTTCGAGTCCTCCCTCGGTCATCGGTATGCGTCTTGTCCTTAGTGTAATTTAAGCAGTCTGCAGTTTGGCCCCAAAGCTTTACAAACATTTCAACATTTGAATTTCGACACAATTTCAGCAATCGTCATAATGGCGAACTGTGAACTTACTTTAAAATTAATATCCACTAATATCTAATTAATGTCCACTACTAATCATACAGCATATTTGTGTAATTCAGAATCCGCGATTGTAGCTAAAGGACCAAAACGTTTTTCATTATACAATTTAAGTTTACGAAGCAGCAATCCCTCGCATCCAGCACCTTGACAAAGGCCACTTGCGACAATGGCCGAAACGTCGGAATTTTATATATAATGACAATGCGGCCTAAAACCCCGAAGATTTTTATTGACAACTTTTACGTGATTTGCGAATGAGTATATTCTCGATAAATGCTGCATTATTAATTTTGTACTTATTGTACCTATCATTTTGTATATTACTGGTTTGCACATTATTTTGGTAGATCCCGATACCTTCTGAAGAGGGCATAATTAATTCTGTCGAAACCTGGTCAACATTTTCAATTTTAAAAAATCAATGCATCTGGTTGTCTGTTACTCGTGCACAAATTGATAAATCATATACACAGAAATGTCAAGGATGTGAGATACGATTATCCGTACACCTGGGAATTATGTGACAACCTATGAGTACACACTATTGTTACATTTCAGTTTCAGAGGCGTCGTTGGGAAGACTGGAAGAAGACTTTATTACAGCTAGACTGCCGTAGGATCAGAAAAACTCCGCGTAAACGTAAAGCGCGAAGTATGTTTCCTGTACAGACTAGCCTTACCGGTTTCTTGCGCGGAAGAGGAACGTATACTTCTATGCTTGGCAGCTTATTTACATAAAGGATGCGCGGTACAATGCGGAAAGAAAAGAACTGGTGGAATACCTCATCTCCTGCAGGCAATAAAGATTTCTTGCAGATGAGAGCTTGTACCAAGGACGCCTGTGCTTGGTCTGTTCTCATGTAAGTTGATTTTATGCCTGTAGTAGATGTACCGGCAAGCGAATTGCGAATATTTCGATATTTTGTATATCGCGAGGAAGCTTGCGTAACTTTGGGATAGATTGGTGCACTTTTCTCGGGTGATAACCGTGTTGTGTCGTCGTCTTGTCGTAACATTTCGATGAGTTTCGTACCCATCATCCTCATGCGAGGTGTCCGGAAGCTGTGCTGATCTCTATATAGTCGCTGTCCACTGCTGCAGACGGACCACTCACGAGCGGCTGGTGCAGATTAGTTATTCCCGGATATTATTCATTTCTATGTGAAGTTAGTGTGGAACGGTCACTTATGTTATTTCATATCTATCCATTTGTCTACAATCAAGTGGGCATAAACCTGTTGTTGTTTTGGTCTTCAGTCTGGAGACTGGTTTCATGTAGCTCTCCACCCAATCCTAGCTTGAGCAAGCCTCTACATCTCCCGGTAAGAATGACAATCCACATCGATTTGTTGTTGTTGTTGTTGGTTGTTTAAGTGGGACAAAACTGCAATGGTCATCAGTCCCCCCACATCGATTTCATTCTGCTTACTGCATTCGTCTCTTAGTCTCCTCTACAATTTTTACACCACACACTTTCCTACAATGCTCTAAAGTCACGATTCCTTGAAGACTAGTAATATTTCTACCGAACGATCCCTTCTTTTAGTCAAGTTATGCCAGGAATTCCGTTTCTAACCAGTTCTGTTGACTACCCCCTCATTACTTTCGCAATCTACCCATCTAATCTTCAGCATTCTTTTGTAGGATAACATTTCATAAGCTTCTATCCTCTTCATGTCCGCACTGTTTATCGTCCATGTTTCACTCCCGTATAAAGCAACGCTCCACACAAATGTCTTCAGAAAAGAATTCCTTACACTTGAATTAATATTCGATGTTTACAAATTTCTCTTTTTGAAAAACTTTTTTTCCCATTGCTATTCTGCGTTTTATATCCTATATTGCGAGCATCATGTTATTTTACAGCCCAAGTAACAAAATTCATCTACCACCTTTATTGTACCGTTAACTAATCTAATTCCTTCAGCATCGCCCGATTTTCTCAGACGGCATTCCAGTGCCTTTATTTTACTTTTTTTAATGTTATTGTTATATATTCAACACACTGTCCACTCCGTTCAATTCCTTTTCGAGATCCTCTGCTCTCTCTGACACAATTACAATGTCATTAGCAAAACGCATTGTTTTTATTTCTTCAAACTGCAAATTCAAATATTCAAATGTTTGTATTGCTTATGGGACTCAGTCCCCTCGGCCACCGCGGCCGGCTTCAAATTGCACTTCGATGCCTTCTCCAATTTCTCCTTGCTTTTTTTCCCCTACAGTTTGAATGACATTGGTGAAAGGCTACAACCCTGCCTTACTCCCTTCCCGACCAATGTTTCCCTTTCTTGCCCTTCGACTCTAATAACTGGTGTCAGATTTTTGTAAATAATCTTCCGTTATCTATATTTTACCCCTGCTGACTTCAGAAATTGAAAGAATTTATACCAGGCAACATCGTCAAAAGCTGTATACAAATCTACTAAATCTAGATATGTTGGTCTGCCTTACCTTAATCCATCTTACATGTCGTATAATGAGTATTGCCTCCGGTGTTTCTAAATTTATCCTAAATCCAAACTGATCTACCCCGAGGTCAGCTTCCACCAGATTTTCCATTGTTCTGTAAATAATTCGTGTTATAATTATGCTTATTGCTTTGCAATTTGTATTACAACGTTTTTCTTTAAGTCAGAGGGTATTTCGCTTTTCTCATACGCTTGCACACCAAGCGAAATAGTTTTGTCATTGCTGACTTTCCCAGAGATTTCAGTAGCTCTTAGTGAACCTAACACACAAGAAATTTGGCAACTCATGACCATATTTTGACTGAGTCTGTGAAGAGTCAACTGCCAAAGTTTGACATGGATTAAAGCGGGCCGGCCGCAGTGGCCGAGCGGTCTGCGGCGTACCAGTCACGGTCTACACGGTCCTTGCGGTCGGGGGTTCGAATACCCCCCTTGGTCTTGGATGTTTGTGGCGTCTTTAGTATAAGCTATTTCATAAGTAGTTTGTAAGTTTAGGGACTGATGACCCCGTAGTTAAGTCCCATAAGCTCTACAAACATTTGAATTGATTAAAGCGGTGTACTCGAATTCAGGAGAAAGTTGGCGGGGGCTTTTTATTGGCGTCAGATCATCTGTGTCCAGCATTGTCGTGGTATCCTTCAGTCATCAAAAACAACTTTGAGGTTAGTTTCTTTAAAGAGGACATGTCGGATTTACTAACCCTGCCCTGCCCAGTCTTACCTTAAAGTAAGTCTCTAACGTCTAGTACGATTAGCTAGTTAAACATCGCCCTGTCTCCTTGTCGTCAGTGAATATTTTCCCCTCATGCCTGCCGCAATGTTTAGATAAAGCTTCGAAAGAGAAGCTGTTATTGAAGTATTAGGCGTTCTTTATTGGTGTTTATATTATAGCCTGTGATTGGAGGGAATAGAGGTACTTCATTGGTGTTTGCATTGTTTACTTCTTTTGGTGGAAACTGACGAATGAGAGGAGGGCGGTGGTTATCACGTGACGCTGTTTACTTGCTTCCTGGCGTTGGCTGGGGCGCACCAGTACATTTTATATGTACGGCCGCAGTGGTCTCCCGATTGCGTGAGTTGGTTCGCGCGCTGTCGTCCCGTCAATGGCAGAAATGTCGGACATATATTAACAATGCGGCCAAAAACCCCAAAGAATTTTAATGACAGTGACAACGGCCGCGGAAGCCTTCGTTTACATCAATAAAAGTTGTTATAAAATATAAAAAGGGGGAAACGGTCTAGACAAGCGCAGCTAATTGCTTCCTGTCAACGACTTAAAATAGAAAATGTTAAAAATATAAAATTAAAACATGTGGCACAAACAGAGAAACTGAGCTCCGCCTACTGACAGAGGCGTAGGAACAATAGTAACATAACAGCACTAGGTGGCGTGTAGACTATGTGTTAATCTATATTGGTTCCTCCACGATGTCTGTTGTCCTCAGAATCTTAACTATATACACTACTGGCCACTGAAATTGCTACACCAAGATGAAATGCAGATGATCGACGGGTAGTCATTGGACAAATATATTATACTACAACTGACAGGTGATTAAATTTCACGCAATTTGGCTGCATAGATCCTGAGAAATCAGTACCCCACAAAAACCACCTTTGACCGTAATAACGGCCTTAATACGCCTGGGCATTGAGTCAAACGCAGAGCTTGGATGGCGTTTACAGGTACAGATGTCCGTGCAGCTTCAATACGATACCACAGTTCATCAAGAGTACTGACTGGCGTATTGTGACGAGCCAGTTGCTCGGCCACCATTGACCAGACGTTTTCGATTGGTGAGAGATCTGGAGAATGTGCTGGCCAGGGCAGCAGTCGAACATTTTCCGTATCCAGAAAGGACCGTACAGGACCTGCAACATGCGGTCGTGTGATGTGTCTGTGATGTGATGTGAATGTGATGCAGCGTCAAGGGTAACCGCAGCTATGGTCTTAGAGCTGATAGTCCATGCTGCTGCAAACGTCGTCGAACTGTTCGTGCAGATGGTTGTTGTCTTGCAAACGTCCCCATTTGTTGACTCAAAGATCGAGGCGTGGCTGCGGATAAGATGCGTATCATCTCGACTGATAGTGATACGAGGCCGTTGGGATCCAGCACGACGTTCCGTATTGTCCTCCTGAACCCACCGATTCCATATTCTGCTAACAGTCGTTGGATCGCGACCAACGCGAACAGCAATGTCGCGATACGATAAACCGCAATCGTGATAGGCAAAATCCGACCTTTATCAAAGTCGGAAACGTGATGGTACGCATTTCTTCTCGTTACACGTGGCATCACAACAACGTTTCACCAGGCAACGCCGGTCAACTGCTGTTTGCGCACGAGAAATCGGCTGGAACCTTTCCTCATGAGAGCAACCTTGTGTGAATACTCTGAAAAACTAATCATTTGCATATCACAGCATCTTCTTCCTTTCGGTTAAATTTCGTGTCTGTAGCACGTCATTTTCGTGATGAAACAATTTTAATGGCCAGGAGTGTAGTTTGTATGCTTAGAGACTGATAACCACATAGTGAAGTCCAAGAGATATACAAACATTTAAATTAAATTAACAGGCCAAATAGACAATTATTCATTAAACAGATATACGAACATGAGGATAAGATGTGCTTATCATGCTGTTTCCAATAGAAGAGTTCCTGTGGAAGATACTATTATCTGACGGTATTCTATAATAAATTATTATATCAAGTGTAACAAAGCCTTAACTGAACAGATAAAATTGTGTTGCTTTTAAGATAATAGATAGTGGAAATACGCTATTATCTATGACTCAGTTTGTTGAAATTACATGATGCATTCAAAAGTCGCTGATTTTTATTTTGCTATATTCAGATATTGTAAAAAATCACTTTTGAAGTTTTCAAGATATTAAAAATATAGTTGGTTCGAGAGATGCGCCTAATTTTTTGCGTTCATTAGTATATTTGGATTTTCTATAGGTCAATATGGTTAATTAATATTGATTTTTGTATCTGATATTTCAACTCACAAGGAAAGTACGTGGTCTCCAACAAACATATCTGTATGAACGTTTGGTTACAGGATCTCTACGTATACCTCAATGTGCTGGTGGGTGTCGTTTTTCTGCATAGCCCTGCAACCATGCTCTAGATAGCACTGTAGATGTAATTGTAGACGTCATACGTAATGCAGATATTTTAACTATAACTTATGTTATAATCATCGTACATGTTCTCTAGCGAATTGTCATCAAAAGCCGTGATGATAGTTGCAACTTTAACCTTCTTCCCGAAAGACTATTGGTATTCACTGCCACTGCTTCCATCGCCTCTTCCCGCACTTAACGTAGGACTACCGCTTGCAATGAGTTGTTCGTCATTATCATCCCTATTATCATTATTATGAGTTTGTAACAACAGTATATAAGTTATGCTCATATTTCTGTACCATAACAAATACGAGAAAGCGTGCAAATGATTCATCTTCTACACTAATACCATCTTCACGAAGAAGGATTCTTTGTAATTTCTTCTCAACTAATCGCAATACATTAGCAGGATTGATTAGCAATCGCAGCTCCATCTGACGCTTCACCACACAAATAACGTCACAAAAGCAACTTCGGAGGCACACTGCACCGTCCATACTGGCGAACCGACAGGTCAAAGTGCAATGCGGCATGGCACACGCAGAGACCTCTAAGGGACGACTGCAGAGTTTTGAAGATGCGGGAGTATCACTAGTGCAATAAGGGATCTTTACATTATCTCTCATACGATTTTGATGTATGTGTGTTTGTTCGAGCCCAAGTACTTTCCTTGTCAGTTTCATTCTCCCTATTGACCGTCATATTTGCATTAGCTGAGACCGGCCCTGCCCGTTGGCCAGCATCGTCGCTAAACCGGTGGCATTACCCAGGCCCAAGGCATAAGTGAATACCAGAAGGGGACCCCTCATCTGCCGGCCACCAGCTGCTCCCTGTCTGCTAGTTAGACAGCTATGTCCCATCTATGTCTTTACCACAGAATAAAGATTCCCCAATATTTATGTACTGTTACTTTACAGAACGTACAAGGAATTTCACATCCAAAAATTACACTCTTTCCTGCTAAATGAGAATGGATATCCAGGTGACAGCCGAACTTGAGACTAGGAGGAAGTGCTTGAGGGGATTAGGTAATACTGCCGAAATGTCAGAAGTCGAGTTAGAAAATTCGTCAGCACGCGCGTGGCGCGGTCGGCACGAGACCCGAGTTTCTTTTTATCTGCGTCGCTTTTTGTTTCTTCAGCGTGAAAGTTCGGGAGCTGGTGCTTGGGGAGACGTGCGGCTGATTCCGTGCCCTGCGGCACACTCAGCCGTCAGCTTTCACCGCGGGCCTGCGGTCCTATTCTGAGAGCCACTATCAACATCGTCCTTCGAGTAACGGACCCTGGCCCAATAGCGTCGGTCAAGCCGGCACACGAAACGCAATTAATAAATTTCCAGACATACAAGGATTTATTTAGTTCGTTTGTCAAGGGTTTTTTTTCCCTCCCCTGAGTATTCTGTGCGAGTATTAATTGAGGACAAGTTAGATGAAAATCAGTGTGGGTTTAGGCCTCTGAGAGGCTGTCAGGACCAGATCTTCAGCTTACGGTAGGTAATGGAAAAGTGCTATGAGTTGAACAGGGAGTTGTATCTATGTTTCATAGATCTAGAAAAGGCTTATGACCGTGTTCCTAGGAGGAAGCTACTGTCAGTTCTACAAGATTATGGTATAGGAGGCAAACTTCTGCAGGCAATTAAAGGGCGCCGGCCGTGGTGGCCGAGGGGACTGAGGCGCGCCAGTCACGGTCTGCATGGCCACTACGATCGGGGGTTCGAATCCCCCTTCGGGCATGGACATTTGTACCGTCCTTAGTGTTAGCTAGTTGATAAGTAATTTGTAAGTTTAGGGACTGATGACCCCATAATTACGTCCCATAAGCTATACAAACATTTGAAACAATTTGAATTAAAGGGCTTTACGTAGACTGTCAGGCAGCAGTTAAAGTAAATGGCAAATTAATCTCATGGTTCACGGTAGTTTCAGGGGTAAGATACGGCTGTAACCTGTCACGACTTTTGTTCATACTATTCATGGATCATATGTTGAAAACAGTAGCCTGGAAGGGCGGGATTAAAATAGGTCAAAACAAAATAAGCAGTCTCTGATATGCGGGTGACTTAGATGTAATGGCAGATTCGATTCAAAGGTTGCAAACTAATATTTCAGAGATCGATCAGAGGTGCAAGGAGTATGATATGAAGATCAGCATCTCCAAAACAAAATTAAAGTCTGTCCTAATGAGATTTAAACAGATTGAGTGCCAAATAAGAGGAACAAAGTTAGAACAGGTAGACAGTTTCAAGTATCTGTGATGTATTTTCTCACAGTATGGCAACATAGCGAAAAAAACTGGAATCGAGGTGCAGCAAAGATAATGCAGTGAGTGCTCAGCTATGATCCACTCTTCTGCAAGAAGGAAGTCAGTACCAAGACTAAGTTAACAGCGCACCGCTCTATCTTCCGACCAACTTTCAAAAAAATGTTATGGGACTTAATTAAGGGGTCATCAGTCCCTAAACTTACAAACTACTTATAAACTAGTTAATACTAAGGACAGTACAAATATCCATGCCCGAGGGGGGATTCGAACCCCCGACCGTAGTGGCCGTGAAGACCGTAACTGGCGCGCCGCAGACCGCATGGCCACCACGGCCGGCGCCGTGTGCTTTTGATAGTGTCAGTTCACAATGTGTAAGGCAATCAGTAAGCCCGCCGATTGTGAAGTAAGGGCAATGATACGGTTTTTGACTGCAAGAAACCTATCAGCGGCAGAAATCCATCGGCAGGTTACTGCAGTGTACGGTCCTAACATAATAAGTGACAGTAAAGTGTGCAAATGGGTGCGAGCGTTTAATGACAGACGGGGAAATGTGAACGATGCACCACGTTCCGGCCGACCATTCGTGATTTCGTAAAAGGAAACTAAAACACAAAGATCTCTCCAACTCTAGGTTGAAAAGTGTAACAGAAGGAAAAACCTCAGAATGCTCATAAACAGTTCCAACTGCAGCTACGGAGCAGGTCTGTGACGATAAAGCCCGATACCGCACACGTTCGGGAGAATGTTTCTTGCGGGCGGGACGGCCAACTGTCGAGAGGTTAAATACCTTAGGAGCGCGTAATCACGAAAACGTGAGTTCCTCCCTAAACGCCCCCCCCCCCCTCCCTGCCATCGGCCTGCGGCTTCTTGCGGATGGAGACGTGCGTGGGATCGCAAGGAGGCGGAAGTCTGCACAAAACACGTGGTTGGCCCCTGGCCACACATCAGGAGCACGCCGGCCGATGAACTCCTTCCTGTTGTTAAGTACTACGCAGGTCGCTGTTTCAGTTCTCACCGACGATGACGTCATTGGCGACGATCCCGACCGTTCGTTGTACAAGCAATCACTACGGTACTTGGGCGCAGCACCGCAGAAAATTTAAACATGGCTCCCCGAACGGAATTTGCACCTATACCCCCCCCCCCCCCCGATCTACATTATCTGATCAAAAGTATTTGGACACCCCCAAACACATACGACTTTAATGAAATAAATCGCAATTTGCGATCAATTATGGCTTCACTGTACTAGGTTTAGATGGAATAACAAAGTAACAAGAGATCCGGGGTTCGAATCCCGGCCGGGCACAAATTTTCATTCGCCGCACTTTGGTATTGCATCTAAACCTAGAACAGTGAAGCAATAATTGATCGAAAATTGCGATTTATTTCATTAAAATGAACGCTGTAACGTCGTCAAAAATATATAATTGTATACAAGCCGATGCTGGGCTCCTGACGACAATTAATTGTGTCTCGATACCTTATGGCCTGTTCTCCCTGATGCGGGAATACAGTATTGTAGTTGCGAGCCGATACCTTATGGCCTGTTCTCCCTGATGCGGGAATACAGTATTGTAGTTGCGAGCATTACAGAACAAATAGGCTGTGGTTATAGGAAAGAGACAGCGTGGCGAATGTAGATTTGGTTGGGGCGGGAGACGTGCAGGGAAGAGTCCTCTGCAGTCGGGCTGGTCACTGTGTCCTCGGTGGCGGAGTGGTCAACGCGTCTGCCTAGTAAGCAGGAGATCCCAGGTTCGAATCCCGGCCGGGCACAAATTTTCATTCGCCGCACGTTGGTATTCTATCTAAACCTAGTACAGTGAAGCCATAATTGATCGCAAATTGCGATTTATTTCATTAAAGTGAACGCTGCGACGTCGTCAAAAATATATAATTACATACAGTTTTTCATATTAGGTGTATTGTGCTGCCACCTACCGCCAAGTACTCTTATATCAGCGACCTCAGTAGTCATCAGACATCGTCAGAGAGCAGAATGAGGCGCTCCGTCGAACTCACGGACTTCGACCGTAGTCAGGTGATTGAGTGTCACTTGTGTCAGAAGTCTATATACGAGATTTCCGCACTCCTAAACATCCTTAGCTCCAATGTTTCTGATGTGACAGTGAAGTGGAAACGTGAAGGGACACGTACAGCACGAAAGAATCAGGCTGGCCTCGTCTGTTGACTGACAGAGACAGCCGACAGCCGACAGTTGAAGACGGTCGAACAGTGTAATAGGCAGGCATCTAGCCAGACCATCACACAGGAATTCCAAACTGCATCGGGATACACTGCAAATGTGCAAGTGTCTTAATCAGACACCAGTGTATCGTCAGGCGTGCCCCAGGGGAGTGTGATAGGACCGCTATTATTTTCTATCTATATAAATGATCTGATGGACAAAGTAAGTTGTAATTTGCGGCTGTTTGCTGATTATGCTGTGGTGTATCTTTAACTGACTGTAATAGCGTACAAGATAACTTAGACAAAATTTCTAGTTGGTGCGAAGAATGGCAGCTAGCTCTCAATGTAGAAAAATGTAATACAAGGAACTCATAGTTCGATGGGGCGATCTATAATTGTTCTATAATGATGTCGTGAAGTTATGTAAATTACGACAGGTCTGAAGATGGCATCGAGGACGCCGAAACCGGTAATTTAATAAATGAAAAATGCAATCTTGGCTGCAAAATCACTATTAGAAAAATGTAAGGTGATGCGCATGAGTAGGAAAACCAATCCCATAATGTTCGAATACAGCATTAGTAGTGAGCTTCTTGATGTTGACGCGTCGTTCAAATATCTAGGCGTAACATTTCAGAGCGATATGAAATGGAACGAACATGTAAGGACAGTTGTGAATAAGGCGGACAGTCGACTTCAGTTTGTATGACGCTTGTATGACCACGTCTTGAGTATTGCTCCAGTATTTGGGATCCGCAGCAGATCAGTTTAAAGGAAGACATAGAGGCAGTTCAAAGGCGAGCAGCTAGGTTTGTTACTGGTAGGTTCAACCAATGCGCGAGTGTCACGGAAATGCTCCGGCAACTCAATTGGAGATCGTTGGAGGAAAGACGACGTTCGAATCGTGAAATTCTGTTCAGGAAATTTAGAGGACCGTAATTTGAAGCTGAGTGTAGTACGATCTTGCTGCCGCCTACTTACATTTCGCGTAAAGATCACAAAGACAAGATAAGAGAAATTAGGGCTCGTACGGAGGCATATAGGCATTCTTTTTTTCCTCGTTCTATTTGGGAGTGGAATAGGAAAGGAAATGCCTTGTAGTGGTACAGTGTACCCTCCGCCATGCACCTTACGGTGGTTGCGGAGTATGTATGTAGATGTAGAAGTACTAAGACACTTAGGCGGGAAATAAGAAAACTTGGATTTCATGGCCGAGCAGCTGCCCATAAGCCACACAGCACACAGGTGAATGGCATATGACGCCTCGCTTGGTGCAAGGAGCGTAAACATTGGACGACTGAACAGTGGAAAAACGAATCGCGGCCAGAGTGTGGGTGTGGCGAATGCTCAGTGAACGTCATCTGCCGGCGTGTGTAGCGCCAACAGTAAAATTCGGAGGCGGTGGAGTTATGGCGTGGTCGTGTTTTTCATGGAGAGTGTTTGCACACCTTGTTGATCTGCGTGGAACTATCACAGCAAACGATTTAAGCACTTGAAGAGCAATTCGATGATGGTGATCGCATCTTTCAACACGACCGAGCACACGTTCACAATGCACGCCCTTTGGCGGAGTCGTTATATGACAGTAACATCGCTGTAATTGACTGACCTTCACAGAGTCCAGCCAAAAAATCCTATACAACACCTTCGGGATGTTTTAGAACGCTGCCTTCGTGCGAGTCATCGACGTACATCGATACTTGTTCGCAATGCGGCACTCACATATTTGGGTACCTATTTTATAAGCTCGTACCTTCATTAGCAGTCTGTAGTGCGGTACGGTGTCTAAAGCCTTTCGAAAATCGAGGAATACGGTGTCTGCCTGTTGCCCTTCATCCATAGCACGCCATATGTCATGAGAAAAAAGGCAAAACTGAGTTTCGCATGATCGATTCTTCCTAAGTCCGTGATGATACATGGACAGAAGCATTTCCGTCCCAGGAAATTCACTGTATTAGAACTGAGAATATATTAAGAATTCTACAGAAAACTGATGTTAACGAGACGGTGTTTGCAATTTAGTGGGTCCGTTCTATTGCTTTTATTATGCGCCGGCCGCGGTGGCCGAGGGGACTGAGGCGCTCCAGTCACGGTCTGCACGGCCACTATGGTCGGGGGTTCGAATCCCCCCTCGCGCATGGATATTTGTGCCGTCCTTAGTATTAGTGAGTTCATAAGTAGTTTGTACGTTTAGGGACTGATGACCCCGCAGTTAAGTCCCTTAAGCTTAACAAACAATTGAACATTTTTGGACCAGAATTTTTTCGATTCCAAACAATTAATGTATCCTCCAACGGCAGTAAAGTTAACGTTTTTAATTTAACGATCGGTTGCGGATTTAAATTAAAAAGATCATCTGGCTCCATACAGATAAAGTTACAAATCAGTGTTATATATATATGTTCTACATATATCATATAAAATAAAAAGAACAACAAATACAAATGACCCAACAATAAGTATTGAAGCAATATAATAAGGCTCAATGAATGGTAAAATAAAATAAAAAGTAAAATTAAATACATAAATAATATTATAGTCGACATGATCGACTGGAGAGTGTCCGCAACTGCACTATGTTATTTTAAATGTGTTTATTTCCGTCAACAGTTGCAATATAATTGTTTAATAACATGTTTCGATCACTTGGATCATCTTCAGATCTTATAGTTGCGTTCGCAACTCGTCTGGCTGAGTTGCGAACGCAACTATAAGATCTGAAGATGATCCAAGTGATCGAAACATGTTATTAAACAATTATATTGCAACTGTTGACGGAAATAAACACATTTAAAATATAAATAATACAAGAATCAAAGTATTAGTTCTAGAAGCAATGGACATGATTGTATGCAATAAATAAGATTTCTTCAGACTGTTTGTGTCTTATTTATGTTATTTATTACAATCAACACTCCGTAACGTGTAGAACGGTTACCAGACAGCATTTGTGATTTCACCGCCCTGTTGTTCCGAAGTTGGTACGAAGTCAACTGGCGCCAGATAGACACGTTTAAGGGCAATACGAAGCTATCGCAATGCCTCGCAGGCGTGTTAGATTGCCTGTCCACCGACTGATTGCATTTGATAGGGAGCGTGAAGCTTGGTGGTCGCACTGTGCAGTTGCCCAGTTATGTGGGCCATTCAGATACAGTGACACGATGTTGGATTACTGGTAGATGACGGCACACGCTCACGTCTCACAGGTTCGGGTCGACCAAGAAGCATCATCCGGGAGGACTACTATTGTATGGTACGCCAATCAATGCGAGATCATATGACGTCGGCACACGCCATCCACGAACATGCTCCGGACTTTGAAGCCCTACAACAGCGATGGCATTACACGTGCCATTACTGACAGGCGACCAAATAGTTTGAGCACGGCATCAATTTCAAGAAATTCAGTTCATAATTAAATGCTCATTTATTCGTTGTAATATGTGTGGCTTGTAGCCATCACAATCATGAGCCGTATGCAGCTGACGCAGAGTGGTGTGCGGTATCGATAACAGGTGGCAGAAGAGTAGGTACTATTCCGCTGGGAAAGGCCGCCTGAAGGTTTAGTGTTCTGCTGTGATTGGTCAGTGCATATGGAGGCTAGGCGCCAATTTAAATATATTTTTCATTCATATTTACTTGATTTCCTGAATACAAAAAGGCAGACGGAACACTTCAGCCATGCTAGTGCGCCAGCAGACCAATGTGTATCGTGCTGTTAAACACTTCAATTTGGACAATCACTACTGAGAGACGCGGTGTCCGATGCCGTCATTAATAACTGGAGTAGGCTTGGTACACGCAAGCTGCCGAAGTGGCATCCAATGTAATGTGTGTGTGTGTGTGTGTGTGTGTGTGTGTGTGTGTGTGTTTTGATGGAAATGAGGTACAAAACAACCAGGTCATCAGTCCCCGTCCAATTTAAAGACTTGCACCAGCCAATGAGTCACACGACATTATTATTATTATTATTATTATTATTATTATTATTATTATTATTATAGAGTAGTAATAAATCATATAATAGTCAACTTCAGTCTTGTAAAAGCAGCATTAAACGTCATGTTAATCATTATATATTATAAAAGTGTACAATGTGCGTGCCGTAATATTTCACACACAAATTAAGGTACGATCAAGGGACTTACATGGTGTGACAGCCCTTTATCCCCCTTCGATCAAGATTACTTTTGTTTTAACCTAATGACCGTACCTTCGGAAGTTTAATTTCAATGTTAATACCAGTAGACGAGAGCAATGCATGCTTAAAAATATATCTATAGCCATTCATATATATTTGTCCACACACACACACACACACACACACACACATACACACACACACACACTATATATCACAACGCATTAAAATACTTCAGCTAATAAAGAATATCAGACATACTTCTTCCAGCTTATGGCTGGAGTGAAAGAAGGATAAACAGTACTTATCCTTAATATACTACTGATCTCTACTGAACTGCCAATTCGTCCGGATAATGAAGTGAAAAATGTTGTTAATAGATAATGTAATAAATAGTTAAATATACTGTCAACTGTTATTCTTTTATTCCAACTACAACAGTAATCATATCTCTGGCCCTACATACAAACACTCCAAGTAACAAATATTATGTGAACTGAACTATCGAAAGACGAATCAGAAGCACATACCTTCACACACAGGCGAAGGTACGTATCCTACTGATCAGACGACTGGCCTCATCGATCTCAGCAGTCATTTCTGCTACAAAACCACTAGTGAAAACGAGCTCACGGACCCAATTTATGGGTAGTTTTCATAACTATACCTATTCGGAGTGACTATTTGAAAGGGTGATTTTTGCAAATAAAAATAATGTTCCAGAATGAAACTTCACTCTGCAGCGGAGTGTGCTTTGATATGAAACTTCCTGGCAGATTAAAATTGTGTGCCGGAACCGGGACTCGAACCTGGGACCTTTGCCTTTCGCGGGCAAGCGCACTACCGACTGTGCTATCCCGACACGACTCACGATGCCGCCTCACAACTTTACTTCCGCCAGTACCTCGCCTCCTACTTTCCAAACTTCACTGAAGCTCTCCTGCAAACACGCAAGACTAGCACTCCTGGAAGAAAGGATATGGTGGAGACATGGCTTAGCCACAGCCTAAGGGATGTTTCCAGAATGAAACTTCACTCTGCAGCGGAGTGTGCGCTGATATGAAACATTTCAAAAATAATGTTGTTGACTATATCATATTTAACATACAAAAGAGAGAATATACACAGCAATCGATAAGATGGTAGAGTTTGACGAAAGAATAAATCTCCCTACAGAATTCCTGTTCTCTACAAGTACGACGAATGCCGTCACACTATGTTTGACTTAACATTGGATACTCCAAAATCTTAAATCCCCAAAACTACGTAATGGATCAAAAAATGTCAAACAGCCGTCACATCACATAAACGACTGGATAGGAAAATGGACACACACTATCACACTATTTACCCCTAATATACCATTGATCTGTACTGAACTAACAATCCAATTAAAAATACTAAAATTTCCAATAAAATTAGCTTATCGTTTTAATAAAGAGTTCGGGCGAACTTTAAAATAGTGTGGCAACAATCTTAAAGACTCTTTCTTCTCTCACGATCAACTAAATGTCGCTTGCTCCAAAGTAGGAAATTCGAAAAATGAAAAATGTCGTTAATTGAGAAGTATTTCAAAAATATTTACAATACATTGTTGATATTCTTACATCTAATATTATAATCCTTATGCTTTTATTCCAACTACCACAGCCGGCCGTGGTGGCCGAGGGGACTGAGGCGCTTCAGTCACGGTCTGCACGGCCACTACGGTCGGGAGTTCGAATCCCCCCTCGGGCATGGATATTTGTGCCGTCCTAGTTCGTAAGTAGTTAATAAGTAGTTTGTAAGTTTATGGACTGATGACCCCGTAGTTAAGTCCCATAAAAAGAATATATATGAGAGAGACAATCTATCAAACCAATTCTCTCTACGTAATTAAGCCACATTTTCTTTCTTCTCTCTGCCGTATCGTCTACATTTGAAGGCATTGTACCAAAATTAATCGATAGCGGGATATCAGTGCCACAATGACAATGAAGAGATTTCGTTGTAATGTTAGACCACACAGGAGTGTGCCGGTGCATGCTATGGAGTGGTTCAAAGGTTCAAAGGTTTGTATAGTCTATGGGACTTAACTACGGGGTCATCAGTCCCTAAACTTACAAACTACTTATGAACTACTTACGAACTTGGACGGCACAAATATCCATGCCCGAGGGGGGATTCGAACCCCCGACCGTAGTGGCCGTGCAGACCGTGACTGGAGCGCCTTAGTCTCCTCGGCCACCGCGGCCGGCCCGCTATGAGTTCTGACGCAACGACATGTCCGCTTGCTACGGAGAATGTGTGGAGCTGTATTGTTGCAGTACGTATATGGAAATGAAAAAGCCTCCAAATTTGAACATGAACATATGTAAAACGCTAATTAACGAGATCAGGCTGATCGTTACGCTGCAGTCAACTCAGTTCGCGAGTTTAGTGCGAGTGAGTTGCCGGCTTTGACAACTGGACCGCAGCAGCCATACACTAACGTGATAGTATCAAGCATGCTTAGCTGCGAAGTGCCACGTTTCCATGGTTGTGTAGTAAGTTAGTTACTTTAGTCAAGCAAAACACTGCACGTTAAGCGAATCGATCGTTTACAACTGGATCGAAGCAATTCTCGTTGAGGACGATATTATATGGCTCAAAATAAATTTTTGTGAGATTTTTTTCCTCAAAGAAATAGTACCTTTCGTGATTTGCTTAAATTTATGATCACTTTTCATTTGTTTCAGAAGAAAAAGGTTTGTGTTTTCCTTGTAAGTAACAAGTAGGCAACATACTTGATTTATTTTCGTAAGTTATCATAAAATCACGGAGAAACAGACATTCTGTAAAGCAGAAACATCAAAAATTTACTATCTTTACTGTATAGCCTTCAAATACCAATCTCAAATACTTACCATCGTATTTAATGCTCTCAAACTCAATGCAGAATCAATATTTTTGTCGTAAATATCACTAATTTATATCTACATCTTCATAAATACTCTGCGAGTCACATTGAAGTGCATGACAGACGGTTAATCGAACCGATTTAATGATATTTCTCAACAGTTACATTCTCTAATAGCTCACGGGAAAAAAAACACCTAAACCTTTCAGTGTTCGATATGATTTTTTTTCTCATGATCATGTCTCCCTGTGTATTCGCATTCGAAAGAGAACGTTGGCGAAAGAAATTTTGCAAATACATCTCGTCGCAACAAATAACGCCTTTCTTTTAATGATTTCAACCCCATCTCGTGCATCATTTCCGTGACATTCTCTGCCCTATATCGCGATAATACAAAACGAGCTGCCCTTCTCTGAACTTTCTCTAACTCTTGTCAGTCCCACTTGGTGGGAATCCCACAATGCGCAACAATACTCCAAAATAGGACGCACAACTGTAGTGTAGGCAGTTTCTTTAGTAGAATTGTTACATCTTCTAAGTGATCTGCTAAAGAAACGTAGTCTTTAGTTCGCTTTCCCTACAATATTTTCTATACGTTCTTTCCAATTTAAGTTGTTCGTAGTTCTTACTCCTATGTATTTAGTAGAATCGACGGCCTGTAGCTTCGACCGATTTATTGTGTAAATGAAGTTTAACGGATTTCTATAGTGGTCATGTGGATGACCTCACACTTATCATTATTAAGGGTCAATTGCCATTTTTCTACACAACTCTGATATCTACATCATTTATCATTTGCTTTTTATCTTCTGGTGACTTCACTAACCGATAAATGACAGCATCATCCGCGAACAGTCAGAGAGATACTCATATTCTCTCCTAAATCGTTTATAAAAATAAGAACAACAGTGGTCATATAACACTTCTCTCGTGATCGCCAGATATCACTTTCGTCCTACTCCATAACTTTCCGTGAATTAGAACGTGTTGTCTCTTTCCTGACAAGAAATGACGAATCCAATCGCACAAATATGGCGATATTCCATAAGCACACAATTTGATTAGTAGACGATTGTGAGGTACAGTATCAAAAGTCTTCCGAAAGTCTAGAAATACGTAATTATTTTACATCTCTTGTCAATAGGACTCATCACACCATGTGAGTAAAGAACTAGCTAGCTGTGTTTCACAAGAACGATACTTTCTTAAACCATTTTGACTATGGGATAATAGGTCGTTTTCTTAGAGGTACTTCATAATATTTGAGCAAAGTATATGTTACAAGATCCTCCTGCAAATAGACGTCGCTGATATAGGTCTGTAATTTTGCGGGTTACTCCTATTGCCTTTCTTGAATATTTGAGTGACGGATCTTTCACCGAGTGAGCGGTTGTATATGATAACTAGGTATGCATCAACATAGGAACCAAATTTGTATACAATCGAAACCGGGAGACTTACTTTTGTTAAGTAGAGTATCAACTTCTAAATTACGCATGCTGGCAGCTGTTCTTGATGCGAATTCTGAAGAGTTTGCTTAGTTTCCTTTCGTAAAGGAATATCGGAAAGCTGTGTTAAACAATTCTGCTTTAGCAGAAATTTCGAGTGGCATCACCATTGCTATGGCGTAGTGAAGCTATTGTTTGTGTTTTGCCGCAAGTATACTTTACATACAACCAGAATTTCTTAGGATTTTCTACCAAATTAAATGACAGGGTTTAGTTGTGGTAACTATTGTAAGCTTCTCGCATTGAAGTTCGGGCTAAATTTCGGGTTTCTTTAAAAGACTGCCAGTTTTTTCTTGCATTTGGAAGAGTGATCTATTTTGTGTACCACGGCTGGTTAGATCCCTCTTTTGTTAATTTGTTTGGTATAAATCTGTCAATGGTTGTCGATATTTTTGAACGTAAGTCACATCTGATGTACACTAACATTGTTAGTTCAGAAGACTTGAGATTCTCACTCAGGGAAGCGTTAATAGAATTTTTATCTGCTCGTTTGAATAGATATATTTTTCGTTTATTTTTGTTAGATTTGGGAAATTCTATATTTATTTTCATTACAACAACTCTGTCGTCACTAATCCCTGTGTCTGTTTTGATGCTCTTTATTACCTCCGGACTGTTTGTTGCTCTAAGAAGTCAAGTATATTTTAACAGCCATTTACTATTCTAGTGGGTTCATGAACCAACTGCTCAAGGTAATTTTCGAAGAATGCGTTCAGTACGATTTCGAACGATTTTTTTATGCTTGTCTCCGGTTTTAAACATGTATTTTTTGCCAACATATCGAGGGTAAGTTACAGTTTCCACCAATGAATTTTGTAAGCTTTGGGAACGTTTTTTTGCAATTTGGTCCACGCTTTCCTTATTAATTCTTGTTGTCGGGTATAAACTCTACCCATACCAACTCTCAAAAAAAAAAAAAAAAAATGTTTGTAAAGTCTATGGGACTTAACTACGGGGTCATCAGTCCCTAAATTTACAAACTACTTATGAACTACTTACAACTAAGGACGGCACAAATATCCATGCCCGAGGGGGGATTCGAACCCCCGACCGTAGTGGCCGTGCAGACCGTGACTGGAGCGCCTCAGTCTTCTCGGCCACCGCGGCCGGCGATACCAACTCTCAATTTCGCTACTAGATAAATCGCTTGTGACAGCAATAAATACGCCACCACCTGTTTTATTTAATTTATCCTTTGTGAACACCATTTGCTCCTTTGTAAAAATTTCACGTGAACTTATCCCATGCTTTAGTTAGCTTTCGATACCTATGATGATTTCAAACTCAGTACTTTCTATTAGCGCTTGGAGCTCTGGTACTTTCCCCACAGATATATGACAGTTTACAAATGTTATGCTTTCCCGTTACCTCGTGTTTGGGTATGGCGGCGTCAACCGTCTGGCGAAAGAACATCAAGTTGTCGCTTACGTCTTGGAGTCCGCAGTTTTGCTCGCTCCAGGGTCATTGCCGTACAGCTCGTAGACGCCCACTATTCCCGGCTCTTCACCGACGATAAGTCACAGGGCGAAGTCCAGACCAGCTCTGGCAGCGCTAGTGCTGTAGACGCAACGCGGACAGCACAGCTCGCAGCGCGAAGGGATCGAACTCAGAGCGCAAGCTCTGCTCCAGAACTACCAAAAAGGAAACAGACAAGCTTAGGATTTCACATCCCGTCGACAGCGTGACCATTAGAGACGGAGCTTAAGCTCGGATATTTTTTTATTTTTTTATTTTATTGTATTTTGTGCGGGGGGGGGGGGGGGGGAGGAAATCGGTCGTGCCCTTTGAATGAAACCATCACAGCATTTGGCTGCAAGTGAGTTAGCGAAAACACGGAAAATCTCAGTCTGGATGGCCGGTGGTGAAATTGAACCACCATCCTCCTGAACGTGAGCCCAGTGCAGTACTACCGTTGTTACGTTACCAAGATAATGAATGATATTCCTGTCTCATTCATAAGAATACTATATTTGGGGGCAGGCGAATGCCCAGTATTCACTTGTTTACCCGCGGAAAAAACTGCCGCACTTAGCTGCGCATGTGTGTACCGTAACTGCAATATATCTATCGCAGCGGAGTGGCCGAGCTCAATGAGGCGCTATGCTGCAAAGCGCGAAACCGTTCGCCATCGGAGGTTCGAATCCTATCTCGGTCTTGGATGTTTGTGCTGTCTTTAGTATAAGTTAGTTTCTAAGAAATTTGTTATGTTAAGGGACTGATGAGACCGCAGTTAAGTCCCATAAGCTTAAACTTTTGAGTATTTCTCTGCAATACATGTGACGAATCCCAATTTTATCGACGAAGGATTTTCTGAATTCGGCGCGCCTATACAAAAGCAACATGGCTATGACAATATACAATGCAAGTTCACTTTACCACATAGTCTCCAAGACAATGTAAACATTTCTCGAAATGGTCAACTATATTTTCGATTCCGGATGAACAGAAATCTTCTCCGACGATTTGTAAACACACGGAGACAGCCGCTTTCACTTCATCATCATTTCGAACGGAGACCCGTTTTGAGATTACCGTAAATATGAAAGTCTGCACTGTATGGACGTTGTTGTCACACCTCCCACTTGAATCGCTGCAGCAGTTCGCACGTTTGGCGGGCCTAATGAAATTGCGTGCATATGGAATATCTCCCCAATTGTGCGATTGCATTCACGATTTCCTATCAGAAAGGACACAGTTCGTAGTAATTGACGGTAAGTCATCGAGTAAAGCAGAAGTGATATCTGGCGTACCCCAGGGAAGCGTTATAGGTCCCCTACTCTTCCTTGTCTTTATAAACGATTTAGGAGACAATCTGAATAGCTACCTTAGACTGTTCGCGGATGATGTTGCCGTTTATCGGTTAGTGAAGTCAACAGAGGATAAAAAGCAACTGCAAAGCGATTTAGACAAAATTTCTAGATGGTGCGAAAATTGTGCAATTGACACTAAATAAAGAAAAGTGTGAAGTAATACACATGACCACTAAAAGAAATGCACTGAACTTCAGTTACACGATAAATCAGTCAAACCTTAAGGTGGTAAATTCTACCAAATACCTAGGAGTTACAATTACGAACAACTTAGACTGGAGAGAACACACAGAAAATATTGTGGGGAAGGCGAATCAAAGATTACGTTTCATTGGCAGAACGCTTCGAAGATGCACCAGCTCCAACAAAGAGACTGCCTACATCACACTTGTGCGTCCTTTCCTGGAGTACTGTTGCCCATTTTGGGACCCTTACCAGGTGGGACTGACGGAAGATATTGAGAAGGTTCAGAGAAGGGCAGCTCATTTTTTTTATCACGTTACGGGGGGAAAGCGTCACGGAAAAGTTCCACGAATTGGGGTGGAAATCATTAAAAGAAAGACGTTATTCATTGCGGCGTGATCTGTTTGCGAAGTTTCAATCACCGACTTATACTGCAGAATATGAAAATATTTTGCTAGCACCCACCTACATAGCGAGACATGACCATCCCAATAAAATAAGAGAAATCAGATCGGAAACGGAACGATTTAGGTGTTCTTTCTTCCTGCGCGCTATTAGAGAATAGAACGGTAGATTAAGGTTGTGAAAGTGGTTAATGAACCCTCTGCCAGGCACTTAAATGTGATTTGCAGAGTATCTATGTGGATGTAGATATCGCGCACCAAAATCACACCAGCGCTCAATATCCCCTAACGCTTCTAATTGCACGCTCTCGGTATACAACATTGATTTCACGATGAATATCCGTGCAATTCACCCGTTTGGCCCATAGAAATCAAATTGTTGCTCGCACTTCCAATTTGAGTGATCATCCAGTTGACGCGCCATTGCTTTTAGCCTGCTAAAAACACAAATCACGGCAACCCGCCTACTTGACGTCTGCGCACTACGCAGTTAGTGTCCCCTACCTTTCCCCGCTTTACCCGAGACTGCGACACTCAGCGCGCTCTTAGGGCGAGTTAGTACAACTTACTTTCCAATGCGCCCTCGTATTACTTCAACTTTGAAAACGAGCATTTTTTTAATCTATCTGACCAAACTGCGTGGTCATCAGTCCGTAGCTTACAAACTACTTAAACCTAGGTAAACTAACATAAGGACAACACACACTCGAACCTCCACGGCGAGCAACCGCGCGCTCCGCAGTGAGACGCTTTAGACCGCTCGGCTACTCCACCGCGGTAAAACGAGCATCTAAATCTATACTTCAAACAGTAAAACTTCCGTTTCTTGAACACTCTAATCTCTTAAACTACTCACCGAATTTCCATGGTAACTTTATCCATAGGTTGTGGCAATATAGAAGCCTTATTTTATCAAACTCGAACCAGTGAAACCAAACCTATTGTAATTTCAAGTTGTTTAAAGCCGTCATGTCTGTCTGTCGGTCTGTTTGAACATACCAATATGAAAAACTATTAGACGAATTTTCGTGCTGTTTTCGCCGGTAAACTCACAAAATATACAGGCAACAAATAGATGAAGTTGTTATAAGCAACTGTGGAAAAAGAGGATAGCAAACAACTTCCGATGTATCGTAAGGCTCTATTTCATCACAATCGGATCAGGTATGCAAACGTTTATAGAGGTTAACTTTTTTCTTTCTTTCTTTTTTTTCTGAAACCGTCGTGCCTGTCTCTCTGTTTCAACACTTTAATTTGCTAACCAACTAGTTTTCGCATCCAAATTGACCACATCTACGTTCAATATGGAGTCTTTTATTTCTTCACAATCGGACCAAGAAAGAAAACATATGTAATTAAAATTGGGAGAGTCTGCTTAGTAGTATATCAAAGTACACCAACGAACTAATAGATAATGCTCTTCTCTTATTTCTTATTAGACCACAGAACCAATAGATGACGCTGTTATTCTTTTTAGTTTAAAATCAGTGATAGCTGTAATTTTGGAAACTTAGTTCAGCGAGAGAATTAAATGTCATAATGTTATCTTTATGAATACAGCTGGCATCGAATTTAATTGGGTAGGATGTACGGATTTAGTGATTTCCTTTGTCTAATAAGACTAATGTGAAACTACATTTATATTTGACTTCTCTATTAGATGGCACAAAAAATGTTCAAATATTTGTAGAGCTATGGGACCAAACTGCACTGGTCATAAGTCCCTACACTTAACAACTACCTTAACTTACGTATTAAGGACAATATCCGGCGGGAAGCAGGCGCTCACTCCGCAGCAAGGCACCTTAGTCCGCATGCCCATTCCCGCGTAACTAGATCGGGCATTTTGATGGTTTTATTGACGACTTATACTATGAATGTTCCGTTTTTATCTACCGAGTCACTAAACCATAAAAAGCGACAGTACACGAAGGCCCTTTTCTAACATCCGTTGCGTAGCACGGGCGTACAGTTAGTAAACAACTAAGAGAAAATAACAGTAAACGAAAGGCAGCGTACTACGAATCGTAATTAACCTGTAATCATGCCTTGGTCAAGAAGTACCCATGTAGAGAGCGCTTTAATAACGTTAAGAAAGTAGGCGTCAAGTTCTGTAAGCACTGGAAGGCAGTGTTAAAACCTGGATAAGGGGGATACGAGTGACGTCATACAAATTTTGTGTCACCATGCTGTTTCCAAATTTGTTTGTTATTAAAATAATAAAAAAAAGAAGGGTATTATCAAAACTCGCATTAAGAATACCTCTCTCTCTCTCTCTCTCTCTCTCTCTCTCTCTCTCTCTCTCTCTCTCTCTCTCTCTCTCTTTCAATACTTTTTGCGGGGAGGCGAGGGGAAGAGTGGAAACGGGTCTGGAGACGGAGGGGGGGGGGGGGGGACGATGTAGCCCAATATCTATGTCATGGTCCATATCTTTAATCTGTTACTTGGAGGTTGTTACGTAATTTTATATTCTATGACAAGACATTTCTGGAGTGTCTATTAAATGTATGTTTGCATTTTATGCTTGAAGAGGCCGTTCTTGGTGATAATTTATTTTTGGAACAATTAATATACACTGTATAATCTCCTGCTGTTGATAGTCAGTACCAAATCCAGCCAAGAATGAACAATAAATTGTACAGTTGTTGGCACAAGAATTTTTTTCTAACGTTCCGGGTGTGCAAGTTCGTCTTCCACTCATGCCACAGCTTCGACGTGCACTGTTTGACTGGTGCCGTCAGACGATCAATTGCAAGATGGATCACTTGGTACGGTCTTCAGCGGTGAAAGTAGGTTCTGAAAGCACGCAAGTGATGGTAGTTTTCTCGTACAACGTAGACCTGGCGAGTGCTGTCTCGTAGAGTGCATTCGTCTCAAGACACACAGTGTCAACCACAGGCCTTATTGGTCTGGAGTGCGGTAAACTGTCAGTCATGTTTGATTTTTTGTGGAGGGAACCTTGACCAGCGCTCGGTACGTGATTAAGACCCGTTCTTTTATTTTGCGTTGTTCGAACAGTATAATGTTCGACTCACATCTATAGACCACGTGTGGGATATGATGGAACGGCAACTGACGCGTGCGACTCATCAACCCACAACTCTTACAGAACTACGTGAACAGGTCGAGCAGGTGTGCAATGATGTATACAAAACAGTATTCGCAACCTGTATGGTCGAATGGATGTCAGAAACCGCGCCTGCATTGTCGCTCCAGGAAATGACACAATATACTAATATGCAGTGCTCTTTTTCTAAAACAAATTTTGTGGGTACTCAGATATTAGATAAAATGCAGCGAAAATTACTCATAACTGAATCATGCGATACCACCCGTCGACCTTTACCCTGATGTCATCAATATGCCAAACTAATATTTAAAAAAGGTATCGGACTCTTCAATTGAATTCACTACAGCTCAAATGAAGCAGGTGATACCAAGAAACACTCAAACATACAAGATAATGTGGTATCGGACACTTTAGTTTATCGTCTCAAATGAAGCATGCAGTTCCCATCAGCCCCTGACTAATACAAGAAAGTGGTATCGTACAGCTCAGTTGAACTACGATATACCGCAAAGGAAACAGGTGATTGAAATCAATCCCCTGACATACAAAACAATACAAGGAAATATTACCCAACACTTATTTTGACCTATAAAACACCACTAAAAGACACAATACAACAAAAATCATCCACACCTGTCAACAGCAGTAAAAACTACACTATAAAAATCTTTTTTAATCTTGTTTGGCTCTCGAAATGGTAAAGAAGATGGGTGGTGTCCCGTGATTCAACTCAATCAATTTTAATACAGCTGAAAATTTAACTAATAAACTACAGTGCACCTTATTTAATAGTGGTGGATTTTTTAAAGTGAAATAATTAGGTACCCAGAACTTTAAAGTAATACTGTATTGAAATTTTTATTGGTAACAAAACTTTCCTACAAAGGTGTTTAAATAGAAAGTAAGGTCTAAATATGTTAATTACTTATTTATCTAAAATTGATAAACTAAAATAAATTTTAACTTATAAAAACAGATTGCACTTCACTTGTGTCCCACCTGTGCTAATTCCTTGTGTCACCCATGACACACTATGATTGGAATTTTTATATGTAAGTTTGAATGATGTAACGTTTATTGGTGCTTCATCACGTAGAAAATTGTTTTATCAGAGGGAACTCAATGTTTTCAAAACAAACAAAAAATGCAAAAATCACAAAATTCTTGAAAAATGTTGGTGGCCATACAATGCTATGTCCATTTGCTGTCCCACCAATGACAAATTAGACAATTAACAGCTCACTTTGTAAACTACTGATATTAAGATTTAAATAGAAGGTAAAACTACTGTTCATATGATCACCAATCAATTTTTAATTTGTTTCTATTTATACTTTTATTTTTATTACCTTTTGACTGTTGAAAAATTAGGGGCACAGTGGAAAAGGAGCACATGCCACCTGTGGAGTGATTTTGGTATCTTAACTATAAAACTAATGGTACATTGTAATTAACATCACCTAGCATTACAATAGTTTCCAAATGGACATCAGTTCATGGCTGCAGTAGTCAGCAGGCCTTCTTCCTTTACTCTTGGTATCAGTAGCCAGATGCCTGCCTTTCAATACCACGAGCGTACATAGCCCACGGGTTAAAACACCAGCAGTGGAGGACCAACCAATTTAACAAACATCAGATTGCTAACAGTAGAGAGATAGAGTGAAGCTCTTGTAGGTGTGATAATGAGGTTCATTTGCGAAAACTCACATTCACACTCACTAGTAGAAATGGAAACATTTCACTGCATTGAGAAGAGGAAGGAGCGATGCTGGCAGTTTCTTCTCCGTCAAATAATCTCGAAATCCTCTGTCACTCTCTCTGGAAGACCAAAACGACAACATAAGGTTTTTACACTTGATTCACCATATGTTCTTGCAGGGTTTTCAGGCCAAGTCGATGAGTCCAACACTTCTGCACATTCAGAAATAACAATATCCTCTGTCTGTAGAAGACGATTCTCCATTCGCTGTCTCAGGCGGTCATAAAATCTGCTGGGCTCAAGATGTCTGCTTTTTGCTCTCCTTTCAAGTGTAATTCCTCCAAAGTTCAGCTCTTCTACTGCCTTGAGAGCTTCACAATAATCAGGACCAATGCTTAGTTTCCTTTCTTCGGACACCAATATCTGATTTCTGATCTTCTGTTGGGCCGAATACAGTGCGATGTAACTGTAGTTCAAGACTTAGTTCTGATAATTCTTGAAGGGCATCACACATTAGAGCTAAGTCGAGAATGAAATCAACTTTGGTGATGCACTTTAGTAAACCTTCGTACATAATTCTGTCAGTTGACTCCCTACTTTGATCGTCTTTTGCAGCTTTAAAGTTTTTCCATACTGCTGACACACTTCTCAAGCTCGATGCCACCCACCTGGTGCCCAAGATTCTACCTATTTTCAAAATTTCCATTTCAAGTATCTCTGCATGCTGCTTTAACTCTCGAGCGTTCTTTGGTGACTGGTGGTACACTGAATATAGTTCGTCCAGGAAAGACTTGAACTGATTCATATGTGATGGGAAGTCTCTTTTTATTACACCAGCAACTGACAATTGAAGTCTATGGTTAGCAAAATGCCAAATCAAAATTTGTGGGAAATGCTGTTTCATTAATGTAACAACTCTTTTTTTCTTCCCATCATCACTGCTCCTCCATCTGTTGCAATTGAAATAAGATGTTCTTTGAGGAACTCGTTAGAAAATCCCATGGATTCCAAACAACAGAGCAATGTATTACAATTACCTTCGGCAGTAACATTATTCAGCTCGACTACATCAATGAAAATATTTGTGGGCTCTCTCATGTCAGGCAGCTTGGTTCTTAAATAAATTATTAAAGATGACAACTGGCTAATTATTGTGCTCTCATTAATAATTAATGATATTTTTGATTTGGTCTCAATAATTGTTTTAATCACTGTGTTTTTCAATTCATGGGCGATGTGATTAACAGTGTTCGTACACGCATTTCTAGAATGTTAAATGCGGCTCATGTCAACTCCATTAAGCTGTTGCAGGTCGATTTCCGTTTCAAAATCATTGAAAGGTCGATTCTTTTACGCGACTTTAAAAGCAGTGCGTAATATTTTTGCTGTCACCTCCTGTTCATTTTGAAATGCCCTAGTGCAAGCAATTTCTAAAGTCTTCTCTTTAGCAGAAAGCACTATTTGTGCAGCAGCGGAACTGTCTTTATGCTTAAATATTTTTTTCTGCAAAGAATCCATCCCTTCTTTTCTTGACTCACCTGAATGGGACACAGATACTGTGGCCCAAGGTTGTGCGATATTCATGCCTTGTTTGCTTCTTTCGACGCCCAAATTTCCTACTTCTTGGCAAACTTTGCAACCAAGTTTATTTGACACGATTAACCAGTCATATTTCTCACGAAATGTAGTTTCTTGATCAAAAGACCAACATTTTGGACGATCATTTGACTTGCTGTGGTACACATGTTCGTTCACTGTATTATCACACGTGGGTTCATTGTTCACGTTTTCATTTTCACTTTCACTCTTACCATCCACCGACAACGACGAAATTCCTGACTTCTCACTCGCACATGAATTAACAAATTTTTGCTTCTTCGATGAAGGAGCACCGGCAAAATAGTTTGTTATCTTTCTGCTCATCTTAATCTGTACGCTAACTTGAAAACAAGGCAGGACTCACGGCACAATCACAACAAAGAACGGAATAGTAAACGAAGAACAAAGTAGAAAGTACGCTCACGTTGCCCCGTGTACCGATTCAATAATCGAAAATTTTTGGTGTAATTCAGTTATCGAAAAGGGTCTGTGTCGATTCAATTATCGAAAATGGTTAATGTCGATTCAATTATCGCAAACGATTGCAAGGTGTCTCTCAAACATCCCGTATCGAATGTAAACGAAAGTCGATAGCATTTCCTGTGGTCACCGATAACTGCGTGTGACGTTACGACTATACGATGTCTTATGAACTAGATACCCTTCAAAACTGTTTGTATCCCATTCCACCGATTGTGCTGGCATTGTTTATTTCGCAATTAGCAACATGAAAAAATATCATAAATCCGATATACGTTCATGAAATAAGTCGTTGGCAAACTTAAAATATTCTCCAACATTGGACAAAAAAATCCACTTACTTTTCGATAATAAAAAGTTTAGGGGGACGCGTCCCCCCTGAAAAAGAGCACTGTTAATATGGGTGTTTCAGAATGTGTGGACACCCAGTACCTCAATAACGTTTGAGCTTTTGATCCATAAATGTAATCATTTCGGATATGTCCGAAATAACAGACGTCACTTTTGATACAGCAGTTATATCTGTTCACATCCACGGAATGTATGACATGAACTGCGAATGGATGAAGTTGAAAATGTGTACCCAGCCGGGAACCGAACATGGGTCTCCTGCTTTCTAGGCAGTTGCGCTGACCTCTACACCACACCTGCACGGAATTAATCAAGTACGCCTCCCGTCAGATACAAATTCTCAACTTCACCCTTTCTTCAGTGTGGAGGCACTCCTAGGCCCTTACTCTTACGTGAATTAGTTTACAATAACTACGAATTTGAATTCTAGTGGGCAGGAGTAAAGTCGACAATCTGTATCTGACGGGAGGCGTACTTGAGTAATTCTGTGAATGTGTGGTGATAGCTGTGTCCCCAGTGGTGTAAAGGTCAGTGCAACTGCCTAGAAAGCAGGAGACCCGGTTCGGATCGTGGCGGGGTACACGTTTTCAACTTTACCTATTTCCAGTCAATGTCACACATTCCGAGAATATGAGTACTGAGTTGTATTTCCGGCGGGGTAGTTCTTACAGTCTTTCGGATTACGATTGAACCAATTGGAATCAGAAGCCGAGAGTAGCAATTCTCACTGAAGATATGACTGGGAAATACAGCTTAGTGTTCAGTCATCATGGTAAAACCATTCACACTTGGCTCACTATAGTATTTAGTTTTAAGTAATCATTGTTACCAGTGGTTTGATGTGGGACGCTAAGAATTCATCTCCTGCCCCAACCAGTTTATATCAAAATATAACTTGAATCCTACTTGTGGCCTCGCGAAGTTAACTGGTGCTCGGGAGGCGTACACTTTATTAGCACCCCCACTTGTACCTCCATTTCTTCAAAAATACTTATACGAGAGTTGTCGACAAAGTAATTTCCTTTTCTATTTCTATCCGCCGCAGCGCTACGATCGCAGTTCCGAGCATCGCCGCAGTTACTCTGACTCAAGGAGATGTATGCTAGTTTCAGGTCGCTACTGCCGATGTGTGGTTTTTAGTGCTTCTTTATAATGTCAGCCCTAACTGAAAATTCCATCACGTGTGAAATCAGATCTGTGATTCGTTTTCTAACTGCAAATAAAGTTAAACAAAGGAAATTCATCGGCAAGTCTGCGAGGTTTACGGACAAAAAGATTTTTTTCTCACTATAATGCCCGACCTCACACGGTTGAATATGATCAACCGGCAATTTCACTGGGACGTGTTTGATCATCCTCCGGAAAGCCCGAACCTCGCTCTTAGCGACTTTAATCTCTTATTACACCTAAAATGTGTTCCAGATGGTCAACACCTCAACGATGATAAGGAGCTGAAAAGATTAAAATTGTGTGTCGGAACCGGGACTCGAACCTGGGATTTTAATCTGCCAGGAAGTTTCATATCAGCGCACACTCCGCTGCAGAGTGAAAGTTTCATTCTGAAAACATCCCTTAGGATGTGGCTAAGCCATGTCTCCACCGTATCCTTTCTTCCAGGAGTGCTAGTCTTGCAAGGTTCACAGGAGAGCTTCTGTGAAGTTTGGAAAGTAGGAGGCAAGGTACTGGCGGAAGTACAGTTGTGAGGCGACATCGTGAGTCGTGTCGGGATAGCTCAGTCGGTAGAGCGCTTGACGGCAAAGTTCCCAGGCTCGAGTCCCGGTTCCGGCACACAATTTTAATCTGACAAGAAGTTTCATACAAAAACTTTTGCCACGCTATAACAAGTTAGTACAAAATTTCGGAAGCTATCTAGAGAAATAGTTTAACAGTTATAGATTTTTGTACAATAAATATTTTTTTTGTATCTGTACAGGTCTATGTATAGATACATACTTTGTGGACATACCTCGTATAATATAGCATTCACTCGTAATAAGACTATAATACAAATAATACTGTAAACTACTTCCTATCATGAAATTCCTAGAACATATTACGAATCGGAAACACCTTACTACGCTCCGGAAGGTTTGTCGAAGTCTTCGGCGAATTTCGGCGAGAAATCTCGCTACTTCCAGACTATACAGGGTGAGTCACCTAACATTACCGCTGCATATATTTCGTAAACCACACCAAATACTGACGAACCGATTCCCCAAACCGAACGTGAGGAGAGGGGCTAGTGTAATTGGTTAATACGAACCATAAAAAAATGCACGGAAGTATTTTTTTAACAAACCTACGTTTTTTTAAATGGAACCCTGTTAGTTTTTTTATCACATCTGAACATATACACAAATACGTAATCAGTGCCGTTTGTTGCATAGTAAAATGTTAATTACATACGGAGATATTGTAACCAAAAGTTGACGCTTGAAACCTCCGACGTTCAGTTGCGTGTTGTAACAAACACGGGCCACGGTCGGCGAGCAACATCTGCAGGGACATGTTTATGATGACGACCGTATTTACGAGTGTGGCTGTAGTGCACTGTTGTGGTTTGGTCTAGCTGTCGCACTGTCCGCATGTGGCGCTTGCCGCTATTGTTATTCTGAATTCGTCTTTGGACGCAGAATAACTGTAGTACGCTGTGTTACCAGACGTCTGTGATAGTGTAGTGTTGTAGAAACTGTGACCATGGTGTATTCGAACTCTGAAAAGGCGGAGATGATACTCATCTATGGCGAGTGTTGACAAAATTCAGCTGAAGCCTGCAGGGTGTATGCAGAACGGTACCCGGACAGAGAGCATCCAACGTGTCGCACATTTCAAAACATCTACCGCCAATCGTATGCAACAGGTATGGTCATAGCACGCAAACGGGTCCGTAACAAGTCCGTCACAGGAGAAGCGGGTGCAGTTGGTGTGTTAGCTGCTGTTGCCATGAACCCACGCAGGAGTACACGGGACATTGCGAGAGCCGGTGGATTGAGTCAAAGTACTGTCATGCGCATATGCATCGCCACTGCTTTCACCTGTTTCATGTGTCGCTACATCAGCAATTACATGGTGATGACTTTAATCATCGAGTGCATTTCTGTCAATGGGCATTAACAGAGAATGCGTTGCAGTTGTACCTGTTTACCGATGAAGCGGGTTTCACAAACCACGGGGCAGTGAATCTACGAAACATGCATTACTGACCCGTGGACAATCCTCGCTTGCTCCGACAGGTAGAGCGACAACGACCGTGGACTGTCAATGTATGGTGCGGAATCATTGGCGACCACCTCATTGGTCCTCACTTCATTTCAGGGGCCCAAACAGCTGCATCATACATCGCGTTTCTACAGAATGATCTGCCAACGTTGCTCGAAAATGTCCCACTGGAAACGCATCGACGTATGTGGTATCAGCATGCTGGTGCACTTGCACATTCCGCAATTAACGTTAGGCTGACCCTTGACAGGATGTTCGACGGGCGTTTCATAGGACGTGGAGGACGCATAAATTGGCCACCTCTGGACTTCTTTCTGTGGGGTACGTTAAAGAAGAATGTGTACCGTGATGTGCCTACAACCCCAGAGGTTATGAAACAACGTATTGTGGCAGCCTGCGGCGACATTACGCCAGATGTTTGCGGCGTGTACGACATTCATTACGCCGTAGATTGCAATTGTGTGCAGCAAATGATGGCCACCACTTTGAACATCTATTGACCTAACATGTCGGGACACACTCTATTCCACTCCGTAATTGAGAACGGAAACCACGTGTGTACGTGTACCTCACCACTCATGGTAATGTACATGTGTGTCAGTGAAAGAGACCGATAAAGGAGTTGGCATGTGGACGTAATGTACTGTTCTTGTCTGTTCTGTACCTAAGGTACATGACCGTTCCCTTTGGATCTCTACTTAATTCGGTGCTCTCCGATACACACGATCGAGCAGCGGAGGAGTGGTACTCAAGCGTCAACTTTAGGTTACAATATCTCCGGATGTAATTAACATTTTACAATGTAACAAACGGCACTGATTACGTATTTGTTTATATGTTCAGATGTTCATATGTGCTAACAAAACTAACGAGGTTCCATTTAAAAATCGTAGGTTTGCGTTAAAAAACATACTTCCGTCCATTTTTTTATGGTTTGTATTAACCAATTACACTAGCCCCTCTCCTCACGTTCGGTCTGTGGGATCGGTTCGTCAGTATTTGATGTGGTTTACGAACTATATCCAGCGGTAATGTTAGGTGACTCACCCTGTAATTGAAATATGAATTAAAAGTTCACGTGCAGCGTATTGATTTATTTTCGCGATTCCACTGCATATTTATCAACATGGAACACAGTATACTACGTACATATCAATATTACAAAGGGTCTCTTTCTGCGTGCCTTATCCATCTGCATAGAGCCCCGTGGAACTTCATACAGAGGGGTTCTTTATGGTGCAGCAGACTACGAGAAAAATTATGGCAATTGGAGCCTCGTCATTGCACAACGCTCCAGGAGCAACTCAAATCAGAAAACAGACACGAACACTCTAAGCAAGAACAGACTAATATTTCAAATAACAACAACAAAACTATCAAAGTGATGCATTAAATGACTATTCACAATTGATCGAGCATTCTTAGTAGTAAAAGTACGATTGTTACGCCTAAACTCTACTACTTTATTTTTAAAAATAAATTCCATACCCTTACAGCCTCCACTCAATACTATTCAGTTTTGCGGTTCCAGTAAGAACAAAGGCTCAGATTAGGACTTATATGGCCAAAACTATTATTAAAAATGTTTACGAAAAAAGTTGCTTATATTGCAGATCAGATGGCGCCCGAGGCAGGAAAAATCGCCTGGCACTAGTCTTTCCCCACACCTCCCAACTCTCCATCCCGCACACGCCACCTCCCTCGACTTTCTCATTTCTTGTTGAATGTATTCCAATTTCTATTGTGCTCTATAGTTTTTAACCCCTATAGAGTCTTCTAGCAACATGCAAGTTGTCCCTGATCTCTTAAACATGTCCTACGATCCTGTCCATTTGTGCCTTTCTTCGCGATTCTTCCGCTATCGGTGTACATAATTTTCAATGTTCTTTTGTAGACTGAAACTGAAAAAACTGCAGAAAGGTAGGAAAATAAGGAGATGGGACCTTGATAAATGGAAAGAACCTAATGTTTTTCGGAGTATCAGAGCGAGCTTTAGGCAACAACTCCCAGAAACTGGAGGGAAATGAAACAGTAGAAGTTGAATGGAAAGCTTTGAGAGATGAAACAGTGAAGGCAGCAAAGGACCAAATAGGTAGAAATACAAGACCTACAAAAAATCCTTGGATATCACAGGAAATAGTAAAATTAATTGATGAAATGAGAAGATATAAAATGGGAGTTAATAAAGCGTGGAAATGGAGTACAGACAACTAAGAAATAAGACTGACAGGAAGTGCTACATGGCTAAGCAAGAGTGGCTAAAGGGAAAATGCAAGTCTGAGAAGAATGTATAACTGTGGGAAAAATAGATAAAGCCTACAGAGAAATAACAGAAACATTTGGAGACAAGAAAAGCAGCTGTATGAATATAAGGAACTCGTATAGAAAGAAATGAAAGCCGAAAGGTGAAAAGAATATATAGATGGACTTTACAAATAATATAAACTTCAAGAGAATATTGTAGGAAAGGAAGAATGTTCAAATGTTTGTTAAGCTTATGGGACTTAACTACGGGGTCATCAGACCCTCAACTACCTTATACTAAGGACGGTACAAACATCCATGCCCGAGGGGGGATTCGAACCCCCCGACCGTAGTGGCGGAAAGGAAGAAGACGTAGATGAAGATGAAATAGGAGACACTGTACTGAGAGAAGAATTTCACAAAGCACTGAAATACCTACGCAGAATCAAGGACCATGGATAGGATATATTGCCTCAGAACTGCTATCTCTGGGAGAGCTAGCCATGACAAAACTATTTCACGAGGTGCGTAAGAAGTATAAGACTGGTAAAATGGCTTCACACTTTAAGGAAAATATAATAATACCCATTCAAAAGAAATCAGTCGCAGACAGGTGTGAAAATTATAGAACCATCAGTTTAATGAGTTGCGGTTGCAAAATTTGAACACGAATAATTGACAGAAGAATGGAAAGTCTGGTAGAAGCTGACGTCAGGGATTAAATTGGATTTAGGACAAATGCAGGAACACGGGAGGTAATACTAATCTTATGACTTACATTAGACGATGGATTAAGGAAAAGCAAACGTACATTCTTAGGTTTTGTCTATTTGGAGAAAGGTACTGACAATGTTGATTCGAATACAGTATCAAATTTTGAATGACTTGTACAAAAAAACACATAGTTATAAGAGTCTACGGGTGCCGGCCGCAGTGGCCGCGGGGACTGAGGCGCTTCAGTCACGGTCTGCACGGCCACTACGGTCGGGGGGTTCGACTCTCCCCTCGGGCATGGATATTTGTGCCGTCCTTAGTCTTAGCTAGTTCATAAGTAGTATGTAAGCTTAGGGACTGATGACCCCGTAGTTAAGTCCCATATGTTCTACAAACATTTGAACATTTTTTAGTATACGGGCATGAAATTATTTAATTCACGCAGTTAGCTAGCTGTAAAGGAAGGTGAAAAGAAATATGGAGAAAGAATTATAGTCCAGGACGATGAATTAAAAACACTGGGTTTTGCCGACGGCACTGTGTGTCAGAGACAGCAAAGGACCTGGAACAGGAAATGGAGGGAATGGAGCGTATAAGATGAACATTAATAAGAGTAAAACAAGGATAATGGAATGTAGTTCAAGAAAATATGATGCTGAAGAAATTATATTAGGTAACGAAATGATAAATGTAATAGATGAGTTTTGTTACTTCCGCAGTAAAATGATGTGTGATGCCAATGGAAAGAAAAGCGTTTCTGCAAAAGAGAAATTAGTTGACATCGAATATTAGTTTAAATGTAAGGAAGTCTTTTTGAAGGCATGTGTGTCCATTATTGCCTTGTATGGGAAGGAAGGAAGGAAGGAAGGAAGGAAGGAAGGAAGGAAGCTTGGGGTGCAACTTCCCGTTGACAGCTTAGTCATTAGAGACGGAGCCAAGGAATTTTGAATAAGGATGGGAAAGGAAATCGGCCGTGCCCTTTGTAAGGAACCATCCCGGCATTTGCCTGTAGTGATTTTAGGTAAATCACGGAAAACCTAAATCTGGATGGTCGGAGGTGGGTTTGAACCACCGTCCTCCCGAATGCGAGTCCAGTGTCTTACCACTGCGCTACCCCGCTCGGTGTACGGGAGTGAAACATGGATGAGAAACAGTTCAGACAGGCAGAGGATAGAGGCTTTGAAATGTGGTGCTACAGACTAATGCACTAGAATAGGTGGGTAGATCGTGTAACTAATGAGAAGGTGCAGAACAGAGTCGGGGAGGAAAAGAATTTCTGGCAAATCTTGACTAAAAGAAGGGATCGATTGGTAGGACAGATCGTTAGACTTAATTAATTGTAACCACGATGGCTAAGTTTAGAAACTGTGACTCTGTGAAACAATAAATAAATATTCGTATTTCTGTTACCAATCACTTTATTTGTTAGTGTTTAATCTAACGAAGCACAACGCGTTTCGAGCATATTTTGCTCATCGTCAGGCGCTTTTTATACATACAGAAGTGTTTATATTACTTATTTAGAATCTACTTGTTATTGGTGGTTGGAGGTAATTGGTGAGGAGGGCAGTGGATGACCATAAACTACGATGTAGTGCTGTCTTCTGCTGGTCTTCCTGTATGATGAGGTTTCACCATCTGTGTGAGATGTAGACTAGAATGCATCAGGTGGTCGTGTGATTCAGGTAACAGTCAGTAGCACAGTTACGATTTTCGTGTTGCAAGGTTTCTTCTGCATCTCTGATGGTGGAGTTGCTGTTTATTGAATCACTTGTACATTGGTTCTTATACACTGATTGTTTTCATCACATATTCGCACAGTTTATGTGCCTACATCCCGCACAGGTAGAGAAACAAATCGCATCATACACGAAACCAGCAGAAGACAGCACTACATCTTAGTTTATGGTCATCCACTGTTCTCGCGCCCAACTTCCCCCAGCCCCTAATAATAATAAATAGACTTTAAATAATTATAAGTAATATAAATATTTCTGTATGTATAAAAAGCGCTGATGATGAGCAAAACATGCTCGAAACGCGTTGTGCTATATTAAACAGTAATATATAAAGTGACTAGTAACAGAAGTAATAATATTTATTTATTACATTGTTAGACATCAAGGAATCGTAAATTTAGCACTGGAGGGAAGTATGTGGGATAAAAATCACAGAGGAAGATCAAGAGATGAATGTAGGAAGCAGATTCAGATGGATGTGGGTTGCCGTTCTTATGAGGAGATGAAGAAGCTTGCTCAGAATAGAATAGGGTGGAGAGCTGCATCATATCAGTCTAAATGTTCAAATGTTTGTTAAGCTTATGGGAATTAACTACGGGGTCATCAGTCCCTAAACTTACAAACTACTTATGAACTACCTAATACTAAGGACGGCACAAATATCCATGCCCGAGGGGGGATTCGAACCCCCGACCGTAGTGGCCGTGCATAGCAGTCTGCGGAGTGAAGACATGTTTTGTATCACTATGTGATGGCCTAATAGAAATCCTTGGATAACACAGGATATACTGAACTTAATTGGTGAGAGGAGAAAATGCAAAAGTGCACCATGCAAAGCAGACAAAAGGGAGTACAAACGTCTGAAAAATGAGACTGACAGGAAGTGCAGACTGGCTAAGCAGGAGTGGCTGGAGGACAAACGCAGAACCGTAGAAGAATGTATAACTAGGGAAAAGATAGATACCGCCTACAGGAAAATAAGAGAGATATTTGGAGACAAGAAAAGTAGCTGTATGAATATCAAGACTTCAGACGGAAAACCAGTATTAAGCAAAGAAGGGAAAGCTGAACTGTGGAAGGAATATATAGAGGGCCTATACACAGGAAATAAACTTGAAGGCAGTATTCTAGAAATGGAAGACGAAGTGGAGGAATATGAGATAGGAGATATAATACTGCGAGAAGAATTTGACAGAGCGCTGAAGGATTTGAGTCGAAACAAGACCCCTGGAGTAGATGATATTCCGTCTGAACTGCTGATATCGTTAGGAGAGCCTGTCATGAAAAAATTGTTCCACCTGGTATGCAAGATGTATGAGACAGGGGAAATACCACCCCACTTCAAGAAGAACATTGTAATTCCAATTCCAAAGAAAGCAAGTGCAAGCAAATGTGAAAATTACAGAACTATCAGTTTAATAAGTCATGGTTGTAAAATACTAACACCAATTATTTACAGGCGAATGGAAAAACTTGTGGAATCCGACCACGGGGAAGATCAGTTTGGATTTAGGAGAAATGTAGGGAGGCAATACAATTACGACTAATCTTAGAAGATAGGCTAAGGAAAGGGAAACCTACATTCTTAGCATTTGTATATTTGGAGAAAGAATTTGACAATGTAGACTGGCATACACTCTTTCAAATTCTGAAGGTATCAGGGGTAAAATATAGGGAGCGAAGAGTTATATTATACCTACACAAAAACCAGAGTAGAAGGGCAAGAAAGGGACGCAGAGGTTGGGAAGGCAGTAAGACAGGGTTGTAGCCTTCCCCCAGTATTGTTTAATCTGTGTATTGAGCAAGCAGTGAAAGAATTCAAGGAGAAATTTGGAGAGGGAATTAAATTTCAGGGAGAAAAAATAAAAACTTTGCGGTTTGCCGATGACATAGTGATTTTGTCAGAGACTGCAAAAGACCTGGAAGACCAACTGAATGGAAAGGACAGTGTCTTGAAAGGAAGATATAAGATGAACATTAACAAGAGTAAAACGAAGGTAATGAAATGTAATGTCAGAAAATCAGGTGATGATGAAGGAATTAGATTAGGTAATGAGACAATAAAAGTTGTAGATGAGTTTTGTTATTTGGGTAGCAAGATAATTTCTGATAGCCGAAGTAAAGGAGATATAAAATGCAGAATGACTATGGGAAGAACAGCGTTTCTTAAGAAGCGAAACTCGTAAACATCCAATATTAATTTAAATGTTAGGATGTCCTTTCTGAAAGCATTTGTCTTGAGTGTAGCATTGTATGGGAGTGAAACGTGGACGATAAGGAGTTCAGACAAAAAGATGATAGAAGCTTTTGAAATGTGGTTCTACAGACGAATGATGAAAATTAGATGGACAGATCACATAACATGAGGAGGTGCTTAACCGAATTGGGGAGAAAAGAAGTTTCTGGCATATCCTGACTAAGAGAAGGGATAGATTGGTTGGACACATTCTGAGACATCAAGGAATTGTGAACTTAGCATTAGAAAGAAGTGTTTGGGGCAAAAATCGCCGGCCGCGGTGGCCGAGGGGACTAAGGCGCTCCAGTCACGGTCTGCAATGCCACTACGGTCGGGGGTTCGAATCCCCCCTCGGGCGTGGATATTTGTGCCGTCCTAGTTCGTAAGTAGTTCATAAGTAGTTTGTAAGTTTAGGGACGGATGACCCCGTAGTTAAGTCCCATAAGCTCTACAAACATTTGAACATTTGGTAAAAATCATAGAGGGAGACCGAGGGACGAATACAGTAAGCAGATTGGAAAGGATGTACGTTGCCGAACTTATTTTGAGATGAAGAGACTTGCACAGGACAGGGTAGCGTGAAGAGCTGCATAAACCAGTCTGCGGACTGAAGACCACAACAACAACAACTTGTGTACAACCTAAAACGAAGGACTCGAAGATATGTTGGGTCAACGCCGTGCAGCCCATAGTGGCTAGCTTTTTCCAAAAAAAAATCTTTCTAAACTTCGTGACGTAAGCTATACAGCTGAATAGTATATTTTATTATGTGACTTATTTTGTTTCATATTGTCTGATGGAGGCAATCTTAGTCATCTGGTAAAATAATTTTTAATTTGCGACAGAGGCCTGCTTGTTTATCCATTTATTTATTACATTGTTAGACAGTAAGGAATCGTAAATTTAGCATTGGAGGGAAGTATGTGGGATAAAAATCGCAGAGGAAGAACAAGAGATGAATGTACGAAGCAGATTGAGATGGATGTGGGTTACCGTTCTTATGGGGAGATGAAGAGGCTTGCTCAGAATAGAATAGGCTGGAGAGCTGCATCATAGCAGTCTGCGGACTGAAGATATGTTTTGTAGCACCAGGTGATGCTTTCGTGTGATAATTTTGGCCGTTAGACTCCAAGTTGGGGTCGAGTTCGCCCTGCCTGTTTCAAGTCTTTAGGTGACGGTAATTGGGCAACTTGCGCGTCGATGATAACATCGCCCAGCCCCGAGTGGAGAAAATCTTCGACCCGACCGAAAATCGAACCCGGACAATCTACCACGCTGTCCACTGGAGTCGGGCACCAGGTGAAGACACAGGACACCTGTTGGGAAGTAAGACGGGCAGGGAAGCGTTCTGCTGTAGCAGTTCGCTGTCAGCAGTCGCATAGCAAGTGGCGGCGGCAGCGACAAGTTTCGGCAGAGTGGGCCCCGGGCCCCGGGCGCTGGGCGCACCAACTGGCCCAGCTGAGCGTCTGGTGGGGTGCGGCGGCGGCGTGGTGGGAGGCGGAGGCCCGCTGGACCTCTGCGGCCGCGGCAAGGCCGCAGTCCGCGGCGGCCGTCACCGGGCGGCCAGACCCTCAGCAGCGGGGCTCAGTCTGCGCTCCGCCATGTGGCCGGGCGCGCTCCTGCTGGCCGCGCTGCTACACGCCGCGCTGGCCGCAGACTCCTCGGCGGCCACGCAGCCCTCCGCCGGCACCGCGCCCTCCGCGGGCCACGGCCACCACCACCACCAGCAGGCGGCGGGCGGCAGCGTCGGCATCGCCGCCGCCCAGTCCTGGATCCCCTATCGACACTCTGCGCTGTCCCTGCAGGTAAGGCGACAGTGCGCGCACACCTCTCGCGGCCGACGTACTCAGTGTCTCCTGCCTACGATATTACCTCTTGGAACATTAGCGATGTGCCAACGGATACAAGTTAACCACCGTCGGGTTTCGCTACCACTAGGATATTGTCGGACATGGTGGTCTTGGCGAAAATTGCTCGACTGGAAACCGAAGGGTCGCGGGTTCGAAACCCGGTCGGACCTCTGACATTTTTTCTGTCTGCACATTAACCCATCCTTCACCTCTCAACGATGTGAGGAGTCGCCTGAAACGACACGTGGTTCGGATTCCACGTTAAGCTCTAGGTCCCATTTCACCGGTTGGATAATTGGGCTAGGCTTAGGGACACGCAAGTCGCCGAAGTGGCGTCCAATAGAAAGACTTGTACCAGGCCAATGAGCCACACGAAATTATTATTATTATACCACTAAGATGGGTCACTGTCGTGGTCTGCCGAGCACTTTTGGCAAGCGAGGTGACAACTGAGGAGCTACTTCAATAACAAGAAGCCGAACGAAAACTGACAACGGCCGGGAGTGTGGGGGCGCTTACCACACCCCCTCCATACCGTATCCGTTGTGGATGACACGGAGGCCAGTCGGTACCTGTTGTGCTCTCTCGAGGCTTATAGGTCAAAGTTTACATTTACAGTAGGCATGTAATCGAATCCAAGGGTACATCCAAAGGAGAGGAGCGGGAGGGGATGAAGGATCATATGCCAACCCTCCATCTCTTTCCACAAATAAAAAACGTTTTATCAAAAAGGAACAACTTCCTGATGTTCTGCAAAACTTTTTTATTGGTCACAAACCGGCTTTCGGCTTCTTAGGCCATCATCAGGTGACAACTGACCAATTGTCACCTGATGATGGCCTAAGAAGCCGAAAGCCGGTTTGTGACCAATAAATAAGTTTTGCAAAACATCAGGAAGTTGTTCCTTTTTGATATTATTATCATGTTCTGTTAAGTACCGACGGAAAATCAATTCATTAAAAACAGTTTAATTCGCCCCCTATTGTATGTGCAGGGACTACAGCTGTATACAGTAACAGATTTTAAAATAGCTACGTTTCTTATCTTTTTTATTACTGTAGTAACGGTATCGATACTCCACTGGCAACATCCTCAGGCTCCCATTATGTACCTGTTGTAAGACATAGTCCGTTCAAATGCGATGGCCGTTATTCCCGGTATCCGTAAATTCTTGTGACCTTTCGTTATAGATATCAAACGACAACTGATCCACTAAGTATTCAAAGTGAGAGATTCGAATATTTAGTGAATCAATTGTCGTTTGACATCTGTAATGAAAGGTGACAAGAATTTACGTATAGCCGCCACATTTGAATGGACAACGTTTTACAACAGGTACATAGTGGAGGCCTGAGGACGCTGCCAGTGGAGTACCGAAACCTGTTGCTATAGTAATATAAATTTAAGAAACACAGTTGTCGGAATTTTTTTTCTATCTGAAAAACATTTTATCCCATGCAATTATATTATCCGTCAACATCTACATAAATCCTCTGCAAGTTACACTGAAGTGTACGACAAAAGGTTCATCGAACTGTTTTTACGATAGTTTCCTACAGCCCCACAGTCTAGTAGCACGCCTAAATCTTTCCGTTTTCGACCTGATTTCCCTTATCATATTTTGATGATGGTGGGTGCTAATAAAATCTGTTCGAATTCGGAAAAGAAAATTGGTGATAGAAATTCCATAAATAGACCTCGCCGCAAAAATAACGCCTTTTTTTAAATGATTTCCACCCCAACTCGTGCATCATTTCTGTGTCACTCCCCTATATCGTGATAATACAAAACGAGCTGTCCTTCTCTGAACTTTCTCTAAATCGTCCATTAGTCCCACCTGGTGTCGATCCCACAATGCGCAGCAATACTCCAAAAATAGGACGCAAAGTGCAAAGTGTAGTGTAGATAGTTTTTTCAGTACAACTGTTGCATCTTCTTTCTGCCAATGAAACTTACCCTTTGGTTCCCTTAAATAAATAAATTTCCCAAAAAGTGTTCGGTGCAAACAAATAGCCGGAGGTAAGTCCAAAATGTCAATAAATTTCTTGAAATTACCAGCTTCCTTGAGAGACTGTTTCCTCGTGGATAGCCTTGTGAAGTGTCAGAAGTCACGGAATTTTTCGACCGGGTAAAGGCACTGAACCTATGTCTCATAGTACCTGTTGACAAAAGCAAATCTTACATGTTTCTTGCGTCCTCAGGTAGAATCCGCAGCGCGATGTGAACAAAGCCAGAGAGAAGGGAAACACCCTTCAACCGGACACTTTCAGTAGGGAAATAGTGAAAGTACGATCGCGTAGAACATAATAATTTTTCTAGTAAGTGCAATACTCATAATGTTGAGAGCACACTTCGACACATATAAATCGTATAAATGGCGACGACACACAAAAGCATCGATTGTTTCAGTCAAGAATGAGAAGGGAAATCGGAGGTGCCCTTTAAAAGAAACCATTTGCCTAGGGCAATCGTCCCACACCTTCCCTCCCTCCCTCCCTCTCTCTCTCTCTCTCTCTCTCTCTCTCTCTCTCTTTTTTTTTGGGGGGGGAGGGGGGGGGACCAGGGATTGCTTCGAATCTTTCGTTGTGACAACAGACACAAGTTACGAAAAAATAATGTGAACTATGTGAATCTAAAAATAACCTTTAACAATTGACCCATTTCTTAAACTCGAAATTAATATGGATTGAAAGTACTACTATAACAGAAACTGTCAGTAGAAGAATAAATTATTGACCATGTAAGGAGCAATTAATAAATGAAATGAATAAAAGTTTGATATCTTATATCTTTCGCGGGCAATATTTTGCCTCTATGGCACAGTTTTGGTCCTCGGACGACAGATTGGGAAGAGACTGCCCTAGAGGTGTTCAGGAAAAACACGGAGAACCAAAATCAGCGGACGTGAACTGCCGTACCTCCGAATGAAAATCTGGAGTGTTACCCCTGTGCCAACAAGCTCGGTCACCTACAAAACAGTCCAACACATACACCATTTGGACAACCAATTCGTCAGCAATGAAATGTTCAAATGTTTGTAAATCTATGAGACTTAACTACACTGGTCGTCCATTCCTAGGCTTACAAACTAACTTACGCTAAGGACAACATACACCCACGCCCGAGGGAGGACTCGAACTTCCGACGACGCACAGCGGCGCCCTCCGCAGCTAGGCGCCTTGGCCACTCCACCGCGGCCTTCAGCATGTGTTTGGGGTCCCCACCACACATCGAAGCACGGTGATTATATATAATCGGGTCAGGCGGGGTAATTAGTAAGTCACCTTGCTCAGTAATGTTACAGTTGTCAGAGCTTGTTGGTACTACAACTCAAACTGGGTTGCACGGCTGTTAGAAATCCACTAATTTTCGTATAATACCTTTTCTCCCAATTTAGCACAGCACGCCAAAGGACATTAAAACCACTAATGCAAACAAATTATTAAAATAGAACACATCAATGTTGTTATTGGAGCAAGTTATATGTGTCCACCACCACCACCACCACCACCACCAACAACAACAACAACAACAACAACAACAACTACCCTGGATTCATATTTGAACAAATTAACAACGTGTAGACGCTTGAACTATTTGAAGGCCAAGAAGCGACCTTGGTTTCCATATCTGACGTTGACGGCTGTGCGTTAGTGATATGGAAGTACAAAGGAAGTGAACTTTTGTCAGCAGCCTTAATCGCGTAGTTCAGTGTAGTCTAAGCAGAGTTGCCCGACTAAACGTACCACAGTCTTTCACCGATAGAAAATACGTGTAATTTATGAAAAACGACACTACCAATGTCAAGACTAAGTAGTTCTCTCCCCCGCCGACGCGAGGACGTTTAATATAAATGAAGACCTGCTAATCAATAAAACTCTCACTGCTAATTACGCCTTCAAGCACAACTGGTGTACTTTAGATAAGTGTCTTTACGGGTGTAATATGCAGTTTTGTGTATCACGTCTTACCATTCACTTACGTCTCATTAAGTCAGCTGTAACGCAGTCACTATTATTGCAAAAATTTGTACTCTTTCTAGCGCAACACGAAGTTATTCGGTGTGTCTAGATGCATTAGATTAGTGCAAAGGAAACGCTTCAAGCAGCCAGGGCAAACCTTCCCTGAACGGTTCTTCACGGCACAATTTTTCGACTATGTTACCGAAATTCTTTACAGCTCCCACTGAAAACCATGTATTCTATCGTTTATTACTGTTGGCATGGCAACAATGTCTCTCACAGCAATTCTGCGTGTCCTGTGTTGTGTGGGTGTTATTCGTAATGCGACGTACGTAGTGAACCTTAATCCTTTCAACCCCAAATTTTTTAATTTATGAACAAAAAAAATATTTGCATATCTCTATATAATGTATACTTGACCTAATTTTTGAGTATTTCAAGTTTTTGGAGAGAAATTTGGGTTGACTCCATATGGCCTATTGCGCAGGATATGTTTCTTTTATCGTAACGAATAACATTTACATACCGTTTACTACTAATTCAGGCATTGTACAATAATTGATTTCTTTATTGATACAATTATTTGAAAATGTTGCTGCATGTAGTCCAACTTAGACATAAAGAAACAAGACATATATTGACAAGGCATTGTAGTCTAATAATGCTCCCTGTTTCCTCAAAGTAATGTTATATGACCTTATCACAATGAATATTTGATAATCCTATTGTGTTGTTTACAGTCTTTGGACAAATTTTTGTGCCTAGAGGAAAAGATAAAGATGACGTTGTCATATGGCAACACTGGGAGGGAAAGGGTTGAAAGCAAGATCCCACGAGGCTATTAACATATGACATTTATTACAAACAGATGAGTACTTAACTTCGGGCGTTGCAAAAGTACAATCAGACCGATGAAGTTCAGATAACTGATTTAATATTTTTAAGCTTCCTTTGCTGCCCGCGATCAATTCTGCGTCTCAATTTGAAAACAGGTCTTTATGCACTGTACCGAGGTCATGACTCTTGTGCGAGGTGTAGCACATTATCCGGAATAGTTCAACACTGTGCTGGATGGAAGCACACATTGATGACTCGATGGACAGGCCGATGCGCCCAATCAGGTTTAAAGACGTGCCAGTATACGCAATGCGCGGCCTGTCGCAGGGAACCATGAACTGGTGTTGCCAGCTGTTTACGTTCCCGTGGCCAAACCGACAGTTGTGTAGTTACTTTTGGTGCCATCACATTACGCACCACTACATCCTATACACTACGCTGTCAGCTATTATTTCTGAGACAACTGTGCTACCATGTGATACTGTGAACACTTAAAATGATGTGGTGAAGTTAATGAGATTCGTATCTCATAAGGAACGTGTAACAAAGACTGTGTGGCGGGAGTCATGACGTCTTTAATATTTCACGTACTTGGAAATTCTGAATTTTTGACAAGTATGCAAGAATTGGACATTACGATTTCACTCACTAAACAACAAAAGTGGTCATTCAAAATAATGCCTCTAAAGACGTTAAAGCATGATCATGATTACTAAGCAAGCATGTCGAATAAGTATATGACGCAGCTTCAAGACTTTCATTGTGTAACACTACCATTAAACCCAAAAGGAAATAAATACGATTGGTTGTAATTTTCACATACCTTTGCACAAAATTTTTTACAGTGATGGCATCTTTCAAGAAAAACATTAGTGAGCTGTAATTTACGTTCAGACGCACTGTTTTTGCCTAATTTATGATATTCAGTGCTAGTAAGAGCCATATACCGAGCGGAAAGGTGATGTCATAAACAGTACAAGGTCGGCGATTACCACATAACAACAGCGAAAACTAGGAATGGTAAGGCAGCCACGTAACACATTCGGCGAGGCGCTCTCCTCACAGGAATACCACTGCGCAGGGAAGCTGGTAGGACGTGCCTCGGGCGCTATCGCTGAGTGGACGCGGTTCACGAATTCGGCTGGCCCACCAGATAACCCAGTAGCGGCGGCAGCGCCGTCAGGTTGCGTTATACCCAAAAGTCAAAGGCAATATTTCGGTCAGTGACGTCACCAGCGAGTCTGTCACACTGCCATGCGGTACGACAATTTTTAAATCTCGTACACCAACGATTACTCATTCTACCACTGTACCACTGTGAAGTAGCCAAACAACATACTCAAGTCTTAAATATATGAACTAGCAAACTTTTTCTGTCAAAGTAAGAAACGTGCTTGAGACATCTGCTAAATTATTCTGTCCGAGGCAGCCATTGACAAACAAACATTCGCTAATAAATTGTACGATGACTTCGAGAAATGTGTGGCTGCTTAGACTGCTACCAAACATTCACTGCCCAATGTTAGACAGAAAGTACTATAATTCCTACATATGAATAATTACACAAAGAATAAAACAACAGGTCTCCTTATTCTTAACGAAGTTAGTCTTATTTAATCCGGGCTGGGTACATTTAAAGTGATACTTTTGGTTGTTTCAAGAATGCGTCTATTTTTTTGTAACAGGCCGAAGCATGTTTATGTCTATGGAAAATACCCTATTGGAATAAACAGAAGAGTCCATTACACAACTGGAAAGATCAACAACGAGAAACATGAACTCACCGCTTATACTTATTCTCAAAGAAAATGTCGCACAACGTTACTTGCTCAATACATTATGTGTGGAAGCTTCAACATCCAGTTTGTCTCACTTCGACGTGCACTTGCGTATTTATAAAGTGGGGTGAATTTCTTCAGTTCATGGTTTCACAAGCGTAAGCGAGAAAATTACTTGTGTTGCTGCTGAATGTTACATGTGCTTTAAACATTTAGACAACAAAAGAGAACACTAAATCACACATGAATGAAAAAGGTTAATCTTACTACTGATGAATGAGCGTTCAGTCTTAAACATCGTGCTACTTTTTTCGCATCCTAGCGGTAATTTTACACTTGAAGCTGTTCTCCGAAAGTTCGCTCATATTTAAGGGCATTCATATTAAATCTATTCAACTAAGTGTCATTGCTACCGCATGCAAATCAAGCAATATATACACTCCCTCTTTAGTGACTGTGGCTGGTACTAAGTGATAGACGAGGGTGAGTGCAATTTATTATAACTACTTGCTCCTGTAATCATTGATACAGTTCACAAGTTCCAACACACAGGTTTTCTATCTACTACAAGCCCTCAAAGCTTGTGTTGTACTGAGCCCACACTATAAAAGACTGTCAACCTAGAACATTCCAGGTGAAATGAACTGTGAAGAATGCGTAGTTTCATAAAACTAAATCTGCAAAAACTGATATGAGCAAAAAGTTGTAGATATGAAAGCTCAGATACAAACAATCTAGCCATTTTCATGACGAACTATAGGGAACTATAAGAAATAAACGTAGTACACACACACACACACACACACACACACACACACACTCAAATACTATAGCCTCAAAGGAGCTCACGGTTCTTTCTTAAGTACGTGCTTGCATTTCCGTTTCTTTCCCTTCCCCGCCTTTCCTATCCTCACTCCTCCTCCTCCCCACCGAGGGACTGATGACGTTAGCTCTTTGGTCTTCTGTCCCAAACAAACAGCGGTTATATTATAAACTTCAAGGCGAAAAGTTCAATCTTAGTATCCTCTGGTTAACTAACAAAAGACGCAATGAAAGAGTTTGTTGGCAAACATCTTGATGCATTCCATTAAGAATCCATGGTCTACTCAGAGGAGGAAAATACACAGCGATGGTCGTATATGCTCATTATGCTACCTTAAGCGTGTGGTGAAAGTTACGTAACATTGCAGAAGTATTGCCCTACCCCTCCTCAATTAATTTTCCACGCTATGGGGAAAGAATAGTATACCTCTCTACACATCCTACAATTTATCCAATGATGCATGATTGAGTAATGAATATTTTTAGAACATGGGCCTGCAGAATTTCTTTGAAATCTATCGCCACACTTTCTTTAGCATTTCTATTAAAAACTGATTAATTGTGCCTTGACGAAGCGCAAAACTCTTCTTTGATTTGTTAATATTTCCACTTCTCCTCCCCCCCCCCAATTCCTTTTATTAACCTTAGCATGAATCCCCAGGCCGTCAAACTGGCCATAGTGTGTAACCTCAACTGTCAATTTAGTACACAACAAATATTATCCCGTCATGTGGAAATTAGAACGTGTTTCTTACAATGATTAATTTGTTATTTATCTCCCCCATGACCCTACAAATGCTTCCACGAAGTTTCGTTGCACCACGAGTCGTTTTCCTATGGAGCTCTCACAAGTAGTGAACACTTGATTAGAATCTCCCTGTCACTTTGAGGATCTGCTGCCGCGGCGGAATAGCCGTGCGGACTGAGGCCCCATGCGGCGGTATGCGCGGCCGTTCGCCGTGGAGGTTCAAAAATCAAATGTTTGTAAATCTATCGGACCAAACTGCGTAGTCATCAGTCCGTAGCTTACAAACTACTTAAACCTAGGTAAACTAACCTAAGGACAAACACACACACCCATGCCTCAGGGAGGACTCGAACCTCCACGGCGAGCAACCGCGCGCTCCGCAGCGAGACGCTTTAGACCGCTCGGCTACTCCACCGCAGCCGATGGAGGTTCGAGTCCTTCCTCGCGCATGGGTGTGTGTGTTGTCCTTAGGTTAGCTTAACTTAGTTTTAGGAATCTGTAACCATGCGACCTTAGCAACTACCAACGTCAAACCAGACACGACTGTCCTTGCTGTCTTCACTAACCATCTCCGAGTTCTCACCCCATACACTTTACACCATCAAGCTACCACAACTGTTTCCATCAACGAAATTTAATAAAGTTTCGAACTGTCACAACCCGACAGCCTTATTAGCTGATTACATTCAGAACATTCATCTAGTAATATCCAGCTGAATGATCCCGGACCCTTTTGCACTGCATGCTCCATATTTCGGAAACAATTTCTATCAGTCACTTGACCAACTACCTTCTGAGTTTAACAATCACTTGTGTACAAATAGGCATTGTCTTTTCCCTTCTAATTAGTCATTACTATCGACAAACATTCGTAACAGATCCGATTACATCGTAAAAATTACACACACACACACACACACACACACACACACACACACACACACACGCTGCAGCGCGCAAATGGTGCAATTGGCCACACGTATCGCGTACTTGCATAATCGTAATCGTTTACGATCAGTGGTATTTACAGCTTGAGACGCACATCAAATGGTGACGTCAGTGGAGAACTGCGTGCTTTGTTTACTGATCTAACGCGCGGGGAGTGTCTGCCGCTCATTGTACAGGCGTGTGTTTACAGACCGGCCAGTAGTTCCGCCCCCGTTTAATCGCCGTCGTGAAAGCTGTGTTCAGACAGCGAGAACACAAGCCGGCGCCGAGCAGGGGAAACAGTGATAACTCTTGCGACAGTTGTAATCGCGCGGCGCTTGATGTATCTATATAGCTAGCCAGCGCTCTGTCAATAGCGTAGGCGCCTAATGTGGGGCTGGGAGGAAGCAGATAGGAGGAGGGGGGCAGGCTCCAACGCATGGTATTCTATCGTGTCTGTAGCCACAAAAGTGGAAATGCTTCTTCAAATATGATAACAGCTGAACTTCGGCAATGCAAAGAGGCGTTAGATATGCCGTCTTGCTCTAAGTGTCATATGCGTTTATTAAAATAACATGATTTATTATTATTGTTATTATTATTGCCCCGAACATCAACGCTAGATGAAACGAACTTCGACAATCATGACGTCACAATCGTCGTTTTAGAATACTAAACTCGTAACTGTTAGTTTCCTCGCTGCTAGACAGTGTCGTACTTTCATGAACACACAAAGTTAATTGATCTACCTATCAACCGGAAACAACGTTTCTTTCTACTCGAAGCAAACTGGCAGCTTCATTTAAATACATTGTCAGCAAAGAGCACTCCTGTGTATCAGTTTGTACATACTGTAACGCGAGTTTCACTTCGTTCAATAAGGTATTTAGCAGCATTAGTTGAAGGTGAAGAGTTTCGTTATCAACTGCGCTTAAAGAAGAGCCCCGACTTCATTTAGGAGTAAACAATGCAAATAACAATGCAAATATATCAAGAAATGCTTAAGTTTACTTTCTGTTGTAAAAACGAAACACTAAAACACGCACCTTACAGACGAACTCATCTGCGGACTTTATTTCATGTCACAGGATGCTATCGACAAAGGATGTCAAATAGACTTCGTATTTATCGGTTTCCGGAAGGCTTTTGACACTCTACCTCACAAGCGTCTTCTAATAAAATTGCGTGCATATGGAAAATCATCACAGTTATGCGATTGGATTCGTGATTTCCTGTAAAAAAAACACACACACACACAGTACGCTGTAATTGACGGTACGGCATCGAGTGAAACAGAAGTGATATCTGTTGTTCGCCAGGGTAGTGTTATAGGACTCCAACTGTTGCTTATTTTTATAAACGATTTCGAAGACAAGCTGAGTAGCTCTCTTAAGCCATCGGCACACGGAGCGTGTGGATGAACGTGTGTGGTCAAGGTGCGAAGTCCAACGCGAGGCTGAACGCTCGGAGACGGCGCTACTTGTGCACACGAGACGTGTGGCTCAACGAGGCACACGCGACCGCAGCGCGCTCCAGCATCAGCTTCTGGAATCACACTGTTTACGAAATCAAAAGCGTGGAATTCCTGATTTACCTCTATTAAAACGCTTATTTACGAGCTTGTGCATATGTTCGTTATGTTCTGTCATATGGGCCTACATAAGTAACAACAAAATATATATGAACATATCTTATAAAAGTTGCACGATATGTCAATAAGTGCAGCGAATTAATAACGTTTCATGACAAACCCCGTGATATAAAATTAGAATAGGCCATCACAAGAGGCAAACATTATTGCAACAGTCTCGCTTTTTAGTAAAACTTAAAGGTCATCCATCCACGGTCATTGTTACTATTCATAGAAGAATGTTAAGAACATGTAAAATGCTATACGTGAAACAATAAAGTGTGTATTTTACTCTAAGTAAGGTGCAAACTGCCCTGTTCATAAAACGAATCCAAAAAACTCACTCCTCAGAGGATTAGCACTTATGTTTATATATCTTCGATTATTATGCCATATACTTCTATGTAATTTATAGGAAAGTCTTTGAGTCTATCAGAAAACCCGAATAAAAGAAGAAAAAACATTTCCTTCCTAGGAGACTTGAACCAGGGCCGTGAGGCACCTTTCATTTCAGTGTCCACAACTTTGCTGCCTACGTTACAGCCACAAATGTATGTAGGCATTATCGACGAAGGCTTTAGCCGTGTTATATACAATACTGGTAGATATGTCTGTTGCTGATATGTAATTACAACAAATGATGTAAAGAATAATTCGTATTGATAGATCTTCGCATTGCCTTGAAACGGCAGATTACTGTAATACGGATATTTTTTTTAACATACGTTTACAGTTATTTATTCCCACAAATAGTAACTGTAATGGCCGGTTTTCGAGAGATTCTCAGTTTACTCAGTTACTTTTGCTTGATATGAAATGTCATATATTCATAAGTCCTAATTTACATACATAAAACACATTAAACCGAAAAGAGCTGCCCCCTCCCCGGATAGCCATGTGGTGTGACGTCGGTGGCGTTCTTCCACCTTATTGGTGATCGTTCAGACGCATGTTGAGAATATCTGGCATACTTCATACTGCCCGACACGTTGGGAAAGTCAGGCCAACGTGCGGTTCGCACGTTGTTACGTCAGAAACTCGCCACGTTGGGCATACTCGTTCAGATACATGTTCCGTGTGCCGACGGCTTTAGACCGTTCGTGCATGACGCTGTTATTTATCGATTAGTAAAGTCTCTAGATGTTCAAATGTTTGTAGAACGTATGGGACTTAACTCCGGGGTCATCAGTCCCTAAGCTTACAAACTACTTACGAACTACCTAAGACTAAGGACGGCACAAATATCCATGCCCGAGGGGGGATTCGAACCCCCGACCGTAGTGGCCGTGCAGACCGTGACTGGAGCGCCTCAGTTCCCTTGGCCACCGCGGCCGGCAAAGTCTCTAGAAAATCAAAAGCAACTGCAAAATGACTTATATATCTATATGGTCAAACATTGGCAACTGACCGTTAATAATAAGATTATATAATTATATATTTTTTAATATATTTTTATATATTTTTGACGACGTTACAGCGTTCAATGAATGAAATAAATCGCAATTTGCGATCAGTTATGGCTTCACTATACTAGGTTTAGATGGAATAATTGTATACAAGCCGAGGCTGGGCTCCTGACGACAATTCGATACTTCATGGTCTGTTCTCCCTGTTGCGGGAATACAGTATTGTGGCTTCGAGCATTACAGAACAAATAGGCTGTGTTAATAGGAAAGAGACAGCGTGGCGAATGGAGATTTGGATGTCGCGGGAGACGTGCAGGGAAGAGTCCTCTGCAGTCGGGCTGGTCGCTTTGTCCTTGGTGGCGGAATGGTCAACGCGTCTGCCTAGTAAGCAGAAGATCCCGGGTTTGAATCCCGGCCGGGCACAAATTTTCATTTGCCGCACTTTGGTATTCCATCTAGACCTAGTACAGTGAAGCCATAACTGCAACTTGCATTTTATTTTGTTAATAATAAGTGTGACGTCATCCATATGACCACTAAAAAATCCGTTAAACTTCAGTTATACGATAAATCAGTCAAAACTACCGGCCGTCGGTTCAGCTAAATACTTAGGAATAACAATTAGGAACAACTTTAATTGGAAAGAAAACACAGAAAATATTAGTCAGTCCCACTTGGTGGGATCCCACAATGCGCAGCTATACCCCAAATTAGGAAGCAGAACTGTTGCATCTTTTCCTATATTTTCCACGTGTTCTTTCCAATTCAAGTTGTTCGTAATTGGAATTCCTAGGTATTTAATTGAATTGTCGGCCTGGAGACTGGACTGATTTATTATGTACGTTAAGTTTAGCGGATTTCTTTTAGAGCTCTTTACTTCATACTCAACATCACTGAAGGTCGATTGGAAGTTTTTGTACCAGGCAGATATCTAAATCATTCTGCAGTTACTTTGATCTTCTGGTGACAGCTTCATCCGTGAACAGTCTAAGAGTTCCCCTACAAAACACTTCGACCTGTTCTAACTTCCTTAAAATTATAATGTATGCGTAATTTGTCCGCCACATTACCTGAGAAGATACGTAAGACCTTCCCTTGTCTCTCTTAATGATCGTACAACGAGAGTGAAAGGAAGAAGCGTGTCTCTACGTTCAGCGCTATGAACCTACAAACAAACATTTCAGTCAGTGACAGCGTCGATAAAAGCTTGACTGAGAGACGTCTTCACGGACGAAGGATGCGAGCGGTGAACGGGAAGCACCTTGACAACTGCTGTAGGTGAGCGGTAATGCCGAAGGCAGTGACACGGCCGATTACGTCATAGCCGACGCCGCGTCACGAATGCGCGAGCCACGCGCAGGTGGAATGCCTGCGGAGTCGTCCGTGCGGGCGAGGAGCACAGAAATAACACTTCGTGTCTGACTACGGTGAGGTCACGGCGAACACCGGGCACACGAAACAATTGACTCCTGAGCCTGCGTAATAGCATACAGTAACACTGACCAGAATTCTGTTATTTTGCTTCAGATTACAGTCATTCAGCTTCATCAAATGTTCAAATGTTTCAAAATCTATGGGACTTAACTGCTTGGTTATTAGTCCCTAGGCTTAGTCATTTCCCAGATTTCAGCAGCCGAAATACGTCCAGTGTTCGCAAATGTGTTCAACAGATGTCGGACCGCTCTTTCCATAGAGGGACATCATTCTGAACATCTACTGTAAATAAAGGTAAGCTTAGGTCACTCAGATGGCAATGTTTTTTAGACTTTAACTCAGTGCATGCGCCCGCGGCATAATAGTGTCCGAGAATCGGGCGCTGCCGTGGCCGGCGGATGCGGTGGCCGCGAGATCCGCGGACGCCTGGCAGGCGTCTTTCGTGAGACACTCTGTATTTGAACTGAATACGGAAATATTTTACTGCCACCAACTTACATTTCGCTTTACGAGCAAAAGGGCAAGAGAGTAAATGTTTCGTACGGAGATATATTCGGTTTTCACTCGCAATAGAACGCAATACAAACAGAAATGGAAGATGTTGGTACCCTCCGCAATACACCTTACGTTCACTTATGTGTATACACGCTGTTCGAAACAGTGTGTTCAATAGTTTGGGAGGTGCTAGTACCCAAAAAATTCCAATAAACCTTGGTCTGGAAACACTTGTCCTAGGACTCGTTCAACTTGACGTTCATTCGTAGGACATACTCAGTGTGACGTCCGTGCATTGAAAGCGTCATGCAGCGTCTGGACAGCGTTGTCCGGAGTGGCGTAGACTACTGCCTTCAAGTGCCCCATAATTAAAAATCTAGGGGATTGAGCTCAAGGAATCGGGAGAGACAAGTCGTGGGCTATCCCTGACGAATACAGCGGTGATCAAAAGTCACCGTTAGATGTTCCGCACATTGCGAAGGAAATGTGCTGGTGCGCCAACATGTCTATACCACAATGTAGTCTTTCCTCCAACAAGGCACGCAAGACCAAGTACTTGATAATAGCCCCATTTAATGTGTATGTTAAGATGTATAGCCCTATTAACCTACTACCAAGAATGCATGCCCATACCTTGATGGAGAATCGATGTTGAAACCATCTTCCTGGAACATCATCAGAATTTTCATGCTGAATATGAATGTTCACAATACCATTTCGTGATAAACCAGCTTCGTCAGTATATAAAATCTTCTACAAAATAAGCGGATTTATGGTACACTTCTGCAAGAGCCATTGACAGAACCGTAATCTGCTAAGGTGGTATTATGGCCCTAGTGCCTGGACGCGCTGAACATATCTATTCGGTAACTGTTCGTTTAGTAACCCCGAGGCAAGGTAATGACTCACGCCTTCTGCTGCAGCTAATGGCCGGCCGCGTTGGCCGAGGGGACTGCGGCGCTACAGTCACGGTCTGCACGGGCACTACGATCAGGGGTTCGAGTCCCCCCTCGGTCAGGGACATTTGTGTCGTCTTTAGTGTTAGGTAGTACATAAGTAGTTTGTAAGTTTAGGGACTGATAACCCCGTAGATAAGTCCCATAAGCTATGTAAACATTTGAACATTTTTGCAGATAATGACCGCATACTGGTTATAGGTCTTTCCTCCAATAAATTTAGAAGACGCTCCTCCATCGAACGCGGTGTTCGAACGGACCGACGCGTTCCACTATCTACCTTGTTGGGTACTTCAGAACCTGCGTCCCTAAGAGACGGATAAACAGCTTATTGGATGGAACTCAGCGACTTGGTAATTTTTCTACTTAGAGGACACGGGATCGCAGGCTACGTCCGTTTGCTCATCCGTAACAGAAAATCATACCCGCCATCTCACGTATGGAGTACTGCGCTCCCACTGCTAAAACGTGAACAAGAAACGAAAAGGTCGTGTAAGTACAGAACGGTACAAATATCGCAATAACAATAAATACAACACTTAAGCGATACATACCGAGCATTACAATAAGGCTGAAAACAGAGTTCAGTAAACCGCTACACAGCCGCATGTAACTAGCCCGATGGTCTGATTGATGTTCACAGCACACCACTTCGATGCAGAGAGACGTGTTTGCTACACCGGCGAACCCTGTTGACGGATCTCAGAGGCAACGGCATGTCTATGCAGTAGAGAACGTTTTGTTCCCTATATGTTTACCTTGTCTATCACAGAGGCGTACACTGACAAAAAAAAAAGGCATGAGTCACTAAGAACAAGTGTGAATAACTCGCCGTATGTGTTTCCGGACCAAGGTTTGCTGGACTTTTTTACTTGTTTTCTCAAGCTGCCACAGAATTAATGTTTTATTTTTTAATTTTAATTAATTTTTATTTATTTGAACAGCTTGTATAGACAAAGGAACCATTCATGAAATCGCGCAAAAACCAAGGGAGAGGTAGGCTAGACTTTATCCTCACTTCAAAATACAGTGTCGATGTGTAAGCAGGGAACAATCCACGCAAATACCTCGAGCTTATCTGTCCCCAGTTTCGTAACCTGCAACCGAGGCCAGCGTTCTCTTGGAGAGGGGTAACAGCGGCCAGCAGCATTCCAGGGCGTTTAGAGTTCAACGTCGATCTCACAACGGCGATAGTTCGCCGCCCGAGGCTTCCGGGGACATCGTTTCGTAACACAGAAGCTGGGATACGGCAAGAAAACGTTTCTTGTTTCTGTTCGCACGCAGATAACTAGGAACATCACGAATCTATGCTTAGAAAAACACTATCATTAATTAATAAAATGTTCTTGATTCTACGGGGTCATCAGTCCCTAAACTTACAGACTATTATGAACTACATAATACTAAATACGGCAAAATATCCATCCCCGGAGGGTGGGGGGGGGGGCGATTCCAACCACCGACCGTAGTGGCGGTGCACAACGTCACTGGCGCGCCGCAGACCGCTCGGCCACTGAGGCCGGCCATCCCGATTCTGAAGCCACGTCAATTCGAACAAAATACTCGAGCTTTCGATGGCCATCTCCGCCATCGTCGTCAGGATTTCACTGACTGCCGAGTCTGGTACGATTTCCCTGTTATATAGACACGATGACATCCATTGCCATCGTCGTCAGTGAACACCTGACACGATGGCGAAGATGGCCATCAAAAGCTCCAATATTTTATTCGAAATGATAGGGTTTGAGAACCTAGATCGTTTTATTAGTGAATGCCGACGCGAAAGACATCGAGGACAGTCTATTATTAAAATAAAAAATAAGTAAATAATGTGGTTGATTTCATTTCCATGTATAACGTTTCATTCTACCAAAAAAACATATCAATAGAGACACAGAAAGAGCCTCGCTGGAATGGCCGAACGAACGCTCTAAGAAGCCTTGCTGAGGAAAGCGCGGTTGCTCCCCGTCGGAGGTTCGAGTCCTCCCTCCAAGCATGTGTGTGTGTGTGTGTGTGTGTGTGTGTGTGTGTGTGTGTTGTCCTTAGATTAGTTTAAGTAGTTTGTAAGCCCAGGCGGGCTGACAACCACAGTAGTCTAGTACCTAATTTATAAACATTTCAAACACAAAGTAACAAGATACCAGTACAGGAGGAGGAAATTACACACAATGCAAAAGCGTCAGTGCGCGTGGCCGTTTGCCGTGGAGGTTCGAGTCCTCCCTCGGTCATGGGTGTGTGCGTTGTCCTTAGGTCAGTTTTACTTACTTTAAGTAATTTGTAAGCCTAGGGACTAATAACCCAGCAGTTGAGACGCATAGATTTACAAACATTTCAACATTATTTTCAAAACAGTTGGTTCCTGGTGACCGCGGCGATGCAACAGTGTAAGAATAAATGGTCAATAGAAGTTTTCGGTTAGGTTTTTTAATTATAGTTTTTAGTATGCTATGTTGTTGATGCGGTCTTCAGTCCGGAGACTGGTTTGATGCAGCTCTCCACAATATCCTATCCTAAGCAAGCCTCTTCAACTCCACATAAGAACGGCAACATACATCAGTCTGAATGTGCTTACTGTATCCATCTCTTGGTCTTACTCTGCGGTTTTTACCCCAAAAACTTCCCCCCAAGGCTAAATTCACAATTTCTTAATTATATCCATAATTGATGTGAGGTCGTGGTTGTATGCTTAATTATTTTGTCAAGTAGGCTCAACCACATAGATCGTGTATAAAACAATAAACTATGACGCGTTTTAAGGGTCAAGCCCTCATCATCAGATAAAATATACAAGAATCTTTTATCTGATGATGAGGGCTTGACCCTTAAAACGCGTCATAGTTTAGTGTTTTATACACGATCTATGTGGTTGAGCCTACTTGACAAAATAATCACGATTCCTTGATGGCTAAGAATGTGTCCTACCAATCGATCCCTTCTTTTAGTCAGAAATTCCTTTTCTCCCCAATTCTGTTCAGTACCTCCTCATTAGTTACGCGATCCACCCACCTAATCTTCAGCATTCTTCTGTAGCACCACATTTCGAAAGCCTCTATCCTCTTCCTGTCCGCACTGTTTATCGTCCATGTTTCACTCCCACACAAGACAACACTCCACACAAGTGCCTTCAGAAAGGACTTCCTTAGTCTTAAATCAAAATTCAGTGTTAACAAATTTCTCTTTTTCAAGAACTCTTTTCTACCCATTGCCATTCTGCATTTTATATCCTCTTTACTGCGACCATCATTTGTTATTTTACTGTCCAAGTAACAAACCTCATCTACCTCCTTTATTGTTTCGTTACCTAATCTAATTCCTTCAGCATCGCCTGATTTTCTTAGACTGCTCTCCATTACCCCCGTTTTGCTCTTGTTAATGTTCATCTTATTTGCACCTTTCAGCACACTGTCCATTCCGTTCAGCTGCTCTGACAGAATTACAACGTCATCGACAAAATGCAATGTTTTTATTTCTTCACCCTGAACTTTAATTCCTTCTCCAAAATTCTCCTTGCTTTCCTTTATAGCTTGCTCAATGTATAAATTGAACAGCATTGGAGAAAGGCTACAACCCTGTCTTACTACCTTCCCAAACACTGCATGCCTTTCATGCCCTTCAACTCTGACAACCGCTGTCTGGTTTCTATACAAGTTGTAAATAACCTTAGGCTCCCTATATTTTACTCCTGCTTGCTTCAGAACTTGAAAGAGTTTATTCCAATCAACACTGTCAAAAGGCTTCTCCAAATCTACAAAAGCTAGAAATGTAGGTTTGCCTTTTCTTAATCTATCTTCTAGGATAAGCCGTAAAGTGAGTATTGCCTCCCGTGTCCCCACATTTCTCCTGAACACAACTGATCTTCCCCGAGGTCGGCTTCTACCAGCTTTTCCATCCTTCTGTATATAATTCGTGGTAATATTTTGCAACTATTACTTATTAAACTCACGGTTCTGTAATTTTCACACCTGTTGGCACCAGCTCTTTTTTTTTCTTTGGAATGGGGATTATTGCATTTTTCTTAAAGTCTGAGGGTACTTCGCCCGTCTCATACCACTTACACACCAAGTGAAACAGTTTTGTCATGGCTGGTTCTCACAGAGACTCCAGTAGCTCTGAGGTAATGTCATCTACTCCAGGGGCCTTGTTTCGACTTAGGTATACCACACCTTCCGAAATTTTCCCTGTCCTTCCGAAAAATAAGTTTCATACCTGGCAACACTGTACGAACGCCCTCCGGCGTCGTGATCTGCAACAGCCTTCGTTACGCGGCCTGCCACTGCCAGCGGCCACACTATCGACTGCAATCGCCGTTCTATTCCCCGCGGAAGCCACGCCACGCCTCGCCAGATAAGCCGGCAGCCTGTTTTGCCGCCTTCGCTATCGCCTCTGTTCCAAGCAGCAGCTGTGGTCAAGTGCACCACTGTCCATCTGAAACTGCTCGGCAGTGTAAACAGATGACTTGGCTGCGTTACCGGCACCTTCAGGTTTATGCACCAGAGAGAGGAAAGGCTCGCGAAGTCTTACATTTGAATCGCTGTTGCACATTACATGTCTGTTCGTCGATATTTTGCACAAAACAACAAATACGAACCGATATTTCCGTGATACAACACTCGCAGCACGCAAAACTTACCCATCGCCAAAGTTCCAAGCTGAATGTAGCTGATTGAAGACAGCAGCAAGGTCAGTGTGCGGAACACGCAAATACGCCAGTGACAACGTTATTAGTTGAAGAGTTTCAAAGATCATGCTTCTCCTCCACACTTCTCTGTTATCGGATAGCCTCTTCATTTCCTGTCTTTTTCCTTCTAGCATTCCTTCCATAACATTATAAACAAATACGGTTATTGAATTTTCGAGTCAGATGAATGGTTAAGCCGTTATTTTCATTTAAATTTCGAACTGTCAAAAGACGATCGCAAAGGCCTACTTTTAGTGTTACTACCGGAAACTAAACTGGGCCAAAAGCAGTCAACAATCCGAAGATTGCTTTGAACACCACAGCGCTTTACTAGCGCTTTACTTTACCCTGTTTGGAGGTGGTATGCCGTTGCCTTCCTCCGACCTTAGAACTGACTTACCCAGCCAGTTATAGGGGGACCTACTGTTTAACGTGGGTTAACCGATATTTTTCACATCAACAACACTGACAGAGGTGAAAGAAGTGGAAAGTGACCGATAAAAATCCTAGGACCTGGCGGAGATCGAACCCGCGACATTTGGATTTGTAGTCTGGCACTCTGCCACTGTGCTACCTAGCCGCACATGATCCATGTCGAAAACGAAATATTTATTGTGTGTACTTGTTCTTATTTTTGTAGAAACTAATTCCTCTCCTCAACTTCGTGTACCCACCTGTCACAATCTGCGGTCCAGTGATTTGCACTTCAATCACACTTTTCTTCAGCCAGTAGCTTTAATTTTGGTAAAAAGCAGTTGCGGATGCTTTAGAATACATTTTTGAAATGACTCCCCAACTCGCACTGCGACGTGACACAGCGCATCTCGTATGTTCACAAGCACATGGCCACCCATACAACGTGGCATACGGTCCCGTACGTCAAGTAATATCCTCGAATAATTCGATTCATTGCTCAGAAAGAACAGCACTACCCTGAGTTACCAATTCTTAGCAGCTGCCCGTACCATTACTGACTATCGCTTCGCGGAACGATGGAAAACTTATTTGACCTAAGTAGAGCCCTGTTTCAAGTGCAGCAAGAAACGTTTTTTCATTACACTTACTCCTTCATTAATTATTTATGTACAGCCTCATTTCGAGGATATAAGGGCAATTAGCATCAATGAAACAATGCGAAGGACAAGGGTGTCAACAAAAGGCTTTGTGCGTAGACTAATGAAGGCTACAAGAGAGTCAGGTAATGACGGTTCATTAACGACAACCCGTAATTTTTGACGCAGCACTTAACTGACCTCTTACAATACATTTCATTCCCGTTATTCTCTTAGTCACTCCTATGCAGAATGTGTAAGGCGATTAACCGTGAAGTTTCTATTGGCGCTTGTACTGAGAAAATTACATTTCAAAGGCAAGACGGAAGTAGCCGCGGTGGAATGGCCGAGTACTCTAAGGCGCCTTGCTGTGGAGCGGAGGTTGCTCCCCCGTCGGAGGTTCGAGTCCTCTCTCTCGGGAAAGAGAGAGAGAGAGAGAGAGAGTGTGTGTGTGTGTGTGTGTGTGTGTGTGTGTGTGTGTGTGTGTGTTTGTCCTTATGACAGTTTAAGTAGTTTGTACGCCTTGAGACTGATATCTACAGTTGTTAAGTCCCATAGGTATACAAACATTTCAACTTGCAAGCACTTACATGTTAGAGTCTAAAAGAGTAAAATGCGTTCAATTAAGAAAAAGCAACCTTTACAGATTAACTCACAATGATAGAACGTCTCTGAATTTGTAAATGTACTGAAGTTTCTGTGGGAAAGACTTTAGTGTTTTATCTGCGACGCAAAACAGCGTCTCTCTCTCTCTCTCTCTCTCACTCTCTCTCTCTCTCTCTCTCTCACACACACACACACACACACACACACACACAACACATCGTTCCCCTTCTCCAACCAGAAGTAAGGTTATCATGATGTATGTCAAATCCCGTCGTAAATTTTGCGTCTTTGACAACAGAGAAGGAGCCACGTGTGTTGTGCCTAGATGGCTAATATCTCTATCCCTCAAGATAAACATCGCATTTAACGGATACTTAGAAAACATTCCTTTTAGTACACATGAGCTCTCCAACACTTTCACCCTTCACGAGTAGGTTATTTACAGACTCCAAAAAAGGCTCTTTAAGGTCACCACGCACCGTATGCGCAATGTTTGTGTTTCGGAACGAGCCTCTTAGTGCTGCTTTAAACACTAAGACCGAAACAGGCAATAGTACTTAGAACGGATTTTGTTCGTAAGTGCGTCTGGGGGCAGAGAAAAACAACAACAGTTTCCAGGTGTTGAATAGGTCCATATTCGTAAATTTTCAGTAGTTAATTCTTTTAAAAGAGGAGGAATGTAAATTTTATTTCATGCGGTTTTATTTTTGTTTTCCCTCACACATACTTCCCTCTAATGTTAAATTTACGATATCTAAGAATGTGTTACACAAATCGATTCCTTCTTTAGTCTGGGTATACCAAAAATTCCTTTTTTCCCAGATTCTATTCAGTACTTCTTCATTAGTTACGCAATCTACCCACCTAATCTTCAGCAATCTTCTGTTGCACCACATTCCAAATGCCTCTATTCTCTTCCTATCTAAACTATTTACGGTGGAAAATTTAACTCCCGAACAACACAACACTTCAGACAAATGTCTTCAGAAAAGACTTCCTTACACTTCATATTCAATGTTAGAAAATGTCTTTTTCAAAAACTGTTTCGTCTTATTGCCATTCTGCATTTTATATCCTCTGTACTGCGAGCGTCATATGTTGGTTTACTACCCAAGTAACCAAATTCATCTACCACCTTTACTGTTCGGTTACCCAATCTAATTCCTTCAGCATCACCTGATTTTCTAAGACTGCATTCCATTGTTTTGTTCTACTTAATGGTCATCTTATACTCTCCTTTCAACACACAGCCCACTCCATTCAATTGCTCTTCCAGATCCTTTGTCTCTGACAGAATTGCAATGTCATCAGCAAAAGGCAATGAGTTTATTTCTTCGCGCTGAACCCTCATTTCTTCTCCAAATTTCTCTTTGCTCTCCTTCACACCTTGCTCAAAGTAAGATTGAATAACACTGGAGAAAGGCTACAACCCTGTCTTTCTTCCTTCCCAACCACTGCGTTCCTTTCATGCCCTTCATTTCTAATAACAGCTGTTTGGTTGATGTACAAGTTGTAAATAAGCTTCCGTTCCCTATATTTAACCCCTGCTGACTTCAGTATTTCACAGAGTTTATTCCAATCAACATTATCAAAAGCTTTCTCCAAATCTACAAAAGCTAGAAATGTAGGTTTTGCCTTTTCTTAATCTATCTATTAAAATAAGTCGTAAGGTGAGTATTGCCTCCCGTGTTCCTGCATTTCTCCCGAATCTGAACTGATCTTACAAGAGGTTACCCTCTATCAGCCTTTCCATCCTTTTGTAAATAATTCGTGTTAAAATTTTGCAACCATTACTTATCAAACTGATGGTTCTGTAATTTTCACATCTGTCAGATGTGCCACAGGGGAGAGTCGTGGGACCGTTGCGGATGATGCTTTAGTATATCGAGAATTGACGCATGGTGCAGGGAATGGCAACTGAATCTCAATGTAGACAAGTAGGAAGGAAGGAATCTAAGGTTTTACGTCCCGTCAACAGAGTGGTCATTAGAGAATGAGCTCATGCTCGAATTTTTGGGTTAGAATTGGGGAAGGAAATCGGCCGTGCCCTTTGAAAGGAACCATCCCGGCATTTGCCTGGAGTGATTTAGGGAATTCACGAAAACCTAAATCTGGATGGCCGAATGTGGATTTGAACCACCATCCTTCCGAATACGAGTCTAGTGTGAAGACTTATACACCTCGTCCAACGCTATTCCGATCTGTTCATCTCTTCCGAATAATAGGAATTGTTAAAGCCTCCAAAATAGCTATTAGTTTCCGCAATCACCTCCCAGTTTGAATAAAATCTTCGTCCCGCCAGCCATTTCTGCAAACTGGGGAACAAATAGTAGTCCGAGGGAGCCACGTCTGGAGAATAGGGGACATGTGAAAGGAGTTGGAATCCTATTTCAGATCATTTTGCGAGCACAGCTGCCGAGGTGTGTGCTGGTGCACTATCGTGTTGGAAAAGAACTTTTTGTGGGGCAATCGCCGGCGGTTTTTCTTGCAACTCTGTTTTCAAACAGTCCAATAACGAAGAATAATATGCACTTGTAATAGTTTTACCTGTTCCAGTTTATGAGGTTTATTCCTCGCGATTCCCAAAAGACCGTCGCCATAACCTATCCGGCCGAAAGACCGGTCACCGCCTTTTTTGAGCAGATTCTGTCTTGGTAACCTATTGTTTAGATTGTTCTTTGGTCTCTGCAGTATAGTAATGTATCCCTGTTTCATCCACAGTGACGAAAAAACGCTTAAATCCCTGCGAATACTTCCTGAACAGCTGCAAACCTTCTTTGCAACAATTACTTTTTCGGTCAAGCGTGAGTAATCGCGGCATCCATCTTGCGGACAGCTTTCTTGTCCAAATGATTATGCGAACTTTTATGTACGCATTCATTCGAGATGCCCATAGCACTAGAAATGTTGGTAACAGATGCTGAATAGTGAGAATCCTGTGTGTCTTCAGTTTAGCCAATCGCTTGAAAACGCTGATGTTCTCTCATGGAATCTTCGCTTTACGAGGGCAATTATTTTTACTGATCGGACGAGGGTACATACGAGAACCTGTCAACCATAAAGCAGGAACAGCATTATTTGTTTGTTTATCTTGACGTTTGAAAAGCTCTTCAATCTCCGTGTTTGCTTACAAAATAAATTTGCGTTATAGGTAAGGTCCGCCTTGAGCAAATACATTTTTTTTTAATTCTACCATACATGTTTCGCTGGCGTTGCAGCATCATCAGTGGGATGTTTAATTCATATTGTCTGTCAAATTAACAATAAAATGATTGTTACTCTTTGTACATTAAAGGTACCTTACCTATAAAGCACATTTATGTTATTTGTTTACTTCATGGTCTGTACGATACACTAATCGAGTCATTCTATGTGGTTCGAACAAATGTGCAAAGATTTTCTATCGAGGCCGCCGACATGATACGTAAAATTTTACCCCCAGTGACCATTGTAAACACAATTGGTCGTTTTTCGACCACAGGCAATACTAGTAATAATAATTTTCGAAAGCAACTGTTTCCTCTCTTAGCGAAAATACGCAGTGTCGTCAGCCCTAGAAGCAAAATGGCGGCTCCGTAAGGAACATTTGTGTCCAGACCTGTCTTCTATAGACCTTGGACCTCAATATGCGCCGGTGGTGCCATCTCTCGGGCTTTGCATGGACTTTTCAAACGCCCCTCGTAAATAGATCCTATTTGGCGAAAGCGTGCAGGAGTCTCGGAGTCTCTGCACACACGGATAACTTTCGGTTTGGGAACAGGATTCCACCACGCTGACGTCACGAGGCGACTTGGTTAGCACAATGAGGCGCCCAATACGGAGCGGCCATTTTTGCAGGGGACCGCCACACAATGAGTGCCAGGTGCCGCCGCGCCACGTTGCAGGACCACTCGGCCCCTCAGGCGGCAGTTCCCTCTCCCAAGAAGGCGGCGGCGGAGGCGGAGGCACCCACACCGCACTTCTTCTCCGCCGTCTCTCCTAAAAGGGAATTATAGTGGAAAACGTGTAAGAAATTAACGACGCCGTTCATCAAAGTATGTGGAATTCTTTTCAACTGCCAGTTCCCGAAGAAAGTCTGCAAGCTGGTCCATTCAGAGTTAACTGCCTCGAAAGATACATGAGACGTCTAAAAGTGGGGACAAGGCAGTAACTTGAAAGTGTAAAATAGTTCTACCGCCTCGTTTGTTCGTGGAACGCTTATATCGCATTGAGAAATTTACGTTGAAACCAGTGCCCAAATTAAATGGTTGTGCAGTAGGCATGGACATCATTATAAACCCCCACCTACGAGGAAGTCTTACATATAATCTGAAAGACCTCAAACCAACTAATTTTTCCCCGTAAATCTTTCATTGATTATGGACGACTTTGCAGACGGTAGCGCTTGGCACCACGGAGGCGGGTACGACGTAATACGTTTGATTCTGCCGGTGATTCTAGCGTCAGTATAGAAATATGTAAAATGTAAACTTTCACGGCCGGAATGGTCAAAATTACTAAAAATTTCCGGGCTATTATGCCGCGGTCTTATGGATTTATTATGGAAACCCAACGTTTCGCCCACGACTGCGGAGGACATTTTCAAGAGTAATCATGGCACTTTTGAATGTCCGATGCACACCCTGGCTCGCTACTGACTGAAGCCAAACTCCGTTTACGAGGGCTCGCGTGCAGAGGTGTGACGTCAGATGTTTTTGACATGCGCGCAATTCGTCGCTGCCTATTGCCACCATCCATTTTTGCCTGCTAAAACCTGAGTCTGATCAAATTGAATAAGGCGGTTCCCTGGTTGAAAAACATGTTCAGCAACAGTTGATCTGTCAATCTCTCCCCATCTACAGTTCCCCTTGTGCTCATCTAGTCGTTTTTTGACTGTTCTTTTTGTGGTACCCACGTATACGTCTCCACAGCTACACGGAATCCTATAAATTCCTGCTTTTTCCATCGGTTTGCGAGCATCCTTCGCCGATTTCAGATGATCCTGTATCTTCCGAGAAGGTTTGTAAATAACGGCAACATTCTGTTTCGTCAAAATTTTACCGATGCGGGCAGTGACGTCTTTAATAAAAGGCAGGAAGACTTTGAATTTCACAGGAACCTTTTCATCGTTTTCAATTTTACGTGTCGGTCTCAACGGACCTTCAAAAGTGCCACGATCCCCCTTGAAAATGTCCTCCGCAGTAGGGGACGAAACGTTGAGTTTCCATAATAAATCTATAAGACCACGGCCTAATAGCCCAGAAATTTTTAGTAATTTTGAGTGTTTGTTCCATACATAATGAATACAACATTTCGTAATGATGTGGAACGTGTCAGAAAATTCGACATGCGTTTGCCCGCGAAAAGCAAAGATCCCAGTTTCGAATCCCTGTTCCGACACACAATTTTAATCTGCCTGTAAGTTTCATATCATCGCAACACTCCGCTGCAGAGTCAAAGTTTCATTCTGAAAATATCCCTCTTAGGCTGTGTCTAAACCATGTCTCCATGTCTGTGGAAAGGCCAGACAAACGTGTGGTTCCTGAAGAGGGCCAGCATCCTTTTCAGTAGTTACAGGGGCAACAGTCTGGATGATTGACTGAGCTGGCCTTGTAACATCAGCTAACATGGCTTTGTCATGCAGTTACTGCGAACGACTGAAAGCAAGGGGAAACTACAGTCGTTACTTCTCCCGAGGACTTGCAGCTCTACTGTATGACTATACGATGATGGCGTCTTCTTGGGTAAACTATTCCGGAGGTAAAATAGTCCCCCATTCGGATCTCCGGGCGGGGACTACTCAGGATGTCGTCATCAAGAAAAACAAAACAGGCATTCTAGTGGTCAGAGCGTGCACTGTTCTAACCCTTAATCGCGTAGGTAAGCTAGAAAATTTGGAAAGAGAAATGGATAGGTTAAAGTTAGATATGGTAGGGATTAGTAGGGTGGCAGGATGAACAGGATTTCTGGTCAGATGAGTACAGGGTTATCAATACAAAATCAGTTGGTGGTAACGCAGGAGTAGGTCTGATAATGAATAAGAAAATAGGAATGCGGGTAAGTTACTATGAACAGCATAGTGAACGCATAACACATTCTGAGACATCAAAAAATTGTCAACTTGGCATTAGAAGGAAGCGTGTGGGGTAAAAATCGTAGAGGGAGACCGAGGGACGAATATAGTAAGCAGATTCAAAAGGATGTAGGTTGCCAAAGGTATTCCAGATGAAGAGACTCGCACAGGACAGGGTATCGTGGAGAGCTGCATCAAACCAGTCTGCGGACTGAAGACCCCAACAACAACAACAACAACAACAACCAATGCAAAATCAGTTTTCTACCTGTTTATTCGTTTTTACAGGTGTCTTCGTGGTACACGTGAGTAATGACTGCGCTACGAGCCTGCGCCAGTAGCGGAGCTAGTCGTCGCTAAAGCACGTAATCTGAACCGACCGAAGCCGACCGTCCGACAGAGAATACAAGTCCCAAAAGGCGACGAAGCGCGCTGTCCCGCTGTAACCTACGACCCGTCGCGATCCTTTAGCGTGTGTATTTTTCCACAGGGCGCGACACCATCACAAATGCGGCTTACATAAGCAATCATCAATTACACTACTCGAAACCAAAACAGGATCTAGAGTGAAGCAGAAAAACGGCTGGACCGTGGCGAAAACAAAAAGTTGTGCGGGGGAACCGAAGAGGCGGCTGTGTGTACAAAAGCTAATTTACTGGGCATTCCTCTGGCGGCTAAAAGCGTCGCCGGTGCCCGGTTTCACCCCGGCGCCTTTCCGCCACCCTCCCAGCCGCCAGCACACTGCCCCGTCTGTTCACAGCGCGACCGCAACACAACACTGCCGTTTGTTGTGAGCGACAGGCTCTGTTTTTGTAACTGGGACGAGCACGGCAGGAACGCATTGCCTCATCGGGCAAGTATATGAAGGCTCTGTGTGTATTTCGACATCCACAGCTAAATTAGTAATCCACAGCACACCGTACGATACATAGGAGAGGGGTACTTAAAGCAGCACAATCATTTTTACCTCTTCCCACTGAGTTGACGACAACACACAGCTGTACTAAATATTAACAAGTTTATTGGAAAATTGCGAAATCTTCCCACATCAGTTGCTCTTCATAAGATGGACAATTTTTTTCCTTCCTTTTTTTTTTTTCACTTGAAAATTTATGCTCGGCCGGGTTTCGAACCCGGTCCCACCTCGACCTCTAGCGAAAAGCGAGAGTACGTGTTCGAGTCGCGGTCCGGCACATCTACATCTACATATACATCTACATGGGAAACTCTGCAAATCACATTTAAGTGCCTGGCAGTGGGTTCATCGAACCACAATTATACTATTTATCTCCCATTCCATTCTCGAATAGCGCGCGGGAAGAAAGAACACCTGAATCTCTCTGTTCGAGCTCTGATTTCTCGTATTTTATTCTGATGATCATTTCTACCTATGTAAGTGGGAGTCAACAATATATTTTCGCATTCGGAGGAGAATGTTGGCGATTGGAGTTTCGCAAGTAGCCCACGCCGCAGCGATAAGCGCCGTTGTTGTAATGATTCCCACCCCAGATCCTGTATCATTTCCGTCACGCTGTGTCCCTTGTATCGTGACAATACGAAACGAGCTGCCCATCTTTGGACTCTTTCGATGTCCTCCGTCAAACCCACCTGATAAGGATCCCACACTGGGCAGCAATATTCCAAAAAATGGACGGACAAGCGCAGTGTATGCAGTTTCTTTTGTAGTTCTATTGCATGTTTTAAGGTTCTGCCAATAAAACGCAGTCTCTGGTTCGCCTTTCCCACGTTATTATCTACGTGTTCTTTCCAATTTAAGTCTGAAGTTAATAGTAATTCCTAGGTATTTTGTGGAGTTTACGGCCTTCACTTTTGATTGATTTATCGTGTAAAGAAAGTTTAACGGATTTCTTTTCGTACTCATGTGGACGACTTTACACTTCTCTTTATTTAGAGTCAATTACCAATTTTTACACCATAGTGATATCTTATTCAGATCGTTCTGCAGTTGGTTTTGATCTTCAGATGATTTTACTAGACGGTAAATGACGGCGTCATCTGCAAACAACCTAAGAGAGCTACTTAGATTTTCCCCTAAATCGCTTATGTAAATAAGGAATAGCAGAGGATCAATAACATTTCCCTGTGGAACGCCCGATATCACTTCTGTTTCTGTCGATGCCTTACCATCGATTACTACGAACTGGGTCCTCTCCGAGAGGAAATCCCCTATCCAGTCGCAAATTTGTGGCGATATAGCGTAACCACGCAATGTGATGAAAAGCCGTTTGTGAGGTACGGTGTCAAAAGCCTTCTGGAAATCAAGGAATACGGAATCAATTTGCCAACCCTTGTCGATAGCACACATAACTTCATGTAGTCAGGCGATAGTAAAATTGGAACAATGCAGAGAACCCAGAACGGAAACAACTGCAACATGCCTAACGGTAGACAATTTTTTTTTATGTTAGCAAGCCCTAGAAATCGGGGATAGCGATTCTGAATTACCCGGAACATAGAACTACTTACCTCTCCCCCTCCATCTACAGACTACTTACTGCAAGTGTAGACGTACTAACGGTCCCATTTTTCTTTTCAAAAAATGGGATATCCTCAGAACCGAATGTAAATGTGAATATAAACAAAGTTCCGTATTTCGTAGCAAAGTCGCGTTTAATTTCACATTTCACTGCAAATCTCTTGTATATTCAAAACACTGGCACAATTTTCCGCACTGTTTCGAGATATAGGGCTTTGGAAACCGTCGTGAAACGAGAAGACAAACTGAATACAACTTACCAGGTAAGACTTGCATGGTGCAGAGGCATTCAACACCGAGTACTCACCTGGAACAGAAGAAAACGAAAATTAGTTTCAGTCATTTAACATACGTCCTCTAAAAATATCAGCTAAAACGAAACCGTCATCAGATCACATTCCTATACAATAAAGACAGTTTTTATGCAGATTTCATCTTTAAGCTGTGTAACAAGCAGGACAAAAATTCAATAATTTGACACACACTGTAGTCTCAACAAAGCAAGACAAACGCAGTGCTCTCTACTGATCGTTTACGTGCGACATATTCACTGTTTATGAATGGTCACAGAGTAATGGTTATGTTTCAGTTGTTGTTTGTAATCTTCTCGGGTCTGCAGCCGGATACTAAAGTCAACTTGACACAATATTTCAGCGGCGCAACTGCCCGCCATCCTAAGGTGAGCTTGCTGGTAGACAATTTCGCGGAAGACCCGTAGCGCGTGCGCAAGAAGTGATAGTAACTGCCCTCTGGCGCACAAGACATACAGCGCTCCGGTGGTAGAGTCCGGCGAAATCGATAATCGATGATAAAGAAAATTATTATTCAGATTTCTGTTGTTTTTTAACATCTGATAACACAATGGAAGTTGAGAAGGAGGGGAAGCTTCCGTTTCTTGATGTTCTGGTTTACAGAAAAGATGATGAGAAACTGGGACATAGTGTTTATCGAAAACCTACGCACACGGACCGCTATCTGCAGGCCTCGAGTTGTCATCCTCCGGCCCAACGTACTGGCGTTCTTCGGACATTAGAACGGTGAGGGGAGAAGCGCTTACTTCACACATTGCTAACGCTGCACTTACGCTTCCATACAGGTATTAAGTTTTGCTCGAAGTAAAACTTAAAACGGCACTGAATGATGGTAGAAAAGTCATAAGTACAACTTTCATTATGACGATAAAAAGTGAGACACAAAAATCACTTCGCAATGGCTACAATGCAAGGTTCTCTGTAAGATCGCTCAGTTTGGCAGTCGTCGGAAACATATCACGACCGAACCGAAATGAGATGTACGAAACAACAGACATCCCCCATTCTATATACATATTTCTACGCGAAAACGGCGTATGTTCATTTCCTCAATGCAGATGCGGTAATAACGTTCGACCTCGTGCAGAAATACCAACCGGCGAACATCAGAGTGCATGAACTATGGGGGGGGGGGGGGGGGGGGGGGGCGCTATAGCCGAAGTGTGTGACTTGGCGGAAGAGGGCGACGGGAGGCGAGTGCTAGTAGCAAAGACGTTAAAGCGACCGCTGGGCCGAGTTCGAATCCCGGCCGGCTCAAGGTTTCAGTTGCTATTATTTCAATGGTCTGCCTACTAATGGTACAAGATATTCTACGCTGTTCGTGGAACACCGTTAAAAAGTAGATTCATGAATCATGTTAATCCAGAACATAAGTTACCTCGACGTGGAATTGCATTCAAATGTATGCCGCAGTTTTAGCGTGATAGGGTGACGAACATACAACTTTTTCTTAAAAAAAAAAAAGGAAACTTTCGCTCTTCAGTGGAGTGTGCACTGATATGAAAGTTCCTGGCAGATTAAAATTGTGTGCCGCAACCGGGACTCGTACCTGGGACCTTTGCCTTTCACTGGCAGAGTGCAAGGTTCATTCTGGAGACATCCCTCAGTCTGTGGCTAAGCCATGTCTCCACCATATCCTTGCTTCCAGGAGTGCTAGTCTAGTAAGGTTCGCAGGAGAGCTTCTGTGAAGATTGGAAAGTAGAAGACGAGGTACTGGCGGAAGTAAAGTTGTGAGGCGGCATCGTGAGTCGTGTTGCGATAGCTCAGTCGGTAGAGCGCTTGCCCGCGAAATGCAAAGGTCCCTGGTTCGAGTCCCTGTTCTGGCACACAATTTTAATCGGCCAGGAAGTTTCAACAATAGTCTTAATTTCCAATCCAGTTTGTTTCTTAACTTCTACTTGTTTAGACCCACCGCTTTTGTCTATTTTCTCCTCCGGTCCGCTAATAGTTGCATAGCGCCTAGAGGGCGTGTACTTTTGGTTTCGCGCACGCAGGATGAGCCGTCAGCAGTGTATAAAGGGCCCGCCGTTTCTGTTCAAGTTTTCGGCGCGGCAGTGTATTCGGCATACTCGCCTGAAGATGTCAGCCATTTGGCCTGCTGAAACATCGTGTCAAGATAATGACGACATCCGGCTGCAGACCCGAGAGGAATATTATCGGTTATTGCCCCGGGAAGCTCTACGTAACCACACGCAACGTCCAGCATGGAAACCGTGGTTTTTTTTATGACCTAATGCTATTATAAGCACGTTTTCGCGCGGCTGCGGACGTTCGAAGTGTTGTTGCTCTTGGTTTTTGGAAGGGACTAAGCTGCAACGGTCCCTTGTTCTAGTCTTAGAGATAAAACATGGTGTTAAGCGTTCTGAAATAAGTGCGTTAACATGTCACAGTTTAAAAGGAACAGGTAAATACGAAGAAAGGATACAAGTAAAAACGAAGAAGGGATAAAAGGACCGAAACAGAACAAGAGTGTTTCCTCTGGGTGATTACAGAAATATAAGGAACACATCCAGCCACTATGGGAAACATTAAAAACACCTACCTAAAAGAAATGTTCAAATGTTTGTAGAGCTTATGGGACTTAACTACGGGGTCATCAGTCCCTAAACTTACAAACTACTTATGAACTAGCTAATCCTAAGGACGGCACAAATATCCATGCCCGAGGGGGGATTCGAACCCCCGACCGTAGTGGCCGTGCAGACCGTGACTGGAGCGCCTCAGTCCCCTCGGCCACCGCGGCCGGCCCTACCTAAAAGACTGAGGCAGGTGGAGGACAGAGCAATGATAGACACACACAAACTTTAAATGGATTTCTAAAAATCCACACTCACAGCATCTTGAATTGACCGCACCACAATATGTTTGAGGAGAAACTGGTCGAGGGCCTGTAAGCCACTCAGGGAGTCGCTGCAGATGACAAACGACCCCCTGGGGCGAGCTCTGAGGTGTTCAAGAGCTCTCAAAATACCGACCAGTTCCGCGGTGAAGATGCTGCTTCCACGAGGCAATGATCGCTGTTCGATGTAGTCAGCACACACAAAGGCATATCCGGCATGGCCATCGACTAAATAACCATCCGTGTAAATAATGTTTGCACCGTGAAATGTGTCAAGCAGTGCTTGGAACCGGCGACGGAGAATCAGTGATGGAATTAAGGCTTTGGAATCCCGGGACAAATCCAACCGAAGCTCCAGGCGAGGAATTGTCCAGGGGTGAGCAGGGTGCGGGGGGAGAGTTTGTGACACTTGCGGGGAGTGACACTTGCGGGGAAAGGGAGTGTATAGACACTTGCGGGGAGACCCGGACGCTGCAGATAGTGAACAGGATGTTCCAGAAGTAGGGATACACCACCCCTACTCCACGCCCTCCAGCCGCTACCTGCGACGTATTCAGGGAAAGACCCACCGGACCGGCCGCGCAATTTGTGACACAAATTACATGTTTGATAATATCAATTTAATGCATAGAAGTATGAAATCACATCAAGACTACTTCCTGCAAACATTTCGACAAAAAAAGTTGGCACTGAGTTTAGAAAAACAAAATTCTGGTATATTATAAACATTTTATCAAAAAATGAATGTTACTACAAGAGATACAGCCATTCAAATTTACGGGCACCATAACGTTTTCCCTTCCTGAGTAAATGAGCTGCTTCTTGTAGTTTCAACACCACAGTAGCCTTTTTTTTTTAATGTTCTGAATATAAATCTTCTCACAGACTTCTTGAGGAGAGTGATACGGATATCTGATTGTAGACCATTGCCTATTACCTTAGACCTTTTTGATTGTACTGAACAGGAATTCCGCGTATTCCGTAATTTATACAGTTAACAGGCAATGTAATTTATAACCAACAATTGGCTGCCAATTTAGTTTCATTTTTCCTGGAAGTCTTGCAAGTTGTTTCTCCCTGTTGGTTTATGCCAAGTTCGGAGTAAAAATGGTTGTATATGATGGTTCTAGAAATTAGAATTTATTCTTACTATTTTTCGGTGTGTGACATTCCCTTACACATTCTGTATTTCACACATTTCGTAGATTTATTTGTAATTCGAATACAGCCAAATCGTTTCGGGGGTCTACGAATAAATGCTTCAAGTATGTAAAATACTCATTGACTTATTATTAACGTTTTTAATTGAAGGTTTAAGGTTGCATCTCCTATTAAAAAGCATAGTAGCTATTTTTGAAGAGATGGAAGTTGCGTGATAGTGGGGTTAACTACATAGCGATCAATTACATCAACGTATCTGTGCAGGACGCCTAATATATTTATTGCTTGCGCAGGTGTCTTGATATGCTTAGTGTTCTGAATAATATGCTAATATGCTTTTAGGAGGTATGACTGTGGAAAGTCATCGTCTTGTAGTAGCAGAGAATGTCTTAATAACTCTCCAAACATTATCACTATTAAAATACCTTTTTGTTTTCAGGAGGAACACTCAACGAATTAATATGTAGTTAGAACAAGTTACTATATTGCTCTTCAGCTTGCAAAGGGTTGTGAAATTTCACTGAGTTTCGTGTTAATTTGACAGTGTGGAAGCTTGACAACAGCAGTGCTAGATGTCTTGGTGTGCCTGTACCCAGCAAAAGCCATTAGCCGCCCTAAGGGTCCCGGGTTCCCCGCAAGTGTCACTCCGCGCAAGTGTTCCAACCCTGCGGGGGGCGTAGTGGAAAGGTGGAGGAAGGGGTAGGGAATCAAGTGAAGAGAGAAGGGAAAGAACACGGACCGTTCGAAGTGAAAGGTATCCCTTCCCAGCAACCAATAGAAGCGACACGTGAGAGAGCTACCCCGGAGGTTGGCCCGCAGGCCCCAGCGTCAGCAGGTGCGTCGCCTCCGCCACGTGCCGGCGCCCCGCGGCCTCGCGTATAGTGCGCATAACTCCGCGTCTCCACGGCCGGCTGGGATCGTCACGGCCAGCCGTAGGCCCGCTCTCACTGTGTAGCAGCTCCTAATGACGCCGCCTCGGGCCGCGAGGTGATGGAAGGGCGCAACAAAAAGAGCTGGGGGGAGCGGGCACGAGGTAGACGCCGAACCGCGGTCGTACCGCAATAAAGCCTTAATGTCTCCAAATTGCTGTACAGTGAGCGCCGGAGTAGGAGGGGGCTCGAGCTACAGGCTCGAACGGCGTGTTTCGTAACACACGGCGACACGAGCTCACCATCTCTACGTCACTGTTCCCGCAGCGGAGCGCGCCGCCCGAACACCACCACCACCAAAGCCGCTGGCAAACAATTCACTGAGCGACTATGGGCTTCCAAACGTGATAATTGAAAAACTGAAATCTTCTGGCACGTCTTACTGTTACCAATGGAGCGAACACTACATATCTGTATACACTGTGTTGGGGTGAGGGGGAGTGGAGAGGAATTTTTTTTTCTCTTTTTCTTTTAGGGCGCAAAACTACTTTGGTCATTAGCGCCCAACACTGCCCATAGTAAAATCGAACCGTGGTTAGAACTTAAATGGCTTTCGCCTTATTTGCACGATGTATAAAAACTAAAACTCGGTCAGCAGAATATCAGACATTTCAAATGGTAAATATAGATCATGACGTAGACGATTAAAAAACGGGCAATGCACTAAAAGGTGGTACATCACCACGTAGTAAATACTGGTGGCTATAACGGCAGTGGCCAATACGATGCAGGGCCAGAACAATCTCCTCTCGGCGAGAGGGTCGAGATGACGTTGACCAAAGATCAGGCACAGGTTTAATTGCTCGCAATTTGTTCCCTGACAGGCTACGACGCAGGGGGTCCGGGTTCGATTCCCGGAAGGGGACTCGGTGTTGTGTGTTATCATCATCATCATCATCATCATCATCATCATATCATCATCATTTGCACGTAAGTCGCCCAAGAGGCGTCAAATAGAAAGACTTACACTCAAGTGGCCGAACAATCCCGTAAGGGCCAAGGTATCTGCCGGCCAAGAAAGTCATTTCCATTTTCCCTGACAGGGATGACCAATGTAAAATTCAACGTGAGATGATACGCCGGGAGGGGGAGGAATTGTAAACCTGAATAGGGGACGTTAAATTGGACCAGATGGCTGCATTTGTCACCCGATAGCAAATGGCTGCGGTGGAGTAGCCGAGAGATTTAAGGCGCTTCGCTGCGGAGCGCGCGGTTCCTCGCCGTGCAGGTTCGAGTCCTCCCTGGGGCATGGATATGTGTGTGTGTGTGTGTGTGTGTGTGTGTGTGTGTGTGTGTGTCCTTAGTTTAGTTTACCTAGGTTTAAGTAGTTTGTAAGCTACGGACTGATGACCACGCAGTTTGGTCCGACAGATTTACAAACATTTGAATATTTGGATAGCAGATGTACTGCTAATCGTTTCAACGTCGTCCGCCAAGAGAGAGCCTAGTGCAGTGGTTCCCAAATTATGCGTCGCGGGGTGTACTCAGGTGGATCGTCGGATGACTACAAAGTCATCTGACAAAAATATGTTACCGACTGTTAAAAATATGAAAGTCTATTTCAAGAACGAAGTTTTGTAATCAGAAATGTTATGTCTGAAACCCGTTCTAAAGAAGAAACCAATATGGCCAATGACGTCCTCACGGCGATAAGAGAGCACCGCAGCCGTAGCATTTGTTTGTAATTCCGACATGGAAACGCCGCGTCGTCTAGGAATTGCGAAAAATGTCCTGTGTATGTGAAGTTGTACTTGGTAATTATTTTTAGTAGCTGAATGATTCCTCCTCCTCCCCCCCCCCCTGATCGCCGTACACGAAGCGCCGCCTCTTCAGTTAATGGTGGGAAGAACAGGGATAGTGAACAGGATGGATGCGGTGAGCTGTCAGGCGATAAGTCAGTGGCCGCTAATAACAGGAACGACCTGTTGGGCGGCGGAGGATACCGCCCACACACGCGGGCAGGCTGGCTAGCAGCGCCACTGCAGATCGCCGGGCATCAGTCGCGGAGAGAATGCGGACGCCGCGCCGTGTAGCCGAGCAGCGGTCGAGATGAACGGCGCGCACATACCCAGCAGGTTCCTGAGGACGGGGGAGGAGGGGGGGGGGGGGGGCAGGCTGGCCGCGGCACAGATAGGCCGGTCGCCGCCACCAGTCTCTGTCGCTCGCGATTAGCGTTGGCCGAGTGGCCGTAAACAGCACCGCAACGACACGCGACAACACAGAGGACCGCGTCGCATGTCCCGGGCCAACCAGTCAGCGGTGTGACGTCACGACGCACAGTGGTCTGAATCCCCAAAAGCCTTAGAAAAAGTTAAAAATTTGCTTTTTTTAATTTATTTACTAGCTGAAAACCCGGCGTTGCTTAGGTATTTATTTATTCCTGCCTTTTTTCGGGTATATATTCATTTGTATAAGTGCTGTATGTCTCTAAAATCTCTTGGGATTACAATTAGTAGTGAAAAAGTAATAGATTAAAATTTGGTGCGTGATGGGGCGGTTTGCCATGAACTTTACTGTTTATGTTCTCATATCTCAATTTAGAAGCTACATTCAACTATATATGTGTATACTTTCTGTAAAATTTCCTGTCGCCACAATTTGTAGTTTTCAAATTATAAATTGTAACGTCATACCGAGAGCCGTAGTTTTACTCCATAAACAACGGAAAAGTAGTAAGCGAGAAACTTTTTTTCCTTTCATCATTTTACTATGGTTACCAGGGAGAAAAAGTTTAATAAAGGTTTAAACATTATTTCAATGTTTGTTGCAAGATGCCAAGTACTGTCATTCTCATACAGTGTATTTCCAAAGTCTCGCCGCATTATATGGCGTTTTTTTTTTTTTTTTTTTTTTTTTTTTCTCTCTCTATTTCTATTGGTTATGACGTAATATCTTTTGAACCATGTACCGTATGTGATTCTTAACCCTGCAGCAATTGTTACCTCACGGTAAGGAATGCGTGTACCAAATTTGGTAGAAATCGTTCCAAATAGTTTAGGAGAAAATGAGCAGCATTGTCGCTAAATGCAGCATTTTTCGCGCATCTCATTGTTTATGACGTCATATCTCGTGAACTATATATCACACGTGATTCTTACACTTACGGCGACCGTTCTCATGGATTGAAGATTACGTGTACAAAATTTCATTAAGATTGGAACAAAACTGCAGATTTGTATGCAACACGTACAAATATACGGACACTCTGCTTTATATATTACAGTTATTTATTTATTTATTACAAACATTCTGTTCCTTGGGAATGACAGAGCCCCTATGATAATTTTATATAAAAAAAAAAAACAATCTAGAGCGCAAGATTGTTTAGTTGGACGTAAATAGCCAATTTATACATATTTTTGGGAGCGATCTCTTTTTATACGGAACCTTGTTTTGACAAGATTGCTTCTCTATTTACCACATTAACCGGTTTCCACTGAGCTTGCATTCATCGTCAGATCTACCGGGTGATCAAAAAGGGTCACTATAAATTTGATAACTTAATAACTCACGTAATAATGTAGATAGAAAGGTAAAAATTGACACACATGCTTGGAATGACATGGGGTTTTATTAGAAAAAAAGCGTAACAAATCAAGACAAAAGATAATGTTCTTTACAGGAAATGCTCAATATGTACACCATCATTCCTCAACAATAGCTGTAGTTGAGGAATAAAGTTGTGAACAGCACTATAAAGCATGTCCGGAGTTATGGTGAGGCATTGGCGCCGGATGTTGTCTTTCAGCATCCCTAGAGATGTCGGTCGATCACGATACACTTGCGACTTCAGGTAACCCCAAAGCCAATAATCGCACGGACCGAGGTCTGGGGACCTGGGAGGCCAAGCATGACGAAAGTGGCGGCTGAGCACACGATTATCAGAGATCTTCAGCGCGTCTAACAATATGGAGTGGAGTGCCATCCTGCATAAAAATCCTACGTTCCAGCACGTGTTTATCAGCTAGGCTGGGGATGATGCGATTCTGTAACATATCGGCGTACCTCTCACCCGTCACGGTAGCAGTTACAAAACCAGAATCACGCAGTTCCTCGAAGAAAAAAAGCCCGATAAAGGTAGATGTGGTTCTAACAAAACCCCATGCCATTCCACGCATGTGTGTCAATTTTTACCTCTCATCTGCATTACTTCGAGATTTATTAAGTTTTCAAATTTATACCGACTGACTGATCACCCGGTATATAGCGAAAAGCTGATGATCCTGTCAGTTTACTGTCCATGAACGCTAAATATGATTGCTTTAAACATTTTGCATATCTAAATCTACATATTTACTCCGAAATCCACCATAAGGTGCGTGGCGGAGGGTACACAGTACCGCTACTAAGGATTTCCTTTCCTATTCCAATTCCAAATAGAACGAGGGAAAGCTTTGTGATCTTTACACGCAATGGAATTAGGCGGCACGAACAACGTTTACACCCAGCTTCAAATTCCAGCCCTCTAAATTTTCTCAACATAATTTCTCGAAAAGAACGTCGTCTTTCCTCCCAGCCATCCCCATTCGAGCAATTCGGTGACACTCGCGCATTGGTCGAACCTACCAATAATGAACCTAACTGCTCGCCTCTGAAATGCTTCTATCTCTTCCTTTAAACTGATCTGCTGCGGGTTGCAAACACTTGAGCGATACTCAAGACGTGGTCGTACAAGCGTTTATAGGCGGTCTCCTTTACAAATGAAGTACATCTTCCCAAAATTCTCCCAATAAACCGAAGTTGGCTGTACACCTTACTCACAACTGTCCTTACATGTTTGTCCATTTCATATAGCTCTTCAAAGTTACGCCTACTACGCCCACTAGTAATCTCGTATTCGAACATTATGGGACTGTTTTTCCTACACATGTGCATCACATGTGCACCTGTGTAACTATGGTCAATTTAGTCATACCCGTAAGACTATGCAGCTCTGTCTATACGGCCAACTCCATAAAATACCATGTTCATAACAAAACTATTCATACCCCTCCCCCCAAACAAACAGGCCGTCGACACCCATCTATCTCACCACATTGTACGCAAATGTGCGGGCTCACGTCAAATACAAGCGGTTATCTAACAGGCCGGTAGGTGGAGTTGATGGGTCGTGATGTCACTAACACATTGCCTACGGCAATAGTATCCAACCGTGGTGGGGATACTCCTAATCTTACCTAATCAAAGTCGGACCCAGTAGTCTTGGGGTAAATCGCTCGACAGGAAACCGAAGGGTCGCGGGTTCGAAACCCGGTGGAACCTCGGATTTTTTAAAGTCTGCGCTTTAACCCATCCCTCACCTCTCAATGATGTGAGGAGTCCCAGGAACGACACGTGGTTCGGATTCCACGTTAAGCTGTAGGTCCTCTTTCCAGTTAGATAACTGGGGTAAAGCTAGGGACACGCAAGTCATCGAAGTAGCGTTCAATTGAAAGACTTGCATCAGGCCAGTGTGTAACACGAATTTATTATTGTACCTCATCAAAAATATTGAAAAACGTTATTATCCATCATCTCCAGCTGGTCGTTGAGAACATTCTGTTGATGTTTTAAAGTTCATATATCTGCATCTTCTCTAGGATGTTTAATTTTTGCCGGCCGCGGTGGCCGAGGAGACTGAGGCGCTCCAGTCACGGTCTGCACGGTCACTACGGTCGGGGGTTCGAATCCCCCCTCGGGCATGGATATTTGTGCCGTCCTTAGTATTAGCTAGTTCATAAGTAGTTTGTAAGTTTAGGGACTGATGACCCCGTAGTTAAGTCCCATAAGCTTTACAAACATTTGAAACATTTTTGTTTAATTTTTTTTCCTTTGAGCGCTTTATGTAGAATCTTCATACTTTGTCGAATGTCTTGGATTTTAATGTTTCTTCTCTCATAGGTGCTCACCAAATGTAGTTGTATTGTGGCTACCAGTATGCTCTCGGAATCGAATAAAAATCGACCTAACAGTTTGCCCAACAAAACAAAATTCGCAGTTGCCACAATGGAGTTTGTACACCCCCGATTTTTTAAAATTTATCTTCGTTCGCTCCCACTGTGTGGCGCTATTTTGCTTGCAACTTATTTCTGTATTAAAGACTATCTTGATGTTAGATTTTCGAAAGGTTTTCTTGATCTTATCGGAGATGGTGCCGTTATACGTCACTGGGACATATTTCACGGTGGTGTGAGATTTAACTTCATCATTGGCAAAACAATAACAAGGTTCCGTATGTACAACTAGTTCCAACCCAATGTTGGGCTATCTTCAGATCGATGATCCCAGATGGTGTGGAGCGACGAAGGAGCTGCCAGTTCGTCAGGTGACAACAGCTGACAAACTCTTAGCTCCTGCGCCGCTCCACATTATCTTGGATCAGCGACCTGAAGATGATCCAACATTGCGTTGGAACTAATTAGACATAAATAAATCTGACGGAAAGTCTCGAGCCGACGGTTTTTGGAGTCACTGTTTATCAATTGGAAGACAAAACTGTGGGGAAAACGAGAACGCAATGTCAAATGAGATATAACAAAAAGAAGTTTTTCAAAAGTTTTTGGAGTACGGGCTTGGAATACAATGACGACTCATTGAAATGGTGGTGAACGTTCGTCGTAATCATAGCAATAACTACCGAATAACATTGTCCTTTAGATGTAACTAGCTTAAACCCGCGGCTCCGCTCGCGTGTTGGTTGATTATAATAGATAAGCTATCTTTCAGTAGTGTTTTATTCGTATGCTTATCCTTACAGAGAAAGAGCTGAAGACATTGTAGCACGCATAGACCAAAGATATGGTCTATGGCATCACGTTTCGCTGTATGTAACCTCCTTGCTATAGAGTTGCAAACGTCATCGCTGGCCTTCAGTCCGAATTTTTTTATATTTTGACGACATTCAACCACCATATCTTCCACCTCCTTATAGCTATCGGCATGGAACTGCTATGGTGTAGAACGGGAGACTTCGGACAACAATTACACATAGACCATTTGTTTGCGTTCTGTAGCCAGGTCCTAGGATTTTTATCTGTCACTTTCCACTTCTTTCACCTCAGGCAGTATTGCACATGTGAAAAATACCGAGTAGTACCGTGGTTCGGAATCCACGTTAAACTGTAGGTTCCCCTGTAACTGGCTGGGTAAGTCAGTTCGAAGGTCGGACGAAGGCAACGGCATACCACCTCCAAACAGGACCATGCCTAGTAAAGCACTGTGGTGTTCAAACCAATCTTCGGATTGTTGACTGCTTTACCTTTTTTTACCTTCGTTTTCGCTGCAGAGCGAAATTTTTAACACACACACACACACACGCGCGCGCGCGCGCGCGCGCGCGCGCGCGCGCGTATAATTTCATATATACCGATAACTTTCCATCCCAATATACTCCACCCTTTTATCATTATCAACCCTCAAGCAACAATGCAACCAACAAAACTTTTTCAAAGAGTAAATATAATTTTCAAAGAGTAATTATTGTTCCTCATTTCGTGTTATATTCTTTAAATATCTATCAGATCGCTATAAAACCGTGCCTAAAACCGGTATAAATTAGAAACTGTACAAATATTTAAGTCTCTGCGTCTTGTCGTTCGGACGTGATAAGCGAACACCGGACAGACCTTCACATTGATATATATAGATAAATAGCTATCCGATCACCATCAATCCGTGCCTAAAGCCTTCCCCGGGTAGACATTAGTAACTGTACAAATTTTTAGCTCTTTATGTCGTGTGGTTCAGACGTGACAAACGTACACCGAACAGACATTCACATTTATAGATATAGATTGAAGAGTACAGCTGATTCAGGAATTGGAGCAAAGCAGCACAAAGCAAACCACTCGACCCCCAACTGACTGCCGTATCCAAGGCATATAATACCAAAGTTTTCGATCGTAAGTCAATCCACAACTTAACGCAGCAAGGAATGCTGTATTGGTATATCAGGTGGTACTGTACTGATGCTGTACTGCGTTGATCATTTGGCATCCCAAAAGAAGCTTGTAGGAATTGAAACTGTAATGTACTGTCTTCTGTACACAAGATATTTTAGCATCTTGCGTACAGAATACAGTACAAATTCGTACTGTGATCTAGATCCATTCCTACGAGTTCTGCATATTACAAACGCACTACTAAAAGTCTGTAGAAAATTACTTCGACGTTTGTGTGGTCAAATTTTTTCTTAATTATTATCCGGAGGTGCTATACAAAGCAGAAGACTATAAATCGTATTTAGGACGCAAAAAATACGAAAACCTAAAAAGAGAGAGCGCATCATCGGATACAAATTATAAACGAAACAAGTCACAGCCAACTGCCGTTAATGTTTTGATATGTTTCAAGAAATAACCAAATAACAATATCAATTCGGTTCAAGAGCTGCGGCGCCAAGTGTTTTGACTTCTTTTTAACAGCATTTCTCAGAACGTGAAGAAGATAATACGACTACTTTCATTACTGATTTGCTGTTTGAAACACAATCGGTAGTAATTTCAAGCGATAAGTTTAAATAGTACTCACATTCTGAAGAAAAATCCATTTTGCAGAATCCAAATCAGTCAACTTTTCGCGGTTCTACACACGTTTGAAATTTGTCTTACTTTCGACGCGCGGCAGTCGTGATGCTCACCAACGGACAGAGTTCCTGAGCTAGGTAGGGACGACTCTGCTTTATTTAAGGTCATAATACGTCCTATTCCCACCACTAAGAGTCCCTATCATTTTTTGTATCTAGTTTTGGCCAGCTTTTCGTGTCTTAAAACTACTGTGCGACAAGATGCTCAATGTGTTTCTACTAATGAACAAACCGATGGTGGTGGTGGGGGGGGGGGAGGGGGGGGAGAAAATAACATTACGGTTTACGCACACTTCTTCGATGACGTTATCAGAGGCTGCACAGTTTTCCTGAACGCTCTCGTGCTCACGTCCTCTGACTATTGTGGACGTCAGAAGCACTTTCTGGTGTCCAGAAAAGGTTTTTTGTCTACAGTTCGTCGGTCTTCCCGTATGGCATTACGGTTAGGGCCTACTAAACTCAGCATTGTTGTTGTCAGGTGGAGACAAATCTTGCCACAAGGAATTTAAAAACTAGTATCTAATTAGAGGTCCAACAAAAAGGAAATAAGACAGAATAATACAAGGTAGATAAGCAATAAATAACTTGAATTCCATCCTTTGGTCAGATAAAATTAAGAAAAATACCAAAAGCAGGATGTATCAGTTAATAATACAGAGCGTAAGCTTAAATGGAACCGGAATACGGAAAATGACAAAAAGAGGTAGGAAAACACTGGACGCCATACAAGTAGACTTTTTGAGAAGGATCTGCAGAGTCGCAGAGATGGATAGGATCCCATACATTGAATTCAGAATGCGAATGCAAGGACCTGAAAGTACAACTGAAGACGTGGAGAAACGACATTTAAAGTGGTATGGGCATGTGGATGAGGCTAGAAGATGAACGTTGGTCAATAAGAGTCTTGTGTTGGTAACCTCCTTATAAGAGGAAAAGTGGAAGACCCTGCGCAGAATTGGGAGAAGCAAGTGCCTGAGGATATGAAATTAGCTGTATGAAGCTAAAGATACTTGGAAGATAGATTAATTCAATTCATGAATTTTTGTTATTTTGCTCAAAATGACTGCTTGATGGTGTTTTACGTTTTCAGTTAATTGTCACTATTTTGTTTTGAGAAAATTGTGCAACCACTTTACTTGTGTGTGTGTGTTTTTTCCTAAAGCCAGAGAATCACTATGATACAAAAATCGCACTGACGTGTTTAACGGCCCACTTTAGATTTGTAGTTTTGTAAGTTTTTGCAAACATTTAGAACCAAAATAATAATGTAAACAATAAAAATTAATTAATAAGAGTGTCTGAAACCCTTTTTAGGAAAATTTTAGGTAGTGGCGGGTTTTGAACCACTGGCCTTCAGCGTCACAGTCCAACGCATTGTCCACTACGCTACGGCCAAAACTTAGAAGTTTTAATCTCATACTATTGATGGCCGTTGTTAACTGACGGTAATATGACATTTGTAGACTAGATTATCATTTATCGTACGAAGAACGACGTGTTTTTGTTAATTCTTCAGTGCGCCACTGCTTTGAAATGACAACGTGTAAGTTACAATAAGAAAACCATCAAATACGCAACGCAAGATGGCTTATGCCAGAGAGAGCTCTGGGCGAGGAATGTCACATGACATCTGCGAACGGCTGCTTTTCGTTAATTCCGCGGAGGGTGTCAAAACGCCGTTATTTTTGTAAAATATCTCTCAAACGATATGAGATATGAAACAAACATAAGGGAACAAGGCTGTAGAGAATCTTCTCCTCTACAAATTCGGTTATTCAATTTTAGCGCCAGATGAACAGTTCATATGCAATTAAAATTACATTAAAAGCGGCTTTTTTTGGTATTTTTAACCTGTTTCTTGTCCGAAATATTTGAAAAAGCGAGGTTCTGGTCTCTGGTAGCCAACAATTGTGTCTGTAAAATTTGGTGTTGATCGGTTGAACGGTTCGTCTTAAAAGCGGGGAACACGTTACGGACATACAGACATGCATCCCAAAATTGCCGTTATTTTTGCAAATATCTCTGAAACGATACGAGATATGAAAAAAACATAAGAGAGCAAAGTTGTAGAGAATTTTCTCCTCTACAAATTCGGTTATTCGATGTTCATGTCAGGTGAATGGTTAAGTCGATATTTTTATTTAAATTTCGAGCTGTCAAAAGGTGATCGCAAAGTGGGCCAAAATGAGGAGCTAAATGCAATGTCCCAACAGTATTACTGGCGAACGAGGAAGCACGCTATTGTTTGCGAACTTTGTCGCCGACTGTCAAAACACGGGCACTCCGCCTTGAAGACCAGCGAGCGTGAAGCTTGCTGCGCGGCGTCCTCCCCGCCTGTCACAGAAACTGGTGGAGTCGGCCAGCGGGCCGTTAATCGACCGTCCTGCGCCGGAGACGTAAACAGACGGCACAGCTGTTGCGTGTCAAAACCCTCAGCCGCTATAAATACGGCCGGTCGACTTTGGCACGGAAATCGCTGCAGAGAAAGCGCCGGCTGCGGAAACTCTCGCTGCTGGCTAGCGCTCTGCTAGAGCTGGCGGCCGAGCCAGAGGTACTTCCGCTCTACGGCCTCACACACTTACCAGAATACGTAACGTACGACCTGCAGTACTCTACACGGGCCGAGTAGTCCTCTGCACTACTGTGTGAGGATAAAAGGTCGTTTATCGTTATTTCGAAAATTTCTTGAGTGGTTTACTCCAAGTTCTTGTACGCCAGTATACTCACCATATGGAGGGACATTGGCTACATGTTTTATTAATATACGAGGCGCGTCCTGAAAGTAAGTTCCGTTTCAATTTATCTCCGCTGCAGCGCTGCGATTGCAGTTCCGCACATGCGCTGTAGACGATGTGTATCAAGGAGAAGAACGTGCCCCACTTGGAGATCACTGTCAGTTCCGTATGCTTGTTTTGAAATGTCGGCGTTGATTGAAAATCCCGCCGCTTGTGAAATCAGGTCGGTGATTCGTTTTCTGAATGCGAGGAAATTGAAACCAAGTGAAATTTATCGGCAAATTTGCGATGTTTACGGACCAAATGCGATGAGTGATTCGATGGTGAGAAGATGGTGGGCGTAGTGATGTGCACGATGAAGAACGAAGTGGGCGTCCACCTTTGGTTACAGAAGAACTGGTTCACGCGATTGATGACAAGATCCAGGAAAACAATTAGTGCTCTCACTATTTCACGAGCACTGATGCATGAAATTGTTACCAAACAACTGAAATTCCGTAAACTTTGCTCACGTTGGGTACCAAAGATTCTCACTGAGCAACACAAAACACAACGGATGGGTAGTGCACTTGAGTTTTTTACCCGTTATGCTTCACGACAACACACGATCACACACTGCCAATGTGACGAAAAACCTGCTACAGGGATTTGGCTGGGACGTGTTTGACCATCCTCCGTACAGCCCTGACCTCGCTCCTAGCGACTTTCATCCTTACATCTCAAGTCTTTCCTTGGCTGTCATCACTTCACCAATGACGACGAGCCGAAAGAAACTGTTTCCAAACGGTTTAAGACACAGGCGGAAGATTTCTATGAAGAAGGTATACAAAAACCTGGTGCCACGCTATGACAAATGCCTGCAAAATTTCGGCAGTTATTTGGAAAAGTAGTTTAAGAGTTGTAGAATTTTCTGCAATAAAAATTTCTTCTGTATCTGTGTACAATTTCATTTTATTACCAAACGGAACTTACTTTCTGGACGCGCCTCGTACAAGGTGGTCTATTGATAGTGACCGGGACAAATATATCACGAAATAAGCATCAAACGAAAAAACTATACAGAACAAAACTTCTCTAGATTGAAAGGGAAAAACAGATGGCGCTATGGTTGGCTCGCTAGATGGCGCTGTCATAGGTCAAACGGATATACACAGCATTTTTTAAATACCCCCTATTTTAATACATATTCGTCTAGTACGTAAATAAATATGAATGTTTTATTTGGAACACTTTTGTCGCTTTGTGATAGATGGCGCTGTAATATTAACAAACATATTGCTCACTACTTTAGACGATCAGTGGGTAACAGGTAGTTTTTTTTTTTCCTTTCTTTTAAATTAAAACACAGAACGTAGGTCCGTTTGAACTTTATTTCGATTGTTCCAATGTGATACATGTACTTTTGTGAAATTATCATACATAACGAGAACGCATGCGGTTACTGCGTGATTACCTGTAATTACCTCATGACTTCATTTTGAGCATTTATTGATGTCCTTCAATGCATTTGGCATTACCAGTAACGAAATTCCTATCAAAAGGGAGCAGCTCGCCTTCAGTTATGTTCTCACATGCATTGATAATGCGCTGACGCATATTTGCAGCCGTTTTAGGTGAATCACGATAGCAAATATCCTACACTTTTCCCCACAGAAAGACATCCGGGGATGTAAGATCCGGTGAACGTGCGGGCCATGGTATGGTACTTCTACGAACAAATCCTCATGTCATTAAATATTCCATTTAAGATCGCTTCGCCGGCCGCGTTGGCCGAGGGGACTGAGGCGCTTCAGTCACGGTCTGCACGGCCACTACGGTCGGGGGTTCGAATCCCCCCTCGGGCATGGATATTTGTGCCGTCCTTAGTTGTAGGTAGTTCCTAAGTAGTTCGTAAGTTTAGGGACTGATGACCCCGTAGCTTAATAAACATTTGAACTTTTTTTTTTTATAAGATCGCTTCAACTGCACGAAAGCCATGTGCCGGATATCCATCATGTTGAAAGTACATCGCCATTCTGGCACGCAGTGAAACATCTTGTAGTAAAATCAGTAGAACATTACATAAGAAAGCAGCATCCATTGCACCATTTAGATTGCCATCGATAAAATAGGGGCCAATTATCCTTCCTCCCATAATGCCGTATTATACATTAACCTGCCAAGGACACCGATGTTCCACTTGTCGCAGGAATCGTGGATTTTCCGTTGCCCAATAGCGCATATTACGCCGGTTTATGTTACCTCTGTTTTTGAATGACACTTCGTCACTAAACAGAACGCGTAATTTATTTTGTGCCCAGTGGCAAAACTGTACACCACGTTCAAAGTCTTCGCCATGCAAATTCTGGTATATAGACAGCTGGTACGGGTGAAATTCTCAACACTGACCTTCTTGAGATTCACGATTCACGCTCAATTTGTCTGCTACTGATGTGCGGATTAGCCGCAACTGCAGCTAAAACACTTACTTGGGCATCATCATTTGTTGCAGGTTGTGATTGACGTTTCACTTGTCGCTGAACATTTCCTGTCTCTATAAATAACTATCCGACGAAAGGTCCGGACACTTGGATGATGTCTTCCAGGATAACGATCAACATACATAGATAGCATAGGCCCGTCGGGATTTTGATCACAATAGTCATCCATAAATACCATATCGACCTTTTCTGCAAATGGTAAACAGTCCACTTTAACACAACTAATGTATCACGAAGCAAATACCGCCCGCACTGGCGAAATGTTACGCGATACCATGTACTTACATGTTTGTGACTATTACAGCGCCATCCATCACAAAGCGAAAAAAGTGTTCCAAATAAAACTTTGATATTTATTTATGTACTAGATGAATATGTAACAAAAATGGGGGTAACTATTTTAAAAAATGCAGTTGATATCCGCTTGAATTATGGCAGCGACACCTAGCGGGCCAACTATAGCGCCACCTGTTTTCTCCTTTCAAGATCGGAAAGTATTGTTCTTCGTAGTGTTCTCGTTTCATGCGTATTTCGTGAGATATTTGGTCCGGTCACTATCAATGGACTACCCTGTATATGCAGAGTGCTCCCGAAATATATGTCAAAAATTAAACGGCCGGTAGAGAGTACCGAAATAAGTAGATTTCGTATAGCAATGTGTGGTCGGTAATAACGCTCTGAGCCGGTAGAGAACGCTCAACTTAGTAGGGCCGTACCTCTACCTAGTAGTTTAACTGGCCGCACATACAGAATATTCCTACAGGAGGCCTTATGTGCAATTCTGGGCGATGTTCCACTAGCCGTTGGCAGACGAATGTGGTTGCAGCACGACAGAGCCCCAGTGCACTTCAGTCGAGAGGTCAGGAATCACGTGGACACTGTCTACGGCCAGCAGTGGATAGAACAGGGCGGACCAGTTCCCTGGCCACCCCGTTCATCTCACTTCCTTTGGAGTCATATTAAGAGCATGGGTTTTGAGAGTCCCCTCGCATCTGAAGATCTAGTTGCCCGCATGTCTGCTCTCGCTGGACATGGGATCGACATACCTGGCGTCTTTTCTAATGTACGCCGAACCGTCGCTGCGAACCTTTTATCGCTGGCCGCTATTTCGAGCACGTCTTGTAAACTATCAATAAATATTTTTTCTTTACTTCCCACTATTTCTCTTTCTTCATACTTGTGTACACGGTAGCGCTGTAATGTGGAATTACCGACCACACATTCATATACGAAATCTGCTTATTTCCGTCCCCGCTGCATGCCGTTTCGTTTTTTCGTATATTTTAGGAGCACCATGAACACGTAGGGTGAAGCGAAATTCGCGAACTCGGACTTCGCAGCGCGATTCCTCACAGGACGGCAATAAGAAAATGTCTGTCACAAAATTTCGTCCTCATATTTCCGGCAGTAAATGGACTTCGAAGACTGAGATGGGTATGTGTTCCGTACTTGTGTTTCAGAATTACGTAATTACACCAACAAAATATTAGTAGAACTTCTTGAGGAACAAAATGAGCGTAGAAACCCATGCCTGCAAACGTCATCCAACGACGCTATCGAACTGCACAATCTTGCGGATTCACTCCCTGACCGTATCCAGACGACGGAATTACAAGGTTTTAAAAGATATTCGTAAAGATTGGTGTAGGGGTGACAATTTTTTTTACTTTTGTTGAGTTAAACGGAACCAACAGGCGTATACTTAAAAATTAATTTATTAAGCAATCGGTTTCGAATTCACTCTAAAGCCGCGAGTTTGAGTAATAGCTGGTAAGGACAAGTGGAGAATTTGTATCGGGCGGCAGACGAGGTAGATTAGTGCGTGCAGTTGTGACGATCGCTGCGAAGTATAGGTCAGCGCAATTGCCTAGCAAGCAGGAGACCTGGCTGGACACACAGTTTCAACTTCGCCCATTCGCAGTTAATGTCATACATCCCATAGATATGAACACCGTAGGACCCTTATCACTGATGTGGAACAATGCTACGATGCCATTATACAATCCGATCTATCGTTCAGGTTTTCATAATGAAGCTGAATCGTCAAAAATCGAAAGAATATCGCACTTAAATTGGGATGAAGTACGGGAGAAATACATCACACGCTAAAACGTGAAAAGCCGGTAAATACTGTTGAGCTGGCAATCCTACATTGGCTTGTGTCAGCTGGGTTGCGTTCAGGAAAGAGCGCCGCTGGCGAGCAGCGGCGTTACGACAGCGCAGGTAGCGGCTGCGGCGGCACCTGCTGCCGGTGACGTCACGGCGGGCTCGGAATGCTCGCCCCTGCAGACAGTGCGACGCCACCGCCGCCCGCCTGCCGCTGGCTGGCTTGCTCTGCAGGTTGCGTAAGCGAGGCCGGCCAGCCGCGGACCGCTAGCGGCGATCAGGGGCACCTCGCGCTCCACGTGAGCGCCGCGCTGCTGGTACCGCTATGTCACGACGGCCACGCGCGGCCAACATCATACCAGGGGAACATGTTCGTTTCTCTCGGCACCCGGCATTTCACCAGCGGGCTCGCGAGCGCTCCGTGTAGACCAACGGTTCCCAAACTATGGGTCGCGACCCACCAATGGGTCGTGGGTCTGGGCTCGTCCGAACTGGGCAACTTCTACCTGTTGGTGACAAACGCAAGACTCGAACTGGGCAACTGTCCCCAAAGTGCCCCCTGAGTGGTACGCACGAACTCGGCAACTCCGACCTGCTTCTGGCAGTCCGACAGCACACACTCACAAAATGCTTCCAAATCTAAACTTACCAAGTGCGCAAACTCTGCCCCTACTTGTAGAGCTCTTAAGGAATAATGTCAATACTGTGTTCAAATGTTCAAATGTTTGTATAGTTTATGGAACTTAACTACGGGGTCATCAGTCCCTAAAAATACAAACTACAAAAATACAAACTACCAGGTTCGAGTCCCGGTTCCGGCACACAATTTTAATCTGCCAGGAAGTTACTTATGAACTACTTACGAACTAGGACGGCACAAATATCCATGCCCGAGGGGGGATTCCAACCCCCGACCGTAGTGTCCGTGCAGACCGTGACTGGAGCGCCTCAGTCTCCTCGGCCACCGCGGCCGGCTCAATACCGTGCCAAGGAACAATATATAAAAAACAAATTATATACAAATACAAAGATTTTATTACAGATTTCACATACTAAAATATTTGCAAAAAACAAATGCTCATATGTGATTCTTGAGTTTCTCCCGGCGTATTTGATAATCAAAATATCCACGGGTGTACTGCCGGTCTATAGCGTCGAACGGGCACAATATTTCGGCGATCACACATGTCGCTATCATCAGGTGAACTCTCGGACAGAGCTCCTTAAAACGCGCCGGTACGGAGATCCGGCGGCTCGAAGTAAACTGGGTTCTAGCCAACACCACCTAGATACAAGGCTTTACAACAGGCCGTGCCTACGTCACACTTAGCGGCCGCGGCCACCATCTGACTGGCCGCCCGCTGCGCGGCGGTGGACGTGCCCCAGCCAACAGCCAGTGAGGTGCCGGCCGCGGCCTCTAAGTGTGACGTAGGCACGGCCTGTTGTAAGGCCTTGTCTCTAGGTGGTGATGTTCTAGCCCGGTAGCGGGCGATTTAAATATCCTCGGCCCGCGGAGCGGCCCCTTCCGTGGTCCGCGCCCCGCGCCGCGGTCGCGCAGTGGAACCGATTGCGACGGCGTTCGAGATGACGTCGATGTGAGGGCTCTGTCCGCCGTGGTCGTCACTTCGTTAAGTTTACTAGATTTACTCTTAATTAACCCAATCGCTGGTTCCCAAGCTTTGCTAAGACTATAGCCACAGTCACGGTTTATGAGGTCGTCACTTGTGCGAATTTCAATGGCCTCTCTAACGACGCAGTCCCAGTATCTCGACGTCTGTACCAGAATCCTAGTGCGTTCATACTCCATCGCATGATTCTCCGACAAACAATGTTCAGCGATCGCCGACTTGCTCGGATACATCAATCGTGTGTGCCTCTGGTGTTCAACGCATCGATCCTCGACGATACGCATCGTCTGTCCAACATATGACTTGCCACACTGACAGGGAATCTGGTACACGCCGGCCTTCCTCAAACCGAGATCATCATTGGCGCTCCCCACCAGTTCACAAATTTTATTCGGAGGACAGAAGACAGTTCCAACCTGGTGTTTTTTTCAAAATGCGAGCGACCTTCCCCGAGAGTGCGCCGGTATATGGAATGAAAGCAGTGCATACATCCTCCCTCGTGTTTTCATCCGTTTCCACGGGTTTTGCTGTAGTGGTTGGGCGAAGAGCCCGCTGAATCTGCCACTCTGAGTACCCATTTTTTCGGAATACAGTTCTCAGGTGTTCCAACTCCTGGGGTAGACACTCTGCGTCGGAGATAGTGCGTGCCCTATGTACTAGAGTTTTAAGTACCCCATTCCTCTGTGAAGGGTGATGACAGCTGTCTGCGTGTAAATACAGATCAGTGTGCGTTGTCTTTCGATACACACTATGACCCCGCTACCGGGCTAGAACCCAATTCCCCTCGAGCCGCCATAGCGTGCGGATCTCCGTGCCAGCGCGTTTCCAGGAGCTCAGTCAGTCAGTTCACCTGATGATGGCGATATGTATGTTTGCCGAAATATTGTGCCCGTTGGACACTATAGACCGGCAGTACACCCGTGGACATTTTGAAATGCTCATATTTTGCTCACGGCTGCTTGGTATGAATGCACTTTACAAAGTCTAATTTGCCAATTTCACCATTCCTAAGTAGTTCTAATTTCTGTTGCAGGAAAGCGTACCTCTTCTTGGTTTTTGAGTCCGTTTGGATGTTGATATTATATGTTGCTGAGTTGGTTCTTACATAAGTATCAGTTTGTTCATGCTTCAGACTTTTCACAAACTGAAAGATGTTTGCGTGAGGAGATTCACATGAACCATTGTATCGGGAATGAAAGCGTTCGCAAGCGTTAGTCGTCCTCCACAAGGAAGGGCAATCTGCTTCCCAAACGTTTGGAGGAAAGACTGCACCTTCTTCATCCAATGTAGTTTTCAGTTATGTAATCCGCAAATTTTGTGCTGTTGTCGTTTTGTGGTTGTATGCTGACCAGGGCTTCCTACATTCATCCTGAATACACTGTATAATTTTCCAAATATGTTTCCTTCTTCTTATCTTTTATAAAACTGAATACTAACGGTACATAAGAGCCATCAGAGTAACTGTGAATCGTGGATAACTGAAGAAAATGTTTCTTTGCGTACTGAAAAGTACCATCCATCAATATAGTTTCCTACTGACACAAATACTGTAGATTTGAGTCGGTTGCGGAAACAACATCTCCATTTTTCATGTCATTATTAAGTGACAAAGTAAACTGCATTTTACACGAGTGCGAATAATATTGTTACGAATAAACCTCACGTCCTTCCTTGTTAATGTGTTCGATGTTGTTGCGTATAAGCTTTGACGGTCTTCCAACCAAAGCGTCGCCTTTTGTTTTTAGAGAATTAGATATCATTCTCCTGTTTAACTAGTCTTCTGCTACAGGTGTGTGGTCATCAGTGCCTTCCAAATGCGAAAATGTGTGTTCGCTGCCTACTGTAAATAACTTAACAGCACACCACGAACGTTTACGCAACATCGCCATCCACAATCTTCCGTTGCTACAACTCTTCTGTAAGGTTTGAATTTATAACCGTCACAGATCAAATGTGTATTACCACGATCACTAATAACAGGTTGCAAATCGTAACTTTCTGCCGTATTATTCGCTTTCATGACTAAACTGAAGTACAAAACGAAACACTGTGATTTCACACAGATGTCAGCAAGCTGGTGTTATTCACAGGACTGACGAGTTCTGTTAGGGCCAGGAACGCCTTGGATCGGACCGTCCTGCTACCTGCGAGCGGAAGTTGCCCAGTTCGAGTGTGCAATTAACTGTCCTTTCCAGAGTACCCTTCTAATGGCCACTGAAAGTTGCCCAGTTCGGATCACCGATTTCGGTCGTTGTATGGAAGTTCTATATTGAATATAAAAACGCACGTGTTTCACCTTTTTGCTAGACAATCAAAGCTTCTGAAAACATTCGAGGTCAAAGTTGATGACGAAAAATCGCGTTTTCAATGCCTATACATCGAAAGAAATTACAGTATTCGGTTCACTGCTAGTTGACGACGGTAGTCTTTGTTTAGTTTGTGAAGAGCTACGACAGTCTTTGGGGAAATTAACTCCATAGTTACTAATGACTTTCCAAGCAGCTAGTCTTCTCAACCATCGTTTTAAGTGTCGGCGAAGTGTTCTGCTCGTCTACATACACACAATTGTCACAACACGTATAATAAGATATCCCAAAAAGTTTCGAACCACCGAACAAGCCAGAACAATACCACCTGAGCTAGTCGACAGGTGCTGCAATTTTTTTTAATTATTGGTACTTACATGTACTTGCTAAACTTCAAAGTCAATTTTCTCGAGAATTTTTGGAGAGTGCGTCGAAGGGCTTTGGCTGATTGTTATTTAAGTTCTCAACTTTGCGTATCATAAATATAAAGAAATTCTAAAATAAAAAGCCATGTGTTCTCCTTGTTAGACATACAGCAATCGTGAATTCAGTATTGGAGAGAAGTGTGTGGGGTAAAAATCGAAGTGGGAGACCTAGAGACGAATGCAGTAAACAGATTTAAATGAATGTGGGTTGCCATTCCTGTGAGAAGATGAAGAGGCTCACTCAGGATAGAGTAGTGCGGAGAGCTGCTTTAAACCAGTCACCGGACTGAAGACCATAACAACATCAGTAGCCAGTCCATACAAGAAAGATTTTATAACTTGAATGGAACATTGATTGAAACACAATGTATTTCTGTTACCAGTACCCACAACGCGTTTCGAGTGTTTCAAGCGCCATCATCAGGTGGAATAACATTAAGTATGTTAGGTTGAAGTGTTGCACTGTCTACAAGAGAACATTTGAATATATATATATATATATATATATATATATATATATATATATATTCTCTCACGACCGTTGGGATGACTCATGTAGTTCGATAGACCGCTCAAAGATGGCACAGAATGTCTTCTTTGCACTGCTCATACTGCAGCGCCGTTTTGGCATTGTTGGCGTATTGTAAAGGACAGTGTGCCGTATTTGAGCAGTAATTTTCATTTCTTTGTAATACCATAGTTTATTTAATTACTTAAGTATATATTGATGTAAAGCGAATCGATCAAGAGTATTTCACTCACAAAACCTTGCAGAAACTTACGTTAAATGTACATTTTTGCTTACTTTATGGTTACTCTTTGTATCGGCTTACCATTTTCGTGAAAAAATAAGGTTTCTCAATCATTTTTTATGACGTGGTCGCACAGACATCACTTCAAAAACAATCATAACTTGTGTTAAAAGTGTTATATCTAGTTTTTAATGCTCTTATCTGTTAGTCGTAGCATGGAACTAATGTTTTTTTAGTAAAAATATTTTCATACAGCCTATCACCAATCCAGGTGGTATCACCAACTTAAGTATCACTATTTCTTTTATTTAATTTATTTGAACTTTTATCACAAAATTAGCTACCCTTATCACCAAGTTAGGTACCACTGTTAGGTCTGATTTAAATAACCTCAAGTCGACCAAAACGAATCCTAATGCTATGAAATCAGTATTATTATATCATAGAGTGCGCCTGGGTTGCACAGTGGTAGAGTGCCAGACTACAAATCCAAAGGTCGCGGGTTCGATCCCCGCAAGGTCCTAGGATTTTTATCTGTCACCTCTGGCAGTATTGCTCATGTGAAAAATGCCGAGTAGCACCGTGGTTCGGAATCCACGTTAAACTGTAGGTCCCCCTATAACTGGCTGGGTAAGTCAGTTCGATGGTCGGAGGAAGGCAACGGCATACCACCTCCAAACAGGACCATGCCTAGTAAAGCACTGTGGTGTTCAAACCAATCTTCGGATTGTTGACTGCTTTACCTTTTAGAGATAAAATCTAAAGTTGTCTAAGCATTTTGGACCACTTTAGGTTACGGTAGTAACACTAAAAGTGGGCCTTTGCGATCTTCTTTTGACAGCTCGAAATTTAAATGAAAATAACGGCTTAACCATGCATCTGACACGAGACTTGAATAAACGAATTTGTAGAGGAGAAAATTCGCTACAACTTCGCTCTATTATGTTTTTTCCATATCTTGCATCGTTGCAGAGCTATTGGCAAAAATAACGGCGATTTGACGATGTCTGTCTGGCTGTAGCGTGTTCCCACTTTTTGGGACGAACCGTTAAACCGATCGGCACCAAATTTTACAGGTATAATTGTTGGCTACCAGAGACCAGAACCTCGCTTTTTGAAATATTTCGGACAAGAAATACGTTAGTAATACCAAAAACAAGCCGTTTGTAATGTAATTTTAATTGCAAATAACCCGTTCATCTGACGCGAAAATTGAATAAACGAATTTGTAGAGCAGAAAATTCTCTACAACTTTGTTCCTGTATGTTTTTTTTATATCTCGTATCGTTTGAGAGATATTTTCAAAAATAACGGAGTTTTGACACCTTCCATTGAATTAACGAAAACCAGCCGTTCGGAGATGTCACGTGACATTCGTCGCCCAGAACAGTCTCTGGCATACGCCATCTTGCGTTGCGTATTTGATGGTTTTCTTATTGTAACTTACACGTTGTCATTTCAAAGCAATGGCGCACTGAAGAATTAACAACAACATGTCGTTCTTAGTAAGATAAATGATAATGTAGTGTCTACAAATGCCATATTAGCATCAGTTAACAACGGCCATCAATAGTATGAGATTAAAGAACGCAATTCCTAACTGTTATCTGCAGTTTAGTGGGCAATGTGTTGGACTGTGACGCTGAAGGTCAGTGGTTCGGATCTCGCCAGTACCAATTTTTTTTTCTTTACAAGGGTTTCAGACACTTTTATTAATTAATTTTTTTATTATTTAGATTTATGTTTGCAAAAACTTATAAAACTACAAATCTAAAGTGGGCCGTAAAAGACATCAGTTCGATTTTTTCGCAGAAATTTATGGCTAATGAGCCGATTATTGGTTTTATCGACAAATTAGGTAACTTTACCCTACACAGCTTAATTATATTGCACCTGATGATGGGGCTTTAAACCCTCGAAACGCGTTAAGAGTGCAATAAAAGTGACTGGTAACTGTAATACCTTGTGTTTCAATCAATTTCAAACAAAAGTGACGGTATAGCCTATACCAAAAAGTGTTCATTAAAAGTGAATGGACCTTGTAAAGCTGAGGCATTAGCTGCGCCTACAAGAGCGTGACGTACGAGGTGCAGGAGAGGCCGCGGTTCCCAGGATTAGGCGGCGATATACGGGCGTGCTCCCGCGACCCGAGGCCAGGGGACGAGGATGCGGCGCGCCTGCCAAAATCGCGGGGCCGCATTCCGCGGGTCTGCGGCGCCGCCCCGTGACGGCGAGAACAAAGCGCGCCGGTGACCGGGGTCAAACCAATCACGGCCGGGTCAGCCGCTGCGGCACGCCCCCACCTAATGGCGTCCTCTGCACGCGGTTCTGCATATGGGCCAGCGCCGACTCGCCCTGACACTGACACCCAACGATACCTCTCCCTCCCCCCTCCTTCTCTTCTGCACGGCCGTCGATTCTCCGCCGTCTCAACTCTATTCACCATCGGGGATTACGTCAGGCGACCGGTGCATTTTATACCAGCCCTGTTGAAAGTCTGTATGCCGAGGCTGCTGTATTACCCTTGACCACTCGGCCTGACATACTCTTGTGTCGGTACGCATGCCGCCTGCGGTCGATGCCCAACCATCCATCTTACCGATTATTTTTTGACGACTCACTCGATCGCCACTATCAGTTGTCTGCGATTGCCTTGCTTCCACCTGGAATTCGGTTTTTTTTACCCTTCCTTCCACCTCTTCCTTACCCCTCCTTCTCTTCTGCACGGCCGTCGATTCTCCGCCGTCTCAACTCTATTCACCATCGGGGATTACGTCAGGCGACCGGTGCATTTTATACCAGCCCTGTTGAAAGTCTGTATGCCGAGGCTGCTGTATTACCCTTGACCACTCGGCCTGACATACTCTTGTGTCGGTACGCATGCCGCCTGCGGTCGATGCCCAACCATCCATCTTACCGATTATTTTTTGACGACTCACTCGATCGCCACTATCAGTTGTCTGCGATTGCCTTGCTTCCACCTGGAATTCGGTTTTTTTTACCCTTCCTTCCACCTTTCGGTTGAGCGAAAGCCCATTGCCACCGTGGCATCAGGCCCAGGTTCACACTCACCTTGAACTTAGTTCGCTCCCCGAGGGGAGCACTCCGGATTTGGTATACCGCTCGAGGCTTGTCGAACTCCGTTCACGGTTCGATAATGCCGTATTTATTTACACTGATGGTTCCAAGAGCACTGCCGGTGTCGGATATGACTTCGTCGTCGGGGACAACCGTTTCCAATACAAGCTCCCTGACCGGTACTCGAATTTCACGGCTGAGCTTTTTGCCCTCCACCAGGCCGTTTTGTATACCTGCCGCCACCGCCAACCTTTCTATGCCATATGTTCTGACTTCCTTAGTGCCCTGCAGAGTCTTAAGGACCCTTTCTCGAACCATCCTCTCGTGTATCGGATCCAACGCTCTCTCCAGTTGCTAGCAGATGACAGTTGTACGTTTCTTTCCTGTGGGTCCCTGGCCACGTGGGTGTGCCCGGGAATGAGACCGCCGACATAGCAGCCAAGGCAGCAGCTCTTCTGCCTCGCATGGCTACCTTTTGCGTCCCGTCGGACGATGTTCAACGGGCTCTTCGCCGGAGTATCGTGTCGTCATGGCACAGTGCGTGGTTTACACTGTACAACAATAAATTGAGACCTGTAAAACCGATCCCGACCGCTTGGAGGACCTCCTCACCCTTTTTAATTGTTTTTTATCCTTTGTTTTTAGCCTTCTCTTGATATTCTAACTGGCAGTTACCAATTTTTTGACATCTAGCGAATCTCTGTTCTTGTCTGGGCGCTAATGACCTTAGCAGTTGTGCGCCCTAAAACCACAAAAGAAAAAAAAAATCTCCCCCCCCCCCCCCACAACCACCACTTCCTGGACCAACGGGCGTAACCCTTTATAGCACAAAACTTCATTTTCAAAACAGAGAATTCAAATGTAGTTAGTTAAATTACTTATCGTACCCAAACACACACAAAATATTTGAGATTTGAAAATTCTACTATTATTATTAATTAGTATAAATTTTTATACTTGGCAAAATATTGACCACAATCCATTCTGTGGAACAGCTACTTTTGCGGTCGATAATTTAACGCCGGCCGCGGAGGCCGCGGGGACTGAGGCGCTTCAGTCACGGTCTGCACGGCCACTACGGTCGGGGGTTCGAATCCCCCCTCAGGCATGGATATTTGTGCCGTCCTTAGTATTAGCTAGTTCATAAGTAGTTTGTTAAGTTTAGAGACTGCTGACCCCGTGGGAAAGTCCCACAAGCTCTACAAACATTTGAACATGTGTCAAAGCATTGTCTGCACAAAGTTACACTGCAAGTGATACAAGATAACTATAAAAATACATACAAAAGAGTCATACATAAAATCACGGATCACATTTGTTCAGTTCTTTAGTTCTGCTGGTGGAAGGGTCCAAAGCATTGCCTACACAAAGTTACATTGCAGGCAGTGCATGCCAACTTACTACGCTTACGTTTGCTGATTATTTGAATCTACTTTATGCTACAGTATCATAATAAATCGATTTAATTTTAGAAGAGTAAAGGCTTACCAACAAAACTAGACGTAATAACTGCATAGAAAACTAGTACTTCTGCTTCACTGCTCACAAATCCTTCGCCTTCGTTACTAATGTGAGATGCAGCTGCTTCAGAACAGCACATAACATCCAAGCGAAATACTAAATTTCAGAAACTGTTTGATAAAATTGTCAAATAAATACTCAGATAACAGAATAGCATAATATAACAAGTCCAGAAGTATTTCTTTAGAAGCGAAATATTACGTAAACTCGAGAAAAAGTGAGGTTTTCTACCTCTCCTGGAATCCACGAAACAAAAACGATCATTTTAGTAGGATTTGCACCAGACATGGTAATTCTGGAGGCAAATTGCTCTCACCATATCTATATTACAACATAAAATCATAATAAATCGACTTCATTTTGAAAATGTAAAGACTTACCAGCAAAATTACGACATAAGCCATTCATCGATAACTTACGCCGCTTTGTGGTTACTTTATCAACCACAAACAATAACAAGTGCTCCCATCTATTGATAAAACAATGTAAGCTTGTTGTGGTCGCTTTCTTAGCCAAAGATCATTCCCGCACAGTACCTGAATGCGATAAGATCTGCGACAGGCATCTGTTTGCAGAGATTTTGAACCTTATTTTCGTGTGGTTAAAATATCGACCACAAACCCATAAAGGGTTAAAGAACCCCACACACGTGCGACGGATCGCAGCAATCCGTCGCATGGGCGAGCGATCGCTTCGTAAATCGCACATGTGTGGCCAAATCACAGCGATCGGTCCCCGAAATCCCAGGTATAATCTGGCAAATCGCATGCAATTCGTGGATGCAATGTGGCTGCCTGGCTGCTTAACAGCGATGTGTGTCAATATGCCTGTCAGTCGTTTCTTTAGTTATCAACCGTGTTTGTGATTAGTTTCTCTTTTCCATGTTCAATAATAACGATGTATAATTATTCTGGGATCACGAACTACTCTGAGCAATGGTTTTCACTTACAAAATAATCACTTGAAAAACAGCTCTTCGGTTGCGGAAGTTTTGGTAACATTTTTACTTTACCATGGTTTCGGCTTCATCAGAAGTAAAAAAGTTTTTTACTTATGAATGTATAGTAATGTTTCGTCAATGCGTGGTCATTACAGATGGAACACATGTTTTTCGTTAAGAAAGAAAACAGAAATCGGCTGTGCCCTTTGAAACGAACCATCCCGTTATTTGCCTGGAGCGATTAAGGGAAATCACAGAAAACCTAAATTTGGATGTCCGACAATGGATTGGAACCACTGTCCTCACGAATGAGAATCCCCTGTGTTACGAATGCGCCTCGCTCGGTGGTGTAGGAGAGGGTGGGGAAATTTGGAGAGGGGGGGGGACGAGGAGGGGTAAGAAGAAGAAAGAAGAAGAAGAAGAAGAAGAAGAAGAAAAAGAAAAAGTGTAAAAAAGGAAGGGGGAAGACGAGTGATGAAAAAGCGGGACCTTTAGTCACACATCTAAATTATTTATTTATGCTATTTTGCCTCTTTCATCACAAGCCGTGCTCATTCGATAGATGTCATTGTCGCAGTAACACTGCTGACCAAACCTCCTGTAAGCTCTTTGTACTCTGGCAGTCCAATTATTCTTGGGAGTGAACAATTCATATTTGATATCGCACAGTACAATGGAATGCAGGCAAGTACCAATTACATTCTACCCTGCATTGTACGCAAATAGCATTCTTCGGGAGTCAGTAATTAAGTTCACTCCCTGCGTCTCTCTGTGTTATCATTGCATATTGAAAACTAATGTTAATGTAAAACAAGACAGTTGAGGATGAACATCATCTGGATAACTGTCGAAGCTTTTGAGATTCTGCTTTCAAAAGCACACACTACTATCATATGGTCACCAGAATCAGATTTCGCTTATCATGGAAAATGTAACATCGGGTTTAACTGCGTCATTTCCACTTGACATCATGGCAGTACTAATGTTCAACCGCTAATCATTTGTTTATCTTGCACATGCAAATCTACTGTCTGTTGATCAACGGCATATTCAGAATCAATAACGGTAAGAAACGATGAAAACATTAAAATCTGCAATAAATCCATATCTTATGGCTTATACAATCAAAATAAGGGACGTGCATATATGGAGATAACTATATGGGTACTCCGCAATTCACAATTAGGTGCCTGGCAGAGGGTTCATCGAACCACGTTCAGACTATTCATTTATCATTTCATTTTCGAATAGCGCGTGGGATGAAAGAAGGCCTAAACATCGTTTGAGCTCCGATTTTTCTTATTTTACTATGAATATAATTTCTGGTATGTCTGTAGCAATCAACAACGTATTTTCACATTTGGAGAAGAAAGTTGGTTATTCAAAATTTAGTAAGTAGATTTCGGTGCAACGAATAACGTCTTTGTTCTAATGAATCACATCTCAACTTGGGTTTCATTTCCGTGAGACTGTCTTCGTTGCAATCTGCTATGGGGGTCGCGTTCACAGACGAAGGTAGTTGCACCATAAAACAACCAGACAAATGTTTGTAGAGCTTATGGGACTTAACTACGGGGTCATCAGTCCCTAAAGTTACAAAATACTTATGAACTAGCTTATACTAATGACGGCACAAACATCCATGCCCGACGGGGGATTCAAACCCCCGACGGGGAACGGCCTCGCGCATCGTAGCATAGTGCCTCAATGCGCTCGCCCGCTCCGCGGCGGCGAAACAACCAGACAAGAATGTATGACGGAAGTGGGATGCCAACAGCCGTATGTTTAATAGAGATATTTATTTTTTCACTACCAGTTTCGGCATTCCTTTATGCCATCTTCAGGTCCGTACATCGGAGTATAATATCAATTAAGTAGGGATATCGAAACTGGTTTCGTGGAATTTTATCAGTAGAAACCAACAATAACTGAACGTGGCTCAATAGGTTTCTTTTTTGCTGTGTGTCTTATTAAAATAAAAATACTATATACTAACAACACTTCTTTATTTCAATGACGATAATAATACCAAACATCACCAACCACACTAATCTTGCTACAATTCAACATTCCTTTAATTAAAATGCCGACGCCCTCTTGCTCATTAATTTTACGATGATTACGAGTTCTGACAACAAATGGCATATTACACGAATAATACGATTTGCCCATATCTTTAATAAAGTCCTTGCTGTCGTAGTTGTTGTTGTTGGTTCCTACTGAGAGAATTCCACGAAACCAGTTTCGATATCCTTACTTATTGGCTATTATACTCCGATGTAGGGACCTGAAGATGGCATAATGGAATGCCGAAACTGGTAGTGAAACCATAAATATTTGTATCACACATGCGGCTGTTGGTATCCCACTTCCTTCATACTCTTCACCTGCTGCAGTCCCGGTTCCACCAGCAATGATGGATTCAATAAGACAAGAATGTGTCTCAATACTAGGGGTTCCATGTCACCTACTGATATTTCTGGTATATTTATTCTGAGTTGAACAGTACACAGGTTGTTATATTATGAATACACAACATAAACGATGGATAAACGCTTAGCCTGATAACTGTTTTCAGAAAATACGTAGAAAAAAACTGCAGGTAACTCCATAGATCGATAACAACTTGTTTGAAGAAGTAAATGAGTTTAAATATCTTGGGGTGGTAATAAATAATCGAAATTTTCAGAAACAAGAAATAAAGGCGAGGGTCAAAGCTAAAAATAGAGCATCATACTCAACAAATGACAGTCACCCAAAAATTTTTCGGTAGGAACCAAAATAGGATTGTGTAAAACCATAATCAGTCCAGTATTACTAACTGGGCCAGAAATATAGATAACGCATAAACATGTCCGGCTCGGTAGCACAGTGGTAAAATGCCAGATTATAAACCCTAAGGTCAAAGGTTCTATCGCTGAGAGTCCCTAGGATTTTTTATGTCACTTTCCACTTCTTTCACCACTGGCAATGTTGCTGATGTGAAAAATATCGAGTAGGACCTTGGTTCGGAACCCACGTTAAACTGTAGGTGCCCCTACAACTATCTGGAGAAGTCTGTTCGGAGATCGGATGAAGGCAACGGCATACTACCTCCAAACAGGACCATGCTAGTAAAGCACTGTGGTGTTCACGCGAATCTTCGGATTGTTGACTGCTTTACCTTTACATAAACATAGTGAAAGATACGTTTTTGAAAATAAAATCATGCGAAAGGTATTTGGACCAAAGTGTGAGGGAGCAGAATGGCGAAGAAGAACGAATAGGCAGCTCAAGGAGTTGTACAACGAACCAGATGTTACAAAAGCCAAGACAGAGATGGACCCACCGCGTCTACAGAAGAGAGCAGAGCTGTATACTGAGCGAATTCTTGGAGGATTAGCCGGAAGAAAAAGACCTCTAGTGAGGCCACAAATGAGATGCAGACACCAGGTGGCAAAGGGTCTACAGGTACTTGGAGCAAGAGAAGAAAAACCGACTGTGGTTTGTGGATCCAAGAGAGTAAATAAGTAAGTAATCGATAGTTAAATGAACATGATGCAATATGTAATTAGAGAAATTGGGGGGCGGGGGCTCTACATCCTTACAAACTGACTTTCCTACGGTTTTTTTAACGAGATAATTCACTTGTCTTACCTGAAATATGTAACACAAGTTACGCAAAATGTTTTTATGTTAAAAAATCATGTAAAAAATTGGTAATGTTTTGCATTCCGAAAGAAACTAAAAATTCATACTATAAGATATACTAATGTCCGTTTTTACAGTAGAGTTGTTGTCTACAGAAATAAAACTCCTTCTCTTTTATATAAAACAAACAGCTGTGTTACGGTTCGAGTGGGAGGGTCGCCAGAATACTTTTGTTTGGAAGGGGTCACATATTTGGAAAGCCATCAAATTGACTGCATATGGAAGGTTTTTCTTTAATTTCAGTCCAATACGAGGGCTGGAACTTAAATAGTGGCAAAAGTGCTGTGGAGACACTATGCAATGGAATCTACTATTGTCGCTGATAGCACACGTTGTCGACATATCTACCTTACCTCCGAGCAAACGCACTCGCCCGTCCTACGTCTCCGGTGTGCGCATAATCGATGGAAACACAGTCACTTGTGAACAAGCGGTCTAACGTAACGGTGTCACGATGTTTTCCGAACAGGAACAACGGACTTGAATCAAGATTGAATGTCCCAAAGGGCCGTCCGCGGTGGCCGAGGGGACTGAGGCGCTCCAGTCACGGTCTGCACGGCCACTACTGTCGGGGGTTCAAATCCCCCCTCGGGCATGGATATTTGTGCCGTCCTTAGGATTAACTAGTTCATAAGTAGTTTGTAAGTTTAGGGACTGATGACCCCGTAGTTAAGTCCCATAAGCTATACATACATTTGAACATTTTTTTTTCTTGTCCCGAAGGTCATACAGCACGACAGCGTCATCAAGGTCTTCAAGAGGCGTGCGGGGAATCGGCATTGTCGTATAGAACAGTGGCACGTTGGGTCGGCAGATAAGCATCGGGCAGGTCTCTGAAGAAGAAGTCCACGTTAGTGGACAGTGATCGACACCAGACGATCAGTGAGCTTGCCTACGAAACCGGATCAGCGAATACGACTGTACTTCGCATCCTGAAGGAACGTCAGGGCCTGCGAAAAATTGCGTCACGATGGGTTCCGCATAAATTGACGGAAATGCAGAAATTAATGCGTTACGACGCTGCTCAGACGCACTTGGAGCGCTATGAGCGCGAAGGACAGGCTTTCTTACGCCGTATTGTTGACACTGGATGAGACAAGGGCCACAGCTTACAAGCCAAAACTGAAACGCCAATCCAACGAATTAATGGTGTCATTGTGTGTCGCCGCGAAGGTCGAAAGTGCGTCAGAGCTCCAGTATGGTAAAAGTTGTGATTCTCGTGAAGAGACTGTGATGTACAATTATATATTTTTGACGACGTTACAGCGTTCAATCAATGAGATACATCTCAGTTTGCTATCAGTTATGGCTTCACTGTACCTCATGGTCTGTACTTCCTGATGCGGGAATACAGTATTGTGGCTGCGAGCATTACAGAACAAATAGGCTGTGGTATACGAAAGAGACAGCGTGGCGAATGGAGATTTGGGAGTGGCGGGAGACGTGCAGGGAAGAGTCCTCTGCAGTCGGGCTGGTCACTGTCTCCTCGGTGGCGGAGTGGTCAACGCGTCTGCCTAGTAAGCAGGAGATCCCGGGTTAGAATCCTGGCCGGGCACAAATTTTCATTCGCTGCACTTTGGTATTCCATCTAAATCCAGTAAAGTGTAGGCATAACTGATCGCAAACTTCGATTAATGTCATTGTTTGATATTGTAATCGTAATGCATTACGTTCCTCCATGGTAAACCGTCAGTGCACAGTATTACTGTTCATTTTTGGAGCATCACCTACGACCAGCTTTGCGAAAGAAGCGGCAGCACTTTCTGCGCAACCCACTCATCATTTTGCACGACAATGCGCGGGAGCAATACAGCAGAAGCTGTGGTTGTTCTGTTCAGTCCATGGGACTGGAAAGTACTGTACCATCCACCATACTACCCGGACGTCTGCTTGTGACTTTGTGACTTTGATTTGATTCCCAAGGTGAAGGATCAACTTCGTGGAATTCGTTTCACAACTGTTCCTGAGATTCTACAGGCAGTACACAGCTCCATTCGTACCATCGACAGAACAGGTTCTGCTAACGGTATACAACGCCTTCCACATCGCTGGTAACTACTTTGAAGTACAGGAAGAGGTGCAAACACGTAATCCTTTTGTGTCGGTTGTAAATAAATAGTTGCCACTATTTAAGTTCCAACCCTCGTATAGGTATCGACATAAATAGGAACACAAATATCACCTCAACAAGTGGTACAGCCGCATACTTGTCTGATAAACCAAAGTCGTGGTACGATATTATTCACATCCTTGATCAGGACTCTGTGGTTGGTGTGTGTGTGTGTGTGTGTGTGTGTGTGTGTGTGTGAGAGAGAGAGAGAGAGAGAGAGAGAGAGATCGGCGTGCACGCGCTCACTTTCTCACGAACACGCAGGAACTTTGGCCCTCCCCCTTTTCATTGGCCGCAGCGTGACGCCGCGCCGCAAGGCAACGCGTCAGGGGGTACTGCACGTGACAGGAGTAATTAAGAAAGATGCGCCGCGCGGCACAAAGCGGCCGCAGGCAGTGTGTTAGCGTTACAAGGTGAGCGCCGCTAACGGCTTTTTCATGCCGCGGGCACGCTCATCCGTCATCCAGCCGGGATCGCCTGACTGCCTGCTCGGCGTCTTCTCTGGCAGACTCACCAGGTAACTGCTAAATGATCTCTAGTTGCCTGATTAATTTTTACTTATAATTTACTGCACGGACGTCAATCAGTGACAGGGCACTAACAAAATGTCCAGAATCATGTGATTGTGGATTATTGCCGGCCGCGGTGGCCCAGGGGACTGAGGCGCTCCAGTCACGGTCTGCACGGCCACTACGGTCGGGGGTTCGAATCCCCCCTCGGGCATGGATATTTGTGCCGTCCGTAGTCTCAGCTAGTTCATAAGTAGTTTGTAAGTTTAGGGACTGATGACCCCGTAGTTAAGTCCCATAGACTATTTAAACATTTTGTGGATTATTGAAAGCCGAAAAGAAAGTGTCATTTGACTTAAGTGTTACACTTTCGACATTTTTAGGTGGTACTTTAACTAACCAAATAGCAATTAAATGCGTATTTTATTTCGCTGCGTAAAAAAATTACTTTGATAGGTTTACACTTCAAAATCAAATGTTTGTTAAGCTTAAGGGGCTTAACTGCGGGGTCATCAGTTCGTAAACTTATGAACTACCTTATACTAAAGACGACACAAACATCCTTGCCCGAGGGGCGATTCGAACCCCCGACCGTAGCGGCCGTGCAGACTGTGACTGGCGCGCCGCATAACGCTCGATCATCGCGGCCGGCAGATTTACACTTCAGAATAAAACTTTCACTCTGCAGCGGAGTGTGCGCTGATATGAAACTTCCTGGCAGATTAAAATTGTGTGCCGGAACCGGGACTCGAACCTGGGACCTTTGCCTTTCGCGGGCAAGCGCACTACCGACTGTGCTATCCCGACACGACTCACGATGCCGCCTCACACCTTTACTTCCGCCAGTACCTCGCCTCCTACTTTCCTTAGGCTGTGGCTAAGCCATGTCTCCACCACATCCTTTCTTCCAGGAGTGCTAGTCTTGCATGGTTCGCAGGAGAGCTTCTGTGAAGTTTGAATAGTAGGAGGCGAGGTACTGGCGGAAGTAAAGTTGTGAGGCGGCATCGTGAGTCGTGTCGGGATAGCACAGTCGGTAGTGCGCTTGCCCGCGATAGGCAAAGGTCCCAGGTTCGAGTCCCGGTTCCGGCACACAATTTTAATCTGCCAGGAAGTTTCAGGTTTACACTTGTTACTAGTTAACCTGCACAAATAATTCGCACTATATCCTCATCAGTCACAGATAGGTAAGATGGTAATGGAGAAAAGATACATGCAAGTACATATGTATAAAAGGTAATTTGATTATAGTAACAAAGTATAGTCTCATTGTAAGAAAATTTATATAATTCAGTATAATATGATTAATTATGAAGCTCGTAAAAACTCTCAAATTGACTTTTACATTTTTGTTTTATATTTTGAAAACTTGTTTTACATAACTTATTTGAAAACAATGTTGGTAGTTAAGTGATCATCGTTTACGTTTAGGCTGTATGTGTCATTAGCACAAACATAAACATCACCGAATGAGCAAACATGGAAAAAGCCACGTGTAACTGTCCAAGCAAAACAAGATTCTGATCAATATAATGATACCTTTTGAAGCGTCTAACCTTGTGTTTTATTTATGGTCAAAGCGGAGGCTGCTTCTATTGGAAATATTTTTGTTTTATCATCATTTGCAAAGGCATGGTTGGATCAGTAGGTGTAAAGTTATTGCGGGGTATTAGCACAGTTTTATCGCAGTCAATGAATTTAGCAGTGATGATGTACTCGCCTAAGTGAGTCACCACTAATGTTGCACCATTAATTAATCCCTGATTAGCGTTAATATTTCCAATTAACATAATTATAGCATTTTTCTTTAAAAGCATTTGATGAGGCATTAAACATGACGGATTTAAAGACTTCAAGAATTTTATGGGGTACAAATGAACGTCTTTTGTTACTTCAAGTTGGACAAAATCAGAACCGAAGTAAGGCTTTGCCTCTCCAGGTAACAAATTGGAAACGATAAATTCATTAATTGCAGTATAATCGACAGTTTCGGACATAGAATCACCGATGAATAGAATTGCGAAACATTGTTCACTGACTGATGTGGCGTTGAATACTATAGTAATTACAGTAACAATTTTTAAAAATTTTGACCGCTGCCTTGAAGTTGATACTCGGCGCTGTGCCTGACGGCAGCAATCTTAAATACATGTCTCATTTACGATGGTTCGCCGGGCATCAACTTAGATTATACAAACAGTGCTATTTTTTCATAATAAAGTTTCTTCTGAAAACAATAACTTCAAACTATCAGTGTATTTTTCGTCGTATTGGGGAACGAAACCTTGAAAATGATACCTCAATCATTAATTTTGGATAAGTAATACGGGAGATATGGCGTACCACAGAAAAGTACTGATGAAGAATAATACATATGATTTTAGATGATAATTTCCTTTAATGTAAGGCAGAAGAAAGGAACGCAATCGTCTCTACCATGAACTGTGCATCACGTCGGCGCTTCAAGATGTTACGCGAAAATCCAAGAACAAATTAAGTCAAAAATATATACCTTTTACAAATTTTTAAAGAACTATCAAAATAAAATAAAATTGTTCATAGCTCTCTCATTTCAGACCTCTGAAGAAGTTTTATATTCACTGAAACGAAACATCTCTGAAAAACTATCGCTGTTACTGTAGTTACGTAGACGGATGAATAATACTTTTCATAATGTGCACAGTTTATTTCAACTGTTCAACTGTTTGTAGAGCTTATGGGACTTGACTACGGGGCCATCAGTCCCTAAACTTACAAACTACTTATGAACTAGCTAAGACTACAGACGGCAAAAATATCCATGCCCGAGGGGGGATTCGAACCCCCGGCCGTAGTGGCCGTGCAGACCGTGACTGAAGCGCCTCAGATCCCTAGGCCACCGCGGCCGGCTACAGTTTATTTGGACAGAATACTTGACGTAAGTTTTAGCCATATATATGTTCGCAGTTTCCACGAGCAGTTAGACAGCAGAACGGAAGACAGTGTATCAGGCCAAATACTGGGAATTACAACGAAAATGAAAGCATTAAGTATCTGTCCAGCCTTGTGTTTCATAAGATTTAATTTTTGCTTAAATACAAACAGCTGACAGTTATGTTGATATTTCCTAAACCTCGTTTACGTTTTAAATGAAAGGATTCAAATAGAGCTTCTCTTATACATTTGTTGTTGTAATACATTAACAACCATTTTTAAAAATTACACGCAATGAAAAAAATTACATTTACCATTGGCTTTACAGAATCTTATTTCTGGAATCTTTCTCCACAAAGTAGTCGGTGCGTAATACATAGCTTGCCGGCCGCGGTGGCCGAGGGGACTGAGGCGCTCCAGCCACGGTCTGCACGGCCACTACGGTCGGGGGTTCGAATCCCCCCTCGGTCATGGATATTTGTGCCGTCTTTAGTATAAGGTAGTTTATAAGCAGTTTGTAAGTTTAGGGACTGATGCCCCCGTAGTTAAGTCCCATAAGGTTTTAAAAAAATAATAATAATAATACATAGCTTTTATTCAAATGCTCTGGGCCCTCCTTTCTCAAAATATTATCGAAATCAGCTTTTCCATTACCTACTGTCTGTATCTGTTCTTTATGCTTTATAATATCTCGTAACTTATTACATTTTCAAGCGTAAGATGTTTATTATTCAAATATAATTTTCTTTAATGTAAGGCAGAAGAAACTAAAGCAAAATTATATTTGACTTAGTTATGTATTTTGACGTTTATTTGACACCTTTCCAGAGATGCAGTACGTTTACATTTTTTTTTTTAATATATACTATGAGTGTCAAGATGTACATTATGTTATCGCATTGTGAGTGTAGTGTTGATTCTGTGGATTTGACGTTGGGTTTTGCTAGTTTCTTCTTTGATAAGTTTGCTGACATATTATTATCTGAGATCACCGGTGGGATTGTCTCTGGACACACATATATATTCTTCCTGTGAAAATGTAAACATACTGCATCTCTGGAGAACTGTGAAATAAACGTCAAATCCGTAACTTAAGTTAATAATAAACATCTTACATATGAAAATGTAATATAAGTTAAGAGATATTATAAAGCATAAAAAACATTTCCTCATAATAAGAATGGCTTGCCAGAATGTTGTAAGTATTAATTTCATTTCCATTCCGAATGAAATAAATAGGTATATAGTAAGAAATATTATGAAAACGTGTGTATTGCAGGCGAAACACCTGAAGACAGCTTCAGTCGAAATAAGCTTATAGTGGAACTATAGCTAATATTAAAGTACACAGTGTTATAAATAAATAATATGTATTATTAAAATGTCGTTGTAAGACGTCACTAACAGTGTGGGCCCTGCAGATAACGAGTTATTGATATTATTCTCATATACTCAAAACAAACACTGGAAAAATCATAGTAAATTCATAAACGACTTAGCTGCTGGTCCCATATTAAAGAGTCGAGTGCAGCCTCTGGCCCACTTGCCATCCCAACAACTACATCCCTCTCCCTCTAGTAACCACCGGTCACAGAAGAGACCCAGCCACACCCAGCTAGGTGGAATGGTTGCACCACTAGTATAAATATTCAGACGTCCGCAATATCTGAAAACTTTGCCTGATCCTGACACTCGCCGTGAAGTCAAGGTGTCTTAATGCTGCCAACCGACTGAAACCAGACATTTTCATCTATAAACTACTGCGTTCGAATGCATTTACACATGTGCACAGTCTAAAAGACTCACGATAAGGAACTGAGTATACGTGCCTTAGATCAAGCCTTTAAGTGATCATAAAGTGCTTACCCACGCGGAATACCGCAAAGGATTGCAGGTAGCCTACGTAGTAGGCGTTTCCAGGCGCCACTGCGACTGTGATTTGTACCTTCCGTAGTTTGTTGACATTATCCGGTTACCCAATTTACATTCTTACATACCGTAGTTCAAGAATATTACTTTTGTGTTATTGTTGCGTTGTGATGGTGAACACATTACCATTGTTCGTTAACTGAACTACGAAAGATGTTTCTTATTGACACGTGCAATATACACAAATTTAGATCTGTGTGTTTACTGACGAAACATACGGCCAGTGAGTGTAACGTTTTAGCTATCACGGCATCTTTTCAACGCTTTTATTTAGGATATTTATTTATTTAGCGTATCGAAGTTATAATTCTTTGGTGTCACATACGCGAAATTAAGTAATACAGCTACTTATAAAGAACAAGTCATTAAATATGTTTAGACACAAACATTTAAGTTCTTAATATATTGTACGGCATCAGCTGTCGCTGTCAAGAAATCACTAAAATCACCACGATACGCGTGGTTTAGGCATTCGCTCAATAAGTGTTTAACTGCCCGTCTGTCAGCACTAGAGTCGCATTCTGTAGAAGGGACTTTTCCCCACTCATGGAGCATCCGCACATCGTCCGTGTCCAGTGAGGATTCGGTTGAGGGCTGTCCACAATGTACGGAATTGACCGAATCCTGGTGGTTTTTGCAGGATAAGGGCTGGCTTTGACATGGTTCGAGGCATTGCTGTAGTCAGTTTTGGTTTCAGCAAAGATGGACCTCGAACTTTTCTTCTAGTAGGGTCCTGGCTGTAGAAATCGCAGGGTGCCTTGATCTGAGTCTCCTCCGCTGCACATAAGCTATTTGTGTTTCAAATGGCTGGAGGTAAAAGTGTGTTGTAAAAGTTACTAAGGTAATAATAGAAAGAGTACGCACTTGAAAATTTATAGTAAGTGGCACAAGATACCCTACCTGGTAAAAAGTTAACCTGATTACTGTAAATGTTGATACAAGTAGAACAGGAAAATGTATCGATGTTTCATAGATCTAGTAAAGGCTTATGACAGTGTTCCTAGGAGGACGTTATTGTCAGTTCTTCGAGATTATGGAATAGAAGGCAAACTTGTGCAAGCAATGGGACGTCTTTGCGTAGACAGTCAGGCAGCAGTTAGGATTGACGGTAAATTGAATTCATGATTCGGGGTAGTTTAAAAACGAGCAAATGTTTTTTTATTATTATTTTTTTTTATTTCACTAAACTGCTATCGTCATCAGTCCCTAGAATTACAAACTACTTAAACCAATTTATACTAAGGACAAAACCCACACACACACACACACACACACACACACACACACACACACACACACACACACAAAACCAGTGTTCTAGGGAGGACTCGAACCTCCGGCGGGAACGGCCGCCCAGTCCCTAGTATGACGCCTTAGACCACGGGGCCATTCCACACGGCCAAGGTAGTTACAGGGGTAAGACAAGGTTTTTATCTGTCACCACTGTTGTTCATATGTTGATAGACTGAAAGGGTGATATTCAGATAGGTAAAAACAAAATATGCGGACGACTTACACGTGATGGCAGATTCGATTGAAAGGTTACAGTCCAACATTTAAGAGCTGTGTCAGAGCTGTAACGGTTATGGTATTAAGATCAGCTTCTCCAAAACGGAAGTAATGTTTATGGGAAAGAGATTACATATTTTCTACTAAATTGCCGGGCGCCGTGGCTCAGCGCGCCAGGTCAGGGGGCCAAACGCCCTCTGTAATAAAAATAGCTGAGCCAAATACTCTTTTGCAAGAAGAAAGTCAGTACCAAGTTACAAGTGCACCTTTCAATCTTTCGTCAACTGTATTGTACGCGAATGAATGCTGGGTGGATACGGAGTGCCTTATCAATAAAGTTGAGGTTACAGATTTGAGAGTAGCAAGGATGACTGCAGATACTATTAGATGGCAGCAATGACGGAAGGCTGACAATAGATGAAGCAGTTAGTCCAGCGAACAGGCTTAGAAGATGGTGTCATGTTTCGCATGGGAGAAGCAAGGTAGCCTGATAAACTCATGGGTTTAACAGCAGAGGGTAGAAGGAATCGAGGTAGACCATGGAGAAAGTACTTGGATTTTGATGTAACGGACTTAACATCAGGCTAGGCATGTATGTTAGCATTGAACAGGGGATCGGGGAGAAATAGGTACTATGCTCCGGAGTGAATGATGAAAGGTATAACTCTTGAATGATGATTATGGTTGATATCTTGTTTATGCTTTTTATACTTAACGCTCTATTTCTAACTTTTTAATCACTTAGAAATGACCATAAGGTCAAAATTAAAACATTGGATATAACAATCAGTATACAGTAAATGAGTACTGTTGACGGTAGAACCAATGGCTCTTAAAGGTTCAAAAGATTGGTCAAGAATACTTTTGGACAAAAAAATACACTCCTGGCCATTACAATTGCTACACCACGAAGATGACATGTTACAGACGCGAAATTTAGCCGACAGAAAGAAAATGCTGTGATATACAAATGATTAGCTTTTCAGAGCATTCACACAAGGACGGCGCCGGTAGCGACACCTACAACGTGTTGACATGAGGAAAGTTTCCAACCGATTTCTCATACACAAACAGCAGTTGACCGGCGTTGCCAGGTGAAACGTTCTTGTGATGCCTCGTGTAAGGAGGAGAAATGCGTACCATCACGTTTCCGACTTTGATGATGGTCGGATTGTAGCCTATCGCGTTGCGGTTTATCGTATCGCGACACAGCCTCAGCCTTGGTCGCGATTCAATGACTGTTAGCAGAATATGAAATCGGTGGGTTCAGGAGGGCAATACGGAACGCCGTGCTGGATCCCAACGGTCTCGTATCAAAATGTTCAAATGTTTGTTAAGCTTATGGGACTTAACTACGGGGTCATCAGTCCCTGGTCTCGTATCACTAAGCAGTCGAGTTGGCAGGCAAATTACCCGCATGGCTGTAACGGATCGCGCAGCCACGTCTCGATCCCTGAGTCAACAGATGAGAACATTTGCAACACAACAACCATCTGCACGAACAGTTCGACGTTTGCAGCAGCATGGACTATCAGCTCGGAGACCACGGCTGCAGTTACCCTTGACGCTGCATTACAGACAGGAGCGCTGCGACGGTGTAGGCAATGACGAACCTGGGTGCACGGTTTTTTTTTTTTTGTTTTTTTTTTTTTTTGTTTTTTTTTCGGTTGAATCCAGGTTCTGTTTACAGCATCATTATATTTGGCGACATCGTGATGAACGCACACTGGAAGCATGTATTCGTCATCGCCATACTGGCGCATCTCCCGGCGTGGTGGTATGGGGTGCCACTGGTTACACGTCTAGGTCACCTCTTGTTCGCATCGACGGCGCTTTGAACAGTGGCCGTTACATTTCAGATGTGTTACGACCCGTGGCTCTACCCTTCGTCGATCCCTGCAATATCTACATTTCAGCAGGAAAATGCACGACTGCCTGTTGCAGGTCCTGTGCAGGTCTTTCTGGATACGGAAAATGTTCGACTGCTGCCCAGCCCATCACATTCTCCAGATCTCTCACCAACTTGTAACGTCTGGTCAATGGTGGCCGAGCAACTGGCTCGTCACAATACGCCAGTCACTACTCTTGATGAACTGTGGTATCGTGTTGAAGCTGCATGGGGATATTTATCTGCACACGCCATCCAAGTTCTCTTTGACTCAATTCCCAGGCGTATCAAGGCCGTTATTACGGCCAGAGGTGGTTGTTCTGGGTACTGATTTCTCAGGATATATGCATCCTAACTGCGTGAAAATGTAATCACATATCAGTTCTAATATAATATATTTGTCCAATGAATACCCGTTTATCATCTGCATTTCTTCTTGGTATAGCAATTTTAATGGTCAATAGTGTATAAAAGAGCTACCGTGTTTGAGGTGATGCAAAACTGTGGCCACAGCGAAGTAACAGTTTAGCGTCAGGCTGCCGACAGCCAACGTGGCACCCGATGTAGGGATGCACGAGACGTATGCATCATCGAATTTTATGGCCCAAAGAGTGGGTGTCCGACGCATGCAAAAGTTCATATCTGAGGTTGTGCTGGCACTTTGTCAAGGCTGTAACATTAATAATTCAATTGTGGTATAGACACCGTACTCAGAATGAATAATATTCCACGCAGGGTTCGCCTTCGACAGCCACAGATTTTGACATTATTAATGAAAATACACCTCCTTGAATAAAATATATTTATTTCTCTTAACCTGCTTCGGTTATTTATATCATCATCTTCAGAAAGTTTTCAACATGCAACTTCGTGACAGCACACACACACACACACACACACACACACACACACACACACACACACACACACACCAGGAAGGACTCGATCCTCCGACGGGGAGCAACCGCGCGCTCCGGAGCGAGGCGCCTTAGACCGCTCGGCTACTCCACCGCGGCTGACTAGGCATGAACCTCGACTCGTTTACATAGTAGCATCAAGAAATATTATTGACTGACATTGTTATACATATGACTGAGATTGTGATTACCAATAGTAAAACTGCTCATTATTTCAGTACTAACCACAACTGTTAATACATTTAGTCCACTGTGAGACAAGATGGTCAATTCCTCCATGCTCAAATATTTGGAGTTAGCTACAAGAGCTCTTTTTTTTTTTTTTTTTTTTTTTTTTTACCGAGTTGTGCACCTCTTCAAATGTTCAAATGTTTGTATAGCTTATGGGACTTAACTATGGGGTCATCAGTCCCTAAACTTACAAACTACTTATGAACTATCTAATATTAAGGACGACACAAATTTCCATGCCCGAGGGGCCATTCGAACCCCCGACCGTAGTGGCCGTGCAGACCGTGACTGACGCGCCGCAGTACGCTCGGCCACCGCGGCCGGCTGCACCTCTTCGCCAGAAACATACTGATGGCGTCGAATATCTCTTTTCACGCCTCCAAAACATATGGGAGTCGCATGGAGAGAAATCGGGACAGTATCGTATATGTGTAACTGCTTCTCACCTTGGAAAAACATAGGCGTTCTTTATCTCGATACAGAATGATTCCAGGTTTTGTTAGCTTTGTAGCCTCAGTGGAGTAGCCGAGCGGTATAAGGCGTCTCGCTGCGGAGCGCGCGGTTGCTCGCCGTCGTAGGTTCGAGTCCTCCCTGGGGCATGGGTTTGTGTGTTGTCCATAGGTTAGTTTACCTAGGTTTGAGTAGTTTGTAAGCTACGGACTGATGCCCACGCAGTTTGGTCCGATAGATTTACAAACATTTGATTTTTTGTTAGCTTTGTAAACATTTCGGGAGGGGTTTGAACCCCATAACCGCATGCTTTTACACCCCCGTGGTGTCACACTCGGGCCGTTTACAGAGGCGAGAATAGAGAGAACGCGACTTCAAAGCAGGTGTGTCGCGCGGTGAGCGGCTGTTAACGGCAGCTCAGCTCAGCTCCTCCCTGAGAAGCAGTAAGCCGCCAGAGGGGCTTATCTGGCGGCGCGTCGCCCGGCGGAACTCATTCCACAAAGTGGCGCCGAGCGGCGCGGCAATATCCGCCGGCCCCGGAGCCGTCAGCCGCGCTAATCGAAAGCCAGGCCTGTTGTCGCGCGCCGCGGCACGGCGCCTCTGGGGACCGGCACCGCCAGAATCCATCATGGCGGCGGCCGGGACATCGGCAGACCGATGCGTCCCCAGCCGACCCTCCATCAATAAACACCGGCCCCTAACCAGGGGCACAGGCCGTTTGTCGCCCGAACGGGGCGCCAGTGTGTTCCACATTTTTCAGCCATATACCGCATCATTTCGACAACGTCAAATTTACAACAATTAATATAATATCGAACAATACAGACATATTTTGTCTTTATACATCTTTGGGTATAGGGCACTATGTACATTCTTTACCAAAATGAGATTGTTGGCACAACCATATGAGCCTATTGTCCTCTACTCACAAGGAAAGTACTTGGTCAACACGGATTTAGAAAATATCGTTCATGCGAAACACAACTAGCTCTTTATTCACACGAAGTGATGGGTGCTATCGACAAGAGTTCGCAAATCCTTTCCGTTTTTATTGATTTCACCGTACCTCACAAACGGCTTTTAATCAAATTGCTTGGTTATGGTATATCGCCCCAAATTTGCGAGTGGATAGGGGATTTCCTGTAATCGATGGTAAGACATCGACTAAAACAGACGTGATATCGGGCGTTCCACAGGGTAGTGTTATTGGTCCTCTGCTGTTCCTTATTTACATAAAGCATTCAGGGGAAAATCTAAGTAGCTCTCTTATGTTGTTTGCAGATGACGCCGTCATTTACCGTCTAGTAAAATCATCTGAAGATCAAAACCAACTGCAGAACGATCTGAATAAGATATCACTATGGTGTAAAAATTGGCAATTGACTCTAAATAATGAGAAGTGTGAAGTCGTCCACATGAGTACGAAAAGAAATCCGTTAAACTTTGTTTACAAGATAAATCAATGAAAAGTGAAGACCCTAAACTCCACAAAATACCAAGGAATTACTATTACTTCACACTTAAATTGGAAAGAACGCGTAGATAATATCGTGGGAAAGGCGAACCAGAGACTGCGTTTTATTGGCAGAACCCTTAAAACATTCAAGAGAACTACAAGAGAAACTGCATACACTACGCTTGTCCGTCCATTTTTGGAGTATTGCTGCCCAGTGTGGGATCCTTATCAGGTGGGTTTAACGGAGGACATCGAAAGAGTCCAAAGAAGAGCAGCTCGTTTCGTATTGTCACGATACAGGGGCGACAGCGTTACGGAAATGATACAAAATCTGGGATGGAAATCATTACAACAACGGCTTTTATCGCTGCGGCGTGGGATACTTACGAAACTCCAATCGCCAACATTCTCCTCCGAATGCGAAAATGTATTGTCGGCTCGAACCAACCATATACATCAAAATCGTACGAGAGATAATGTAAAGGTCCCTTATTGCACTAGTGACACTCCCGCATCTGCAAAACTTTGTAGTCGTCCGTTAGAGGCCTCTGCGTGTGCCTTGCCACGTTGCACTTTGACCTGTCGGTTCGCCAGTAGTGCAGTAGTGCAGTGTGCCTCCGAAGTTGCGTTTTCTGATGTTATTTGTGTGGTGAAGCGTCAGATGGGGCGTCGATTGCTAATCAATCCTGATAATGTATTGCGATTGGTTGAGATGAAGTTACGAAGAACCATTCTTCGTGAAGATGGTATTAGTGTAGAATACTTTGCATACTTTGCATACTTTCTCGTATCTGTTACGGTACAGAAATATGAGCATAAGTTAGATACTGTTGTTACAAACTCATAATAATGATAATAGGGATGATAATGACGAACAACTCATTGCTAGAAGTAGTGCTACGGTAAGTGCGGGAAGAGGCGATGGAAGCAGTAGCAGTGAATACCAACAGTCTTTCGGGAAGAAGGTTAAAGTTGCAACTATCAGCACGGCTTTTCATGACAATTCGCTAGAGAACATGTACGATGATTATTACATAAGTTATAGTTAAGATATCTGCATTACGTATTGCGTCTACAAGTACATCTACAATGCTATCTAGAGCATGATTGCAAAGTTTTGCATAAAAACGACACCCACCAGCACATTGAGGTGTACGTAGAGATACTGTAACTAAACGTACATAGTGATATGTTTGTTCGAGCCCAAGTACTTTCCTTGTCATAGGTATACCACAAAATGTATTAGCGGAGTTACAGTGCAATGGTATAACACCACGTCCAGAACACCATCTGGACGTAGTACTGTATACTACAGAATTAGTTTCTATAAACAAAAACAAAACACTTTGGGCCTTAAATTTTACCTTGTATGATGTATCAAATTCCTCATTTCACTGTGTGATGTCAGAGGAGTCAAAATGAGGGCGACGAGGAAACTAAATTGCATCAGCAATTTTGAAGTCGGCTGACAGTGACGTGGAAGAAATCGCACTTTGGACAGACAACTGCAATGGACAAAATAAGAATCTACATCTACATGAATACTCTGCTATTAACATTTAAGTGTATGGCAGAGGGTTCATCGAACCACTTTTATCATATTCCTCTATAGTTCCATTCTCTAATAGCTCGCGGGAGAAAGGAACATCTAAATCTTTTCGTTTTCCATCTGATAGCTCTTATTTTATTTTGATGATCATGTCTTCCTACGTAGATTGGTACTAACAACACAAGCTGGCCTTCGGAAGAGAAAGTTGGTGAAAAAAAAATTAGCAAATAGATCTCGCCGCAACAAATAGCGCCTTTCTCTTAATGATTTCCACCCCTATTTGTGCATCGTTTCCATGACACTTTCTTCCCTATATCGCCATAATACAAACGAGCTGCCCTTCTCTGAATTTTCTATAAATCGTCTGTCAGTCCCACTTGGTGAGGATCCCACAATGCGCAGCAATACTCCAAAATAGGACGCACAAGTGTGGTGTACGCAGTTTTTTTTTAGAATAACTATTGCATCTTCTTTCTGCCAATGTAACTTAGTTTTTGCATCACCTTCCGTACAATATTTTCTGTGTGTTATTTCCAATTTAAGTTGTTCGTATTCTTATTCCCAGTATTTAGAGCAATTGACAACGTGTACATTTGACTGATTTATAGTGTAGCTCAAGTGTGATGGATATATTTTAGTGCTCATATGGATCAGCTCACATTTATCATTACTAAGGGTCAATTGCCAGTTTTTACATCTTGCTGATATCTCAATAATTTTGTCGTTGCTTTCGATCTTCTGATGACTTCACTGACCGACAAATGACAGCATCTTCCGCGAAAAACCCAAGAGAGCTAAGCAGATTGCCTCCTAAATCGTTTTTAAAAATAAAGAACATTGGGGGCCCTATAACACTTCCCTGAGTAAGGCAAGATGTCACTTCTGTACTACTAGATGACTTTCCGTCAATTACAACGTATTCTGTCCTTCCTGACAGGACATCACGAATCCAATCGCACTACTGTAGCGATATTCCAGAATCACGCAATTTGATTAGAAAACAGTTGTGAATATTGTAATTTTTTCTGGGTACTGCATAAGTTTCCACAAATTATGAGCATAGCTCAGAAGGGCCATACCCATTCGGAGGCTGACAGTGTTCATGCGTTGATAGAGAGGAAACGGAAGAAATGGAAAAATGTCAGCATTTTAACACCTTGGGACGTGCAACAAATGGTGAAACACATAATATGGAAGTTCAAGATTTCAAAACTTTTAATTCACTGTAAGCCACGAAAGACTCTGAAAGGCCTCCACTTGTTCAGAGAAATATGTATATGGAAAAACAACCATTTTTAAAACAGGAAAACATGGTAATTCTGTATTTCAAAATATCTTTTGATGGTGACAACAAACAGGCCGACTTCGGTTACGCTCACATGGGCTTAGATTTCCAGAAGATTTGCACCAACTCTCAAATGCCCTAAGACCTATTTCGCTGCAGAAATATAATGATTTAATGGCACTGTTTTCATATATCCATTCAGTTTGAGGTGCATTTTATAAGTACCTGGAACATACTCGTTACGCAAACGTAACAGACTACAAAGAAGACGACATAGATGTGCCATTTATGTTCGTACAGCAATTTGTACCACACTGTAAGTAATGTTTTGTTCGTGTAATATATTCTTACAATGAAATTAATGTGACTGAGTAATATTATTAGTTAAACACAAGAGCTCTATACCACACAATGCAACATGTTTATGAGAGGTATACATGTCCATTATATATCTGCAAAACTGGTACAAAATTATAAAAGGCTGTTACGTGTGAAGCAACGTGACAATGTTCAAAATGTAAACTGAAATGTTCAAATGTTTGTTAAGCTTATGGGACTTAACTACGGGGTTATCAGTCCCTAAACTTACAAACTACTTATCAACTAGCTTATCCTAAGGACGGCACAAATATCCATGCCCGAGGGGGGATTCGAATCCCCGACCGTAGTGGCCGTGCAGACCGTCACTGAAGCGCCTCAGCCCCCTCGGCCACCGCGGCCGGCAATGAAAACTGATCAAATTTCGTTACGGTGATCCTTATAATAGGCAAGATATGGGCAACACAGCAGAACACCTTCAAACTGCTCTCCTGTGAAATTTAGTAAATGTGACAGTGTTCTCTACCTCCAATCCACGATATTTATCAAAGATATTAAATTGAAGGAGAGGCATTAAAAGTTATGCCGCGACCGGGATTCGAAATCGGGACTTCCTGCTTACTAGAGAAGCACTATAACGACTAAGTCACCGCGACCTAATGCACAGTGATTGCTTGGACGTTGTCCCACTTTACGACAGTGCTCCCTCGAGCCCTCATTGCAGTTGCCACTTTGCCTACGATGATTTCTTTCGCAACCGAAGATAAAAAGTTAGGGGAAAGTTTTACCTATCGGTCACTGGCCTATTAAGCCCGGAAATTTTAAGGCGACTATATTTCTCTTCACAAAAAAATCTCCGTATAATTGGACACTACCATTGTTTTGCCAGTAGTCACGTTGTTTTTAACTGGGATATGTTTGAGTGATCAAAAATGACGTCATGTCCAGTGTACTACTATCTATGGCCCAAGGCTGTTGCCTTAGATCAAACACTGGACGACTTGAGAAAAAGTTTCTTTTGTGTCCCAGCCTCGTCGCAGCTTTTGTGTCTCGTTTCCGTCGTAGGTGTCGGTGGCCGAGTAGAAAGACCGACAAAGGAATAAAGGATGCACGCTTGTGCAGGTAGGAGGTGACCAGCCAGTGGGACAGCAGAAACTAGAAACCCTAGAGTAAATTAGAACGAGATATATATTTCTTAGAGACTTAATAATACTCAACTTTTACATAGCTCAGTACTGCAGAATGCTGATACATAGTTGAGCTAGAGGCCTGCCTAGTGATGATTACTAGTGCCTGTCCGATAGCCAAGTCTTAACTGCTACCTATTTGATTCCGAGGATTCCGAAGTGTTAGCTGGTTCCTATCTCAGTCCCAAGTCAACAATGTCGTTCAGTGGTGGCCACGAGCGGAGTTGTAGCAGAGGGCGCTCGTAGCTGACGTCGTAAGAACGCCGCGCCGTGCGTGCATGGCGGCGCGCGGCGAAAGTAGGTGGCACGCACTTTAGACTTGTGCGACACCACAGTTTCCACTACACTACGTCCAACATTTCTTTGTCCAATTCTTGGACCAATAATTTGAAAGTGTAATAACGGCCTGAGGGATTTCTATCATCAGCGATCGCGAGTTCGCTAGGTAACCGAGATAGGACACTGCACGTTGGTCTCGTTAACGCACCTGCGTGCTACTGTGAGGGGAAGCGTCCGATTTATCGCCTCCTGCAGCAGAGCCCGTGGATCGTTCGCCTAGACCGGCCCGCGTCGTGTTTCATGAGCTGGACGTCGGCCTGCCCTTGGCTGGCTCTCCTTCATGCGTCACTCACCGCTGGCCGCTGACAAGCCACTGTGCCGGAGCAGATACCATCAGACGCCGCAGTAAACGAAAGGGAGAGCTGGAGCCGCTCCCAGGCCGATCCGGCTACGAGCATCGCGCCGCACCAGTTACCTGGTTACACTCTTTTAAACCAACGATACAACGAAAGTGTAGGGTGAAAGATGCTTCGTGAACCATTGTCACTTACTCCACATCATTTTCTTCACTGTCACAGGCGCACGTGGTGAGTGGGGAAAAAGACTCCATAAAGTTCCACTAATTGTGTGTGTCTGTGTGTGTGTGAGAGAGAGAGAGAGAGAGAGAGAGAGAGAGAGAGAGAGAGAGAGAGAGAGAGAGAGAGAGAGAGAGAAGAGAGAGAGAATATCTTCCCCTCCTAATCAGTTTTCTTCCCTTCCCACTCATCAGTATTCGGTTTAATTGATAGCTCTCCATCTGTGGTTTGTATCTGCCTTGCCACAATACTTACAATACAATATCTATGACCTCCATGTAATACTTTTGATCTCCACTTAACTTCCGCAATTGCCTTATCATTTATAATCCTCCCTCGTTTATTTGCTCAGCCATGCCCATCTGCGCAAGTAACTTTCTAAATGCACTTCCTCTTCCCCATATCTTCAACCATCTCCTCCATATCTTAATCTATGATCATATCATTCGCTGAATCACACTGGTCTCTCGTTAACTCAACCCTCCCTTCTTCACTCTCTCCTACGTCTACCATTGCATCTCATCCTCCCTGCTCTATATGCCAGACTTCTCCTTCCCAATGTCTCATGCTAACACCCCTACTCAGTCAATCTTTTTCTCACATATACCAACCCACTCAATGTTTTACATCTCCTCCTCCTCCCTCCCGCCCCCCGTTCATCCTCTTTTTTATATCTATCTCTTCCTTTCTACTCTATCTCCTCGTCCCCAACCCTCTATGCCATCTCCTAAAACCAAATAATATGTTTGTACATCATCTTTTTGTATCCATCTCTTCCTATCCTTTCATTGCATGTCGTCCCCCTCTTGTTAGTCCTACTCGACGTCCCTATCCATCTTTTATCGCCTAACTGTTCCTCCTCCTCCTCCTCCTCCTCCTCCTATCTCTCTCTCTCTCTCTCTCTCTCTCTCTCTCTCTACCTGCCTACCTATCTATCTACATACCTACCCCACTATCCTCTCCCTTCAGCGATTCGTCTGTATATCTCGTCCTCTGGCCATTTCTTGACACTCCTATCTCTCTGTTCATCTCCTGTTGTCCACTCTCTGTTCGTCCAACTCATACTCTCCTGACCACTTCATCTTCCTCATTCTCACTGTCCATCTCATCCTCATTTTACTGTTTCTTGCCCCTGACATATACGCTGCGCTGGAGAGAAGGTCGATATGGTAAGCTGATATTATTCCCAAACAACACACTGGTTGTTCAGGGCAGCCTATATGGCAGGTGTTAGAAAACACGTTTTTGGCTTTATCTCCTCTCTTATTAGACCTAGGAGGACATAAACCCCACGGTGCTGATTGTCAAGTTGCTAGCAGCATGTGTACTAAATTTTGTTGAAATGGATCCAGTAGTTTCGGTGAAAATATGGAATACACACAAATATACGGTATAGCAACTGCAGTCCGTAATACGTAAATAGACTTTTCTTAAAATTGTATGGACTATAATCTTCTTTGATGTGCAGTTCTTGAGCACATGAAGGCGTCAATTTGTTGGGGCTCCTGGGGCAGGTGTAGAGTGTAGCTTCTACAGTTTCGGCATTAACTGGTGGTCTAGCAACGACCTGCCTGTTTCCTTCAACTGCTGATGATGCGGGACTTCATTGGAGATACGACGATAGTGACGTTAAATGCAAGTCACAGCTCCTAACTTTAAAAGGCACAGAACATACTGAACCTTCCTACAACAGGTCTACATCTTGAATCGAATGCCCTAACCTGCTGAAAGGTATGTAATTCGCTTCATTCCATTGTTGAGTGATAACTTGTCCTCGCAGAACAATGAAAATTATACAATATAATCTTCATTTTTGTCCTGTGTCGTTGCATTTTCGTGCCCGTTTAAAACTGCACCATGGCTTCACACTGCATTTGAGCACTGCAGTTCTCATTCAGTCGTGTAGCTACTCAAAGAAACGGAAACTCGCCAGTACTTGTGAGCGTATCTGCCGCTTCACACCAGATGGCCTCTGACACCCAAACCTTCAGACGTCAGACACTCAGATCGGTACCAAACGTATATCGATAGAGTATCAACCTATACTTCTATATAATCCGTGCTATGCGCTGCCGACCAAAGAAGGAAGGAAGGAATCTTAGGGTTTAACGTCCCGTCTACAGTGCTGCCGTCCAGTAGAACGTGTGAAACCTATAATAAGGGAGACCTAAACTACGAAGTAGAGGAAAAGCGTAACTGTGAGAGCTCATCACGTTGCGCTGCCGTGGGCTAGCAGGTAGAGAGTTAGTTTATCGAACAGAGGGTCCTGGGTTCAAGCCCCGCCTCGAGCCCCCTTTAAAAAAACTGCATTACGTTACAAATTGTTAAAAGGGGCAACGTGTTCTTCACATGTAAAAGGACTGTTTGGATTTTATAGCAATGTGTTATAGGCAGTTTGCTCGTGCTTCGTTTATTTGAAAGTAGCAAATCTGTAGGGTTTATTCGTCGTTTCACAGACTAAATAAACATAATCAGAACACACGAATAAAGAAACAACTGCATCACACATACAGCAGTATTAATAGTAACAACAATAGCAAGTTAATAGTGATGTTAAAAACAATAAGCGTAATTAAAGTAATAATGCTAGAAATAATGAAAATAATAAGTACACAAAGTTCAGGCATGAACACAAACACCACGACACCTAGGAGCCTCTACCAAGTAGCCCACGGTAGCGCAACGTGATAAGCTTTCACAGTTATGCTTCTCCTCTAATCTGTACTTGGGCGTTAAGGTAAACGTAAAGCAGTCAACAATCCGAAGATTGGTTTGAACACCACAGTGCTTTACTAAGCATGGCCCTTTTCGGAGGTGGTATGCCGTTGCCTTCCACCGACCTTCGAACTGACTGACCCAGCCAGTTATAGGGGGACCTACAGTTTAATGTGGGTTTGGAACCACGGTGCTACTCGGTATTTTTCACATCAGCAACACTGCCAGAGGTGAAAGAAGTGAAAAGTGACAGATAAAAATCCTAAGATCTGGGGGATCGAACCCGCGACCTTTGAATTTGTAGTCTGGCACTCTACCACTGTGCAACCGAGCCGCACAGTTATGCGTTACATATTATTATAGTTTTCGCACGTTTTCCTGGACGGCAGCACATAGCACGGATTATATGGAGGTTTCGGTTGATACTCTATCGATGTACAACGTTTGGTACCGATCTGAGTGACTGGCATCGGAAGGTTTGGGTGTTAGCGTTGCGGCCAGCACAGTAGTCGGAGGCAGGACAGGCGCGCTCTGGACAGGACATGTACACGGTCGCGCGACCGCTGTCGGCAGAGGCGGGCCGTGGGGAAATTACCCGGGATTCGCCTCCCGGCTCCCTCCCACTCTCGCTGTCCGCCCCCTCCTCGGCCGCCTCCCGCCGAGGAAAAACGTCCCGCGGCCGTTGTCCTGTTTCCAGACCGGCCAGTCCTGGAAGGCGGGAATTTCGTTTTTCCCCACACAGCCTTCGGCAGGCAGCAATTATGCCGTCCCGCAGACAGTATTCGACAGACCGCTTTTCTTTCCCTCTTTTTGTCCCTGTCATCATCCTCTCCACTGTAAATATGCAAACTTTTAATTTGCAATCTTTTTAACGACACACTTCCTCGATGACGGCCTAGCGTATTACCACTGTTTCCTACTAATTTAGAGCCGCGCGGGAGTAGCCGAGCGGTCTGGAGCGCCACATTACGAGTCGCGCGGCCTCCCGCGTCTGGGGTTAGAATGCCCATCAGGCATGGATGTGTCTGTTGTCCTTAGGTTAATTTACCTTAGTTTAAGTAGTTTGTAAGCTACGGACTGATTACCACGCAGTAAAGTCCCTCAAGCTTCACAAAAATTTGAACATTTCTTTATCATCATCTTGGTTTCAGGGTCTCCTGAACACCGACATTGAATATGTATATTACATCAACAACAGTATTTCTTAAGATTGTCGATAGATGTCACTCATCTCATACAAGGAAGTAAACAACCACGCATGAGCAGTGCCAATGCCAGGGAGTGAGTAATCCGAGCAATCAGTTCCATTCGTAACACCAGGAAGAAAGTACACTGCTTGCGTTGACTGTAATTCTGCCAGGACTAGAAGATCAAATCCAAAGTTCCATCGTTTCCGCGTTCTCACTTTGTGTGTGTGTGTGTGGGGGGGGGGGGGGGGACTGTAATCAGGGGATTGAACCAAACCGATGTTGTTCGAACCTGGAGGAGGTACAGAGAAGCAGAAACTGTCGGATGAGTTGCCTCGCTCTGGCTGCCCAAAGACTACCACAGCAGCTGATGACCGCTGCTTATGGATTTCAGCTCGGAGGAACCCTGAGAGGAACGCCACCATGCTGAATAATGAATTTCGTGCAGGCACAGGACATCGTGTTTGAACTCACTCCCAACGTCCACGGCGAGGTCCGGCTTTGACAACTAGACACCGTGCAGTACGATACAAAAGTATCCAATGCCATTCTCAATGGACTCGACAGAATTGGCATCCAGAGCTATACACAGATGAAACTCGCGTATGCCTTCAAGTAGACAATCGTCGGAAACGTTTCCGAAGGCAACCTCGTCAGCCTGAACGTCTTAGACATACCGTCCAGCGAGTGCAGTAAGGTTGTGGTTCCCTGAAGTTTTGGGATAGCATAATTTGGGGGCCAAGTACGTCACTTGTGGTCGTAGATGGCAATCAAACGGCTATACGATGCAGGGATGACATCCTACGACTTAAAGTGCAACCATACAGACACCATTTCTATGAGAGATTCGTGTCAATGGACAATTCTAGTGCTGATCGTGCACATCATCTGAATGCGTTCCTTCATGAAAAGGACGTGGAAAGATTAGAATGGTCAGCAACTTCTCCTGTCGAACATGCCTCGGATGCACTGAAAACGGCTGTATCTGGACGAGACAACCTGTCAACGAATCTAAGAGATACATACCGATTCGCCGTTGAAAATTGGGAAATTTGGACTACCAGTCCCTTGGTGATCTATTGGACAATATGCCGCAATAAACACATCCATTCCTCAGTGCAAGAGGAATTATTACAGGGTATTAGTGGTACTGGTGCATGCTGCAACCTGAAATACCAATTCAGAATGTCTAGGTTATTGTCGTACAACTTGTTAATTAATGACTACCTGAACACTAAAGAGAACACTGAAATGTTGTTTTGAATATCTCTATTCCATTTTGCTGTAAAGTGCCATGAACCCTGAGAATCGAGGTGATGAAACACTTCTTTTGATGTGTCTGTTTTTCAGAATGTAACACGTTATCGTATTTCTACATGAATACCAACATAAAAACATAATTTTCGCACTGCACATAAGACTAAGAACAATATTATGCCAGTCAAGCAAGATGTCACTATAGTCCATTTGTAACGAGGTAGATCGTGTTTCGCATATTAGTTATTACCTCTTGTTGAGTTCATTAGCGATCAATTCAAATGTAAAATGTTTGTAAATCTCCAAACTTTAATGGTCACATGTTTGAAAAGTTATGGGATTCAAGTGCAGTGGTCATCAGTCCCTTAACTTCCAGACTACTTGAACTAACTTATCGTAAGAAGAAAGCACACACCCACGCCTGAGGGAGGACTCCAACCTCCGACGGCGAGCGGCCGCGCGCACGGCTGTTCCACCAGAGCTATTGAGCCTTAAAAATTACTTTAACGTACACTAAGGACAACACACACACTCATACCCGAGGTAGAACTCTAACCACCAACGGAAGCGGCCGCCGTGACTGCAGCATTACGCTTTAGACCATGCAGCCATTAGAAATCAAGTCCTCTAAACAGTTTTCAAGTTTTACGTTTATTCATCTCAATATTTATTGTTAAAAAACACATCCTTTTCAATTCAGAATTAATTTTAAACAAGAAATTGCGTAATATTATTAAAAATTAATGTTCACTCTTGTATGGGCTTTGCTTTTGTATTGCGCAACCCATCACATACGCAATGGTGTGTATTTTGAGGCGCAACTATTTCCTCAAGTGATCTCAATCCCTCAAGCAACACTTTTGCGACACCCAAAGGGAGTACAGCGCGTGGCTCGTAACAAAGAGTGTGCGTCATCGAATCTCGGTGGGATCACAAATTTTTCACTCTTAACCTAGACTTCACCTCTCACCGGCGTAAAGTCACCATAAACAGCACGTGACTGGGATATCACATTAAACTGTAGGTGCACTTACCCCTGTTCGATATCTGAGACACGTTAGGGACGCGGAAAACGATTGAATAGAAAGACTTGTAACAGGCAACTGTATCACACGAAATAATTGTATTGTTGTTCTTGGTTTTTGAGGGGACTAAACAGCTAGGTCATCAGTCCCAAATAATTGTTCAAATGTTCAAATGTTTGTTAAGCTTATGGGACTTAACTACGGGGTCATCAGCCCCTAAACTTACAAACTACTTACGAACTACTTACGAACTATGACGGCACAAATATCCATGCCTGAGGGGAGATTCGAACCCCCGACCGCAGTGGCCGTGCTGACCGTGACTGGAGCGCCTCAGTCACCTCGGCCACCGCGGCCGGCAAATAATTGTATTATCATCATCATTATCTCTACACATAACTAAGCTTGAACGGAATTCTCAAAGCACGATTCATGCTCGCCCTTGTCCAGTTTATTACCTGTGACACATTAGTTTTGATGCCCAACGAGATTTCCTGCCTAGATTATGCTTCTTAGTCTAAAGACGACGTCACGCAGGTTAGGACAACTGGCAGGCTGTGAGATGAATGTTGATGTCAGAGATTACTATAAAGAGCGAACACGCTTACCCGTTTTTCCAGGACAGTGAGTGATAAGCTGTTCACCGAGATCGGCAGCGTCCATCCCAGATAAGGCACATAAAGCAGACGTTTACCGCTTGGAGACGGAGGACGCCTTCCTAGATTACAGACTGTAATGTAGACCGTATTGTCACTAGCCTTCATTAGAAAGTACCTCTGACATTTAGTTGGAGCAATTACGAGTGCTTGACAGTGTGTGTGTGTGGGGGGGGGGGGGGGCTGTACATTTAACAGAGCTCGTCTTCCGGTCTTGTCTCTTTCATCCCATTACAGATACCATTATACGTAGTAGCACGATGCCGCTACGCTTAGTTCCAAATAATTTAATCGTCTTAACGAGAGATACCCTCTTCCACAAACGAGCAGGTGGTTCACGCTTAATTACTTCCAACGAAGTTAAAAGTAGATTACGAGTATGTGTGTTTTGTTTGTGTACATCAACGTGCTATCTGCGCGGCCGACAGTGTGTAACAAGTGGCTTATGGAGCAACCGCTGGCAGTTAATCTCCGGATAGTGGATGCGCAAATATTATCCCAGCAGCTCAGGTTGCATTACGCGATAACTGCGAACAAGCAAGTCCGACTGCGTGTGACAAGCGGAACACGTGAAGCAGCATTTGTCCCTGTAGAACCACGCAAATGGTGTCAACACCCGGAACACAAGACAGTACACATTAAAAACAAACAGACCTCGGATTTTTTTTCTTCGAGGGCTTGATTTCCACCTATGCCATGAGCGCGAGTTTTTAACTGGTGCTAAACATGTTCTAATGTCAGTCCGTACTGAGCAGATAATATCCACGTGTAATGGAATGATCAACTGGTCGAAGCAGACACACCTTCGCCATCTAAGCTGCTGCAATAGGGACATCGCAAACATCAAAACTAAATAAATAAATAAAAGTAGAAACATGTGAAAATGGCGCTAGTACGTAAAAACACACACACACACACACACACACACACACACACACACGCATACACACACACACTATATATAAATCCACTCCCATGAACCACAGCCATTGCCGAGGTGGGGTGGCTTGCGTGCCTCAACGATACAGATAGCCGTACCGTAGGTGCAACCACAGCGGAGGGGTACCTGTGGAGAGGCCAGACAAACGTGTGGTTCCTGAAGAGGGGCAGCAGCCTTTCAGTAGTTACAGGGGCAACAGTCTGGATGATTGACTGAGCTGGCTATGCCACACAGTTACTGCGAACGGCTGAAAGCAAGGGGAAACTACAGCCGTTATTTCTCCCGAGGACATGCAGCTCTACTGTATGAACATATGATGATGGTATCCTCTCGGGTAAAATATTCCGGAGGTAAAATAGTCCCCCATTCGGATCTCCGGGAGGGGACTACCCAGGAGGATGTGATCATCAGGAAAGACAATACTGGCATTCTACGAGTCGGAGCGTGGAATGTTAGATCCCTTAATCGAGTAGGAAAGTTAGAAAATTTAAAAAGGGAACTGGATAGGTTGAAGTTAGATATAGTGGGGATTAGTGAAGTTCGGTGGCAGGATGAACAGGATTTCTGGTCAGGTGAGTACAGGATTATAAATACAAAATCAGTTGGGGGTATCACAGGAGTAGGATTGATAATGAATAAGAAGATAGGAATGCGGGTAAACTACTATGATCAGCACAGTGATCGCTTTATCATTGTCAAGATAGATACGAAGCCAACACCGACAACAGTAGTACAGGTTTATATGCCAACTAGCTCTGCCGATGATGAGGAAATCGAAGAAATATATGAGGAGCTAAAGGAAATTATTCAGACAATTAAGGGAGAGGAAAACTTAATTGTTATGGGAGACTGGAATTCGGTAGTAGGACAAGGAAGGGAAGGGAGGATAGTAGGTGAATATGGTCTGGGCAAAAGGAATGAAAGAGGAAGCCGCCTGGTAGAATTTTGCACAGAACATAATTTAGTTATAAAAAAACACCTGGTTCAATAATCACAAAAGAAGGTTGTATACGTGGAAGAGACCAGGAGACACCGGGAGATACCAGATAGATTTTATAATGGTAAGACATAGATTTCGGAACCAGGTATTACAGTGTAAGACATACCCAGGGGCAGATATAGACTCGGACCATAACTTGTTGGTTATGAACTGTAGGCTGAAACTGAAGAAACTACAAAAAGGTAGGAAAATAAGGAGATGGGACCTGGATAAATTGAAGGAACCTGAAGTTCTTAAGAATTTCAGAGGGAGCTTTAGGCAACAATTGACAGAAACAGGGGAAAATAAAAGAGTATAAGAGGAATGGGTAGCATTGAGAGATGAAATAGTGAAGGCAGCAGAGGACAAAATAGGTAGAAAGGCAAGACCTACAAAAAATCCTTGGATATCACAGGAGATACTAAATTTAATCGATGAAAGGAGAAAATATAAAAATGCAGTAAATGAAACAGGCAAAATGGAGTACAGACGACTAAGAAATGAGATTGACAGGAAGTGCAAAATGGCTAAGCAGGAGTGGCTAGAAGGCAAATGCAAGGAAGTAGAAGAATGTATAAATAGGGGAAAAATAGATACAGCCTATAGGAAAATAAAAGAAACATTTGGAGATAAGAAAAACAGCTCTATGAATATCAAGGACACTGATGGAAAACCAGTTCTCATCAGTAAAGAATGGAAAGCTGAAAGATGGACAGAGTATTTAGAGGGCCTCTACAAAGGAAATGAACTTCGAGACAATATTGTAGGAAGGGAAGAGGATGTAGATGAAGATGAAATAGGAGATACTGTATTGAGAGAAGAATTTGAAAGAGCCCTGAAAGACCTAATTCCAAACAAGGTCCCTGGAGTAGATGATATTCCCTCAGAGCTGCTGAAGTCTCTGGGAGAACCAGCCATGACAAACCTGTTTTACCTGGTGTGTAAGATGTATGAGACAGGCGAAGTACCCTCAGACTTTAAGAAAAATGTTATAATCCCCATTCCGAAGCAAGAAGGTGCAGACAGGTGTGAAAACTACAGAACCATCAGTTTAATAAGTCATGGTTGCAAAATATTAACACGAATTATATACAGGAGGATGGAAAAGCTGGTAGAAGCCGACCTCGGGGAAGATCAGTTTGGGTTCAGGAGAAATGTAGGAACACGGGAGGCAATACTCACTTTACGGCTTATCCTAGAAGATAGATTAAGAAAAGGCAAACCTACATTTCTAGCTTTTGTAGATTTGGAGAAGACTTTTGACAATGTTGATTGGAATAAACTCTTTCAAGTTCTGAAGCAAGCAGGAGTAAAATATAGGGAGCGTAATGTTATTTACAACTTGTACAAAAACCAGACCGCAGTTATTAGACTCGAAGGGCATGAAAGGGATGCAGTGGTTGGAAAGGGAGAAAGACAGAGTTGTAGCCTTTCTCCAATGTTGTTCAATTTGTACATTGAGCAAGCTATAAAGGAAAGCAAGGAGAAATTTGGTGAAGGAATTAAAGTTCAGGGGCAAGAATTAAAAACATTGCGTTTTGCCGACGACATAGTAATTCTGTCAGATTCAGCAAAGGACCTGGAAGAGCAATTGAACGGAATGGACAGTGTGCTGAAAGGTGCGTATAAGATGAACATTAACAAGAGCAAAACTAGGGTAATGGAATGCAGTGTAAGAAAATCAGGTGATGCTGAAGGAATTAGATTGGGAAACGAAGCAATAAAGGAGGTAGATTAGTTTTTTTTACTTGGGCAGTAAAATAACAAATGATTGTCGCAGTACAGAGGATATAAAATGCAGAATGGCAATGGGTAGAAAAGAGTTCTTGAAAAAGAGAAATTTGTTAACATCGAATATTGATTTAAGCCTAAGGAAGTCCTTTCTGAAGGCATTTGTATGGAGTGTTGCCTTGTGTGGGAGTGAAACATGGACGATAAACAGTGGGGACAGGAAGAGGATTGAGGCTTTTGAAATATGGTGCTATAGAAGAATGCTGAAGATTAGGTGGGTGGATCGCGTGACTAATGAGGAGGTACTGAACAGAATTGGGGAGAAAAGAAATTTCTGGCATACCTTGACTAAAAGAAGGGATAGATTGCTAAAATTTCACTTGCCAAAGTGCAATTTTATATTAGCGTTGGCTACTAGTTAAAACTATGGTCCCTTGTAGGTCTATCACTTTCCTTATTCACATCAACTGATGTTCGAAATAAGAGCGAGTAATAGTGAGGGCAGTATCACAAGAGACGGCAAGATGAAAAATAGGCAACTGTTAAATAAGTGACTGTATAACTGCCACAACTTTTATCAACTGATTTTTGCTGTTGTATGCTAGACGTATAATATTTTCTTCCCTTTAACTTTTTAACTACTTATGACAACTTAGAGCCACGGCGGAGTGGCTGAGCGTTCTAAGGCGCTTTGCTTGCACGCCGTCAGAGTTTCTAGTCCTCCCTCGTGCTTGTGTGTATGTGTGTGTGTGTGTGTGTGTGTGTGTGTGTGTTGTCCTTACGTTACTTTACCTTAGTTGAAGTAGTTTGCAAGCCTAGGGACTAATAACCAAAGAGGTCCCATAGATTTACAAACATTTTGACATTTGAGGATGAGGCTGCCACCCTCTATACTTGTCAAGGCAAACTGAGTTCTTCAAGCAAGCTACGCCGAAGTCTCTTGAAATTAACTTCGTAGTGCTACGGATATTATCGCAATCCAACAGATTGCCGAGGTCCTTGGATTTTTTTTTTTTTTTTTACACCCGCATTGCATGTATATGGCCATAATTTACATACCTTGTTAATAGACAGTATCACGAAGAGTCACGCAGAACCATAGACCAGAAAAGTACGTAATGGGAGCATTGATCGCAGCATACTGAAATCCTGCTTCCTGGAAAATCTGTCCAGACGTGTAACGACCTGAGTCGTCGGGCACATCAAATGACAGCTTGCCCGTTGACATCTAACGATACAATATGTACCAGCAAAGTTCTTTGTAAAATATTGGAAGAACACAGTGCAATGCAGCATTTATGCCAGAAAGAACCGTCACTATACCATCTAAGTAACATTCTGATAAATGAATGAATCGTCAGTTTAGTATTGGAGAAAAGTGTATGGAGTAAAAATCGCAGAGGGGGTCCCAGATGTCAAAACAGTAACCAGGTTCACAAACAGGTGATAAATAACGTTCAACATGCGGTATTCCTATGTGACTACAGCTTTCATTCGCTAGAGTGAGCGTACGGAGGCTGACGACACTAATTATGCTCTTAAGCACTCAGCAATAAGAGGTGAAAAACACTTATTATTTGGTAAAGATGAGGAATACCACAAAAGACGTATTTTAGTGACACTTAAAGTTTGTTCTTGATATTCCAAAACTGTTTTATTTCACTTCTATAACTACGCCGTACTTTAAACGATCTACAATATGGCAGTTGCAATGCCAACTACATTGGTCACACCGGTAGATCGTTTAAAGTTAGGTACAAGGAACATATGGACGCCTTCCGACTTAATTTTGACAAGTCCGCTGCAGCTACACATATCCGCAAAACTGGCCGCCCATTAAAGCGGACTGAAGATGACCTTAAGATTTTGCATAGACAGGATAAGGGAAGAAAGTCAGATCTGCTAGAACAGCTGGAGATTATAACACATAACGCTAAAAGCAACGTTTCATTAAATGAATTCAAGGTAATACATACAGCTTTTTTTAAAAACTTTTTGGACGTATTATAACAAAAGTCGTTTACTTTAAATTTCAACCTCTGTCTTACTGTGCAAATGATTTCGTGACACCTGAATGTACCCACTAGCTGGTGGATGATCTTTGGAATTTAGAGGTCTTTGTTTTCATTTGCATACGTGCGCCCCAGTCGTGCGTTTCGGTAGTGTTATGCGCCGCCAGTGCAGGGGTCTGGTTTGAATCCTGACGAAGCACAGTATGCTGAGGACCTTTCTGCGTAGACACGGTTACAAGGGAAGCATCCACGTTTTTTATTACGTTTCAGTTTTTTATTGTCTCATTTAATGAAACGTTGCTTTTAGCGTTATGTTGAACAGATTATCTGATGATGAGGGCTTGACCCTTGAATCGCGTCATATTTTAGTGTTTTTCCACGATTTCTATGGTTGAGCCTACTTGACAAAATAATTGACCAAGAAGAAGAAGAAGAAGAAGAAGAAGATGATGATGATGATGATCATGAGGAGGAGGAGAAACTGGGAGAGAGGAAAGCAGCTGAGGTAAGAAACAAGGGTGTAACGTAATCGTAAGAGACATGAAGGAATATGAGACTAAGCGGGAATGAGAGGCGGGGTCTTGTGTGATGAGTGTCACTGGACACTGGGAGCAGCTGGCGCTTTCAGAGGACAACGAACGGGCACAAGCTCGGGTCTCCGGAGGCCTCTGGGCTCATCGTTACAACTGGCTTGACAGCAAAAAATGTTCAAATGTTTGTTAAGTTTAAGAGACTTAACTACGGGGTCATCAGTCCCTAAACTTACAAACTACTTATGAACTAGCTACAACTAAGGACGTCACAAATATCCATGCCCGAGGGGGGATTCGAACCCCCGACCGTAGTGGCCGTGCTGACCGTGACTGGAGCGCCTCAGTCACCTCGGCCACCGCGGCCGGCGCTTGACAGCAAAGATCACCCACGGCTTGCTAGGCTCATTGGGCGCTACAGTCACCATGTCCTCTAGAACCGAACGTCAAAGTTGCCAGGGCAAGATTTATTACAGTCTAGGTTGCGCCTCGGTTGCACAGTGGTAGAGTGCCAGAGTGCCAGACTGCAAATTCAAAAGTCGCGTGTTCGATCCCCGCCAGGTACTAGGATTTTTATCTGTCACTTTCCACTTCTTTCACCTCTGGCAGTAATGCTCATGTGAAATATACCGTGTAGCGCCGTGGTTCGGAACCCACGTTAAACTGTAGGTCCCCCTATAACTGGCTGGGTAAGTCAGTTCGAAGGTCGGAGGAAGGCAACGGCATACCACCTCCAAACAGGACCATGCCTAGTAAAGCACTGTGGTGTTCAAACCAATCTTCGGATTGTTGACTGCTTTACCTTTTACCTTAGCTGCTAAGTGAAATTTAAAACGTGCGTATCATTACAGTTCCTACCGAATTTACATATTCCTCCACTCCATGACCTGGTATAGCAACCGTAGCTCAATTCAATTTTACTTTTCAATGACGCGTTTCAGGCTTCTTGTGCATCTTTCAGATTGGCTCATAGCATGATGGGGGCACGGGGGCAAACACCAATGTTTGCCATTACCAGAGTGTAATCGCGTACGTACGTCGCACCGTGTCCCCATCAAGCTATGATTCAATCTGATGATGCATAACTTGCTCAAACATGCCATTGAAAAATAAAAATACAATTTTTAAATACAACAGACACGCACGTTTTTGTTTCCATTATGAATTGTTCCGCGTCAAAGCAAGTGTATGTATCACCTGTTTTAATTGCTATTTTAAATTTGAATGTAACTTTTCATTGCATTCCATGATGGTGGTGGTGGCGGCTGGTGCAGCAACAGTGTTGAATATTAAAAAATGCGCAGTCTCTGTTGCAGTATTTTATTTTCCAATAACGCGTTTCGCGCTGTTAGCGCATCGTCAGACTGGAAAAAGACAAATGTTTTGTTACCGTCCGTGTACCTGGCGGACAGCGAATCTAATGTGGCTAAGGTGAGTAAATTTGAAAATTCAGACTTACTTGGGCGGAGATGGAGCCACAGAACTATCTATTGCTGTGTAGGAGGTATCTTAACAATTTGTGTTATTGGGCGACTTTGTACGTTTACCTCTTTGCAGGCGCCCTATAACACAAATTGTTAAGATACCTCCTACACAGCAATAGATAGTTCTGTGGCTCCATCTCCGCCCAAGTAAGTCATCTATAAATGTGAATGTCTGTTCGGTGTACGTTTATCACGTCTGAACCACATGATATAAACAGCTAAAAATTTGGACAGTTACTAATGTCTACCGGGGGAAGGCTTCAGGCATGGTTTTATGGCGATCGGATAGCTATTTATCTATATATATTAATGTGAATGTCTGTTCAGTGTACGCTTATCACGTCCCAATCACAAGACGCAGAGACTTAAATATTTGTACAGTTACTGATTTATACCTGAGGAAGGTTTTAGGCACGGTTTTATAGCGATCTGGTGGATATTTAGTAATTTGAAGAATATAACGCAAAATGCGGAACAATAATTACTCTTTGAAAATTATATTTACTCTTTGAAGATGGTTTTATTGGTTGCATTGTTGCTCGAGGGTTGATAATGATAAAAGGGTGGAGTATATTGGGATGGAAAGTTATCGGTGTATATAAAATTCTACGTGTGTGTGTGTGTGTGTGTGTGTGTGTGTGAATATATGGCTCTGCAGCGAAAACTACAGAACGCAAACGAATGGTCTGTGTGTAATTGTTGTTCGAAGTCTCCCGTTGTACACCATAGCAGTTCCATGCCGATAGCTACAAGGGGGTGGAAGATATGGTGGTTGAAAGTCGTCTCTATAGCAAGAAGGTTACATACAGCGAAACGTGATGCCACATACCATATCTTTGGTCTATGCGTGCTACAATGTCTTCAGCTCTTTCTTTGTAAGGATGAGCTTACGAATAAGGAAATATAAGAATAAATAAATAAAGCAGTAAAAAAATTTCTTTTAATACATCTCTTTAAAAAAATCGATTTGACGTTTCGCGCATTACATCAAGTGATGGATCTGTGATATTATTACAGTCATTGTTGTTGAATTGCGTGATTGGAATCTTCGAAACGAATGCATTTTTACGTGTGATTTGATCTACACTACTTACTTTCGTGATAATGTTGATTAAAACGTTTGTTTCTAAAGAAGTATTGTATTTCATTTCATCCTTCAAAACTAGTCTCATAGCACACTACTGAAAGCTAGCTTATCTATCATAATCAACCAACACGCGAGCGGAGCCGCGGGTGTAAGCTAGTTATATATATAATGGATATGAGGTCGCTGTTGTATTACTTTATTATTTTGTCAAGTAGGCTCAACCACAGATATCGTGTAAAAACACTAAAAATGACGCGTTTCAAGGGTCAAGCCCTCATCATCAGATAATCTGTACAAGATTCTAAACACAACAGCGTTAAATGTTTGCATCTGCTACCGTCCTTCAGTCACCAACGTTGTGTAGAACTCATTGCAAACGATGTGAAATGCTACAAGATTCTTGTACAGATTATATGATGAGGGCTCGATTCTTGAAACGCGTCATATTTAGTGTTTTCACACGATATCTGTGGTTGAGCCTACTTGATAAAATAATTAATTACAACGTGCTGATATGAAGTATTACAAGAAACCGAAAAGGAAAAAAATTTTCGATTCAGTACACACGCGAATCTGTTACTTCTCATATTGACGTAAATTTCGAATCCTGGGGTAATCTAGCTATTATTTATCGCGTACAACATGGCGGACCATGCAAATTCGAGTGCAAAAACACATGAATGTGCAGGCACGCCACAGTTCTACGAGGTGTGTGAGAAAAGTAATGAGACTGATTTCATACTAACCAAAGTTTTTATTATTTTCAAACAAGAATGTTATCCCCTTCAAAGTAGTTCCCTTGGGCAGTTACACATCGGCGGAGTCGTCGTTCCCACTCTTGGTAGCAGCGCTGGAAGTCTTCAATTGGTATGGCTTTTAACTGGTCGGTCACTGTATTTTGAATGTTCTGCAGAGTTCCAAAATGACGTCCTTTTAGGACATGTTTCAACTTCGGGAAGGGGAAAAAGTCACAAGGACTCAAATCAAGTGAATAGGGAGGTTGAGGAACAACAGTAATGCGTTTTGAGGTCAAAAATTCAGGGATGCAAATAGCCGTGTGACACAGAGCATTGTCATGGTAAAGCATCCACTTGTCTGCAATTTCTGGTCTCACACGGATCACTCTTTTCCTCAACTTTTCAGTGACACTTTTTATAAAACAGTTGCTTGACAGTTTGTCCTGATGGAACGAATTCTTTGTGCACGATAGCCTTCCTGTCAAAAAAACAAATCAGCATGGTCTTGATCTTTGACTTGCTCATTCGACATTTCTTCGGCTGAGGAGATGACGGAGTGTGCCATTCTTTACTTTGCAGCTTTGTTTCAGGATCGTACTCAAATATCCAGGATTCATCACCAGTGATCACACAACTGAAGTATTCTTGGTCATTAGCAATCCTCTCAAGAAGATCAACGCACACGTTTTTTCGAATGTCCTTCAGTTGTGAGATTTTTCGGCACCAACTTGGCACAAACCTTTCGCATGTTCAAATCATCTGTCACAATTTGATGCACGATGAAAGTGTTTCAATTTAGCTGTTGACTGATCATCCTTATTGTTAAACGACGGTCTGATCTCACAAGAGCCCTCACACGATCAATGTTTTCGTCAGTTTTTAAAGTCGAAGGTCTCCCTGAGCGAGGTTCATCTTCAACGAGTTCTCGGCCTTCCAAAAATGATTTGTGCCAGCGGAAAACTTGTGCTCTCGATAAGCACTGTTTCCCATAGGCCTGTTTCAACTTTTCAAAAGTCACACTCGCGGATTCACCAAGTTTAACACAAAACTTTGTTGCACAACGTTGCTCTAAATTCCGATGCTCCATTTCTGTGACGCACAATGAAAACACAACTTTACTAACGGCGTTGTGAAAACTAATGTGTTAACTGTACGGAGTTGTAACTCGGACTGAGGAAGTGGAAGGGATCAACAATCAGATTTAGCATCCGCCGGTAGACACAACGTTGCCAGATCTCCCGCAGTGTTGCCAATCTCATTACTTTTCTAACACACCTCGTATCTTCAGTTATACATCCAGATTATATAGAGATCACTGGTTTTCGCCGTGTTTGGAGAGCGGGCCCTCCTCGGACGAGTGTGTGTGCTCTGGCGCCAGCAGATAGGCTGCCGTGACGCACTACTCGCTGTTATCGCCTGCCTGCCGACTTATCAGCCCAGCTGGAGCCGAGGCGTCACACCGCCTGGGGGAATCCTCCGAGCAGAGTGCTGCCCGCTTTAGACTGACAAGCCAGCCCTCAAAGCGGAGAGCAGCGAAAGGGGTCACTGTCAAAGGGGCTGCCAGCGGCACAGTAGCAGCCCACACACAAGTCACAGACCGGCGCTCTTACATTTGCATCACACTTACAGTGTTTTTAGGTCACTGCCAGTGCCACGCGATACCAAGAAAAATGCAAGGTTTCGAACTTTAATAGTGGCAACCAAGGTTATTCTATAAAGGTTGGGCCCGAAGCGAAACGATCTGCTATTGGCCGTACAAATGACGTTAGTGGCGAAGCACAACTGCCAGAGGGGGGCGCGAAGCGGCGCTGCGCCGTCACATAAAACACCACTAAACACACGGAAGTTAACTGTTCACGCATTGCTTATTGCAGTTACATACATCGTTAAATCTTTCTGACAGCCGAAGAATGCCACTGACGTGATTTCCGCCTCATTAATGTCGCTGCTTTCTCTGTCTTCAGCTTCATGTTGAGGTAGCGCACGCGAATAAAACTTCTCGTCAGTAAGAATATTTTAATGACTTCCGGCGCCATGTGGTGATATTTCTGCGAAATTACGTCTGCTAATATCTTAAAAATATTTTTCTTTTGAAAGTAAGTCACTTCCGTTAATCTCGTTCAACAGCAGCTCAAACTCTGAGATCTGTCGCCCACTCGTCAGACAGCACTAACAAACCTCCTAGTGATAGAAATTCTATCCACCCGTATTCTGCGAGGTGTTTTGGAGGAGGACAAAGTAATTCATTAGACGGCACCCCCAGTCAGGTGTCATATTTCGCAGCACGGCTTGCAATGTAGCCTGCCAGAAAGCTGAATCCTACAGCTAGGCATGCACCATCTGTCACAGCAGACGGTGCAGCAGCCTCAAAGCTAAAACTTATGCCCTGCTCTCTGCTTCCCCATCTAACATGGCCATTGCAGACATATCCGGCAAAATTCCACACAGCAGACTGAATGGCACGATTTGTTGAGAGTCTTCTTCCTGTCTCACAGACCACGTATTAGACACTGGAATGTCTTGGGCATTCTTTCCCAGAAGCAACAAACGCAGACAATGTTTTACTTCTTTAGGGGGAGGATGCTGATAGAAATGGCCAATACCACTAATCTGTGAAAACAAATTTTCAAGACAGTCCTGGTTCAGCCGTACTGTTAATATATACTTAGTGCCTAGTGACAAAAGGTCAGAATGAAAGGCAAATAAAGAATTAATTGAGATTAAGAGTCCTTCGGTTTCCAATCTGCATTGTTTCACAGCACAAATACATTATACTGAGAATTGTTTTTCGGGGGTGTTCGTTTGTTTCATAGGCACTTGCTAGTAAAATACACGAATAAACGAAACAAGCTATTGCGGGGCTACCACTACGAGTTTTTTTTTTTTTTTCGCAAGAGTGGAGCCCCTCCACGCTCGCACTAGCATGGTGACCAACTCAATAGTTCTACTGTCACCTCTGCATGTGTTAATGTTTTAAATGTAGGAGTCACAGGAGCGGGTACTGTGATGTATGCCGTACGTGTGGGTAAGGTTACCCATTAATACGGTCCATCTGGATGATAGAAGTGGTCGAAAGCTTTTGAAACAAGAGCGGTTTTAAGGGCAGAGGGAAAAAAGTGCCAAGGCAAGTGCCAAGGGAAAAAAACCTCTGCGATAGTCAGGAGCGGGTAGTAAGAGCAGTAGCGGATTCTTGCTATCTGCGACAGATCATGCAAGGGTTTGGTTATGTTAGTTTTGGGTATCGTGTAAGCTCGGTACCATTTTCATTGCGTGTTTGTCATAAGTTTGTCAATCCGGTTTGCTGAGTCGCCCCTCTGCAGCTGGAACTGGCGGTGTCTCCTGGTCCATCATCAGCGGCGGCTGGCTGCAACAATCAAGATTGGCAGGCAAGTGGTCGATTTTTGTGATCGGCCTTTAAGTTTATAGGTTTAGTGTGGGATTTGTTTGTGTTTCGTGTTTGTTCACGTTCCCTGCGGCTGCCGGTTTGTCGGCGGTAATTGCTCATCTGGCATTGCCAGTCAGTTTTGCTGCGAAGCAGGGGTTCTGTGAGCGATGATTTGGTTTGTGTCTATAAGGTTTACCATAGGTGTTTATCTATTCCTGACAAAGAGTGTTTTTGGTCGGTTGTGTTTCCACCTATGGTTGTGGTCGTAGTTGCCCAGATTGAGGATGAAGGGGTTGTTCGAGTGTCTAGCATTTTTGTACAGTCGTGCGGCGTGTTTTTTGAATACCTCCGTGAGAGTATCAAGGCGGTATTCTCGGTGAAGGTCCGCTGTGCGCGTGTAGCGTGGAGCATTGCTTATGATGCGTAGTACCTTGTTCTGAATGAGCTGCAAGCGGTGCAGCCGTGTCGGTGCTGCGTAAGCCCAGCACGGAGCACCGTACGTCATCAGCGGTCTAACAAGTGTCATGTATGTGTTCCTCGACACCCGTCTGTTTAGTTTACTCTGCCTGTTGAGCATTGGGTAGAGTTGTTTGAGCCTCGCGTTTGCCCGGTTGGTCATGTGTTGTATGTGGTCCCCCCATGTGAGTTTCCGGTCCAGCCAGACACCTAGGTATTTGACTTTCTCGCAGAAACGTATTGGACGTGTATGTAGTGTAACTGGTCTGCAATGTCGGTGTTTGTGCAGGTGTTTCGGTCTTCTAGTGAACAATACTGCTTCGCACTTGCCGACGTTTACTTTTACACGCCATTTCTCCAGCCAAGGCTCTGCAGTATTGAGTGCGGTCTGTAATCGTGAGTTAATGTTTGACGGCTTCCAATCTTGCGCTAGGATGGCGGTGTCATCCGCGTAGATTGCGACCGTCGTGTTATGTGTGGTTGGAAGGTCGTTGATGTAGAGGTTAAACAGGAGGGGCCCCAGGATGCTGCCTTGGGGTACTCCCGCTTGTATACCGTGTCGTGTTGACTGTTTGCCCTGAATGTCGGTGTTGAAACATCTGTCTGTGAGGTATGAGTTTATGAGACGTACGAGTCCGTCGGGAAACCCAGCATCGTTCAGTTTGCGTATAAGGCCGTTGTGCCACAGACGATCGAAGGCTTTTTCGATGTCCAGGAACACCGCCCCGGTGGCTTTGCCTGTGTTGTATCCGTGTGTTATGTGTTCCACTACGCGAAGGAGTTGTTGTGTTGTTGAGTGGTGGTTCCTGAAGCCGAATTGCTCCGGTCTCAGGGTGTCATTGCTTATGCAGTGCCTAGTGAGTCGTTTGAGAATTACCTTTTCAACAATCTTGCTGAGCGAGCTCAGTAAGCTGATGGGTCGGTAATTTTGTGGGAGGGAGTGGTCTTTCCCCGGCTTCCTGAACATCAGGACCTTGGCCGCTTTCCAAAAGGCAGGGAAGTGTTGGTGTTGAAGGATGGCATTCGTGATATGTGTGAAGAACTCTACAGCTTTATCCGTGAACTCCTGGAGGACACGGTTTTGAATGCCATCAGGACCAGGAGCTTTTCTAGCAGTGGTGTGCTTAATTACCCATGTAATTTCATTTGTGCTAGTATGTCGGATTGCGTCGCGGATTGGCTGGGCTATAAGTCGTGTGACCTCCTGATCCGTTTCAAGTGTGAATTCTGGGTCTGAGGGAACCAGATTCGGTGTGAAAGACGCTGCTAGTGTGCGGGCCATTAGTTCCGCCTTCTCTTCCGCAGAGTATGCAGGTCCGTCCGGCCCTTGTAATGTGGGTGTGTAGTGTTTCTCCCTGGTGAAGTGTCGAGCGAGTTGCCACACTCCAGGACGTGTGGTATCCAGCCCTGCGAGTTTCTGGTCCCACTGTGATGTTTTAAATGTTTGTATTTTCTCCCGTATGATTCCCTGGAGCCTGTTCATGTGCTGTTTATAGAACGGACGCCTGGTGCGCTGCCAGTATCTCCTGAGACGGTTTCTCATTGAGATAAGCCCCAGGACCTCCTGGGGCAGAGCCGCTGAATGGTGTTGTATTGTGAGTTCTGGGATAGCGTCGGCTACAGCGTCCTGCACGGCGGCTGTGAGGGCTTCTACAGCGTCATCTATTTGTGCGGTTTGCGTAATTTCGTGGATTTCAGGAATACGACTATCAAGCGTTTCCTTGAACAGTGTCCAATTTGCGCGCTTGTAGTTCAGTATCCTGCGTGGTTCATTGTTCTGAAGTGTTTCTTCCGTGTATAGTATAACAGGAGTGTGGTTTGAAGGCAGATCGTTTACAACCTCGAGGTTGAGGGTTACTGTTATGCCCTTGATGAGGGCCATGTCTATTACGTCTGGCCTTTGTCCCCTTTGGTAAGGGATGTACGTCGGTTCAACCGGTGCAAGTGTGATGTAGTTGCGGCCTAGTGAATGTTCGTACAGTTTTCGGCCGTTGGCGTTGCGTATTCGTGAGTTCCAGTCGGGGTGTTTAGCGTTAAGATCGCCAGCGGCTATTACTCGCGGTGCTATGTTGAGTACTGTGCTGATATCGCGTGTTACAATGTTACCAGGACGGTTGTAGAGCGATATCAGTGCAGTGTATGCTCCGTTGTACTTGACCCTAACAGCCGTGGCCTCTAATCTTTCAAGTGCAGGGAGCTCGATATTTGTGTGTTCAACTGTGTGGTGTATGATGATCGCTGTTCCGCCCCCTCCGTCTCCGTTTGCTCGGTCGGTACGATAGACGGTGTAGCCGGTGAAGTTCAGTCTGTGTTCAGGCTTGAGCTTGGTTTCATTAACCATAGCAATACGGATATTCCTACGCTCGAGTAACGCGGCGAGCTCAGCCTTCTTGTTGCGGATCCCGTCTGCATTCCAGAACAGGATCTGTGATGGTGTGGTGTTGTTTGCGTGGGCGGGAGGGTGTGGTGTGTTATCCATGAAAGCATGTGTTCAGTCCTGTGAGGAGTGATTGTATGAACGTTCCTCCCATGCCGCAATCGGCCGGTAGGAGGCGTTGTATGTGTGGTATGGCGAATTCCAAGATCTTTTTCAAGACCGAGGTAAACGTTTGGCCGGAGAATATGGATTGCCATAAGCTCTCGAATGTTGGGTAGTTGTTGGTGTCGGCCTGTGTGGCATTGGTGGTGGTTTCGGCCGTTTGTACAGCTGTTGATGTGGTGCGTGGGAGGGCTGGTGTGTTTTCTGTAGTCGGTGCTTCGACTGGCGCCCTGTTTTCTGGTGTAGTGGTAGGGGGGGCAGGAGGGATAGTTTCTCTGCTGGCTTGACTGTTTATGTGCGTGTTTGCGGTTCGTGTTTGTTTGGGTCGATGTTGTGGTGTTCTTGTGTTCCCTTTTTTGTGTGCATTGTTACCCCTTCTCCTCCTCCTGGGTCTTGTTGATACCCTCCGTGTCGGTGCGTTTGCAGGTGGTGCGAGTGTGGTACAGCTCGTGACCTCGGGGGGTGGGGTCGTGTTGTTTGGTGTGTTATCCGTTGTTATCGGGATCGGTGCGGGAGTTGTGTCATGCGTTGGCTGTATTTGTTGTGTTGTTGTTGCTGCGGTAGTTTGTGATGTGTCTTTTGGGCTCTGGGCTTCCTGAGGCCGCCCCTCGCCGCTAGGGCCAGCGACTGCACCAGCGTAGGAAATTCCTACTCTTACTGGTCTTGGTGGCGGCCTAGGAACTGTGGCGACCCTGGCGATGGCCTTAGTTTGCTTGGCGTTTTTTATCCGCAGAGCCTCCTTGTATTTTGCGCACCCCCTGTAGTTGGCCGCGTGGGCACCACCACAGTTGGCGCACTTGCGTGTGTCGTTGCGATGTTTGCAGTGTTGGCTGGCGTGGTTGCCAGCGCATCCGCGGCAACGGGGCGCCAAACCGCATCGGGCTGTCCCGTGCCCGAACCGCTGGCAACGGTTGCATTGTTGGGGGGCATGCGGTGGCTCGTATTCCTCTACCTTCACGGACATGTGAAGGACGTATTTTTCCTTCAGCAGTCCGCGAGAGTGTGCTGTGTCGGCCAGCTCCACTAGGTAGTTGGGTAAACCCTGGTGTGAACGGAAGCCCACCATTCGGCTAGCGCTTACGCACTCATAGCCGAGGAGGTTGAGCTCCTGTTTTAGTGTCTCGCTGGGGGTTTGTGTGTCCACCCCCTTGATCACGTACAGCTGCGTGCGTTCGTCAGCAGTCTTGTACGTGTAGTGTTCGATCTTCCTCTCCTTCAGGAAGGAGAGGAGATCGGTATACTCGGCCTTGGTTGCCACGTACAGTGAGGCCTGGTCCCCGGAAAGTTTCGTGTGGTAAGTTGTGTTTGCGTGCCTAGACGCGAATGCCTTGTTTAGGGCGCTCAAGTCGCCGTAGTTGCGTATACTGACTGGGGGAAAACCAGTCCTTGTTGTTGTGTTCTGCGTAGCTGGCTGTTCATTGTTCGAGTTTGCATGCGCAGTTGTGTTTGCGTTTGTTATCCCTGAGTTCGCTGTGTTACTCGGTGGGAAGTGTGGTGTTGGCAGCAGCGCTGGGCGCTTGCGTTGCGAGTCTGTGGGCTCGCTTGTTCGTGACTTGTTTTGGTGTTTGTGTGCGGACCCTACCTGCTGAAAGGGTCCGTTTATTTGCTCATCTTGTTCCTGTGTAAGCTCCAGATCCGTCCTTTCCGGTTCCGAAGCCTTCGCAGGTGATAATGAGGGCATGTCTAGTGTTGCAGGTGGTATATGGGTGTTTTGTGTTTGTGTCTGTGTCCTCTGTGGCGACTCCATCCTCACCTCGGCCGTGGTCACATAGATCGCCTCGGTGACCTTCTGTGCCAGGACATGTTGGTGCGTTTGAAGCGGAATGGAAATGAGGGGGGGGTTCACCCTCTATTTCCGCCCCAGACAGCGCTTGCCTTGTGGCGCTACGGAGAAGGATCGGGCTTCTGACGGAAGAAGGATCCTCCATTCTTCCGCCAGATAGGGAATTTTTATTCAGGAGGGAAAGACGACAATTTTGCTCCTTTATGATTAGGCAGGTGGTGACCTAATGAAGAGGGGGGGATCCCTACGGCCTAAGCTGCGCTAAGTGCAATGCGCGGCGCAAGAGAGCGCGGATGGAAGAAAGTGGCCTACTGTGCGCGGGGTTATCCGACGTGAACGGGCCCCTGACACAGAAATACCCTAACAAAGAACGGGTGAGTCCCGCTAGGGATGTGTAACAAAGGTTACAGGAGCTGCGAGCCGGAGCTCTTTGTCCCGCTGGGCGCACAAGGCGGCAGCGAGATCGGTGCTCTCCGACGTCAGCGGCTCTTCAGCTTGTTCGCAACCACTCTTTCGAGCTATTGTCTGCCAGCTACGGCTGTCCGCGAGCGCTGCGTCCGCACTGGTCGGCCGCTCCGCTGCGAATCACCCCACTACGAGTGCCGCCACTTGCTTCGGCGGTGACGTCATGCGCAGTACGATGAATTTCTACCTCGGACTGCGCAGTCCATTCGGGCACCTCTGGTGACAACTATTTGATCACAACCCATACAAAAGCGTTAAATGTTTGCATCTGCTACCGTCCTTCAGTCACCAACGTTGTGTAGAACTCGTTGCAAGCGATGTGGAATGCTTAGTATACAGAAAGCAGAGCCTATTATATGTTGATGGTGGGAATGGAGCGGTCTACTGCCTGTCGAAACTCTGGAACAGTTTTGAAGGGAATGCCACGATACTTCGGAATCGAATATGGTAGATGGTACAGTAGTTCCAGTCCCATCGACCGAACGGAGCAGCCACACCTAGCGCTGTATGCGCCGGCGCAGTGTCGTTCAAAATAATGGGTGGGTTGCGCAGATAGTGTTGCGGATTCTTTCGCAAATGTGGTCGCAGGCGATTCTTCAGAGACGCTAGGACGACATGCCCGATCCATGACTGCTTTAGTTTGCTAATCTTTGTGTAAGTCTTGTACCCAACGTACCGATGTTGTTTACCGCATTGCCAATTCGCCGGACGCTTCTTGAAGACCTCTATGACACTCTCGTGCTGTACGACTTCTGGCACATGCAATCTTCGCTGTTCCTAAGACACAGTGACACTCGCTCACATGAGACTGTGTTGCGCACGCCAGTGACGTGGAATGGGCGAGTCCATTTGCTCGGAGGTAAGGTAGGTATGTCAACAACGTGTGCTTTCAGCGACAATAGTAGACTCCACTGTACAGTGTCTCGACAACAGTGTTGCCACTATTTAAGTTCCAACCCTTGTATGTTGTCTCTTTTCTAACGGTGAATTTACTTTCTGTCTGTGCCTCGTATGTCTTGTAATCACTAAGTCACTGGTTTCAGTGTTGCGACTACCAACATAGCGCTTTCGCCTCCTTACTTTTCAAATTTATTTCCGATAGTTTTTCATTATCTCCCTGTGTTCTTACGTAATCTCTCCCTTTCATACTGTGTTTTTGTTTCTTATTCCTTGAAGTCGTTGAACTTTTTTTTTCTTTTTAATTTGTCTGAACTTTTCATTTTAACCTATTTTTCCTTAGTTACCTTCCATTTCTGTCAGTTCTCTTAAATTCTTTGCATGATTTCCCCGACGGGGAGCGACCACGCAATCCGCTGCAAGACGCCTTAAAGCTCTCGGCCATTCCAGTGCGGCCATTACAGTACCACGTACTACCTCTTCATTCACATCGTGCGGTAATAATTAAATCGGAGTTGGTCTCCGCAGACTAGTGGACTGCGTGGTGCGCTGCCACGGAGGGGTCCGGGTTCGATTCCCTGGCGGGTTGCAGACTTTCTCCGCACGGAGACTGGGTGTTGTGTTGTCTTAATCATCACTGACACGCAAGTCGCCGAAGTGGCGTCAGCTACAAAGACTTGCACCAGGCAGGCTGAACACAACCCCAGTCGTGGTCTAATGGCCATAGATGCCACACGATCATCATCATAAATGAAGTCGGAAAACATTTCACAGAAAATATCGTGGTACAAATGACGGCACGACCAATCAAGCTCCCTTTACCTTGTGTATTTGTCGATATCGCTGTCCAATGACTTATCAATACAATATATTTTCTGGTGTTCAGCTCATTCAAAGCGTCGTGTTTGCCCAAGACAAGTAGGTACTTGAGACGCATTATCGTCAAGTGGTACGTCAGCTCTCTTCAGGGGTTGCGCATATTATTTCCGATTTCTTGCTAAAAAGTTCTCGTTTTTTCCTCGTAGTGTCTAAAATGGACAAGATACCATGCTTTCAAAGATATACTCCTCTCCTTTCCCCTGCGGGGTTTCAATGCCTGAGATTTTAGTCGTGCGCCCTGTCAAATGTCGTGTGCAGCGTTTTGTCTCTTCCTGTTTTTAAGACCTCAGTAACCGGCGAACAGGCAGAACGGTAAGTTGCCGAATGTTTTACCAAGTGTCTCCGTCGTCGTCATTTTACGTATCTTACATTAGTGTCTTTAGCAAATTCAAAATGTTCAAATATTAGCAGAGGTTTTGGGACTCAACTACGGGGTCATCAGTCTCTAAACTTACAAACTACTTATGAACTAGCTAATACTAAGGACGGCACAAATATCCCTGCCCGAGGGGGGATTCGAACCCCCGACCGTAGTGGCCGTGCAGACCGTGACTGGAGCGCCGCAGACCGCTTGGCCACCGCGGCCGGCGGTATCTTTAGCCACCGTAGCAGTTTTAACTCTGAATATGTATGTTTTTAAAGTTATCATTTCATAATGTTTTATCCACCATCACCTGTTTATCACTTATATTCCGCGTTGAGTACCTGCTGTTTTTACCTATTAATATCAAATTGTCAAACTCTAATGTTCATGTGTCTGAAGAGCGACGTACTAAGCTGCTGCCAGCTGCCTAATAAGGCGTTAAAATAACAAAGAAAAGAAAAAATACGACATACTGCATCGCCATCGACATCCATATTTGCCACAGAAAGAAATCCGAGGACTTTTTATGGAAGGGCTCCATTGCGAAATACGAGGGTTGGAATTTAAATACTGGTAACACTGGAGACACTATGCAATGGAATCTACTATTGTCGCCGATACCACAGATTGTCGACATACCTACCTTACCTACAAGAAAATGCACTCTCCCGTCCCACATCACCGGCGTGCGCACAATCAAGGCGAACACAGTCACTTGTAAGCGAGCGCTCTAACGTAACGGTGACACTGTTTTCGAAACAACAACGGATACACGGTACTACTGCTCGTTTTTCGAGCATCACCTTCGACAAGCTTTTGTAATATTTCTGGCTCAAAACCATCATATTAAGATCGAAGTACTGCTTCAGTGCAGCCGGTTAGGACCAGTAGGCGGCAGATGGTAAAATCCGGTGAGAACCACGACAGGTGGTACAATAGGTCGGGTTCTCATGGGAAAGAGCACTGGCAAATCTCCCCGAATTCTAGGCAAGTCCCCGAGAGGCAGGGACTGGACGTCGATTGGCTGTAGCACTGGCGGTCACGCGCCAAAACACTATCATATTTATGTTAATATTTATTAAACTAATTATTTATTCAATGTCATACTCTATTTAGAAAAACCCCTGAAAGCTAAACTATGCCCTGAATAGATAAAACATATTAACAATTACTAATTCAATAATCAATATAATTAAGACGGACGATGCATGGCAGCCATGTTTGCGCGCCAAATCGCGGAACGCACTGCTGCACTTAGTTTCTTTATCTTCAGTCTGGCGTAAATAATTGTCTGCTCTTTGAAATAAATCCAGAACTGAACACAAGAGCATCTAAATCGCATACAACTCAGACGCCAAGGGCCCCACTAAAAACTTCTCTACTTCGCAAACAGTCTGTAGAGTCACTACGATATGTTGCTGTGTCACCCCTTATCATAGTCACCTCTCAGTACTTTCGGGCAGAATAATTTGCGTGAAGCCATGTCCGTTGATTTACCTACTGAGTGAGCGGACACCACTTTCTACCTGCCCCGTTTCATACAATGAATGCGCCCAGTCGGACGATTTAGAAACTCAATAAAAGATCTATGGGCTGGTTTAAATCAAATGTTCAAATGTTTGTAGAACTTATGGGACTTAACTACGAGGTCATCAGTCCCTAAGCTTACAAACTACTTATGAACTAGCTAATCCTAAGGACGGCACAAATATCCATGCCCGAGGGGGGATTCGAACCCCCGACCGTAGTGGCCGTGCAGACCGTGACTGGAGCGCCTCAGTCCCCTCGGCCACCGCGGCCGGCAGCCTGGTTTAGACACTAGGTTTACGAAGTAAGGTATTGAAGGTAGATCTAGCCCGTCAATAAACTTGATTCTGTTTTTAAAAGCACGAAAACAAACATCACGTCAAATGACGTGATTGTCACTCGGAGTGTTAAGTTCCAACCCTCGTATTTCTTACCCAATCCTCACGTCCGTTTCATGTTTGCAGGAAAACCATTGGTGCGTCTCACTGCATAGTCCCATACCGTCGTCTTTGCTGCAGGAGGGTGTGTCGCGAATTTGCTGCTTACTAATAAATGAACCAAGTGCGGCTACCTTGATGCGATCTGAGGTTCGGACCGGGAGCGACTGGCGGCGTTGGCCACTGGATGATAACGTATGCGCCTTTTGTGTGGCGGGGTCCAGCTGCGGTCACAGACACCTGTCGTCGGCGGGCCCCGCTCTGCCCATTGCCGGCCATCTGCTAATTGGCGCCCTCGCCTTTGTCAGAGGCCGGACCTCCGGCCACGCATCTGATCCCGCTGGCCTTGGGCGCAGATAAGCCGGGCGGCATTCCTGCTGCTCCCGAGGACCTGCCTCCGGCCGCGGTTCGCTTCCATGTGCCGTTCTCTGAGACGTATTTGACCCACTGCTCGCCAGCCGGACCTACATCTACACTTCACTCTGCAAGTAAAACTGAAGTGCCCGGCAAAGGGTTTATCGAACCGCGTTTACAGTATCTCTCTACCGTTCCATTCTTTAACAGCGCGAGAGAAGAAGATCACAGAATAAAAGAAATAATAAACAATGTAACCCCGTCATACCAGGCTGGTTTCAGGAACAAGCTGCTGCGAACAGGTTCCAGCCTTGACATCCTACATTGAGGCACGATTCCAAAAGAACCGTCTGTGGCCTTCGTCGATCTATCAGCAGCAGATGATACGATGTGGCTAGAAGGACTCCTGCTGAAGCTGAAAAAGCATATCCCAAATAAAAGACTTACGACAGTCCTGGAGTATATGTTAACCAACCGTTACTTCAAGATTAGCGTTGGACAAAAACAAAGCAAGTCATTTACAATCAAAAATGGGCTCCCCCAAGGATCAGTCCTAGCACCATTTCTTTTCAATCTGTACACAAGTGACATGCCAAACTGTAAGGGGTCTACGCCCCTCACCGATATATTTTATACAATACTTGCCTGGCACTGGGTCGACCTAGGCGTGTTTATATCGATTGTTGACGTTGCGAGTGCAGCGAGCGAGTTTAGTCAGTCTATGTTCATCTTGGCTCAAGTGTAGCATGGCGGGAGCACACCCGGTAAAAAGCATCAAAAAGTATTATTGCGAAAGTTCAGTTTATGTATTGTGAGTGAAGTACGGAGGGAGCACACCCGGTAAAAAGCATTATTATTATTGTAGAAGTCACTCTATGTGTTGCATAGCTCAAGTGAAGTACGGTAGGAAGCACGCCCGCTAAAAGGTGTCTAAAATACCATTATTGTGAAAGTTTATTCGCGCACGTTCGGGTTGAGTTTGTCCCCAGCGTCGTGGGTAGACTGCTCACCAATCATTTCGTTCGCTGAATGTACCAACAAGATTTCCGAGCCGCGAATCGGGACAACCGCGCCGCGCCAACGTCAGCAATACGAGGAGTACAGCGAAGAGTAAAATAACAACCTTTGTATTGCGTGTGAAGAGCGATACTGGCGACCAGTGCAATTAAACGTTATTAGTGTGTACGGTGAAGGCCGTGACTGCCTCAATTTTTTTACCTATATTTTTCAGTATATAACTGTTAATTACAGTGCATAACGCAGTGTTCATTGTTATTGAGCAACCATCACCCCTTTATTTTATATAATGACTTGCAGCATATAAAAAAAACTGACAAACTATTTCCACCATAACAGCATTACCGATAGCCCCTTGTCCTTAGCGCACACGGTCACAATTTTGCTAATTAGGCTGCTATCTGGTGCGAATCATTGCCGCCACCAATCGGGAGTGTTTCAAAACACTGCCAGTGAAAAGTTTTGCTATGCCGATGACCTTGCCATAGTCATACAAACCAGCACACTTGGGGAAGGAGAGACTATATTATACAGAGACTTAAAAACTCAACAAATTTTACAAAGCATGGAGACTCCACCCAAATGCAGCAAGACAGAAGTTTGTGCATTCCATCTGAACAACAGAAATGCAAAACAACAACTCAAAATTCTGACAACAATGGGTTAGACACAATTTCCAGCCTAAATACCTGGGTATGACAGCACCGGTCTTTAACGTATAAACGTCACTTGGAAAACACAAGCCAAAACCTTAGGACATTGGACGGTTCAAACTGGGGCACTGATGCATCGACACTACGCCCTACAGCATTGACACTATTATACCCTGTAGCTGAATATCGCGCTCCAGTGTGGCAACATAGCACCCATACGAGAAAGTTAGACGTACAGCTGATTGAGTCAATGAGGGTCATTACAAGTATACTAATATCCACCCCGATCCCCTGGCTGCACACCATCCGTAACATCTCACCAGCTGAACTGCGACGCCAGAAAGCAACGAATCGAATGGAGGAAACTTCACCACACCAACTGACCACAAGATCTCCCAATTCACAAGACCTAAAACGATATTTTTCTAGACCGCCTAAAGTTCCGCACTCCGCTGTGGCATAAATGAAGGAACAACTACAACATTAAAGAAGAGTGGCGCAAGAGGTGAAACGCGGATGCGACAGGACATCACGGTGTCAAAGACCAAACTGCCAGCCTACCGGGTTCCATCTGCAGAGAAGTGGGTGGACAAAATTATAAATGCTACCCCTCTGTAACCAGTCGTATTCAGTCACTCGATACTGAATTATAATTATGTGTATATACGTATTTAATTAAGTTGTAATCGCATCTCTTAAATTTGCCACTGTGTTAAATTAGTAAACTCCAGAAGTAAAACATGTATTACATTAGCGTATTTACCACATTAGTAAATTTTGGTATTTGAACATATGTATTAAACATGTATCTAATGTAGAACTAAATAACTGTCCCATATGTAATTCTCAATGCTGCAGTTGTTGCCATACGATAAATAAATGAATAGAAGGAGAAACACCTAAATCTTTCCGTTTTCTGATTTATCTTATTACGATAATCATGTCTCCCGATGTAAGTGGGTGCTAACAAAGTATATTCACATTCCGAATAGAAAGTTGGTAAAAGAAATTTCCAAATAAATCTCGACGCAACGAACAACTCCTTTCTTTTAATGATTCCCACCCCAACTCGTGCATCCTTTCCGTGACAATCTCCCCGAAATATCGCAATAATACAAACCAAGCTGCCCTTCTCTGGACTTTCTCTACATCTTCCGTCAGTCCCACTTCGTGGGGATCCCACAAACCGCAGCAAAACTCCAGAATAGGTCAGAAAAGTTTAATAGAACTGTTGCATCTCCTAAGGCTTCTGCAATGAAACACAGCCTTTGGTTCGCCTGCCCTAGAATATTTTCTGTGTGTTCTCTCCAGTTAAAGTTGTTGGTGATTGTTATTCCTAGGTATTTAGTTGGATTTGCCGCCTTTAGATTTCACTGATTTATAGTGTAAATGAACGGATTTCTTTGCGTGGTCATGTGGATGACTTCATTATTTACGGTCAATTGCCAATTTTTGCACCATGCAGGTATCTAAATCTTTTTCCAGCTGCTTTTGATCTTCTGGTGGCTTTACTAACCGATACACTACAGCATCAACCGCGAATAGTCTAAAAGAGCTAGTCAGATTGACTCCTAAATCTTTTATAAAAATAAGAAACAGTACAGGCCCTATAGCACTTCCCTGTGAAACGCCAGGTATCCCTTCTGTTGTACTCGATGACTTGCAGCCAATTACAACGCACTGGGTCTTAAATGATAGTAAATCACAAATCCAATCGCATAACTGCAGCGATTTTCCATAAGCACGCAGTTTGACTAGTAGACGCCTGTGAGATACAGTGTCAAAAGCCTTTCGGATATCGAGAAATACTGAAACTATTTGACATCCCTTGTCGATGTCATCAGCCCACAGAAGTGGTCGGACATTTTTGTTCGGAGGATTACACAGCCCTATTCGGGCGGTTGCCATCACAGCAGCAAGTAGTTTCACCGTAAAACAACCGATCCACTGCATATTGAACACTACGAGTTCCCTAATACAAAAACATCAGCCTAAGAAAAGTGAAATTTATTTCATATAAAAATTACTCAATTCCTTGTTTCTCATAATAAACCTTATTGAAGATGAATAAACGAAAAGCCTAAAAACTTTTTTCACAATCCAATACATAATTAAGATGCAATAAGTAATTTCGAGAAACTCAAAAAATATCTATTTCGTTGCTTATTGACAATACGAGCATAATTGCATTGTGAGTCTTACCTGCAATAGAAAATACTCATTACGCAACACATATTTCCTCTGTCGCAATTCAAGAAAAATAAGATCATGTCTTCCATTCTTCATTATTCTTGTGTATTTAATTTTCTGTTATTTTATTAAATATTGTATATTATGTAATTTTTATTATTTTTTGTCCGAGTGAGGTTTCTTGTGCCTTTCTTCAAATGGCCCCCGAGGCAGATACCTCGGTTTTCCTCCCTTACCCCCCACCCCCACCCCGTCCCCTCTACATCCGAGCCAGCAGACCACTTATTAGGAATGGTAACGTTCGGCTACTTGCAGACTATTTGCAGCCATTCATAAACTTCCCAAACAATGAGGTGAGTTCTATGTAAGTCACTGTGCCATGTCACCGGATTACAAGAGTTCGCGTTCGGTTTGAAAAAACCCTTTGGACAGTTCTAACGGATTTTTCCACTGTTCATGGAACGTGATCGAGAGTCAATTTGTGCACAAAATCCTGTACCGACAACACTTTCGGCTACTGAGACAGTAGGGTCTAAAATTCCTACAGGGAACTCGAAAGCTAGTCGAGTCCATGCCAACTGTTGAACTTCGACGGGCAACAAGAGGTCCGACGCCATATTACAAGGTATCCCATGAGGTTTGTTGCCTCATGCTGCTATTTGGAGACGTCAGCTGTTAGCACGTCTATAAATTCGGTATTCAAAGCACTACTTTGCGGGACAACAGTGTTAACTTTGATCAATATCGGCGACGGTATGTCAAAAGTTTGGATAGCAGGTCACCTCAATCAACGCCGGTCCAGTTCACTATTAGTGGTTGTGACATGATCGAGAAGCGACGTTGCGAATACAGTCGTGCTCAGCACTTGGGGCAGACGAAGATCCAACAGCGCGCAGACGGAGGGGAGGGCAACACCACCGGAGTGGAAACGCTGCAGTGGTCCGTGACCCACCACCAGAGCAACCGTAAAAACCGGCGTGAGAGGGCCTGCGTGAGGCTGCCCTCCTCCACGGTTCAATGGTGCTCCCTCGGAACCGAGGAATCGTCCCTTGCAGTCAGGCAGCGCACAGACAGCGGAAGAAGCCGATCCCACCACAACACTCTCCCCAAGGAGAGAGACTGTTTTGTAATGGAGTGTACCAGTGAAAATGTTTTTCCTTCTTGGATATAATCTGTTTGAATTAATTACATAGTCTACTGGTGACAAAGAAGGGGAAAATACGTTATAGCGTGGTTACCAGGTGGCAGATATACGAGTGTTGGAATTTAACTCTTTACAGCTCAAATTAAATTGCTTTGTAAACAAAAATATTTATTTGCATATTTATAAGTGCTGCTACAGACGAATGATGAAAATTAGATGGGTAGATCACGTAACTAATGATAAGGTGCTTAACCGAATTGGGGAGAAAAGAAGTTTCTGGCATATCCTGACTAAGAAAAGGGATAGATTGGTTGGACGCATTCTGAGACATCAAGGAATTGTCAACTTAGCATTAGAAGGAAGTGTGTGGGGTAAAAATCGTAGAGGCAGACCGAGGGACGAATGCAGTGAGCAGATTCAAAAGGATGTAGGTTGCCGAACGTATTCTCAGATGAAGAGACTTGCACAGGCCAGGGTAGCGTGGAGAACTGCATCAAACCAGTCTGCGGACTGAAGACCACAAGAAGAAGATTGTTCAAAATGTTCAAATGTTTGTTAAGCTTAAGGGACTTAACTACGGGGTCATCAGTCCCTAAAATTACAAACTACTTATGAACTACCTACAACAAAGGACGGCACAAATATCCATGCCCGAGGGAGGATTCGAACCTCCGACCGTAGTGGCTGTGCAGACCGTGACTGAAGCGCCTCAGTCCCCTCGGCCACCGCGGCCGGCTGAGAAGAAGATTCATAACAATTGGAATAATGTATTTTTTTATTTTTTTTTTATTTTTGATATTTTTCAGTTTTGGGGAGAAATTTAAGATGACAAGTGCTATAGTGGCCTTTATAATCTTTGGTCAAATGGCTGGGCCGAGAGTAACAGATAAAAAGGATGATGCCATATGGCATCATTGGGCTGGGAAGGGCTAAATAGTGACAACACTGCTGTGGAGACACTATTAAATGGAATCCACTATTGTCGCTGATAGTACACGTCGTTGACATCCGAGCAAATGGACTCAACCCTCTCACGTCACAGGCGTGCGCACCATCCAGGAAAACGCAGTCACTTGTGAGCGAGGGGTCTAACTTAATGATGTCACTATGTTTTCGAAACAGGAACAAGATTCAATGTGATCGTTTCTGGTGCATCACCTGCGATCAGCTTTGCGAAAGAAGCGGCGACACTTTCTGCGCAACTAGTCCATCACTATGCACAACAATGTGCGAGCGCATATAGCGCAAGCTGTGGCTGCTCTGTTCGATCGATGGGATTGGGAAGTACTGTATGATCATATTCTCCGGACGTAAGTCCTTGCTACTTTGATTCCGGATATGAAGGAACCACTTCGTGGCATTCACTTCAGAACTCTTCCAGAGATTCGACACGCAGTAGACCGCTCCATTCGCACCTTAAAAAGAACAGGCTCTGCTAACGGTATATTAGGCCTTCCGCATAGCATAGCAACGTGTTCTACACACCGCGGGTGACTAAAGGACAGTAATAGGTGCAAAGATGTAACGCTTTTGTTTCCGTTGTAAATAAATAGTTGCCATTGTTTAAGTTCCATAGCTCGTAATTACGTATGATAGTGCATAATGATAGTTCATATACTGTTTCTTTCGTTTCTTTTTACCACAACCTGTTGCCTACCGACATGAATAGTAGCAATCGTAACTAAACTAATTTCGATTTCTGACAGAAAGCTGCGTGTTTTCAACACCACTGGTAAGTAAAAGTCGCCCACGTTGCGTCAAGACTTGCGCTGGGCGGCCCAACAACTCATGTTAGGTCTCCCGGGAAATAATGCCACGCGATTTCATTTCATTAAAGCTAATGCTGCCGGCCGCGGTGGCCGAGGTGACTGAGGCGCTCCAGTCACGGTCAGCACGGCCAATACGGTCGGGGGTTCGAATCCCCCCTCGGGCATGGATATTTGTGCCGTCCTAGTTCGTAAGTAGTTCATAAGTAGTTTGTAAGTTTAGGGACTGATGACCCCGTAGTTAAGTCCCATAAGCTTAACAAACATTTGAACATTTTGAAAGCTAATACTCCGATAGTCTTTCTGAGGCTGAAGCACACAGGTGGAGTCTGCATGGTTATCAATTATCATTAAACTTCCAGAGTAAAAGAGAGGGAAGGCCTGCTTCTAACATTACCGCGATGGAACAGAGATGCGAAGGAAGGAAGCTTCGGGTTTAACGTCCCGTCGACAGCATGGTCATTAGAGACGGGGCTCGCACTTGGATTTTTTGGTAAGGATGGGGAAGGGAAGCGGCCGTGCCCTTTCAAAGGAAACACCCCGGCATTTGCCTGGAGTGATTAGGAAAATCACGAAAAACCTAAATCAGAATGGCTGGAGGTGGATTTGAACCACCATCCTTCCGAATTCGAGTCCAGTGTGTTACCACTGCGCCACCTCGCTCTGTGGAACAGAGATATTTATTACTGTATCAAAGCAACTGTACTTATTGGTTTCATTTTAATTGCAATTCACTCCGAAGTCACATAATTTAGGTAACAAGATTCATTTTAGAGTGAATCTTTCACTCTGCAGCGGAGTGTGCGCTTATATGAAACTTCCTGGCAGATTAAAATTGTATCCCGGAACCGGGACTCGAAACTGGGAGCTTTGCCTTTTGCGTGCAAGTGCTCTACCGACTGAGCTATCCCGACACGACTCACTATGCCGCCTAACAACTTCGCAGGAGAGCTTCTGTGAAGTTTGGAAAGTAGAAGACGAGGTACTGGCTGAAGTAAAGTTGTGACGCGGCATCGTGAGTCGTGTCGGGATAGCTCAGCCGGTAGAGCGCTTGCCCGCGAAAGGCAAAGATCCCAGGTTCGATTCCCGGTTCCGGCACACAATTTTAATCTCCCAGGATGTCTCAAGATTCATTTGATCCGCGATTGCATCAAGTGAATGACTGAGACAAGTACGAAAGAAATCCCAACTAAACCGGTACATATTGACTGGTCCTGGCTCCTACTGAGATAGAATATTTGTGGATGTAACGGACAAAATATCTGCCACTTCTTTAAAATATAAAATGGTCGCTTTGGAACATGGTATCAGGTGCTCATGTCATCTTTCACCGCTAATGTAAGTAATGACACAGGAGTTGTGTGTACAACTCTATGAAAACCTAATGGACCAAACTAACATCATCATCGGTCCCTAGACTTAAAATTACATAAACGTATGATACGGACAACAGATACACACACACACACACACACACACACACACACACACAAACCTCCGACGCGCAACGGCCGCGCATGACCTTGTGCCTTAAATCACGCGATCATTCACGTGCGTCCAGAAGTTGTGTATAGGTGCGAATGGCTTCTACGGAATCAGTGCGCTTCGACGCGCCAACGAGCAAGGAGGTATCAGAATGGTACAAAGGAGCTGCCGTGTTGAACTCAAGGTGGTTGAACATGCCTGTAGCCACACAGTGAATGAACCTGCAAGATTTGTTGCTGTATCAAAGCTGACTGTCCAAGGCGTCTGTAAGCAATGGTTAATAGTTGTCGTGTACTACGCCGTAGGACAGTGGCAGTAAAATCATCCTAACCTAAAGGGATAGGAGAGGAGCGCAGCGCCTTCTCAGGGACAAATTGTTCATATCCACCAGGAATTGTGGAATGATAGTGAATGCAGGTCCACCAGGAGCAGTTTTCGACTGAACACTTACTGTTGTGGCGTAAAGTCAGCGCCACACGCCAGACATAAGAGAACGATCGTGGAGAATGCAACGATCTACCGAAAGCCAATCACAAGAAGGCGCCGCGCATCCTGGGGGGGAGTAACCGACGCTGCGCGCCTCTCTGCAAGTGCCTATATCTAGGCCAACATACGTCTGGACGCCCGGCAGTTACTACTCAGGAATACGGCAGTTACTAGTGAGAACTCCGACAGTTACTAGGCAGCTACGACGACAGAACTAGGACAGTACTAAGTCAGAACGCGGCTACGAACTTAGCAGTAACTAGGTCACAGCGCAGCTAGTATCATACGGACGACGCCACGAGAAGCAAGAAGAAACCAACACTTGTTCTAAAGTTGAGTATTAGAACTTTCAGTCAATAAAACTTGTATTATTAATCTGCATAGTTGTTACAGTTTACTTCGATACCTGCACCAACACTTTTATCGACAACCAGACCGGGACGAGTAAACAACAAAAAGGCAAGGAGGTCACAACACTTACTATCGAAATTGGAGGCATGGGAGTTTTGGAGTCAGGGACCTAGCAAGAAAGGCCGTGGCTCAGCGTGACAGCTACGACAACTACTCTTCAACAGACGAACAAGACAAAAACTGTACAGAAGCAGTCTGTGATTCGGCGAGTCCCCACTACTGCTCTTTTTAGACGCTGCAAAGGCGTCACTGTTGATCCGATGAGTGTTTTATTATGAAGTGGGTGAACTTGTAGATAGATGTAGTTCTATGTTTTTGGGGTATTTGTAGCAGTATCTCATTCGCCCATTGATTCCGATTGCTCTGTATGTGAACCCGTATATTTGATTCAACATTCTCGACGACCAAGTGTTGGCCTTCCTTCTACACTTTCACAGTGCGGTCACTCTTGTCATCCAAGTGGCAACAGCCGTGTACACGCAAACAGTCCTGGTCTGACGAACTCTTCACACATCATGACGCACTTCAACTGGACCGCTGTATCACCCGATCTTAGCCGGCCGCGGTGGCCGAGGTGACTGAGGCGCTCCAGTCACGGTCAGCACGGCCACTACGGTCGGGGGTTCGAATCCTCCCTCGGGCATGGATATTTGTGCCGTCCTAGTTCGTAAGTAGTTCATAAGTAGTTTGTAAGTTTAGGGACTGATGACCCCGTAGTTAAGTCCCATAAGCTTGACAAACATTTGAACATTTCACCCGATCTTAATTCTATCGAAAATGTCATACTGTTCAGAACATCGGGTAATATGTACCAACCAACAACAGAATTTGGTAGAAGTACAGGATCTACTTAATGTGTTACTTCAGATCTTTTAGACTCTTTCGCTCACTGCAGGTCTCAGTAACAACTCAGTAATGGGAAGCGACAAATCACACCATCAGCTATGCCGATAGTAATATTTTCCCATAACTAGTAACACCAGTTAACGATGTAACTTCTTGCTACCACTCATTCATCTCACTTCAACACTTGCATTAACAATTTTGAAACACTATAAAACAAATTACCAGGCAATAATAGATCTTTCACCACTGCCTGATTGGCTTAACACACGTTAATAACGACGTCGACTAAAAAAAGCTAACGATTTTTTTTCTGAAAATATTTTTATTAATATGAGAACTGTTTCTGCCTTAAACCAGCATGCGTGGCCTAACTCTGACAACGCGTTGAGTTAACGACGACTTCCCTGTTTGCTCAGACATTTAGCGCAAAGTAGAGTCTCGTTTCCATACTGCTAATTAACGCTATAAACAAAGCTGTACTGGCTTTCATAACGTCACTGCAGTCACTTCAAGAGAACAAACTGCAGTCAGGAATAAAACACAGTTAAGGTTGCACAGTGGTAGAGTGCCAGACTATAAATCCACAGGTCACGGGTTCGATCCCCGCCAGGTCCTAGGATTTTTATCCGTCATTTTCCACTTCTTTCACCTCTAGCAGTATTGCTCATGTGAAAAATACCGAGTAGCGCCGTGGTTTGGAACCCACGTTAAACTGTAGGTCCCCCTATAACAGGCTAGGTAAGTCAGTTCGAAGGTCGGAGGAAGGCAACGGCATACCACCTCCAAACAGGACCATGCCTAGTAAAGCACTGTGGTGTTCAAACCAATTTTCGGATTGTTGACTGCTTTACCTTACCTTAAGTAAGAAGATTCCGCAAATCAATAGGGACAATCTTTCTGTGCTGTTGAACAAATAAAATAAATGTATATGGAAATGGTGTGGATTCTATTCTCCATTCATCACCACGGCTTTAGGAAGCATCGATCGTGCGAAATCCAGCTTGCCCTTTTCTCTCATGACATCTTGCGTGCTATGGATGAAGGGCAGTGGTATACTGCATAATTCTGGATTTTCGAAAGGTTTTTGACACAGTACCGCACTAAATACTGCTAATGAAGGTACCAGCTTATGGAAGAGAAGAGTGGCTCGAAGATGGCGAGTGTTCATCGGTCAAGGTATCGTCAGGGTTGCCCCATGGAAGTGTGACAGGACCGCTATTATTTTCTATCTATGTAAATAATCTGACGGACAGAGTGAGTTGCAATCGGTGGCTGTTGAAGATGACGATGTGGTGTACAAGAGCGTATCATCATTGCATGAGTACAGTAGGACGTAAGATGACTTAAACCAAATTTCTAGGTGGATTGAGAAATTGCAACTAGCGCTAAAAGTAGAAAAATGTACGGTGATTCAGATGAGTAGGAGAAACAATCCCGTAATGTTCGAATACAGCATTAGTGGTGTGCTGCTTGACAGAGTCGCGCGCGCGCGCGCGCGCGCGCGCGCGCGCGTGTGTGTGAGAGAGAGAGAGAGAGAGAGAGAGAGAGAGAGAGAGAGAGAGATACACGGGAGTAGGGAGAGAAAGAGATGACCAGCACATTAACAAAGGCATCTTTGATAACGTAAGTGTGTTACAAGCACGTGTGGACGTAAAAACACAGAACTCTGATTTATCCAGATTATCACGACGTGTTTCTGTCGCCCAGGTGCACTCACTACTCGCGCCTCTGTTGTTTTAGTTGCTCCTGTGCCTCGTGTGTGTGTGTGTGTGTGTGTGTGTGTTTTCATTCAGTCGCAGAGTAACAGGCGCAGATGAACAAACCGTGTCTCGGCGGGGCATGTTTCTGTCCGCGCCGCCCTAAAAAACCCGCGAGGCGAAACATCGTTAGGAGCAGCGCGGCTCCAAAATGGCCGGGCGCCGAGCATTTTATGTGCCAATAACCTGCAGACTCAGGTCGTAAATGCAGCGCAGCCCAGCGCGCCCGCAACAACGTACCGCCGGCTTCCCTGGAGGCGGCGGCCCCGGCCGGCCGCCTCGTAACTCGCAGCAGCGCCACACCGTGTCTCCAGCGTCCACTCGCCGAGTGAAATACGCGACCGGAGTGGTATTAACGTCGTATAAAAGGACACAATGCTGTTTAAGCTGTTTCATTTACGGGCTGCTCTCGCAGAAATTAAAATTTATCATCTACAGAACGCTTTCTGTGTACGAAAACATCTCCAGCAAAGAAAAACACACGCCGGCCGCGGTGGCCGAGGAGGCTAAGGCGCTCCAGTCACGGTCTGCACGGTCACTACGGTCGGGGGTTCGAATCCCCCCTCGGGCATGGATATTTGTGCCGTCCTAGTTCGTAAGTGGTTCATAAGTAGTTTGTAAGTTTAAGGACTGATGACCCCGTAGTTAAGTCCCATAGACTTTGCAAACATATATGTTTATGAAACTTCCTGGCAGATTAAAATTGTGTGCCGGAACCGGGACTCGAACCTGAGACCTTTGCCTTTCGCGGGCAAGCGCACTACCAACTGTGCTATCCCGACACGACTCACTTATGTTTATGTTTAAAGAAAAACACGACTACTATTTCCTTCTCTCTCTCTCTCTCTCTCTCTCTCTCTCTCTCTCTCTCTCTCTCTCTCTCTCTCTCTCTCTCTCTCTTTTTTTCTTCCACTTATTCTTCCGTCGCTTCTTAGTAGAACATAATCAAATAAATTAAAAACACAATTTTGTGTGTGTTCTACAAGTGTACTTTTGCTTACTTACCCGGTTTTCGGCTTATTAGGCCATCTTCAGAGTATTTGCTGCTGTGTCAAAGAGGTTACATTGTTTAGATACAGTATAGGAAGAGATGACAAATGACTACACTTAGATCGACATACATAGTATAACACTTGTTTGACATTGTGTTATTACAGTTATGAACAGTTTAGTTTTTTTAAGTTCATAACTGTAATAACACAATGTCAAACAAGTGTGGTAATTATTCAGCAATCAGTCCTCTTAAATATAAATTCTTTATTTGTTGGCAAATCCGGATTTCGACCACTGTGTGGTTATATTCAACCAGCAGTATTCAGTGAAAAACAGTTATGAACTAGTTGACAAAATTAAAGACGTGCCAGTAACAGACGACATGAACTTGGCTTCCTTAGATATTACGAATTTATATACCAACATACCAGTTAATGAAAAAGCATTGATAATGACCACACAGTGGTCGAAATCCGGATTTGCCAACAAATAAAGAATTTATATTTATGACGACTGATTGCTGAATAATTACCACAAATAAAATACAGTCGTGGAGCACTCATTCCAATATGGAATCAAGCCTGATCAAACAAGTGTTATACTATGTATGTCGATTTAAGTGTAGTCATTTGTCATCTCTTACCATACTGTATCTAAACAATGCAACCTCTTTGAAGATGGCTTAATAAGCCGAAAACCGGCTAAGGAAGCAAAAATAAACTTGTAGAACACACACAAAATTGTGTTTTTAATTTACTACTATTTCCCTCCCTGAATTTCGTGTCATGTCAGGAAAGCAAACGCAAGCGTTGCAGTAATGACCGTGGTGAAGAAAGACAGACGTTGCTGAACAAATACACCAGCGACTGGGTTACCACAAGACGTATTCGCAGTGAATGCCTGTTTTGATAACCTAAACATATGAACTGAAACTCAACTCCTTAGCCGCATTTCCAGTCGTTTCATTTGGTTTGGTCCACTGCTTTATTGGAACAATTCTGAGCCTAAGAGCACCAAAATTATGTTTGTACTCATTATTTATCGAATGATGATACAGAGCTTGGTTCAGGTACATAGTTCTAATTGTATACATTGTAAGATATTAATAATATAGTAAGGACAGTTTACAACTCACCGCAAAGACATGGCGACGAGCTGCGTCAGGCACATACAAAACACACACACACACACACACAACACTTTTAGCTATCGGTCATGGCCTTCTTCAGAAAATAGAACACTCACGCATTCACACAGGCACACGACACAGTCATACAACCATCACCTCCGGTTGCCGCACTTCGATGCTGTTTCGAAGTGCGGCAGCCGGAGGTGATGGTTGTATGACTGTGTCGTGTGCCTGTGTGAATGCGTGAGTGTTCTATTTTTCTGAAGAAGGCCATGGCCGATAGCTGAAAGTGTTGTTTGTGTGTGTCTTTTGTATGTGCCTGTCGCAGCTCGTCGCCACGTCTTTGCGGTGAATTGTAAACTGTTCTTACGATATTATTAATTCCAACCTGGACTTTCCATTATTATACATTGTAAGATATGTATGACAAGGACAATATATGTACAGGATCATATGTACAGTGTTATGTTAAATTATGTACTCATTACAAAAGTTCTTAGAATTCTAAGTCCAAACAGGTGATCCAGTTGAGCCCTCAGGTAATGCATGGTAAATATCATTTATTGACCCCCCGAAGGCTCGTTTCGGGCATTCACCTACAATATGGTTTATTGTTTGTAGGGCAGCTCCACATTCACACTCGGGCGATGTTACGCAGCCCCATTTGTGCTGTAGATAAACGCAGTTCCCTTGTCCTGTTCGGATGCGGTTTAGGATTCTCCACTGGCGTCGAGGAAGGAAGAAAGCTTAGAGTTTAACGTCCCGTCGACAGCGTGATCATTAGAGACGGAGCTTACGTTCGGAATGTTTGGGTAAGGATATGGAAGGAATTCGGCTGTGCCCTTTGAAGGGAAGCATCCCGACATTTGCCTGGAGTGATTTAGGTAAATCACGGAAAACCTAAAGCAGGATGGCCGGAGGTTGATTTGAACCATCATCCTTCCGAATACGAGTCCAGTGTGTTACCACTGCGCCACCTAGCTCAGATGGTGTCTAGGGAGTGAGAAACCTGGAACTTGCATTGAAGGGTTTTCAACCAGATGGCCGTTGACCACTGACGATTCTTCCCAATGGCTTTTCCAAGCTTCATTGATGTCAAAGTTGGTGACATGAAGATGATATGCAGTTTTCCAAGATGGTTTTCTTGGCTTCAAACGCTGGTGTTCTGCTGTTGATGTATCACTGTGTATGGGTAGCTGGGGGGGGGGGGGGGGTTCTGAATGTTCCTTCAGATCTTCAGGAGAGCATCTGATCTACGTAGAGCTGGAGGTTGGATGTTACTGTAGCCAAGCAGTTTGATTACTATGTATGCAACCCGTAATAGTCGCATTGTCTGGTTGAGTTGCTGCACTCATGTGATACAACACGACTTCTTCAATGTTGCAATTATTACAATAAAGAGTCGAAGAAACTGGTGTATGCAAAACAAAGATATGTAAACACTCAGAGGACGGCGATGCGGTCATGTACGCCTATATGACAAACGTTCTCTTGTGTAGAAGTTAGTGACACTGCGCTCTTCTCCCCAAGTATGAATGCCCTCCATCTGGGAACTAGACTACACGGAGCGTCTGACACACTCACCCATTGGGTCGCGAGATGGCGGCTTAGCTTCAATGGAGCAAAGACGCAGACTATCATCATCGCAAGTAAACGTGTCCCGGTCGCACTTCCACGTCTCTCCGTCAGGGGCACAGGTGTTCCCTGCGGCAGGACAGCTAAACATATAAGAGAAACGTTGGACAGGAGGCTTACGCGGGAACATCGTATCGACCACATCATCAGCAGAGTTCGGGGTCGGCTGGAAGCTCTCTACCCCTTCCTGAACAAGGACTCAACGTTACCACCTCAGCTTGGTATTGCAATCTACACTACTCCCGTCCGTCCAATCTTCCAGCACGCAGCGGTGATTTGGGGAACCCTACGAAGTCGCACATCAACCGGCTCCAAAGCCACCAGAATAGGGTGCTGCCTCTCGCGCTTCATCTGCCACGGGATTCCCATCCGGAGACCTTATTAGGATTTTAGAAGTCCCCACGATCACAGTCGCCTAACACCCTCATTCGCGCACTTGGACAACGAGTGCATCAGTTAAATGCCACAAGACATCCCCACTTGCTCCGTAAAAATTAGCTGCAGGTAGCATCTCAAGCCAAATAAATTCCAATTGCAAACCGTTAGGATAATCACGTAAGTCAGGCGAACTATACACCACTACGTCATTTTGGGACTTGCCTATCAGCTTGAACTCCACAGGCCGCGGTGGAGTAGCCGAGCGGTCTTAGGCGCCTCGCTGCGGAGCGCGCGGTAGCTCGCCGTCGGAGATTCGAGTCCTCCCTGGAGCATAGGTGTGTGTGTGTGTGTGTGTGTGTGTGTGTGTGTGTGTGTGTGTGTTTTGTCCTTAGGTTAAAAAAATGTTTGTAAATCTTATGGGACTTAACTACGGAGTCATCAGTCCCTAAACTTACAAACTACTTATGAACTACTTACGAACTAGGACGGCACAAATATCCATGCCCTAGGGGGGATTCGAACCCCCGACCATAGTGGCCGTGCAGACCGCGACTGAAGCGCCTCAGTCCCCTCGGCCACCGCGGCCGGCTCCTTAGGTTAGTTTAAGTAGTTTGTAAGCTACGGACCGATGACCACGCAGTTTGGTCAGATAGATTTACAAACATTTGAACAAATTTTGAACGCCACAGCCACTCTGAAACCCAGCTGTTTCCGTCATTGCAACGACAGCGATGGCGGCGGCGGCAAGCGTTAGATCGGTTACTGCTGTTAGAATAGCAGGTTATCACGATTTAAGCGAATTTGAACGAGGTGTTATAATCTGCGCACGAGAGATGGGACACAGCATCTTCGAGGTAACAACGAGGAAGGGATTTTCATGTACGACTGTGCCGTGGATATTGGGAAGCCGGTAAAAGATGAAATGTTCGACATCGCTACGGCCGGAAAAAAAATCCTGCAAGAACGGGACCGACGACGACTGAAGAGAATCGTTCAACGAGATAGAAGTGTAACCCTTTCCCAAACTGCTGTGGATTTCAATCCTGGGCCATCGACAAGTGTCAGATTGCGAATCAATCAACGAAACATCAATATGGGCTTTCGGAACCGAAAGCCCTATCGTGTACCCTTGAGGACTGCAAGACGCGAAGCTTTACGCCTCGCCTCGTTCCTTCAACATCGACATTGGACTGTACATGACTATTGCATGTTGCCTGGTCTGACGAGTCACGTTTAGGATTCTATCGAGTGGACGCACCCTGCATGTCAACAGTAGGCTGTTCAAGCTGGTGGAAGCTCTGTAACAAACATTCAAATGTTTGTAAATCTATGGCACTTATTCACTCTCGTCATTAGCCCCTAGGCTTACAAACTACTTCACCTAAATTATGCTAAGTATAACAAATACACCCATGCTCGAGGGAGGACTCGAGACTCCGAAGGCGCGCTCCGCAGCCAGGCGCCTTGTAACGCTCGGCCATTCCACCGCGACGAAGCTTCCTAACTATGTGGGGCGTGTGCAGTTGGAGTGAAATTGTCCCCCCCCCCCCCTTGGGTACGTGTAGATGCGATTCAGTCAGGTGACACCTGCATATACATCCATCCATGTCTAGTGTGCATTCCGACGTACTTGGGCATTTCCAGCAGAACAATGCGACACCCCGCTCATCCAGAATTGCTACAGAGAGGTTTCAGTAACATTCTTCTGAGTTTAAACACTTGCGCTGGCCATCAAACTCCACATACATCATCATTATTGAGTATGTATAGCTTCCTTTTGCTGTTCAGAGGAGATCTCCACCTCCTTGTAGACCTACTCTCACGGATTTGTGGATAGCCCTGCAAAACGTATGGTATCAGTTCCCTGGAGCACTACTTCAGACATTGGTCGAGTCCATGCTAAGTCGTGTTGCGGCACAGCTGCCCCACAAGCTATATTATCCAAGTGTACCAGTTTCTTTGGCTGTTCGGTGCTTGCTAAGACAGAGAAATTCCACCTTACGCAGGACACCTTTTTTAGTAACTCACCAAGAAATGTTTTAGGACTTCACTCCAGATAAATACCTCCATAAAAAACCTTCAACAATATTTGATGTCAATTTCTCTTCTTCATAAATGCTTTTGTTCCCGTAGCCTTTCTGCATGTTACATCTTCTCTACTTCGACCATCATAACCATAATACAAAAATTTACACCGGAAACATATTCCAAACGTATTTTCTTAATGCGTCTATGATAAATATGTCTCTCTGTGACGCCAATACCATGTCCATTAACGGAATAACACTCCCGCGATTTTTGTCAGTAGTAACTCAATCTTTTCTACATGCAGTTAAATATTGCATCACTTTAAACGACGAAGAGAACAAATCAAAAGCGAAACATTTCACTACAGAAATGATACTTTGCTTTATATTCACCACGTCATGCCGGGTGAATACCAAATTTTTTAAAGAATGTTCGGCCAACAAAAATATATCGTAATTAACCAGCAATCTTGCTGATTGAATGAAACTACGGTTACGCCAATAAGACTCTTTAGACTATCGTTTTGGGTATACGGAAAATTCTGTTTAAAAGATATTAAAAAGAGTTCCATGCATAAGAATGAAATCACAGGAGCCCTAGAAATTCAGTTGACTAACGTTGATATCTAGCTGAGTAATGGTCGCCATGTTAATGAAGTGCTTACCATTTATCTTCTTCATCTCTGGCATCAGATAACGACAGCAGTTTCAATCTCTTACCTGGAACAAAAAATGAAAGAGCTATTATTAAGTGATGCTGGCCTCATTACTGAGAATAAAGGAATATATATAATAATAAACTTGCGGAGGGGAAAAAAAGGATCAAAAAATTTATGGTGTAATAGCTGTATATACCACACAAATAAAAATTTATCGTCTAAGTGGAAAAGCAAAGTGTAAAGCTTCACCTCTTTTGAATTCACGCGAGAAGCTGTGGGTATTTATCACATCAAAGCGATCATTTTTCATTACGCAAGGATCTCCTTCGATCTGGTCGTTAAACCGCCAAGCACGTGTTCAGATTTTATTAAACTGTTGCGGGTTCAGTACTTTCCCTCTTAGATCTCTCTCTCTCTCTCTCTCTCTCTCTCTCTCTCTCTCTCTCTCTCTCTCTCTCTCACACACACACACACACACAGAGAGAGAGAGAGAGAGAGAGAGAGAGGGGGGGGGGCAGAGAATATAGCGCTTGGATCCTCACGTTCGCTTACCTTGATGTGTTACTCTGATTTTTATATTTTAAATCGAGGACGTGACTTGAGACAACCACGGCCGTACAAAAAGCGTAGTATCACGATACTTTCGGGAACGCGCCTATTAAGAGCACACACGTGCAATAGAGTATCTGACCAGTTACAATACTGACACAGAGAAACAAATCTAATTGTCTATAGGCCGAACCGCGGCGTGAAAGCAGCCCCGATGAAAGTGTGCGATAGCCCATTAGCCCCAGGCGAAGCTCTCGGTTCCGTTTCTTCGCGCCGACGCGCGTGTCCCGGCATACGGATGTCTTTGTTAAGTCACACACGTCATGTACAGTGCGTTAATATTAGGTTCGTTCCAGTCGCCCAAACGCGGATAGTTTCTGACGATGTGGAAGGCCTCCATTGCGCATGCGCGCTTTTTGACAGTTTCCAACTCCGGAGCCAACTCGAACGCTTATTTCACCTGTTTCACAGTTTGGCCACCTATAGCGCTAGTTGGCATCTTTGCTCCCTTCGGCCAACGTGTTTGTCTAACTCACCGTACCCATTAACCAGCTTTAAACCATGCAGATATTTGTTAAATTCTTCATACTACACCTTTATATATATATCATTTGAATGTGAAACAGTAAGCCATAGTATTTCTCACTATCATTTTCCCCACTTATAAATAATGTAGCAAATTCAACCTGACAAAACCGCATACAAAAATGAGGTAAATTAGGATAGCGGTGTGTGTGAAAGGAATTTTCGGTAACATACAACTTCATATGCATTTTGTCCCATTTTATGAGTTACAATAAAATTTTAAAAATGAAACATACAAATTAATGTAAAAAAAATTATTTGCACGTGTTGTGCAAGAATTATCATCGTACATGATTTTCCCAGAAGTTACACATTTAGTGTAGGAACGCCCACACTGGCACTAATAGATTTCTGTAATTATTAACCACACGGAGAAACAGACGGAACAGTAATTGTGAGACGCTATAGTGGCACATATAAATCTAGATGTCGGTTATAAAAATCCATCAGTGCTAATGCCTGTTGTGAAGGAAATACTACCTGACACATTTTTGTGTGTCAGTCACCTCATTTACAGATAGCACAGTAAATCTCAGTAGGACTATTTTGACTTCATTTTCAGGCGAATATATCACAATCCAAATTGTAAAAATATATGCATTCATTCTTGAATGGTTCACGGCAGTACCGTCGGATACTATTGTAATGATCACACAATATTTCTGCGAGACAGCTGCTCGCCATCTTCAGGTGAACTTCCGCTGTTGCTTCTCTGCTCGCAATATAAATGGTGGCTTGTTACCACGGTGCAGGCGCCGCTGCTGTGACGTCATGGCAGACCAGAATGTCGACGGCGTGAACATGGAGAAAAAGGTTTCAAAGGTTTGTATAGCTTATGGGACTTAACTAAGTGGTCATCAGTCCCTAAACTTCCAAACTACTTATGAACTAGCTAATACTAAGGACGGCACAAATATCCATGCCCGAGGGGGGATTCGAACCCCCGACCGTAGCGGCCGTGCAGACCGTGACTGGGAGCGCCTCAGTCCCCTCGGCCACCGCGGCCGGCATGGAGAAATATTGTGTGATTATTACAATAGTATCCGACGGTACTCCCGTGAACCATTCAAGAATATGTTACGTCGGGAAAGCCTGAAACAGCACATATGCATTCATCTTTAAATTCGCATGTTAAGAAAATTTCCACACCTTTCATTTATAGTATGTATGGATGGATGTAATAAAAAGGGTATGTACTGTATTAGAAGGCCACATAAGTTGCCTGTCTAATATACAAAACTCAGCCTCGATCAAGAGAAAAAGGAAGACTTTGAACACAAACCTCTGCTTAATGTACAGGCTTGGAGGAGGCTTGTTAAACGCTTTGGAGTCAGTCAGAAAACGGTTTGACGAAAATCTGCTTACTCACATAAACGATCTCAAACTATCAGCTCCGCCACTCGAACGCCTGATTGGTCTGTCAGATATCGTCATAAAGAGTCAAAAGTGCCACTCGAACGCCTCAAACCGTTTCAGATCGTCAGCAGCGGCACTCGAACAAACCTAATGTTTATTGTATTGGTGTGGTGTCTGTTCTTTCGGACGTCCGAAAGAACAGACACCACACCAATACAATAAGTATTAAACGCGACGACGACGTTAGCTTCAGTTATTTCACAGCAGATGCGGTCATACGTCCGACCTCGCACGGAAATCCGTAATGGCGAATGTAAGAGGGCGTGGACGATAGGGGCGCTACAAACATAGCGTGCGACGTGAGAATTTGAGACGGACGGGAGCTGGAAGACTTCCTAAGTAATAGAACGCAGTACGTTGTTCTCGACGGCGAGTGTTCAGAGACGAGTGTATCGTCAGGCGTGCCCCAGGGGACTGTGATAGGACCGCTATTATTTTCTATCTATATAAATGATCTGATGGACAGAGTAAGTTGTAATTTGCGGCTATTTGCTGATGATGCTGTGGTGTATGGGAGGGTATCGTCTGTAACTGACTGTAATAGCATACAGATTGACTTAGACAAAATTTCTAGTTCGTGCGAAGAATGGCAGCTAGCTCTCAATGTAGAAAAATGTAAGGTGATGCGCATGAGTAGAAAAAACAATCCTATAATTTTCGAATACAGCATTAGTAGTGAGCTTATTGATGCTGTCGCGTCGTTCAAATATCTAGGCGTAACATTGCAGAGCGATATGAAATGGAACGAGCATGTAAGGACAGTTGTGACTAAGGCGGACAGCCGACTTCAGTTTATTGGGAGAATTTTGGGAAGATGTACTTCACCTGTAAAGGAGACCGCGTATAAAACGCTTGTACGATCACGTCTTGAGTATTGCTCAAGTATTTGGGACCCGCAGCAGATCGGTTTGAAGGAAGACATAGAGGTGGTTCAGAGGCGAGCAGCTAGATTTGTTACCGGTAGGTTCGACCAACGCGCGAGTGTCACGGAAATGCTCCGGCAATTCAATTGGGGATCGCTGGAAGAAAGACGACATTATTTTCGTGAATTTCTGTTAAGTAAATTTAGAGGGCCGGAATTTGAAGCTGAATGTAGTACGATCTTGCTGCCGCCTACTTACATTTCGCGTAAAGATCACAAAGACAAGAGAAATTAGAGCTCGTCCGGAGGCATATAGGCATTCTTTTTTTCCTCGTTCAATTTGGGAGTGGAATAGGAAAGGAAATGCATAGTAGTGGTACAGTGTACCCTCCGCCACGCACCTTACGGTAAATTGCGGAGTATGTATGTAGATGTAGGTGTAGAAGGCGACCGCTGGCCCGAAGCGGAAGACCCGGGTTCGATTCCCGGTCCGGCTCACATTTTCACTTGTCGCAAATGCCTAATATCAATGCCCAAATGCGTCCACTGTCAATCCTTTCTTTCCTATCCTCCTTCCTTCCCTCCCTCCCTCATTTGCAAAAGAACCTAATGTTTGCCTATCTCGCGGCGCGTATACCGAGAGGAACGGGGCACACACGCTGCGACCGCGGGCAGCGGTCGATAACAGACGAGGGCCCAGAGAAAGGGGGTCGGCTCGGCGGTGCTAAATAATTGAGCATTAGCACACAAAGCGCCAGGCGAGATGGATCAACTGCAGTCGGCCGACAGACCGGCAGTCAGTCCTAGGTCGCAATTCACAGCCGCCCAAGGCTACGTCTCACAGGAACGTACTCTGGACTGTAATCACCAGTGCTCATACCGCGCGCGTGTCTGTCGAAAGTACTGACAAGAGATGTTCAAATGTTGAAATGTTTGTAAATCTATCGGACCAAACTGCCTGGACATGAGTACGTAGCATACAAACTACTTGAAACCTAGGTAAACTAACCTAAGTACAACACACACACACACACACACACACACACACACACACACACACACGCCCCAGGGAGGACTCGAACCTCCACGGCGAGCAACCGCGCGCTCCGCAGCGAGACGCTTTAGACCGCTCGGCTACTCCACCGCGGCGACAAGAGAGGCTTCAGTCGTCACCAAACGTCAAGCATGCAATACAATCACCATTTTGAAAAACGTTATACGAGTGCAGGGCGTCACATAAAAGAGATGCAACTACCTGCTCCTGAGGTTATAAAGCCACATCTTTGAGGTAAAGAAGAAATATTTTATTGAAATGATGCAGTACCTAAAATTGACCACAAACAGTTTTACAAAAGTGTCACGCAATCAACTTTTCTTTAAAAATCGCACTTACGTGTTTTACGGCCCACTTTAGATTTGTAGTTTTAGCAAACATTTTGGACCAAAATAATAATCTAAATAATAAAAAAATAATAAGAGTGTCTGAAAGCCTTTTAGGAAAAAAAAATAGGTAGTGGCGGGTTTCGATCCACTGGCCTTCAACATCACAGTCCAACGCATTGACCACTACGCTACAGCTAACAGTTGAAAGTTGCGTTCTTTAATCTCATAATATTGATGGCCGTTGTTAACTGATGCTAATATGGCCTTTGTAGACACTAGATTACCATTTATAGTGTGCCATTGCTTTGAAATGACAACGTGTAAGTTACAACAAGAAAATAATCAAATACGCAACGCTAGATGGCGTATGCCAGAGAGTTCTGGGCGAGGAATGTCACGTGACATCTGCAAACGGCTGGTTTTACTTAATTCAATGGAGGGTGTAAAAACTCCGTCATTTTTGCAAAATCTCTCAAACGATGCGATATATGTAAAAAACATAAGGGAATAAAGTTGTAGAGAATTTTCTCCTCTACAAATTCGTTTATTCGATTTTCGTGTCAGACGAACGGTTCGTTTGCAATTACAATTATATTACAAATGGCTTTTTTGGTATTACTACCGTATTTTTTGTCCGAAAAATTTTAAAAAGGGAGGTTCTGGTCTCTGGTGGCCTATAATTATGTCTGCAAAATTTGGTGCTGATCGAATGGACGGTTCGTCTTAAAAACAGGGAACACGTTACGGACGGACAGACATCCCAAAATCGCCGTTGTTTTTGCAAATATGTCTGAAACAATACGAGATATAAAAAAAAACATAAAAGGGCAAAGTTGTAGAGAATTTTCTCCTCTTCAAATTCGGTTCGTCCTTTTTTCATGTCAGATGAATTGTTAAGCCGTTATTTTCATTTACATTTCGAGCTGTCAAAAGACGATCGCAAAGGCCTACTTTTAGTGTTACTACCGTAACCCCGTAACCAAAAGTGGGCCAAAAACATGTTACACTCATTTGTCCTCTTTCCCATTCTTTTCTTTGTACTACGACACCTAGCTTCGTGCAATTTCACTTTCAGTAAGTTCTTCATGCTTTTACAACATGTTTGTAATTTCCTTTAAAAACTAAATCCGTAGTGTGCATAACTTTCAAATAAAAAAAAAATGTTCTATGTTCGGTTGTATGGCCATCTTCCGCAGCAGCTGTTAAAATTGCCTATAAGAGGAAATCCGTCTTGCGCTGACTGCAATTCAGAGATTTATTTTGCATCAGACGCGTTTCGCTTTTTACTTTAAAAGTATCTTCTGTGGTGGTGTTGGTGTCTCACTTCAGTTTCTCCGTCTAGTTGGCTGGTGTTGATTGGTTACCGACGTGTGTTTTATGGTTGTGTACGGCATTTTTCGCCTCATTATGTGTCGTTTCTTCCGTTTCATTTGTTATCAATTCACTTATATGAAACTGTACGATTGATATGCAAACTGTACGCAGTTTCAAATAAGTGAAGTGATAACAAAAGGAAGAAACGACACAAAAACAGGCAAAAAGTGCCGTACACAACCATAAAACACACGTCAGGAACTAACCAACTCCAGCCAACAAGAAGGAGAAACGAAAGTGAGAAGTAAAGAACAGACAACACCACCACCATCACAGAAGTTGCTTTTAAAATAAAGGCGAAACGCATCTGGTTTAAAATAAACATCTTAATTGCAGTCAGCCGGATTACCTCTTATAGTCAATAAAAAAAGTTCTGCTCTACCTGTATATTCCATAAACATACTGACATGATTCGAAATACTAAACATACTTCTGTATAGCCCATCTATCGAGAGCATACCCATTGCGTTCAGCGTAGGCGATTATCAACGTTTGGTCGCACACAGATTGTTACGTTACGTCAAGGAGGAGGAGCTTCATGAAGAGAAGGTGCAAAGCGAATAGTCATGAGAATGAAGATGTACGAAAATGGTTTTCAAAATGTAAGTAGTGTTCATGACTAGCCCCATTCTGGTCGCCATAGGACGACAACTGTGGCATACGTACGATAACTGCGACTGTCACCATGACTTTGAGAGGGCCACCGGAAGGCAACCGTCATATCAGGCTGTACGAAACAGACTCCACGAAAAATCTCTGTATTCTGGAAGACCACTGACATTTCCGGCTCTAATACGCAGACAGCATGCTAGAAGGTACAGGTAGGCTCCAAGTCACCAAGAATGGTCTATGGAAAATTGATACACGTCACAGATGAATGCCACATATGACTGATATCAGACTACTGTCGGCAATGTGTATGGAGGAAACCTGGCAATGTTGCACGCCACATGCGTACCGACAATCGAGTACAACAAAGTGGCGGATCAATGGTGATCTCGCCAGGTGTCTTATGCGACTTCGGATGTCCATCAAGGGGAAACTGAAAGCTTCACAATACACGGATAACAACGTCCAACCGTTTCATCCGCATTTCGGTAAAGAATTAAAGTTTACACACAACAGTTCCAAAGTCCATCATTCAAGCATCGTCAATGATTTCATCAATCACGCCAGTAATGCACGACTGGACTGGCCTGCAGTTTTCCCCGATATCAATAAACCGAATATGCTTGGGACACATTGAAAAGAGTTGGGTGAACACGACCTGACCGGCCACTTTTATGACATTTCTCCATAGTTCCAGTCTCTAATAGCTCGCACGAAAAAGAAACACCTAAATCTTTTTGTTTTCGATCTGATTTTTTTTATTCTGATGACAATGTCTTCCTATGTAGGTGGGTGCTAACAATATATGTTCGCATTCGTAAGAGAAAGTTGGTGGCAGAAATTTCGCAAATAGATCTCGCTGCAACAAATAACGCCTTTCTTTTAATGATTTCCATCCCAACTCGGGTAGCATTTTCGTGAGACTATCTTCCATATATAGTGATAATACGAGCTGCCCTTCTCTGAACTTTCTCTAAATTCTCCGTCAGTCCCACCTGTTGTGGCTCCCACAATGCGCAGCAATGCTCCAAAATAGGACGCACAACTGTAGTGTAGGCAGTTTCTTTAGAAGAACGGTTGCATCGTCTAAGTGTTCTGTAAATGAAACGTAGTCTACAGTTCGCCTTCCCTAAGCTATTTTCTGTGTGTTCTTTCCAATTTTAGTTGTCTGTAATTGTTACTCCTAGGTATGAGCTAACAGTTATTGCCAATTTTTGTACCGTGTAGATATCTAAATCTTTTGCAGCTGCTTGACTTCTGGTGACTTTACTAACCGACATCATCTATGAACAGTCTAAGAGCGCTATTCAGATTGTCTCATAAATGGTTTATAAGAATGAGTAACAGTAGGGGCTTTCCTGAAGAGAAGTGATTTTACGTTATGATTGAGTACGTAGTATGACACTACCACAGAAAAAAAAATTGGATTACATATGGTCCGCTATTCGTGTGAAGCCGAAGCGGGTTGCTAATTAATTTAATAAAACCAGATAGACAATTAAAAGTGTACCTTAGCGTGTTATTATGAGCTAGTTACTTTATAAAAACCAATTCATCATAGCATAGAGTACTACAGAACTTTTCAAATGTTCAAATGTTTGTTAAGCTTATGGGACTTAACTACGGGGTCATCAGTCCCTAAACTTACAAACTACTTACGAACTAGGACGGCACAAATATCCATGCCCGAGTGGGGATTCGAACACCCGACCGTAGTGGCCGTGCTGAGCGTGACTGGAGCGCCTTCAGTCACCTCGGCCACCGCGGCCGGCACACAACTTTTGTTTGATGGGTGATTCACAAGGTTTAAAAAAAATCGCACTGACGTGTTTTACGGCTCACTTTAGATTTGAAGTTTTATAAACTTTTGCAAACATTTTGGACCAAAATAATAATCTAAATAATAAAAAATTAATTAATAAGAGTGTCTGAAACCCGTTTAGGAAAAAAATAATAAGGAAGTGGCGGGTTCCGAACCAGCGACCTTCAGCGTCAGAGTCCGACACCTTGGCCACTACGCTACGGCTATCAATCGATAGATGAGTCCTTTAATCTCATACTATTGATTACCGTTGTTAAATGATGCTAATATGGCATTTGTAGACACTAGATTATCATTTATCGTACGAAGAACGATATGTTTTTGTTAATTCTTCAGTGCGGTATTGCTTTGAAATGACAAAGTGAAAGTTACAATAAGAAAATCATCAAATACGCAACGCAAGATTGCGTATGACAGAGAGTTCTGGGCGATGAATGTCACGTGACATATCCGAACGGCTGGTTTTCGTTAATTCAATGGAGGGTGTCAAATTTCCGTTATTTTTGCAAATATGTCTCAAGCGGTACGATATATGAAAAAAACATAAGGGAGTTAAGTTGTAGAGAATTTTCTCCTCTCCAATTAGGTTATTCAATTTTCGTGTCAGATGAACGGTTCGTTTGCAATTACAATTATATTACAAACGGCTTTTTTGTATTAGTACTGTATTTATTGTCCGAAAATTTGAAAAAGCGAGGTTGTGGTCTCTGGCGGCCTGCAATCATGTCTGTAAACTTTGGTGCTGATCGGTTGAACGGTTCGTCTTAAAAACAGGGAACACGTTACGGACAGACAGACGGACATACATCCGAAAATCGCAGTTATTTTTGCAAATCTCTTTGGAACGCTACGAGATATGAAAAAAACATAAGAGAGCAAAGTTGTAGAGAATTTTCTCCTCTACAAATTCGGTTATTCAATTTTCATGTCAGATAAATAATAAAGCCGTTATTTTCATTTAAATTTCGAGCTGTGAAAAGACGATCGCAAGGGCCCACTTTTAGTTCAAATTCAAATGTTTGTAAAGTCTATGGGACTTAACTACGGGGTCATCAGTCCCTAAACTTACAAACTACTTATGAACTACTTACAACTAAGGACGGCACAAATACCCATGCCCGAGGGGGGATTCGAGCCCCCGACCGTAGTGGCCGTGCAGACCGTGATTGGAGCGCCTCAGTCTCCTCGGCCATCGCGGCCGGCCCACTTTTAGTGTTACTACCGTAACCTAAAGTGGGCCAAAAAATGTGTGTATTAATGCGAGATAAAATACAGGACAAGTGGCGAGTAGGTGGTAAAATACGGAAGAAGTAGAAGAAGTGGTGAGTAGGTGGTAAAATAGGGATAATTAACGTGAATATAGCGTAGTGGACAGGCAGCACGGCGTGCAGATTACTGGCCGCTGTACTGTATAAGGAAGGGCCCATCGCGGCGGCAGGTGGTGCGTAATGTATTCAGAGTGGCCGGGGGCGGAGGCCGAGCGGTCAGCCAGGCGTGACGCCCGGCAGGGCCCCACAGCAGCGCCTCCTGCCTGTCCCCTGGCTGCGGAACACTCGCACTCACCGTCTAATCCCCGAGGCCCTCCACCTCACCAACTACCACTGCCGCCTCATCTTCCGGTACAAGGAGCAGCCTCTCAGCGGAAAGCTACTTGAGCCACTTCAGTAACAGCATTCCTGTCTACAAGGAAACTCGAGAAGGTGATTATCTACAAGCCATCAAGTGTTAAAGATAAAAACTTGGCGGCACGGCAGCACGCTGCTAGGACACCGGTTTAAGAAAATTAAAAATACGATGTATTAACCAATAATCAACACGGGTTCAGAATGTATCGCTCTTGCGAAACACAGCTTGCCCTTTATTCACATGAAGTTTTAAGTGCCATCGACAAGGGATCTCAAATCGATTCCATGTTTCTGGATTTCCGGAAGGCTTTTGACACTGTACCCCACAAGCGGTTTCTAATGAAATTGCGTGCTTATGAAATATCTCCCCAATTGTTCAAACATGTTCAAATGTTAGTATAGCTTAAGGGACTTAACTACGGGGTCATCAGTCCCTAAACTTACAAACTACTTATGAACTAACTAAGACTAAGTACGGCACAAATATCCATGCCCGAGGGGGGATTCCAACCCACGACCGTAGAGGCCGTGCACACCGTGACTGGAGCGCCTCAGTCCCCTCGGCCACCGCGGCCAGGCTCCCCATTGTGCGATTGGATTAACGATTTCCTATCAGAAAGGACACAGTTCGTAGTAATTGACGGAAAGTCATCGAGTAAAACAGAAGTGATATCTGGCGTTCCACAGGGAAGCGTTACAGGTCCCCTAATCTTCCTTGTGTTATAAACGATTTAGGAGACAATCTAAATAGCTCCCTTAGATTGTTCGCGGATGATGCTGTCGTTTATCGGTTAGTGAAATCAGCAGAGGGTCAAAAGCAATTGCAAAGCGATTTGGACAAAATTTCTACATGGTGCGAAAATTGGCAATTGACACTAAATAAAGAAAAGTGTTAAGTAATACACATGACCTCTAAAAGAAATCCGCTGAACTTCAATTACGCGATAAATCAGTCAAACCTTAAGGTCGTAAATGCTACCAAATACCTAGGAATTACAATTACGAACAACCTTGACTGGAGAGTACACACAGAAAATATTGTGGGGAAGGCGAATCAAAGATTACGTTTAATTGGCTGAACGCTTCGAAGATGCACCAGCTCCACCAAAGAGACTGCCTACATCCCACTTGTGCGTCCTCTCCTGGAGTACTGTTGCCCCTTGTGGGACCCTCACCAGGTGGGACTGACGGAAGACATTGAGAAGGTACAGAGAAGGGCAGCTCGTTTTCTTTTATCACGTTACGGGGGGAACGCGTCAAGGAAATGTTGCAAGAATTGGGGTGGAAATCATTAAAAGAAAGACGTTATTCTTTGCGGCGTGATCTGTTTGCGAAGTTTCAATCACCTGCTTTTACTTGTGAATGTGAAAATATTTTGCTAGCACTCACCTACTTAGGGAGACATGAGCATCACATAAAATAAGAAAAATCAGATCGAAAACGGAACGATTTAGGTGTTCTTTCTTCCCGCGCGCTATTAGGGGATGGAGCGGTCGAGAAAAGTTATGAAGTGGTTAATGAACCCTCTGCCAGGCACTTAAATGTAATTTGCAGAGTATATATGTAGATGTACGTAGCTTTCCTATGTTCCGTCACGAGTTCTATTTAGACGTTCACACTCTTGTTCTTAAGAGTTAATGAATGATGATGTTGTTGTTGTTATGGTCTTCAAATTCTTCTAGATAAGCTTGAGTATTGTGGTATGAGTGGGACAGTGCACAAATGGTTTATATCATACTTAACCGGAAGAGTGCAGAAAGTTGAAATAAGCGGTTTACATGATATAGATGAAACAATTAATTCCTCTAACTGGGGAGTTATCAAAAATGTGTCCCACAACGTTCGGTCTTGGGTCCCTTGCTGTTCTTGATATATATTAATGACTTGCCATTCTACATTCACGAAGATGCTAAGCTACTACCTTTTGCTGATGATACAATTATAGCTATCACACCTGACAAACAGGAATTAACTGATGAAATTGTAAATGATACCTTTCAGAAAGTTATTAAGTGATTCTCTACAAATGGACTCTCATTAAACTTTGATAAAACCCAGTATATACAGTTTCATTCATTAAATGGCATGATACCATTAATAAATTTAGACTTTGAACATAAATCTGTAGCTAAGGCAGATTACTCAAATTTTTAGGTGTTTGCATTGATGAGGGACTGAATTGGAAGAAACATACTGAAGATCTCCCGAAACGTTTGAGTTCAGCTATTCTGGGGCAATTCAACATTGAGTAAAAAAGTATTAATTGCACAAAAGCGTGTAATCAGAATAATTGCTGGAGCCCACCCAAGAGCATCCTGCAGACATTTATTTAGGGATCTAGGGATCTTCACTGTAGTTTCACAATACATATATTCACTCATGAAATCTGTTATTAACAATCCGACCCAGTTCAAAAGTAATAGCAGTGTGCATAGCTACAACACTAGGAGAAAGGATGATATTCACTATTCAATATTAAATCTAACTTTGGCTCAGAAAGGGGTGAATTATTCTGCCACAAAAGTCTTTGGTCACTTACCAAGTAGCATCAAAAGTCTGACAGATAGCCAACTAGTATTTAAAAAGAAATTGAAGGAATTTCTGAATGGCAACTGCTTCTACAATGTAGATGAATTTTTAGAAAACACTTTTTAAAAAATAAACTTTTACTAGACTGACACGTTCCACATCATTATGAAATGTCGTATATATGATCTATGGAACAAGTATTAATCTAATCTAATGTAGTCTGCAGACTGGTTTGATACATGTCTCCACGCTACAGTTTCCTGTGCAAGCCTCTTCAACTGAGAATACGAACGGCAACCTACATCCCCTTGAATCCGCTATCTGCATTCGTCCCTCGGTCTCCCTCTACGATTTTTACCCCCCACACTTCCTTCTAATGCTAAGTTGAGGATTCCTTGATGTCTCAGAATATGCTACACTCCAGACAAATGCTTTCAGAAAGGACTTACTAACATTTAAATTAATATTGGATGTCAACAAATTTCACTTCTTCAGAAACGCTTTTCTTCCCATAGCCATTCTGCATTTTATATCTTCTTTACTTCGGCCATCAGAAGTTATCTTGCTACCCAAATAACAAAACTCTTCTCTTATTGTCTCATTACCTAGTCTAATTCCTTCAGCATCGCCTGACTTTCTGACGCTGCATTCCATTATCCTTGGTTTACTCTTGTTGGTGTTCATTTTATACCCTCTTTTCATAATATCGATGATGATCACGTGGCCTTTTTAACTGATATGTAGTCCTCTCACGGCACGTGGACGAGGAAGTGGAAACGTCACAGCATTGAATTCTACATTCCACCACTATGTCAAGCGTGCAACGAAGGGTCTGGCATTTTAGATTTTTACTTCGTGGAGTGCAACGTGGCCCATGAGATGGGCCTGGATTTTTACGTGACAAACAAAACTTTCGAGGCGCCTTATTTCAAACTGAACTTCGTATGTCGTACCTTCTCTTATTGTAAAGTACGACGTTTCAAAGCGTAAGGAAATAGAGTAACTTTTTAAAACACGTCATTTTAGATATTATTTGTTACAATAAAATTACCGGAAACTACATATTAATATTTTACATGTTATCGTACACTATGTTTGTCCTGTAAATTGTGTACGTGAAAGAATATCGTCCCTATCAAAGGAGCGACTTTTGTGATGCTATGTCATAGAAAATAACAAATTACATATTTTATGCAAATATATTGTATTCTATATCACGTACTATGGATGTCCAATCGAGTGGAGGAATAGCGTAGCTACTTGGCAGGGTCGAAGGCTGTGGAGCAGAATCTACAACAGTATCTACCTACTATCAAAAGACCGCGGTGGAGTGACCGAGCGTTCCAAGACATCTACAGAGACTGACATAAGTATTCGAACAATATTATATGAAACATTATACGTACTATAAACAACGTAATATTTATTTGACAGCATCGAAATTTTAAACAAACAAACATTAACTTCTTGCGTCTCCAAAACTATATTGAGGCTACCATATTGCATGCATTTCCCACACAATCTTTACTTCAGTTATCCTACTGCCCCTCCACCCAGTCGCATGAGGAGTACCGCGTAGTTGCTGAGTTCTCGTAATTACCGACATACGAAATGGGACCTAAAGGAAGGGAGACAATGCTGGAAGAGATAAATATTGTAATCAACAAAACAAATCTCTTACTGAAATTGTCAGCGCACGCAACTGAAGCAAAACTGCAGAGATCTGCATCATTCAGCGTTTCAAACTATCCCGCAGTTAAGTCCCAAAAGCTTTACAAACATTTGAACACCTAGAAACACTAATGATGTTAAACCACCTCGTACAACGTAATCCTGTAGCCAGTGTGATCTCAGACTTGTGGTAGTAACGTAAGTTACACAGTCTTAAAGTGTGTATACATTTTTTACATGACTCATATAGTTTAGTTCAATACGTGCGTCTATTACAAGAGGGTAACAGAGAGGCGTATTGGAAACCAATTTCTATTCCAGTTCAGATACTTTATGTTGCAAGACGTACTGCGATGGGCAGCTACAGGTTATGCGCAACTGCACTTCCTGATTGGAGCGAGGCTACGCATCGATACTCCGCCGACGAGCTTTCAGCCTCTAATACCGGAATTCTGGAGAGTTCCAGCGGAGAGACAGCACAAAATAAGTAGAGATGGTTATCTTTCAGAACCTTGACACCGAGTGAACTTACTCCCGCATTCGCTCAAGGACAGGCCGACAGAACTGCCGTTCACGAGCATACCACGAGGTGAAGTCACAGCAAAGGAATGCGCCGGGGAAACGTGATGCAGAATTATCGTAACATCTACGTTCACCGAGGAGGCATGAAAGAGTTTATCACGTTATAAGTAGTATTCATTTCATATTCCAGACTCTTTTTTTTTTTTTTTTTTTTTTTTTTTTTTGCTATGGGGATTTTCTTTTTAGAAAAGATCGCTTCTAGGCTAATTAAATAATATTTCACAAAGTATTTCTAACACTGATACGATTTTTATGGAACTTTCTTAGATACGTTGCTAAATGATACAAAACGCCCCAGTATAGGTCATCTAGCGTAAATAGTTCAATTTCCAAGTGAAGCATCTGTTCATTCTCTGCCGCGGCGGAGTGGCCGAGCTCATTGAGGCGCTATGCTCCGATGCGCGAGACTGTTCCCCGTCGGGGGTTCGAATCCTCTCTCGGGCATGGATGTTTGTCTTGTATTTAGTATAAGTTATTTTATAAGCGATTTGTTAAGTTAAGGGACTGATGACCCAGCAGTTAACTCCAATAAGCTTAATAAAGATTTGAATTTTTTTTATTATCATGTTGAAAACCGGAAAGACGATGACATTAACATGTCATTTTCTTCTATGTAGAACCGTGTCTGAATCTAAAAAGAAAAAAAAAATAACTTGCTTGTTCGCTGTCGTAAAACCGAATTTGATTACGTATCATCAACAAGGACTTGATGTAATATGCTTTTCGTTGCGTAGAACTTTCACATGTTTGTTTTCTGTCTTGCAGAAACGCGTGGTGTTCTTAACATATTAAATGATCATTGTTTTTGTTTCTTAACAAATTTGAACAAAATTATTATCCTGGAATGGACAAAATAGAGGCCATTGAATAACTCTTAACGTTTTTTTATTTTTATTTATTATTACTTTTTTACGAAAATATCACAATTTGCAAATAATAAATAAAAAATAATAAAAACACGCACACATTTGGGGAAGTCTGTTCCAAGGACTTTTGTTTGCTGTTTAACAGAAAGGATTACGGCGGAATCCTATCCACCAAACCTATGTTAACTTGACTCACAAGCTACAACGCCGGCAACTGGATCAATTGGCCCAATAACAGACATTTAAATGTGCTTGCAAAACTAGTAAGTCGATTTTCTCGATGATATTTGAGAGTTGCATCGAATGAGTTTCGATGATTACTAATTGAGCCTTGATATTCATTAACCATTTAATGCACGATTTTTTATTTGAACCTATAAATACTACCACGGTTAATGTATAGTGCGTATATACGGAGAAAAACATTGAAAAAATCCTTAAAATTATTGTGCACTACTCGCAACAAACAGTTCTTATTTGGTCAACTATACACTGCTTACATGATGTACCCGATGTAGTAAATGTCACTATTATCCCTCTCATCTTTCCAGAAAGTAACTCATAACGCAACGGTTGTATGTGATTGACTACTTTTACATGGCAAAGGAAGAATACTAATGTAAACAAACGCACATGTTTAGGAGTCACTCAATGCAGCTGTCGAAATGATTCAGTAGCACTCTGCAATTTATGATTTGTAGGACGAGCTACTAGCATATGTAACACTATACAGGGTGGTCCATTGATAGTGACCACGCCAAATATCTCACGAAACAAACATCAAACTAAAAAACTACGAAGAACAAAACTTTTCTAGCTTGAAGGGGGAAAACAGATGGCGCTATGGTTGGCCCGCTAGATGGCGTGGCCATAGGTCAAACGGATATCAACTGCATTTTTATTACATATTCGTCTAATACGTAAATAAATATGAATGTTTTATTTGGAACACTTTTTTCGCTTTGTGATAGATGGCGCTGTAATAGTCACAAATATATAAGTACGTGGTATCGCGCAACATTTCGTCAGTGCGGACAGTATTTGCTTCGTGATACATTACTCAAGTTAAAATGGACTGTTTACCAATTGCAGAAAAGGTCGATATGGTATTTATGTATGGCTATTGTGATCAAAATGCGGAACAAAAGTATATGTACCACATTGGAACAACCGAAATAAAGTTGAAACGTACCTACGTTCTGTGTTTTAATTTAAAAAACCTACCTGTTACCCACTGTTCGTCTAAAATCGTGAGCAATAAGTTCGTGAATATTAAAGCGCCATCAATCACAAAGCAACAAAGGTGTTCCAAATAAAACATATATGTGTTAAAAATCGCACTGACGTGTTTTACGGCCCACTTTAGATTTGTAGTTTTATACGTTTTTGCAAACATTATGGACCAAAATAATAATCTAAATAACGAAAAATTAATTAATAATAGTGTCTGAAACCCTTTTAGGGAAAAAATAGGTAGTGGCGGGTTCCGAACCACTGACCTTCAGAGTCACAGCCCACCGAATTGGCCACTACGCTACGGCTAAACGTTAGAACTTACGTTCTTTAATCTCGTACTATTGATGTCCGTTGTTAACTGTGCGAATATGACATTTGTAGACATCATCATTTATCGTGCGAAGAACGTGTTTTTGTTAATTCTTCAGTGTGTCATTGCTTTGAAATGACAACGTGTAAGCTACAATACGAAATCATCAAATACGCAACGCAAGATGGCGTATACCAGAGAGAGTTCTGGGCGAGGAATGTCACGTGACATCTGCGAATGGCTGGTTTTCGTTAATTCAATGGAAGGTGTCAAAACTCCGTTATTTCAAATATCTCTCAAACCATACGAGATATGAAAAAAACACAAGGGAACAAAGTTGTAGAGAATTTACTCCTCTACAAATTCGTTCATTCAATTTTCGCGTCAGATGAATGGTTTATTTTCAATTAAAATTATATTACAAACGGCTTTTTTGGTATTACTAATGTACTTCTTGTCCGAAATATTTGAAAGAGCGAGGTTCTGGTCTCTGGTAGCCAACAATTATGTCTGTAAAATTTGGTGTCGATCGGTTGAACGGGTCGACCTAAAAAGTGGGAACACGTTACAGACAGACATCGTCAAATCGCCGTTATTTTTGCAAATATCTCTGAAACGATATATATAACATAAGAGAGCAAAGTTGTAGAGAATTTTCTCCTCTACAAATTCGGTTATTCAATTTTCGTGTCAGATGAATGGTCAAGCCGTTATTTTCATATAAATTTCGATGTGTCAAAAGACGATCGCAAAGGCCCACTTTTAGTGTTACTACCGTAACCTAAAGTGGGCCAAAATGGAAGTGGCAGCGCCATCTAACGGGCCAACCGTAGCGCCATCTACTTTCCCCCTTCAAGCTAGAAAAGTTTTGTTCTTTGTAGTTTTTTTCGTTAGATGCTTATTTCGTGAAATATTTGTCCGGGTCTCTATCAATGGACCACCCTGTATATACAAGGAGCTACAATTGCATTTGTGGTAAAATGTTGATCAGTTTGAGAGATAATGGCCGCGGTGGAGTAGCCGAGCGGTCTAAAGCGTCTCGCTGCGGAGCGCGCGGTTGCTCGCCGTGGAGGTTCGAGTCCTCCCTGGGGCATGGGTGTGTGTGTTGTCCTTAGGTTAGTTTACCTAGGTTTAAGTAGTTTGTAAGCTACGGACTGATGACCACGCAGTTTGGTCCGATAGAATTACAAAACTTTGAACATTTTGAACAACTGGCTTGACAGTGTAGTTTTTACTGGAAATTAATGTCTAAATATTGCACTACAAGTATGAAAATTTAAATATAGTATCTCTAGTTATTTTTACATCAATGCTTAGCAAGGATAAAAATCCTCTATCAAAACCCTTTCTTATAATTTAAACGTAATTGTGTTCAAATGTTCAAATGTTTGTAGAGCTTATGGGAGTTAACTACGGGGTCATCAGTCCCTAAAGTTACAAACTACTTATGAACTACCTTATGCTAAAGACGGCACAAATATCCATGCCCGAGGGGGGATTCGAACCCCAGACCGTAGTGGCCGTGCTGACCGTGACTGGAGCGCCTCAGCCATCAGTCCCCCATTTCATAGCTAGGCGACATGCAGAAGAACATTATCGTCGATAAATGCGCCTGAGCTGGATTGAAAATGGTGCAGAATAAAAGAACACACTGTCAGCCAGTGGCGTAACTAGGACTTGGCTTTGGGAGGGGGGGATAGATCTGCTTGACGAGCAAAATTTTAGTCAGTTTCCAGACAGACTACCATCTACCACTTCCGTTGAAGAAACTAATTCACTCCCATCCAATGTAAACTTATGGTAAAACACCCCAAGTTTCCAATCTTTACCTTTACCAGATTGCTGTTATACGATTTCTTTCTCTCTCTCTCTCTCTCTCTCTCTCTCTCTCTCTCTCTCTCTCATTTTGCGGGGGGGGGGGGGAGGGGGGTTCTGGGGAGGGGGGTTCTGGGGAGGGTTCTATCCCCCTCATCCTCCCCCCCTTAGTTACGCCACTGCTGTCAGCCAAATATTGACAGAGTCAACGAGAGACGATACAAAAGACGACAGACACACAGGAACAAACAGAAGATAAAATTAGGATAAAATGACAAAGCTAATGAATGTGGCTGACCGACCATGAGTATAAAAGAAGTTTCGGTATGTAGCTGATCAGCTACACTGTGCGTTAAAGGGGTAAAAATTACAGACACCCAAGTGGTCTCCTTGCCAGGCTGTGTCGGTCGAGTGTCGCGCAGACCGCCATCGACGTAGAGGAGCGGCGAACATGTCGGGCAGAGTGGGATTGTTTTGAGCGGTGTCGGAACACGCGCCGCGCCGGAACATGTGTCTCTAATTGGCCCCGCGGCTGTTTAATAAACAGCAGGCCGTCGCCCCGGGTGTCCCTTCTGCCCCCTCCCCAACCGCAGACACTTAACGCTCGCCACGAGCAAACATTTGTCCTCGCGCATGACAGCCCGAACGGCCACAGGCGCCGACGCCACGAATAAGAAGACTGTCTCAAATACTCGGCGAACGTCACAGGAGGTGCGCCAACCGCTGCCGCTCGCTAGACACGTGGTCTCACTGGACAATACTAACCGTGCAGTCGCTGACCACTATAAACTGCAGTGCAAAATGTAAAGCTCGGCTAACAAAGTGGAGTTTTTATAACACTGATGTGGCTGAATAGACCACAGATTGGATCACCTGTGTACATGTTTACAGTCGACAAGCACATGCATGAAAAATTAACTTTACGACGTCGCTTATGAGCATATTAATAATGTTGTTTTTGTTGTGGTCTTCAGTCGGGATACTGGTTTGATGCAGCTCTCCATCTAACTCTATACTGAATAACCCGCTTCATCTTTTCATAAGAACGGCAACCCACAACTATTTGACCTCTGCGATGTGTACCCCCTATGTTAAGTTCACCATTTCTTGATGTCTAACAATCTGTCCTACCAATCTGTCCTACCAATCTGTCCTACCAATCTATATCTTCTTTTAGTTAAGATATGTCACAAATATTTCTACCCAATTCTGTTCAGTACCAACTAGTTAGTTACGTGATCTACCCATCTAATCATCATTCGTCAGTAGCACCACATTTCAAAAGCTTTTATAATCTTTTGGCTGAACTCCTTATTGTCCACGTTTCCTTCCCATAAATGCTACTCTCCAGATAAACGCTTTCAAAAAGGACCTCCTAACATTTAAATTAATATTGGATGTCGACCAATATCGCTTCTTCAGCAATGCTTTCCTTCCCATACCATTCTGCATTTTGTATCCTGTTTACTTGGGACATCAATATTCAAATGTTCAAATGATTGTAATTCTATGGGACCAAACTACGTTGGTCATCAGGCTCTATACTTACAAACTACTTAAACTAAGTTAAACTAAACTAACTTAAGGACAACACACACATCCATGCCCGAGGGAGGATTCGAACCTCCGTCGCGGGAGTCCGCGCGATCAGTAACATGGCGCTCCAGACCGCTCGGCTACTACCGCGCGGCTCGGCCATCATGCCATCATGAGTTATTTTGCTACCCATATAACGAAACATATCGACCACTACTTTTATTGTATCGTTACCTAATCCACTTCCTTCAGCATCGCCTAATTTTCTTAGACTACATTCCATTGCCCTCGTTTTGCTTTTGTCAATGTCCATCTTATACCCTCCCCTTTCAAGACATTGTCCATTCCGTTCCCTTTCTCTTCCGGGTCGTCGTCTGTCTCTGACAGAATTACAATGTCATCGGCAAACCTCAAAGTCTTTATTTCTTCTCTCTGAAGTTTAAGTCCCTCTCTAAATTTCTTTTTACTTTGCTTCACAGATTGCTCACTCTATGTACTCTACTCGTCTCTAGGTCTCCCTTAGTCATTTTTACCCCACAGCCCCCCACAAAAGTTGAAATGGTGATTCCATTATGCCCCATAGTATGTGCTATCAACAGATCCCCTTTTTTATTCGAAGTATGCCAGAAATTTCTTTTCTCCCCAATTCTGTTCAGTACCTCCTGATTGGTTACGCGATCTACCCGACTAATCGTCGTCTTGGGCATATGCATTCCAAATGCAGCATTTGCCGCGAAAACCAATCAGGTCCTCGTCGATAGATATGATCCTGAGTTTTAGGATATTTGCGTTAGAAGTGAATACATTCAGCATTCCTCCGACTAGTGTGGAAGTGTCAGCCTCTTTGTATTCTCCAATAGCCACATTTTTCAGACCAGGATAAATTCAATACTATTACCAGTCACTACAGAGAAATTCTTTCCACAAAAACTGGTGTCAACGAACTCTCTTACTGCTAAATAATTTTCCCGTGATTGCTGTCAAACACTAGCAGCCATTAGATTCCTTCTCTTGTTGCGTTGCGATATGGTGTCTTGGGAAACATAATAAGGAGCTACTATACCAATTTTGTCGTTGCGGAACTTGGTAACACCGGTAATTGTATAATTATAACCAGTCATTTGGCGCAGTTTTGGCACTTACAAGAACTCCTGGACGAAACCATGCTACATTCCGTCCTGCTGTGAGAACTACTCTTGTACCCATAGATTGTCGTTGTCATGCGCGAAATCGTCATCGCTTATTCTGTTAGACGACTGTGCTGGGTTTCTTGGCTGAACACTATGTGCAATGTCCGTGTTTAACAATTTCATCAATCTGTGAAGGAAATGGACATTGCGGCGAACACAGCCGCTAAAATACAAGAAATGTGCTCGTAAGTGCGAATATGTTTACACATAAGCTGTACAATTTGTCGGGAACATATGAACATTTGTGCCAAACTGAGACCCGAAGCCGATTCATTCGCTTTTCGCGAGCGGGCGACTAAAGAATTATGCAGGATCCTGTCATGCCTCCCTGCCCGACCAAAAAAAGTAGAAATTTAATAACCGTTTCACTGAATACGCTGAAAACTGTATAAGATGGTTCACCACCAGAATAACACAAACCCGAAAAAAAAATTAGCTTGACTTATTAAGAGGGCAAAATTTTTACTGCATTCTGTGTTTATAACTTAATAACAGCTGGGATTAAGCCCATTTGCGATCTGAGGAGGTTAACAATACTTAAGAATATTTTGCCCACAAGCTAATTAGACAGATCTCTCTGTAGTTGTAAAATGTAAATTTTCATGGCCAGAAATGTCAATAATGCTAAAATTTTTCGGGCTATTATGCCGTGGTCTTGTGGATTTGTTATTAAAACTACTGACTGCGCCACAGAGTGTATCGGACATTCAAAAGGGCTACGATCCTGCATGAACATGCCCTCCGCAAATGGGGACGAAACGCTGAGTTTTAATAACAAATCCACAAGACCACGGCATAATAGCCAGGAAAATTTTAGCAATATTGACCTCTGTAGTTGTTACAATCTTTTCTGTTTCCATGCTTGAAAACTGGCGTGGTTACTGCTTTTGTATTCATTCTCAAGGAGAGTGCGAATATTAGTTGGATAAAAGTGTGGGTTTAGCCCTTTTAGAGGCTGCAGGATCTTTAGCTTACGGCAGATAATGGAGAAGTGCTTTTCGTGAAAGAGGAAATTATATCTATGTTTTTTAGATCTAGAAAAGGTTTATCACCTTGTTTCTAGGAGGAAGCTATAGTCAGTTCTACAAGATTATGGAATAGGGAGCCAACTTCTGCAGGCTATTAAAGGTCTTTACGTAGACTATCAGGCAGCAGTTAAAGAGTTGATGGTAAATGGAGTTCAGGGGTAGTTTCAAGGATAAGACAAGGTTGTAACCTGTCTCTACTGTTTTTATAATGTTTGTAAATCTAAGGGACTTCTGTAGTCATCAGTCCCTAGGCTTACAAACTACTTAAACTATAACTTATGCTAAGGACAACAAACACACACAAACACACACACACACACACACACACTTCACACACACACTTCACACATGCCCGAGGGAGGACTCGAACCTCCGACGGCGAGCAACCGCGCGCTCCGCAGCAAAGCGCCTTACACCATTGTTGTTCATAATATTCATGGATCATATGTTGAAAACAGCAGACTTGCACGGCAGGATTAAAAAAGGGGAAAAGTAAATAAGCAGACTCGCATATGCGGACAACTTAGTTGTGATGGGAGATACGATTGAAAGGTTGCAATTAAATGTTTCAGAGCCAGTTCAGAGGTGTATTGGTTATGGTATGAAAATCAGCATTTCCAAAACGAAAGTAATATCTGTGGGAAAACGATTTAAACACGTTAGTATCAAATAGGAGGAACAAAGAACAGGTGGGCAAAATAGTGAAACAACTTAAATCAAGGTGTAACAAGGCCAATGCAGTGTGATCAGCTAAGATGCCCTCTCTTCTGCAAGAAGGAAGTCATTACCAGGACTAAGTTAGCAGTGCACCGGTCTATCTTTCATCAAACTTTGTTGTATTGGAGTGAAAGCTGGGTGGGTACATGTTATCTTATTTAAGAAGTTGAGATTACAGATATGACAGCAGCAAGAATGACTGCAGGTGTTAATAGATGGAAACAATAACAGGAGGGTGTCATAATGAGGAAATCAAAGAAAAACTGGGAATGAACACCACAGATGAAGCAGGTTACCTAAGATAGTTAGGGGGTGGAGTGTACCTTAAATAAGTTTTATAGATAATCTTTTAACGCCAGTAAATTTTCATACAACACTGCAGAACGACTTATAGAATATCTCTGAAAATATCAATAAGAACCTGGTGCAATTTACGTCAGTATTTAATTGTTTTAATCTACAAATGTTCAAATGTTTGTATATCTTATGGGACTTAACTACGGGGTCATCAGTCCCTAAACTTACAAACTACTTATGAACTAGCTAATACTAAAGACGGCACAAATATCCATGCCCAAGGGGGGCTTCGATCCCCCGACCGTAGTGGCCGTGCAGACCGTGACTGGCGCGCCGCAGTCCCCTAGGCCACCGCGGCCGGCTGTTTTAATCTACATTTTACATATTATAATGACGACCACAATTATTTTATCTTAGATAATGACAAAGGAATGTAAAGTTAATTACAACCCTATATTTTTTGGCTAAATTTATGTCTGTAGTCTTTTCATTCAAAAATGAGTGGATCTGGCAATTGGGCGAAGCCGTAGCTCATTAAGAACAGTAAACCATGCTCCAGCCAGCAATGATGCACTGAAAGACTCCCAGGCACCTGCCTAGCTCCACGACGTCAATGGGAATAACATCGTTTTCTTTCATTCCTCTTTATTAACTTAGGCTAATGTTGGCCCTAACGTATGTTGCTTGAAGGTACTCTCAATGTAACTACGAGGGTTGTTTTTTTAAGTAAGGGCCGTTTTTTTTATATAAAATACTTTTGTAATAAAACTTTTATTTTCTGATTCTACACACTTTTACCTATTTTTCTACATAGTTGCCTTGTTTGTTTAAGCACTTGTCATACCGTACAAATAAGTTTTTAATTCCCTCTTCAAAGAATTCGGCCGCCTGCTCCGCCAGCCAAGAGTTCACGGCCGCTTTCACTTCATCGCCGTCATTGAAGCGCTGCCCGCCAAGATGGTGTTTCAGGTACCGGAAAAGGTGAAAATCGCTAGGAGCAAGGTCGGGGCTGTATGGTGCATGGTCCAAAACTTCCCAGCCAAAAGAATCAATCAAATCCCGAATCTTTTGGGAGGTGTGAGGCCTAGCGTTATCGTGCAGTAACAAAACTCCTTTTGTCAGCATGCCACGCATTTTGTTTTGAATTGCTCTGCGGAGCTTCTTTAGAGGTGCACAGTAGGCATCTGAGTTGACTGTCGTTCCTCGTAGCATAAAGTCCACTAGCAAAACACCGCGCCGATCCCAGAACACAGTTGACATAATCTTGCGCTTTGACAGCGTTTATTTGGCTATGACCTTGACGGGTAAGGTTGTGTGTCGCCATTCCATCGATTGTCGCTTGCTTTCGGGAGTGATATGAGATACCCATGTTTCATCTCCAGTGACAATTTGACTTAACGTGTCATCCCATTCTTCCTCGTAACGAATCAAAAAGTCCAATGAATTGGCAAATCTGTTCCCTTTGTGGTCCTCTGTGAGGAGTCTGGGTACCCACCGACAACACAGTTTCTTAAAGTTTAGGTTTTCAGGACACAATTTTGTACAAAACCGATCCTGAAACTGGTGGATATTCCAAAGAAAGAGTGGAAATTGTGAATCTTCTGTCCTCACGAATCTTTGTTTCGATTGCAGCCACCAAATCATCAGTGATCACAGAGGGCCGGCCCGAGCGTTCTTCGTCATGGACGTTTTGACGGCCATTTTTAAACACTCTAACCCATTGACGCACTTTACCTTCACTCATTGCCTTCAAGCCATAAACTTCTGTTAATCGACGATGAATTTCTGCAGCTGATCGGCTTCTCGCGGTCAAAAAACGTAAAACTGACCGTATCTCACACGCGGCGGGCGATTCAATAATCGTAAACGTTATAAAGCAGCACAGCGATGCATACACGTCAGCTATAGAGCTGAACGGAAAGGATGCCGGCAAGTGGCGCGGTGGCTTGTTGCGGCGTCCGCGCGAACTACGGCACTATACACGCGAACGGCCCTTACTTAAAAAACAACCCTCGTATGATCCATTTCATAGTAGCAATCCTGAAGATGAACCAAAAAAGAACCGAAACTAGTTGATATAAATAAAAATCATTGCACTCTAGACTGTTTTATATATATGTTGTTGTGGTCTTCAGTCCGCAGAATGGTTTGATGCAGCTCTCCACACTATCCTGTCCTGTGCAAGTCTCTTCATCTGAGAATATGTTCGGCAACCTACATCCTGTTGAATCTGCTTACTGTATCCATCTCTTGGTCTTCCTCTGCGAATTTTACCCCACACACTTCCCTCTAATGCTAAATTCACAATTCCTTGATGTCTAAGAATGTATCCTACCAATCTATCCCTTCCTTTAGTCAAGGTATGCCAGAAATTTCTTTTCTCCCCAAATCTGTTCAGTACCTCCTCATTAGTTACGCGATCCACCCACCTAATCTTCAGCTTTCTTCTGTTTGTAAAATGTTTGTAGACTTATCGGACCAAACTGCGTGGTCATCAGTCCGTAGCTTACAAACTACTTAAACCTACGTAAACTAACCTAAGGACAAACACACACACCCATGCCCCAGGGAGGACTCGAACCTGCAGGGCGCGCAACCGCGCGCTCCGCAGCGAGACGCTTTAGACCGCTCGGCTACTCCACCGCGGCAGCATTCTTCTGTAGCACCATTTTTCAAAAGCCTCTATCCTCTTCCTGTCCGCACTGTTTATCGTCCATGTCTCACTCCTATACAAGGCAACACTCCATACAAATGCCTTCAGAAAGGACTTCCTTAGGCTTAAATCAATATTCGATGTTAACAAATTTCTCTTTTTCAAAAACGCTTTTCTACCCATTGCCATTCTGCATTTTATATCCTCTGTACTGCGAGCACCATTTGTTATTTTACTGCCCAAGTAACAAAACTCATCTACCTCCTTTATTGCTTCGTTTCCCAATCTAATTCCTTCAGCATCACCTGATTTTCTTCCACTGCACTCCATTACCCTAGTTTTGCTCTTGTTAATGTTCATCTTATATGCACCTTTCAGCACACTGTCCATTCCGCTCAATTCCTCTTCCAGGTCCTTTGCTGTATCTGACAGAATTACTATGTCGTCGGCAAAACGCAATGTTTTTAATTCTTCAACCTGAACTTTAATTCCTTCGCCAAATTTCTCCTTGCTTTCCTTTATAGCTTGCTCAACGTACAAATTGAATGGATATATATATGTGTGGGTGTGTGTGTGTGTGTGTGTGTGTGTGTGTCCGTAGGTTAGTTTACCTAGGTTTAAGTAGTTTGTAAGCTATGGACTGATGACCACGCAGTTTGGTCCGATAAGTCTACAAACATTTTACAAACAGAAGAAAGCTGAAGATTAGGTGGGTGGATCGCGTAACCAATGAGCAGGTACTGAACAGATTTGGGGAGAAAAGAAATTTCTGGCACTATATATAAAGAGTACTGTTATGCCGAAGTGAAACAAAACTGTTTCCAAAATTACGCTATATCTGTATTACGTTGCAATAATAACCTGTTCATATCGTCCATTCAGCGGCTATTACTTCATAGAGAGGAAACAGCGAAACAGAAATACGCGCGTTCAAATCACGTTTCTCCGTGGGGGCGTGTCCCGGCCGTCGCTGGCACGCTATTACGGCGAGAGCGTGACGTAAACCGCGTCGCGGGCGACTTTACTGCTCTCGCTCTGCCGCGCCGGCAGCGGGTTACACAATCAGCGCTACAGGTGCGACCGTGGCCGTCCGTTCCCTGGCGCGCTGCCCGCGCCACTTGCAAAGCAGCTGCCGAACGACTCACGAGCAGAGATTCACGCCCGCGACCTCGCCGTGTAAACACAGCGCCCACGCAGAGATCGAGGGTCCCGCGCTGTTTACGAGCTACCAGCGCCGTAAAGAAATTACCGCCGCTAGTTAGCCGAGCACGACGGCGCTCACTGCCTCGCACAGTGCTCGAAACATTCTGCCAGAGGCCGGCCGCAGTGGCCGAGCGGTCTGCGGCGCGCCGGTCACAGTCTGCACGGCCGCTACGGTCGGGGGTTCGAATCACCCCTCGGGCATGGATATTTGTGCCGTCCTTAGTCTTAGCTAGTTCATAAGTAGTTTGTAAGCTTAGGGACTGATGACCCCGTAGTTAAGTCCCATAAGTTCTACAAACATTTGAACATTTGAACCCTGCAGTTAAGTCCCTTAAGCTTAACAAACTTTTCAACATTCTGCTGCTGCTGCTGCTGTTGTTGTTGTTGTTTGTTTGTTTAAGGGGGACAAAACTACAATGGCCATCAGTCCCCCATTCCAAGCGTCAAAAGTAAAACCGTGGAAGTGAAAGAAATGCGCCCAGAGTTTAAGATTGCAAAGTGGGAGGGGAGTCCTAATGAGTACAGAAAACATCATCAAAAATGTCAGGACACAAAACGAAAAGAGATGATCACACAAAGACATCTTACAACAAAGAAGCCGATGTCTGTGGTTTACCGACCATAAGAATAAAAAAGGAAAAGTTAACCAATCGGCAGCACAAAGAAATCTCCAGTTAGACAGTATGATAAAAAAAACCAGCTCGAATAAAACGTAAAACGGAATCTGGCATTGTAGTATCGTCACCTAAAACATCTGAGAAAACGTCAGGGAGATTAAAATTACGCTGCAAGGCGGCTAAAACGGGGCAGTCCAACAAGATGTGGACTATTGTCAGACGGGAGCCACACCGACATTGGGGCGGGTCCTCATCACGAAGGAGATGTCCTTGGGCGAGCCACGTATGCCCAAAGCGGAGCCGACACAGCACCACTGAATCCCTGCGAGAGATCCGCATGGAGGAGCGCCACACTGCTGTGGTGTCCTTGGCTACCCGGAGTTTATTGGGCGTGCTCAGGCTACGCCACTCAGCATCCCGAAGCCGATTTACCCGTTGGCGCAACAATGAACGGAGATCTGAGGCCGGGAGACCGATCTCGAGAATGGACGCACCGACAGCCTGCTTGGCAAGCCGGTCAACACGTTCATTGCCCGGGATGACAACATTCTCCCAGACCACCAGGAGGAGGGGACAGAAAAAGGAAGTAAAATGTGTTCAAATGTTTGTACAGCTTATGGGACTTAACTACAGGGTCACCAGTCCCTAAATTTACAAACTTCTTATGAACTAGCTAATACTAAGGACGGCACAAATATCCATGCCCGAGGGGGGGGGGGGGGGGAAATTCGAACCCCGACCGTAGTGGCTGTGCAGACCGTGACTGGAGCGCCTCAGACCCCTCGGCCACCGCGGCCGGCGGAAATAAAATATGCAAAACAAGTGTTGAGTTGCTCTGCATACATACAATGATTTGAGGGCAGATTGCATGAACATCGCTGTCTGGAGAAAAATCATCACAGAATGGAGTTCTTCATTGTCATCAGAAGCGGGGCTGAAGTTTAGCTACAAGAAAGAGAACCTCAATATGGCATGGTTAGTCTTTGCTGATGATCTCACCCTATTGTCCAACAGCAATGGGAGAGGCTACTCATGAACTACAGAGCCTCTATAATCTTGGCCGTATGAGGTTTTGCATTGCCTTAGAGCAGAGTGACTATATGGGTGGTATTGCCTGATCATTTTGATTTGATCGCTTGGCGAAGTGTGGTCACGGTTTGCGACTAACGCTAGTCATTCACTCTCCCGTGCTTTAGCAAGAGAATCAGAATGGAAATGTTCAAATGTTTGTAAAGCTTATGGGACTTATCTGCGGGGTCATAAGTTCCTAAACTAACAAAATACTTATGAACTAACTTATACTAAAGACAACATAAACATCCATGCCCGAGAGAAGTTTCGAACCTCCGACGCGGGAGGCGCTCCAGACCGCTCGGCTACTCCCGCGCGGCAATTACAAGTGCTACCATCTTGGTCAAAAAGAGCATCACCATAACCTTTCCTGCACTGGTGTGGGTGGCCTTGGCTTTCTTTGCTGGTGGTGATATTGGATGGTCCCACTAGAGATATTGTCGTTTTAATTCCGGTTCGAAGTGAGGACGCTTTGTTTGACATGGATAAGGTGACAGAAAACATACCAACATAATTTGTTTAATTTACTTATCTGATGATGGTTCATAACCAAAACCGGTAAAGTTTTAAATATAATAAACATCTGATGGCTGGGAATATGTTTTTAACTAAAGTCTGTATCGTTAGGTAGGTACCTATGGCCAGGTAACATAAATTTCTGGTTTATTAATTGATTTTTCCGTCGGTACTTGACAGAACATGATAATATCAAAAAGGAACAACTTCCTGATTTTCTGCAAAACTTATTTATTGGTCACAAACCGGCTTTCGGCTTCTTAGGCCATCATCAGGTGATAACTGACTGTAGTACACATGTTTTCTAAGATGTTAAGATTTATAAAGATGTTATCACAGGCAATCGATACTTCACAGGAAAGTTCATCACAAGTACTTATTTATGAAAGTTATTAACATTTATATAAAAAATATAATAAGTATGTGTAAAGAATCAAAACTAATATGATTATTTTTGTTGAAAAGGAAGGTTGAAAATTGAATTATAATGAAATAAAAGGTTTTCGCTTGGTAGGCGACGTGAGATGTTTCTTTTATTTAACTTCAAAACAAAGTTTTGAAAGTTAAAAGTTTTGAAGTTAAATAAAAGAAACATCTCACATCGCCTACCAAGCGAAAACCTTTTATTTCAAAACTTATTTCAGTAGAGGTTTAGAGGGGAACTGGATCGGATCGTTTAATACTAAACTGGCATCCTGAGCTAAATGTTTATTGATTTCCAATATTTCAAGTAGTGTCATCTTTCTATTTATTTTTTTTTTTTTTCAAGGGATGTAGGATCTCACAGTTTACATCATAATCATGGCCTCCTCTGAGCAGATGTTCAGCAAAGGTTGAATCTGTCTTTATTAACGTCCAGCTTTTCTCGCGCTCCGATCATCTAATAGCAACAGCCCTGCCAGACCAACATACCAGAGAAGGCCATGATTTTGATGTAAACTGTGAGATCCTACATCCCCTGAAGAAAAGCAGAAAGATGACACTACTGCAATCATTTGAAATCAATAACCATTTGGCTCAGGATGCCAGTTTAGCATTAAACGATCAGATCCAGTTCCCCTCTACACCTCTACTGAAATAAGTTTTATTTTCAACCTTCCTTTTCAACAAAAATAATCATATTAGTTTTGATTCTTTACACATACTTATTATATTTTTTATATAAATGTTAATAATTTTCATAAACAAGTACTTGCGATGAACTTTCCTGTGAAGTATCGATTGTCTGTGATAACATCTTTGTAACTCTTAACATCTTTGAAAACATGTGTACTACAGCACTTGTCACCTGATGATGGCCTAAGAAGCCGAAAGCCGGTTTGTGACCAATAAATAAGTTTTGCAGAACATCAGGAAGTTGTTCCTTTTATATATTATTCTGGTTTATTACTTCCACTTTCGTGTCTGGGTCTTGCACTAATGTCAACAAGGAAACACAATGCGTGGCACAATAACTTCGACCATACATACTGGTAGACTGGGCACGGCATCGTATTCATGGCACCAACATCTCTGCAGCTAACCCACTATTTTGCAAGCAGCCACGTGGAAATGTACAGATGTGATACAGCTTTGCCTAGGATTATACAGAGCTTTTTGAGAAGGCAAGTAACATTAAATTCCAAGTGAAAGTATTATTAGTTTAAAATAATGACATTTCTTGAAAACTGTCCGTTGTTTATTATATCCGGCTAATGTTTGCCAGCAGTCACGTGGTCATATGTTTGAACCACGCCATTTGTATAGCCGCTCTGGTGTTTGGCCGGTCTGTTAGTATCTATGGTCGAAGCACAATAAGGACAGACAAATGTATTTGGGCAGACCTACACACTTCTGCGCATGCGCAGTGTAACAGCCGCGAAGTTTTCAGTTTCCTGGCGCGTTGTATTACTGTTGTATTACCATGCCGAACAGCAATGGGTACCCGCTGTTCCGCTGTCACTTTCGACGCGCATGTCCCCCCGCTGGAGAGCCGTTTAGTTCCGCGGTCGATGCCGCGACCACTTGTTTATGGTAACTGCACCGCCGGCGAGCACGTGCGTCCAGGCGAGGCGAAAGCGGTATGCAAAACAGCGGATCCGCGCCTCAGGGTCACGGCCTCTCGCTGCATATTCATGGCGCGCGGCTGTCCGGCCAGTATAAGGCAGAAAGTGTACTGGAAATGTCGCCACCTTTCGTAGCACCCGTCTACTGCCAAAGGGCTGCGGCAGCAAAATGTCAGGTGTCGCCAAATGCTACGGCCGGCTTCATTTTTTTTTTTTTTTTTTTTTTTTTTTTTTACCGGCAACTCTCTGCAGTCCGATCTGATTCTTCAAGGATCCCTTGCGCACCGCGACTAAACATCATGAACAGCAAGGCTCTCTACACAGGAACCAGTCGCGGTCGCAGTGGTGTTTCTCAACCTGTGAGTCGCGTCCCTCCAGGGGGATCGCGTAGCCTTAAGCCCAGTTTGCACGATGGTCGCGCCTAGTAATGAACAGATCACGATGCGCGCCATCTAGCGACGTAAACGCCGAACTACTACCATTTCGTGGGCGCAGACGGCGTTTCGTACTAGCTAGACTTGCGCATAATAGTACCCGATCGGGAGTACTCACTTTGGTTCGCGGTTCTGCCGCGAACTAGTTCGTTCTTTTAGTTCGTCCGCTCCCAGTGACGGCTGAGAGGTATGGTCTGCGCATGCAGGTGGAGGGAGAAGTTCCCCCACCTAGCTGCTTCATGCGCTTGCTGCTTGAACTGCTAACGATATCACGCAAACCAAAAGAAACAGTTTGTGGATAATTTTTTGCGTTTACGTTTAGAGTTATCTCTATATCTTGGCATTACGGAATTTATTAGTCAGTTATTGTAGAGTGCAGAATACTTCAAAACAGAAATTTTGTAGCACTGAAGTATGTAATCTAGCAGGCAGACGCTCACCTCGAAATGGCTCTCATCAGCAGAAGGCAAACACGTGATTTTTAATTCTGCTGCGCGCCCTCTCGCTATTGCCCGTCGGTCTTCGGAAAAGAATCCAGCGAACTAAGAAGCGAGATACGTTTGGCATAATAGTTCGCAACCGGTAAAGCATGTTTTAGTTCGCGACCGATTTTACATATTTTAGTTCGCCAGCGGTAGCTCTCCTTTTAATTCGCAGCTCGGCCGCGAAGTAGGTCGCTCTTTTTAGTTCGTCCGCTCTTTTTGGCTTTTGCTACCGTTACTAAATGAGCTCTTTCTTTTGTTTGACAGCTTTTTTATATAATGATCAGTGTTGCATCGAAAGTTAAGCCAGTCCGGACAACATCTCACTTATTACAGAAATTGATTTTGTATTAACAAATGAAGGAGAAGAAATTTTTTATCTTCACGCTAGCGACATTGATGACAATGGGTTTCGACCTTTACATTCTGACGACAGGCAGTAAACTACAGTTCTGTAGCTAATTAATTCTATACGGGCTCATATATAACTTTACAATGTTAGTGTCGCTTATACGACGTTATCCTCAACATTCTACCCCGCGAGCCGTCCCTCCGAAACAAAGGATTGGACTCGCCCATTATCGAAGACAAAAATGCGTTTCTGCGCGTGGGAACTTGGTTGAGAGAGGGGGAGGGGGGTTGACTAATGACTTCCCTCAGCACCTGTTTGCACACACACCACATACGACGTTATCCTCGACGTTATCATGCGGGCGAGAGAAAATTGATGATGCATAATTTCTCGCATATAAGTGCAAACATTGTTAAGTTTTGAGTTCTCTTTACTTCCTTACGCAATGGAATGAGTTTTATGTCAAGACACTGCTGAATACCTTAGAAAAGAAAATTTGTGGCAGTGAACTATGAAACTACAGCTCAGCTGTATCTCAGCTTGAAATGACGTTAACTGGCAGAAGGGAATTACGCAATTCTGCGCTTTCGCGTCCTCTCGCTGTTCTCAATCAGTCTTCGGAAAAAGAGCGGAAAAACTAAGAGGCTAGGGATCTACGAACTAGTTCGCGTAGTTCGCCTGTAGGAGCGCTCTTCCGAACTAGTTCGTTCGCGAACTACAGAAGACTAGTTCCAGCTAGTATGCTTTAGGACAGGTTCTAAATTTTGCTAGTAACGAAGTGGGTGCGCATGCGTAGAAGTGAATTCGTTATGTGGTTTTCATATTTGTGTGTGGAAATAGGCGCGTCCTTACCGAAATTGCTTGCTTTGTTGGAGTGATGCGTCTCGCACCAGTGGAGTGGAACTGGGCAGAAATTGCGCTTTCGATTGAGGCATACAGCGTAGCTGCAGAAAATCCTCTCTATTGTAAGAAGGTACAATGATTGTTATTTATGAAGAAAATAACAGAAAATTGTGGATTTAAATGAATTTTGAATACGTCTTATTGATTAACTTCATTTCTTTAATTCTATCATTCTTAGCATGTCAGGACGTCAGTTGCACATAATCTCGAAAGTGTGATGCTAAAAGCAAAGCAAAATTTAGTTGACTGAGGTCCCATTATGTATTGGAAACTGAAATTGATACGCAGACTTCAACAGCAATATTTGTAAGAGTCGGTACAGAAATTCTTTGTGTGAAGGCTAGGCTTTCGAAATATTCTGCTGTCGCCAGAAATCGCAATGTTGTAGTGCTCCTGCAAAAAACAAAAAAAAATACAGGAAGTACCTGAAGCATAACTTCAACAGAGTTGAAAATGTAATTCAAGTGTAAAAAGTATTTCGTACTTCTGCATGGCGAAATACTCTCACTCTCTATATATATCTAGCTCTCTCTCTCTCTCTCTCTCTCTCTCTCTCTCTCTCTCTCTCTCTCTCTCTCTCTCTCTCTCTCTCTCTCACACACACACACACACACACACACACACACATCGCCGTATTTTTGACCTTGGGCGAACGAAAGCAACTTGGTAATACACTCAGCACATACACTGTCCTGGATGAATGTGCCTAGAATCGCGCGATATTCTAGAGCGACGCTGTCGTGTTTATGTCGACACGGTGTTGGACTACGAACCGAGAGATCCGACGTTCATATCTCTCAGGCGCAGAATTTTTTCACAAAATTATGAAGTGTCTATCTATTCTCTTCTTGTAGTCTTAGCTATTGTGATAGGATGAACTGGTTACAGAATATGACTCATATAGTAAGGATAAATATTACTGACACAAGGAAATGCGATGAACAGCGAGAGCAGGGGAAAACGGTGGATAGACTTATCACAGAAATGAAATAAACTAGTAAACTGTCTTTGAACAAAGTTTCAATGAAGGACTTGAAGAGCCAAAACTTAAAAATATGGAATGCGAGAGTCGTAACATCGTGATCTTGTGTAAAAGAAATAATAGGTCCCTTCATTACACATCGCTGTTGCAAATGGACATTACACAACGACACAGAAACAAAACTGAATACAGCGAACAGACGAGTCAAACACCAGATGGAAAGTTCTAAATTTTGTGGGAAACAAAGTCGAACAAGAAGGTCTGAACAAAGGTGCTCCCACTTCGGCGCGCCCAATACGATCACCACAGAACCAAGAAGGCATAGCTATTCGCAGTTGATCGGTATTGAACATCGTTAACTCGGAGCGTTCACTGTTTCCTTTTCACTTCTGTTTTCACAGTTCCGTATACTGGTAGACTGTGGAGGAATGAACTCAAATCACATTTCCGCCTGTGTGGAAATGGCTCAAGGCGTTATGCACGTCGCACGCGCCGAAGAAGTATTCTCGCTGGACAAGGTTGGTGACAGTTGCAACAGCTCCTGTGATTATTTGAGAATACTTGAATCAGTCAGAGAACAGGTTTTCTGGTCGTGGCACCAGGTAGCTAGAATGAAGATGGCTACATAAAACCACTGAAGAAACGGGTTCTGCCGTCTGTCCATTTTAATGAGGACGTGAACATTAGCAGCTCACACTGGCTGTCGGTGCGGGGTGGCCGAGCGCATAGAGGTGCTATGCTCAGATACGCGAGGCCGAATCCTCCCTCGGGCATGGATGTTTGTGTCGTCTTTAGTATAAGGTAGTTCATAAGTAGTTTGTAAGTTTAGGGACTGATGACCCTGCAATTAAGTCCCACAACAAACATTTGAACATTTTTCACACCGGCTGTATTCAACGACTACAGTGTAACCGCTTACAATGTCACGACCTTTTCATGCGTTATCACCTGTCTCTTCCATAACGACGGTATACGCGCAGAGCTGCCTCCTCCGCGGAAAAAACAACCAGCAGTCTTGAGTCCAGACTGTGGTGGTGTGCACCTCAGAAACGAAGCTTAACCTCTTATTTATAATTAAACAGCTGACAGCATAGTCCCGGTAAAAGAAAGACGTCGCTGGGTGGTTTTTTATTGGTTTTTATTCGATTCCTACTTCTACATTCTTTGCAATGTAGATAGCTAGGACAACCTACACACACACACACACACACACACACACACACACACACACACACACACACAATTGTGTGTTTGTAAATCTATGGGACTCTACAGCTTGGTTATTAGTCCCTAGCTTACAAACTACTTAACCTAAGGTAAACTAAACTAAGGACAACACAAACGCTCATGCTAGAGGGGGGAATCGAACCCCCGACGGCGGACGGTCGCACATACCGCAACACGGCGCTCCAGTACGCGCTGCTAATCCGCCGCGGCGATAGCATGTGTGTTTTTATCACAAACTTACTTTTTTTATAGGCACCCTATATTATGTCTTCAGAAATCTATAGCATGACAAATCACATAAACAATGGCGTTGATTGCATCGCAATACGCCAATTACACCCCGAGACATTGCGACGCGAAGTTGACGCTTGAAATACGCGAAACGCGCGGCTTGCGCACATCCTGAGCATCATGGGGTTCTCGCTTCGCAATATCTCGGGATGTAATTGGCGTATTGCGATGAAATCGACGCCATTGTTTATGTGATTGGTGATGCTATAGATTGCTGAAGAAATAATATAGGGTATCCATTTAAAAAAACAAAGTTTCTGTTAAAAAAACACACATGCTTTCGTTTTAGAATGTTTCAAAATATGTACATTCATGAGGCCCAGCCTTACTTTGATACCGGTGAACGTCGTATTGCAATAGCTGTTGTTGTACGAGAGGTATTTTGGGTGAGCAAGATAGCTGGGACACCCTGTATATCTGTCTTTCCTGTTGTACAGAATAGGTCACGCAACAGCCTAGAAACCACTGTGAGTGGTATGGCTGGACCACCATGTCCTCTACAACCACATCTAATCGAGACGTATTGCAGACAGCCTATCAGAGCAGTCGTAAAGGCTCCTGCTGATACCAAACGTTATTTCGACGAATACGCCTTGCCGATGACATCATTCTGAGTTCTCCGGGCTACCACATTACAAACCGCATCGGAATCGTTGCCGTTAGTGTGTAACTCTTCTTCTTCCCAACCGCCTGGTGTGTCTGGTACCGTGCTTCGCGAGACGCGCTATTAGGAGCACAGCTGGATCGCCCCCAACATGCTTTAAAAACATCACACGAACTACTTCTTCCTCACGGTTCTATGCGGCCTGACGTGGAACGTTAATCTTCCTCCCCATACCGGCTTTCGCGCGCGAAGGCCAGCGGGTACAAGTCTGGTGCCAGGCACGCGGGATGAATGCCGGGTGGAAGCGGAACGAAATCCGCCACGCCCCCTTATCTGCCGTTCACCCAATAAAGCACACGAGCCTCGGAAGCGCGGGCTACCAGTTTTTTTCTGGGGAAGCTCGCGCAAACCTGTCTCTTCCATTTTGGAAGGTGAAGCACAGCTTGGTGCTGGTGCGGAACCCTCCACTCTAAGCACAGTGGTTACGGACTCGGCAACGGTCGCGCTCAACTGCTAATTATTCCGCGGCCGCCTTTCTAGACTAAGTGCAACGGGAACACTTCGAAGGTTCGCGAACAATGCGCAAGTCATAGCATCACGACGGTCAAGCCAGTCACTGGAGGTCATACACGCTCCAGCAAAATGAAAAACAGAACATCATGAGTTCGTCGACGCAGCAGAGGTAAATATTTCTGCCACATTCTTGAGGATGCACACAACATACGATCTCACAGACAGAGCTATACGCACGTGAGTACACCCTCCAGAGTGGGCTGGCATTATGTGGGGATACCGTACGCCACTGGTAATCGTAGAAGGCAATCAAACGACCATACGGAACAGCAATGTCCTCCAACGTATAACCCAACCACAACGACAGCATTTCTGAGAGGGTTTCGTCTTAAAGGGCTTCAATTCTTGCGTGCATCGTGCACATATTTCAATGCGTTCCTTCACGAAAACGACATAACAAGATAAGAATGGCCAACATGTTCTCCAAACATGGAACCTATCGATGCCTAAGATACATAGATATGTGGGCGATACGACCTAACAAAAATCGAATGTTCAAATGTTTGTAGAGTCTATGGGACTTAACTAGGGGTCATCAGTCCCTAAACTTACAAACTACTTATGAACTAGCTACTACTAAGGACGGCATAAATATCCATGCCCGAGGGGGGATTCGAACCCCCGACCGTAGGGCCGTGCAGACCGTGCAGACCGTGACTGGAGCGCCTCTGTCCCCTCGGCCACCGCGGCCGGCGACCTAACAACCAATCTCAGACATGTACGCCGAATCGCAGTTGAGGAATAGGACAATCTGGACCAACAACAGTCCCTTGGTGACCTAGTGGACAGTATGCCACGACGAATAAAGGCATGCGGGTACTAGAGGTACTGGTGTATGCTGCTATCTGGAGCAAAAATTCAAAATGTCTTGGTTAACGTTTTACAACTAGTCAATTTCTGTTTTTATGAGCATAAAAGAAATCTGATATGTTTTTGTACAGCTCTCTTCCATTTTTATGTAGAGAGCCATGAACCCCTTGAATCGTGAAGATATAACCTTTTTTTTTTTTTTTTAATGTGTATACGAGGTGATCCAGAAAGTAAGTATCCCTCATCCTTTTTTAACAAACACAATATAGCTGCATGAAAAACATCGTTGCCAACAGGTACAGCAATATTTAACCTATTTTGCGACATGGCCACCAAAAGAATGGCTACACTTGCCGTATCGTGCGATCAACTTCCCATCTCGTGAAAGTCTCCCGCATGTGAATGGTTACAGCACATGACATTCGTCTGAAGATTAACACAATGCATACATCAAAGAATCCCTAATAACCTCAACTGTTTATAACAAAAGAAGATCCAGAGTTTCTCCATACGGATTAACCTTCACTACTTGTTTATACCATGGCAGGTAGATCTTCCTGTCCAGCCACAGCAAGTGTTCCCCACAAGGCTGCACTCCCCTACTCTCGACTACTTGCGCACGCAAGTTCACGGCACACAGTATCTGTTTACTTTTATTTTTCAGGCGAATCCACACATTTCAAGGCGGGATACGGATGCGGTGTAACTTCACACTGTTACACTACACAGGACATTGAAGTGAAATTGTGAAAATGCAAGAACGAAAGTGAGCGAGCACTGCATGTACTAAGGCACAATTAAACTCTACACTTCATCGAAAGAACTTCTCTAATAGGGTAGTTCAAATGGTTTTAAAAAGTAGTTTTTATCAAATTTAATTCGAGGTTATTACAAAACATAATTATTTTGGCGGAGTAAGCTTCTCATCAAAATATGTGGAGCACGATGCTCTAATCACTGGAACTAATAAAGTTGTACAGACAACGAAGATGATCGGAAAAACCTAACGGAGAAACAATATGTACAAATTGCCTGAGTAAAATTCAAAACAGGAGTATGAGAAAATATTTACGAACTGTAAGAAGAGAGATTGAAAATTAAGAATAAAATGCCAGTCATGTAAGATATTAAACTTTAAAAGTAAATGAGTAGGCCTACTCTTCTCGCCCTAATTTATTTCCTAGTTTCAGAATGAGTGGCACAATAATTCACATGGTCTTAGCCCTTCACATCCTCGAAACGTCCCACATTGAGTTTCGAAAAAGTTGGTCGCCTTACTTAAGATGATTGTCGAAGATACCGAGACACAACCTAAACGCTTCGTCTTACTGATATAGGCTACAATGGTAAAAGAAGATGCAGAATTCTGGATGCGTACTATTACACTTGAGCTGGAACAGAAGCTCGTATAATCCTATCCGAGACTATAGACAAGCGCTGAAGACGAGACGTTCGGAAACAATAAAATTTAAAAACCTATTGTCAGTATTGTCAGGGGAGTCGAGGGGCTGGGGAGGCAGCTTCCGCTTCCGTTCCGGTCTAATAATTCCTGCCGGCGAGCGAGGGGGGGGGGGGGGCTATGTCATCTAGTGACGCTGTGAATGATGTTAATCTTCCGCAGATTGGCCTACTAATTTGTACGAGGGTACCAGAAATATATCAACGCGTTAAAAGGAAAAGGAAGGTTTCACCGTCAAGTCCAAAATTTGTTTAATCTGGTAAAGAATTGTTACTTGACATTTTAAGTCTCCGTCCTTTTTGGCCAATGATAAAGCGCTATGAATTTCATTCATGTGTCATAAGTTTACAAATGTCAGACTTTCCCTGGGTGAGGATTATATCGACAATGATTTGAAAAAATCATTGTCACATGAGAAAGTGTTTCTCTATCATGGGCACACTGTACTTGGCAGACGCATTGAAGCGAGGGCAGCACGTCACACAGCGGTTGTAGAGCTGGATACAACACTCATGGAGGAATGGCCAAATACCCCTCAAGAGCTGATTGATAGCTTTATACTGTTCATGCAATGCAGATATGCAACTGTACTGGCCGTCCAAGGTGATCACACACACATAGTGGACGACAACGAGAATAACTTTTTCACTATTTTTGGTGGCTATATGCTGCCTTGCTCTAAGTAAAAGCCATGTAAAACCTTAAGCGAAGAGCTGAAGCAGCGAAACATTGTACTGTATCACACACAAATACGATTGCAAAGCAATATCTGAAATACGTTACCATACGTATATTGTGTACTAGCTGTAAGCCCAGCGTTTCCCGGTTGCTTATTTATCCTACACTCTCGTAGTCCACCTCTCCTCCTCTCCCCTCCCCTTCCCCCCCCCCCTCTCTCTCTCTCTCTCTCTCTCTCTCTCTCTCTCTCTCTCTCTCTCTCTCTCTCTCTCTCTCTCTCTCCCATCTCTCTGTTCGTTCCCACCTTCTCTCTCGGCAGTTTTCTGCCTCTGTCATACCCCATACCAACAATTATGTACCCAGTGATCTTCCTCTTGGTTTAAAGGTAATTTGTACAAAAATTCATAAAGATTGGAGAAAAACTATACATTTTGTAAAATCCCGTAAGTTAAACAGCCTCCACTGTGGACCGTACGATATTTTATAAAGACAGTGACATTCCTCTTCTTTTTGAGATAGAGTGTGCAAAATTTCATCAATATCGGAACAAAACTATAGATTTCTATGCAATAGAAACGCAGGGTCACATTGAAAAACGCCCTTTGTTGTTCTCAAATATTCCAGTTTTATTTCCTACAACCTTTTTTCTGAGAATAACGAAGACAACAAAAAAAGGTTCTGTGAAATCGGACCAGCCGTTCTCAAGTTCGGCGCGACCAAGGTATTTAGGGATCCATTTTTATGTTGCAAAGTACCCTCCCTGATGCACCGTATGAAACTAAAGGTTGGCGGTGACCTTCCTCTTGTCCTGAAGGTCAAGCGTGCGAAATTTTGTGAAGATCGGAATGAACTGTAGATTTCGTGAGTCTGTAGGAGAACTATGCTTCGCCATGCACCTGTCAGAAAATACTTTCTTAGATGACGTTTTCTACCTATAAACTACATTCCTGCGAAATTTCAGCTTCATAGGTGACGTAGTTCTCGAGATTTCGTGTTTAGTCAGTGAGTGAATGAGTGTCCTTTCGCTTTTATATAGATAGAGATTAAGAAAACAGATTGCTTAATTTTGGATGCAAGAAAATTAAGGGAGAGTTGCAGACAAAAATAAATAGTAAGATGCAAATCTGCAATGCTAACTTTATTTGATGCAAGATCATGCCTGATGCGACAGTTTTACGACACGTACAGCGAAACTGTTGTGAGCGGTTGACTTATTTTCGTTTCATCATTTTGTGGCGGTGGTGGTGAGGGGATCAGTTACAAAACGCTTCATAAACGTCTGAAATTATATGCAAACTTTGTTGCAGGTCCCTAATTAGTCCCATTTTCCAGTAACTGACGAATAAATCTGAGTATTCTCACGCGGTGGCCTCATTATTTATGACGTCATATCTCCTGAACTGCGTGTCGTGCTCTTTTGTTTTTTGGTGAGGAACCTTCGTGGGCGTACGGTGAACAGTTCACCAAAGTTTCATTGGAATCGAATGAATGGTTTATGAACGCATAGAGGACATACAGACATTCTTTTATATATACAGGGTGTTACAAATAGGTACGGCCAAACTTTCAGGAAACATTCCCCACACTCAAAGAAAGAAAATATGTTAAGTGGACACGTGTCCGGAAAAGCTTAATTTCCATGTTAGAGCTCATTTTAGTACTTCTCTTTAAATGTAAATTGAAATAATTGGTGCAGACAATTGTCAAAATACTCGATTGTTTCGTTAGTATGTACTGTACTTCCTCGATTCACGTCAACAACACAGATTTTCTGTGAACGTTTGGGCAGGAATAGTTGGTGATGTCTTGATTGAGCCTCATGTTCTTCCACCTACGCTCACTGGAGCACGTTATCATGATTTCATACGGGATACTCTAGCTGTGCTGCTAGAACATTGCCTTTACAAGTACGACACAACATGTGGTTCATGCACGATGGAGTTCCTGCACATTTCAGTCGACGTGTTCGTACGCTTCTCAACAACAGATTCGGTGACCCATGGATTGGTAGAGGCGGACCAATTCCATGGCCTCCACACTCTCCTGACCTCAACCCTCTTGACTTTCATTTATGGGGCCATTTGAAAGCTCTTGTCCACGCAACCCCGGTACCAAATGTAGAGACTCTTCGTGCTCGTATTGTGGACGACTGTGATGTAATACGCCATTCTCCAGGGCTGCATCAGCGCATCAGGGATTCCATGCGATGGAGGGTGGATGCATGTATCCTCGCTAACGGAGGACATTTTGAACATTTCCTGTAACAAAGTGTTTGAATTTTATAGTTAAAAGGCATTTTACGCCACTGGAGAGCGATCAACAGTTTATATAAAACAATTCATTGAGCCAAGATCGCTAAAAATTTATTTTTGTCACTTAACCGGTTTCGGTGAGCTCAGTCACCATCTTCAGAAGTTTCAGTACAAACACTTAGTGTCATATGTAAAAATAGAGACATAATCTTCTAACGCAAGTAAACACCTTGTTAAAAAAAATTTCCATCACAGGGTGGTTTGTCATAATGAATAAAATGTGGTGTGTGACAACCTGTAGCAACTCTGTTGTGCAATGTTTTCCTGTTCCGTCTCCTGTTTGCTTAGGCCAAGACCACATTTTATTCGTTATGACAAACCGCCCTGTGATGGAAAAAAATTTTAACAAGATGTTTACTTGTGTTAAAAGGTTATGTCTCTATTTTTTCATATGACACTAAGTGTTTGTTCTGAACCTTCTGATGATAGTGACTGAGCTCACCGAAACCGGTTAAGTGACAAAAATAAATTTTTAGCGATCTTGGCTCAATGAATTGTTTTATATAAAGTGTTTGAAGTCACGCTGGTACGTTCTGTTGCTGTGTGTTTGCATTCCATGAGTAATGTGATTTGAAGAGAAGTAATAGAATGAGCTCTAACATGGAAATTAAGCGTTTCCGGACACATGTCCACATAACATATTTTCTTTCTTTGTGTGTGAGGAATGTTTCCAGAAAGTTTGGCCGTACCTTTTTGTAACGCCCTATGATCCCCTGGTTTTGAGCCGTGTACAAGGGAATGGTACCTTGCGAAAGGGCTCTGCGTGAGGCCAGATAAGACAGAGTGACTGCAGTGGAGACGTGGTTGTGGTGTTGCAGGGGGTGCAGAACGTGCTGCTGTCGATCGAGGAGCGGCTGCGCAGCCTGGACGCGAGCGTCTACTCGTCGCGGTTCGCGCCGCGCTGGGAGATGAGCCTGGAGCAGCAGGGCCGCCGGCTGGAGGCCGTGGAGGCGCGCCTCGGCCGCCTCGAGACGCTGCTCGAGATACGGCTCGACAAGCTGGCCGAGGTACGGCAGTGTGACACCGCCACCCGTAAAACAGGCTGACTCCAGATGGGGGCATGGGGTGGAGGGGGACAAGCCTGCTTCGCAGTAACAAGGCAGACGTGCTCAACCGCTATCTCTCTTCATTCAAGCCCACATAGAGATAAAAATGTAGCCAATCTCTGGTACCGATCGTATCAGGATGATACAGTAGAAAGCATGACCAAAAAAATCTCAAATAATGTTTCACTCTTGGCGAAACGTCATTTTTATGGTGGTTTTTGGAATGGTTGTTGTTGCAGTGGAGGTGGTGGCGGTGGTGGTGGTGGGCATGGCTAGATTGGTTGGTATAATTGTTAAAGGAACCAAACTGCTAGTGCCATCAGTGCCTCTAGTATTCAAAATCTAAAGGACAATAAAGACGATAATATTTTAAAAATATTTGACTATAATCGTCTATATTATGCCAAATAATCACTATATCAATATCTGTTGTTGTTGTGGTCTTCAGTCCGGAGACTGGTTTGATGCAGCTCTCCACAATACCCTGTCCTGAGCAAGCCTCTTCATCTCCACATAAGAACGGCATCCTACATCTGTCTGAATCTGCTTACTGTATCCATCTCTTGGTCTTCCTCTGCGATTTATACCCCACACACTTCCCTCCAATGCTAAATTCACGATTCCTTGATGTCTAATAATGTGTCCTACCAATCTACCCCTTCTTTTAGTCAAGGTTGTTATGCCAGAAATTTCTTTTCTCCCCAATTCTGTTCAGTACCTCCACATTAGTTACGCGATCCACCCACCTAATCTTCAGCATTCTTCTGTAGCATCATATTTCAAAAGCCTCGATCCTCTTCCTGTCCGCACTGTTTATCGTCCATGTCTCACTCCCATACAAGGCAACAGTCCATACAAATGCCTTCAGAAAGGACTTCCTTAGGCTTAAATCAATATTCGATGTTAACAAATTTCTCTTTTTCAAGAACGCTTTTCTACCCATTGCCATTCTGCATTTTATACCCTCTGTACTGCGACCATCATTTGTTATTTTACTGCCCAAGTAACAAAACTCATCTACCTCCTTTATTGCTTCGTTTCCCAATCTAATTCCTTCAGCATCACCTGATTTTCTTACATTGCACTCCATTACCCTAGTTTTGCTCTTGTTAATGTTCATCTTATATGCTCCTTTCAGCACACTGTCCATTCCGTTCAGTTGCTCTTCCAGGTCCTTTGCTGTATCTGACAGAATTACTATGTCGTCAGCAAAACGCAATGTTTTTAATTCTTCCCCCTGAACTTTAATCCCTTCACCAAATTTCTCCTTGCTTTCCTTTATGGCTTGCTCAATGTACAAATTGAATAACACTGGAGAACGACTACAACCCTGTCTTACTCCCTTTCCATGAGACTCATTTTATTGTGTCTGTTGTGGTGGATGGAGTAGTAGTAGTAGTAGTAGTAGTAGTAGTAGTAGTGGCTATTGCTATTGTGGACAGGATGGTACTAGTGGCTATTGATATGGTGGACATGATGGTTCTAGTGGCTATTGATATGGTGGACATGATAGTACTAGTGGCTGTTGTTGTGGTGGATAGGGTGGTAGTAGTGGCTGTTGTTGTGGTGGATGGGGTGGTAGTAGTGGCTGTTGTTGTGGTGGATGGGGTGGTAGTAGTGGCTGTTGTTGTGGTGAATGGGGTGGTAGTAGTGGCTGTTGTTGTGGTGGATGGGGTGGTAGTAGTGGCTGTTGTTGTGGTGGATGGGGTGGTAGTAGTGGCTGTTGTTGTGGTGGATGGGGTGGTAGTAGTGGCTGTTGTTGTGGTGGATGGGGTGGTAGTAGTGGCTGTTGTGGTGGATGGGGTGGTGGTAGTAGTGGCTGTTGTTGTGGTGGATGGGGTGGTGGTAGTAGTGGCTGTTGTTGTGGTGGATGAGGTGGTACCAGTCGCTGTCATTGTGGTGGATTGGATAGTAGTAGTGGCTATCATTGTAGTGGCTTGGATGTTATTAGTGCCTATCATTGTGATGGATTGAATGGTAGTAGCAGCTGTCGTTGTGGTGGATGGGGTGGTAGTAGCAGTGGTTGTCGAGGTGGTGCATGCAGTGGTGGTAGTAATAGTGGCTGTCGTTGTGATGATAGTAGTGGCTGTTGTTGTGGTGGATGAGATGCAAGTAGTGGCTGTTATTGTGGTGGATGGGTTGGTGGTAGTGGTAGATGGGGTAGTAGTAGTAGTAGTAGTAGTAGTAGTTGTTGTTGTTGTTGTTGTAGCAGTAGTAGCTGTCAATGTGGTGGATGGGGTGATAGTAGTGGCTGCCATTCTGGCTGATAAGTGGGCATTGTGGCAGACACTGTGGTGGATGGGGTGGTAGTTGTGATGGTTATAGCTGCTGTTGTAGTTGTGGCTGCCTTCGCGCTCGTAGCTGTAGTGGTAGCCGTGTACCGTCTCACCCCCCCCCCACCCCCAAACACACATACAAACCACTTACTTCCTACACCAAACTGACTATCCTTTGGTATTGAAGCACAATGTTGGGTAGATATTGTAGAGAAAACCGAGCAATTGCAGCGGAATGAAATTCATTCCCTTTACGCGGAACAGCATACTACCCCCTCCCTCCCCCGAAACAGAAACTAGATGGCAAAAGGGGGATATAAAATGAGTTTGCACACAATGATGTGAATCGTTATGCCTCCAACAGTCACAACTCTAAGCACAAAGGAATTTCACGCACACTTGATCACAGTGCTTTATTCAACTACATCAGGCTTCCAAATGAGCTGAAACACCAACAAACAATTTCAGGAAAAAATGGGTACACTATAAAGCAGATAAAGTGCGCGTTTGTAGTGATGTAATTTCAGAGGTGGAACGTTTGACGACAAAACCGTCAGAGAAGTGAGCATAATCTTGCAGGCCCATAATGTTAAAAGTGTATTTCGCTCGCCCCCCTAAAACGTCAAAATTCGATTAAGGATCATCTTGGGAAATCGTCTACAAGACCAACTGTCAATACGGCAAAGCCCTGTCATACAAAAAGTTTCGAGGCTGGATTAATTAAAAGTGAAGGAAGATCTTGAAGGTTATTTTAAGTCTTTGTATCGTCTCCTCTCCACGTCTTCAAAGCGTCGATTCTTCACGTGAATTTTTTCACATCCACATTTTGTGGTACCGGTACTATAGTAGTTTCTTACAGGCAACAGGACGTATAGTCAGCATGATATATATATATATATATATATATATATATATATATATATATATATATAAGCATTGTCAGGAGCCTAGCCTCGGCTTGTATACAATTATATATTTTTGACAACGTTACAGCGTTCATTTAATGAAACCTCATACAGTGAAGCCATAACATCGCAAATTGCGGTTTATTTCATTAATAAGGTGTTCGTGTTGGTAGGAGGGCAATGAAGGGACTTTGTAGCCAATATGAGAAAGATTAAAATTAGAAATCAAAAGAAAAGAAACCTAGGTGAGGCGGTTTTTCAAAAACTTCTATGTTCCAGTCGGTGAGCTCGCGGCAGCTGAAAGAAGAGTTATCCAAGGACCAAATGAGCCGTAAGTTCGACTCTGCGTACGAACGACTCAACCACCGCATCGGTTACATGGAAGCCAGGCTGGACGTGGGAGTCTCCAAGCTGCAGGTACGTACACTTGTCCGCAATCATCGCATTCTAATACATGGTGACAGAGAAAACGGAAACATTTCTACAATCGAATAAATCTAGAAGTGATGAAAGAAAGAAATTCATAGTAAATGAAATCTTTAAACTTTGCCATTTACGATACACTGATGTCATTTCATCCCGAAATTTCTATTTTAACTCATCCAGGGTTATTGGTAGAATCGTGCAGACTTTGCTCCTGAGGCAGTCCTACAAGAAAAAAAAATCACAACGGATAAATCTGTCGATCTCAGGGGCCAGGGAATGTTACCGAATCCGGAGATCACACGGATACCGAACAATTCTCGCACATACGCCATTGATTTCCGTGCAATGTGTGATATCGCTCCGTTCTGTTGAAACCAGGGTTCTTGATCGTTTGGAAAGTTGCTAAGTGCAGATGTAACGAAAGTTCGAAATATCTCCAGGTAACGATCGGCACTGACAGTTCTTGTGTTTCTTTGTTCATTTGAGAAAAAATATGGTCCCATAATTCCATGTGATGAAAAACCACATCATACTGTCACTTTACTAGCGTGTAGAGGGCGCTCATGAACGCATTAGGATTTGTGTTTGTCCAGTAATAGTTTCTTTTTATTCACATAACCTGTGTGATGAAAACGTGCCTCACCTGACATCCACAACTTGTTTAGAGATTCATCGTAATTGTCATCAATTGTTGACAGAATCCCAATCGTAACCGTTAATCGTTGTCCTTCAGTTGTTGAGAATTCTGCGAACACTCTCCCGGGGCATTCCAACCACTGCTCCTTGCTTACGAACTGAACGCCATGGGCTCCATAAAACAGACTCGCGTGCATCATCAGTGTTCGCTGGAGAACGAATCCTTCTTGGTCGACTGCAAATCCAGTCTCTTCCAAGACTTCAAAGTTATAAATCCAACATTTTATCAGGTGGTTCGACGAAACGACATTACGACGTCCTAAATTGTAGACTGAAAATAAAATCCTTGGTAAGTGCCAAAAATGAATTTTTTTTTTCTTTATTGTGAAAATGTGGGCTATGTGCCTAACAATACTGAGTGAAAAGCGGGCTATCTGTTATTCGATGTGGAAGTAGTTCTAATGTTTCTCACAAGAATGCGCGACGATCTATGTGCCACCACCTGTCGTTAAGTAAAATCTGGGCTGTGTGTCAGATGGCCAGAGGTGCACGTGAGCTTTGTTATTACTGTTTGAGTTGAGGTTCCATTGTGTAGCAAGCAGTAACTATTCATTTTGTGCTGTTTTCTGCAATGAAGTGGTAAATAAGCACCGTAAAAGTGGTGAAGGGAGTGTTTCTCAACGCACGAAAAAGCTTAGAGCAGAAGGAAAGTCTACAAGAACAGCCGGAACGTGACAGTGCCTGAGAAACAACCTCCACCTTTTGGGGTAGGTTTAAATACCTCTATAACATCATAGACCTAAGTTGTCGTTTATTAATAGCTCAAAGTTGTATTCCTTCGGCTTTTAATGTCACAGTTCTTTGTATATGCGTTTTTGTTCTGAGTGCAAAATAGTGAAAACCAGGTTATTAGACGCAGTGTTTACACCGATATCTACGCAAAAGCATTGCCTTCAAACAAAAACTAAACATCTTAAATCAGTTTTATGAACTAGGATATAACGTCAAGCAAAATTCATATCTAATGGGAAACATAAGTATTTGTGAAGTTAAACATAGGCGCCATGGGTCATACAAAGATTTGACAGAAAGTAGAAGGCAGCCAGTGTATTTTATACGGTTCCTGATGGCAAAGTTGATCATAAACAAGTGTGCAAGCAAACATTTATAGAAATCCATGGCATCACAAAGCGTAGGGTTGAAACACTGGTTAAATCGAAAAAGCGTGATGACGTTATGTACGTTGGACGTAGGGGAAATAAAACCAAAGAAAGGAAGTACACAAGAGGAAAGTCATTACATAAGGGCTAAGAGTTCACTTACGTATTTAAGCCAAGATTTGAATTATTAGAGAATGTAGGACGCCTTTATTGACCTTCATCCAGACCACAGAGTCCAATACAATTTCTACAATTTCTATTGAAAGAAAAATTTCATCACCCTAGGAAAGACACATTTGATGAAGAGTAAAACAGTAAACGACTCGCGAAATAAAGAAGAACATCGTAAGTTGCTAGTGCTTCATCACAGGAAGTCAGAGAAAGCCAGGGAAGAGATTAAATGTGGTAAGGAAGAGTCTATGGCCCCTGCAAGTGATACTTGTACGATGTCCGTAGACTTACAAGTTTTGTCATTGCCCACTTTGACACACTGTCAGGTCTACTATCTACGCCAATTGTCTAATTTCAACTTATGTTTGCACATGGCTGACAATAATTAAAGGTACACGTTCGTTTGGCACGAAGACATGACTGCCTCCTTTCTGACGGGAAATCACGAGTCCACTCGCACAACTGTGACGATATTCCATAAGCATGCAATTTGATTAGAAGACGCTTGTGAGGTACAGTGTCAAAAGCCTTCCGGAAATCTAGAAATACGGAATCTATATGACATACCTTGTCTATAGCATTCAACACAACAGCCCTACAAAGTTTAGGGGGTGGAGGCTACGACAGCATAGCTGACTGGCTGATGGTCATGAGACAGTGGGCCGTGCCACAGGGGATAGCTACTCGGCCAGTCAGCTACGCTATCGCAGCCTCCGCCCCCCGGAACTTTGAAGGGTTGTAGTAGTAGTAGTAGTTGTTGTTGTTGTTGTTGTTTATAGGGGACCAAACTACGAGGTCATCAGTCCCTGTTCCAGGCAGTGATGAAACATGTGAGAGAACGAAAACACAGAGAACAAGGACTTGAGAATTCCTTCAATGTAAAATAAAGACAAACACTACACTTATACACAGAGGAGTGCACAAAAGGAATAAAAATACAATTTCACAGCAGAATGCTATGGCCGGCTGATCACTAAGATAATAACGGATGAGCGAGCCATGCTGTACACACTAAAAAAAAACCAACTCAACCGAAAAGGTAGAGGCTATCAAGTAACGTAAGAAACACTGTAAAAATGAGGGTCTGTCAATCACTCAGAAGCGCCTTCCATTAAATGGAAGGGTAGAAACCAGATGCGCGAATAAAATTTAAAACAGTAGTAGCCAAGGAGGCATCGTCACCTAAAACTGATGGCAGCGAATCTGGTAGGCTAAAAGACTGCCGGAAAGCGGTAAAAACGGACAATGCAACAGTATGTGGACCACAGTCAGCTGGGCGCCACAACGGCAAACTGGTGGGCCCTCTCGACGCAATAGGTGGCCGTGTGTTAACCACGTATGACCAATGCGTAGTCGGCAAAGTACAACGGACTCCCTACGAGAGGCTCGCAGGGAGGACCTCCACATTGCCGTAGTAGGCTTAACAGCACGGAGCTTATTCGGTGCGTTTGAGTCAGCCCACTCTCTATTCCAAAGGCTTAAAACCTTCCGATTGAGCACCGCCCGGAGATCCCTCTCCTGGAGACCGATTTCCAGGATAGTTGAGGTAGTGGCCTCCTTCGCCAGTTGGTCAACACGTTCATTTCCTTTTATTCCAATGTGTCCCGGAGTCCAAAGGAAGACCACAGTGCGACCAGATGTACATAGTCTGTATACAGCTTCCTGAATGGACCGTACCAAAGGATGTTTTGGGAAACAATGGTTAAGGGCTTGCAGACCACTCAGGGAGTCAGTACAGATAACCACAGACTCCCCGGGGCAGGCTCTGAGGTGTTCAAGGGCCCGCCAAATGGCGACAAGTTCCGCCGTAAACACACTACTCCCACAGGGCAATGAATGTTGTTCTACATGCCGGCCGTGGGTATAGGCATACCCAACATGGCCATCGACTAGGGAGCCATCGGTGTATATAAATTCAGCGCCATGGTAGGAATGTAGAAGGGCCTGGAACTGTTGACGCAGAGTCGTTGGTGCAACGGAGGCTTTGGAGTCTCGGGACAAGTCCAACCGAAGCTGGAGGCGAGGAATGACCCACGGAGGAGTACTGGGACGGTACTGGAAGGTGAGAGGAATAGGAAGGGACTCTAGAGAAGAAAGAAGGGAACGAACACGAACCGCAATCGGGAGACCCGACCGTGGACGTCGTCGCGGGGAAGGGAGTGCGTCAGCTGGGAAGAGGAGCCTGCGATTTGGGTGGTGAGGTACGGCATGAATATGGGCAACATAAGAAGCCATTAGCTGTTGCCTTCTGAATCGCAGGGGGGGAACCCCAGGCTCAGCATGAAGGCTTGTCACAGGACTGGTACGGAAGGCCCCCGTTGCTAAACGGATGCCACTGTGGAGTACTGGGTCCAAGGCCTGCAATGCAGATGGGGCTGCTGAACCATACACAACGCTCCCATAATCTAAGCGCGATTGAATCAGCGCCCTGTAGAGCTGCAAAAGACTTGTACGAGCGGCTCCCCAACTAGTGTGGCTGAGGCAGCGTAGAATATTGAGGTACCGCACGCACTTCTGCTTAAGCTGGCGAAGATGGGGCACCCAAGTGAGCCGGCTGTCGAAGAGCATGCCAAGAAATCGGTGAGTCTCTTCGACACGAAGAAGTTCATCATATAAATATAACTCTGGGTCCAAATGGACAGCGCGATGACGGCAGAAGTGCATAACCCGGGTTTTAGATGGAGAAAACTGGAATCCATGGGTTGAGGCCCACGACTGCGCCTTTCGAATGGCTCCCTGTAGACGCCTTTCAGCTACCCCAATGCTAGCTGAGCTGTATATGCAGAAGTCATCGGCGAACAAGGAGGAAGAAACCGATGACCCCACTGCCTCAGCAAGTCCATTGATGGCAATTAAAAATAGGGGTACACTAAGGACGGAGCCCTGTGGGACACCGTTCTCCTGGATGTGAGAGGAGCTGAGGGAAGTACCAACCCGTACCCGAAAAGATCGGAAAGAAAGAAAGTTTTGAATAAAAAGTGGGAGCGGACCTCTCAAGCCCCAAGCGTGCAGTGTAGCCAGAATGTGGTGGCGCCAAGTGGTATCGTACGCCTTTCTGAGGTCGAAAAAGACAGCAACAAGATGCTCACGCCTGCTAAATGCCGTACGAACGGCAGACTCCAGGGCCACTAAGTTGTCAATGGTGGAGCGGCCTTGCCGGAAACCTCCTTGACGTGGGGACAACAGACCCCGATGTTCAAGTATCCACATAAGCCGTCGGCTCACCATACGTTCAAATAGCTTGCACATAACGTTGGTGAGGCTGATTGGGCGGTAACTATCAGCCACCTGTGGGTCAGCACCAGGTTTGATCACTGGAATAATGATGCTTTCTCGCCATTGTGACGGGAAAACCCCCTCCACCCATAAACGGTTAAACAGGGCGAGAAGCTGGTGCTGAAACTCCACGGAAAGGTGCCGAATGAACTGGCTGTGGATTCTGTCCGGTCCTGGAGAGGTATCGGGGCATGCGGCAAGGGCAGTTTCGAATTCCCATGCACTGAAAGCGGAGTTGTACGATTCGGCTCGACGCGTGTGAAAGGACAGCCGTCTCTGTTCAACACGCTCCTTCAGAGCACGGAAGTCCGCACCGTATTCGCATGTTGCAGAGGCGCGAGCATAATGCTCGGCCATGTGTTCTGCGATAGAGGTCGGGTCGGTGCATAGGGTACCCTGGATGCGTAGGCTGGGAATCGCTGCCGGTGGACGGTACCCAAATAGGCGCCTAACCTGGGACCACACCCGAGATGCTGAGGTGCGACGGCCGATGCTGGCGACATACGTCTCCCAACAGTCCCGTTTACCCTGCCGGATGAGCTGTCGAGCCCGGGCCTGGAGCCGCTTAAAAGCTATAAGGTTTTCTACAGTGGGGTGTCGACGATGCCGCTGGAGTGCCCGACGACGATCCCGAATGGCCTCAGCGATTTCCGGCGTCCACCAGGGCACAGACTTACGCCGTGGGGAGCCAGACGTGGTAGGAATGGTAGCCTCAGCAGCGGAAACTATCGAACTGGTGACCTGGTGAATCGCAATGTCCAAGTCGGCTGGCAGTGGAATGGGAACTGTAGCAGCTGAGGTGAAGTGGTTCCAATCAGCTCGACTGAAAGACCATCGAGATGGGCAGCCCGCAGGGGAAAAATCAAGGAGCGTCAAGAGAACAGGAAAATGGTCGCTGTTGCAAAGGTCATCATGGACCCCCCACTGGAAGTGCGGGAGCAGGCTCGGGGAACAAACAGAGAGATCAATCGTGGAATACGTGCCTCGAGCCATGCAAAAATGCGTGGGTGCACCAGTGTTTAGCAGGCAGACGTCTTGCTGTGATAAGAGCGTCTCTATGTCCCTACCACGGCCTGTTGTCTGCGCTCCACCCCACAAGGGATGGTGAGCATTGAAGTCTCCCAGGATCAGAAATGGTGGGGGAAGTTGTGCCACCAGGGTAGCAAGGTCAGTAAATGAAATCGTCTCATCTGGAGGAAGGTAAAGCGAACAGACCGTCAGTTCCTGCATAGCCCGGATTCGAACAGCCACCGCCTCAAGAGTCGTGTGTAGAGGCACAGCGGCACTGGGGACAGTGGCAAGGACGTAGATACAGACACCTCCAGAGACCCTGTCATATACAAGACGATTTTTGTAATAGCCCCGATACCCACGAAGGGCTGGGGTCCTATTAGCAGGAAACCAGGTTTCCTGCAGGGCTACACAAAAAGCTGGGAAGCGGCACAACAAGTGCTGTAACTCTGGCAGATGGCGGAAAAAGCCGCCACAGTTCCACTGGAGGATCAGAGAGCCTCCTGGTCGCTGGGGCATACTGAATTTGGCGGCGCAGTAGGGGTCGCAGTATCTTCTGCCGTCGCCGATTTCTGAGGCAGAGCCTCAACGTCCATGGCTTCCGCAGACTCGGCAATTTCCAAGTCTTTGGGGGACGCGAGAATCTCTATCTCGTCCTCAGAAGAAGAGGTAGAGGGGGGTGGTGGCAAGGTTGCCACCAGGGTATCCTTCTCCTTAGGTGGTTTCTTGTCTTTCTTCTTCTTCTTCGTTTCGCGCTTCTCTTTAGGTTTCTCATGCTGGGAGGGCGCTGCCAGCTCAGTCCCCAGGACTGAGGAGCGGCGTGCAGCCCTGCGACCAGCTGGCAGTACTTTCTGCCATCCACTGGCATCCGCTGATTCAGCGGGAGAAACCTTAGAGGGAAGGGATCCAAGCGACCCCTTCCTAGCGCGAGGAGCCAGAGCAGGCTGTTGTGACTCTGGCTCACATGTGGGGACTGATGTCCCCATTGGTTGGGGGATTTTTGCTTCCAAGGCAGGGGCTTTGGAAGCAACAGTGTGAGATGTGCCCCCTACCACCAAGGGGGCAGATGGTGACGGTTGGGCTCGAGGGCCCACTGTGACAGACGGAACTGGCGGTAAACTAGTCTGTGGAAAAGGTTTCGTGGCTGCTGCATAGGATGTTTTGATGCTGACCGGGTGGAGTTTCTCATATTTCCTCTTGGCCTCGGAATAAGACAGCCGATCCATGGTTTTGTATTGCATGATCTTCCTTTCTTTGTGCAGTACAGAGCAGGTAGGCGAGCAAGGTGGGTGCTGCTGTCCACAGTTAACACAAATGGGAGGTGGTGTGCAAGGGAGGTCCGGGTGCGATGGACGACCACAGTCCCGACAGGTGGAGTTGGCGGTACACCTGGTACACCTCCAGCATTTAAAACAGCGCATAGGGGGAAGAACGTAGGGCTTTACGTCACACTGGTATATCATCACCTTGACCTTCTCAGGCAATGAGTCGCCCTCGAAGGCCAAGATGAATGCACCAGTGGCGACCCTGTTGTCCTTCGGACCCCTATGGACTCGCCTTACAAAGTGGACACCTCGCCGTTCCAAGTTCTTGCGGAGTTCGTCATCTGACTGCAAAAGGAGATCCCTATGAAAAATCAAACCCTGTACCATGTTCAGGCTTTTGTGTGGGGTGATAGTAACAGCAACATCACCCAGCTTGTCACAGGCGAGCAAAGCCCGTGACTGTGCTGGGGATGACGTCGTTATTAAAACTGACCCCGATCGCATCTTCGACATGCCGTCTACTTCTCCAAACTTATCTTCCAAGTTCTCGACGAAAAAGAGAGGCTTTGTGTTCACGAAAGATTCACCATCAGTCCTGGAACATACTAAATACCTTGGAGCATATTGTTGCCCTCGGCTACGAGACCTGCGTTCCTCCCATGGCGTGGCCAAGGAAGGGAACGACTGGGGGTCATAAGTCTCAGCATTGAATTCTACTTTTCCTTTCTTAGAGACGGTGGATAAACGCCCACCAGCGTTACTCTGGGTTCTTTTCATCGTGGTCCCACGAGCAGCTAGGGAAATGAAGGTCCACCCAGGCAGAGCCCCGCTTGCCTGGGTAAGCCTTGTACAACTGAGGTGCGGCAGGTTCCTCAGAGGTTGCTCGCTAATGACTGTTCAACCTCAACAGCCATGCATCTCCTCGGCACGTAGCACACCTTGAGATTGAGGTTTTTTTTATAGAGGTTTGTACCGTCCTCGCGACCCGGGCGATTAAGCCAAGATCCCCGGGCTCTGAAACGTACAACGTTCCACCGTCGCGCCGAACGATGGTCGTTGAAGCACGCACAGAGCTTACGGTGTAGCGGACTGTTGGCGCGACACAGCCCACAGCTCAGGACCCCGGGTTCGCCAAGCCCGTACCCAGCAAATTAATGCTGAGCCCCTGAGGGGGAAGGGTTGTAGCTCCCAAACTAACAGTGATAGGAATGTAGTTTAAATTGATTTGGACGCAGCTGGTTTAAACGACTCCAATACACGATAGAAAAAACTATTGTTCCGTTTAAAAAATTATATCTTTGTGGTGTAACTCTTTGGAAAATGATACAATAAACTATGTTCATAGCTCCGCAGAAAGTGTAACATTTCTTGTGTTGACCTACCGCATTAAAATTTCCCGTCACCTATTATTTTATAAGTTACAGAGGCAAACACACAAGAACGATACTTTCTGAATCCGTGTTGACTGTGGGTCAATATGTCGTTCTCTTCGAGGTAATTCATAATACTTGAGGAAAGCACATGTTCTAAAATCGTACTGCAAACCGACGTCAGTGATAAAGGCCAGTAATTTTGCGGATCACTCCTATCGCCTTTCTTGAATACTGGAGTAACCTGCGCAACTTTCCAGTGTTTGGGAAAGGATCAATCGCAGAGCCGGCAGTTGTATATGATTGTCAGGTAGGGGGCAACTGCATCAGCATACTCTCAGAGGAACCTAATTGGTATACAATCGGGACCAGTAAAATTACTTTTGTTAATTGATTTGAATTGCTGTAATACTACAGGGGTATCTTTCTAAATTCTGGCAGCTGTTCTCGATACGAATTGTGGAGTATTTGCTTCGTCTCCTTTGGTGAAGTAATTTCGGAAAACTGTTAAGCAATTCTGCTTTAGCGGAACTGTCAACAGTAGCATCACCATTTCTATCGTGTAATGAAGGTATTGATTGTCTTTTGCCGCTAGTATACCGGGTGATCAAGAAGTCAGTATAAATTTGAAAACTTAATAAATCACGGAATAATGTAGATAGAGAGGTAAAAATTGACACATATGCTTGGAATGACATGGGGAATCGAAAAAAAAGTATTGCCAGACCTGCGAAAGAGGTCTTGCGCACGTCGTTTGGTGATGATCGTGTGCTCAGCCGCCACTTTCATCATGCTTGGCCTTCCAGGTCCCGAGACCTGAGTCCATGCGATTATTGGCTTTGTGGTCAGCTGAAGTCGCAAGTGTATCGTGATCGACCGACATATCTAGGGATGCTGAAAGACAACATCCGACGCCAATGCCTCACCGTAACTCCGGACATGCTTTACAGTGCTGTTCACATTATTCCTCGACTACAGCTGTTGTTGAGGAATGATGGTGAACATATTGAGCATTTCCTGTAAAGAACATCCTCTTTGCTTTGTCTTAACCCATTTCTTCCCAAATACAGAAATTGCGAAAATGTGTTATAGTTAGTCATCAGGTTCTCTTTAAAATAATTGAAATAACATTACAAATATTACAAACTAGCAGTATGTGTTGTAATTTGCACCACACAAAATGTTGAGCTGTTTCCTAGTAAAAAAAAAAAAAGAAACATTTTGTTTCTGTGATCACATTCTTCTATTTGTTCAAACTGTGCAATATTGTCTATTATATGATAACTCTGAGTTACATTGATGGTATCACTCATGAAATATTGAAAAACACTCTGTGTGAAGCTGAACTTGACATTTCTTGTGTATGTAGATCGTCTGACGTTTGTACATCTTCCATATTTTTACGAAGTATTAGGTAATTGTGAAACTCGAACACATATACAGAGAGCTCGTGAACGCCTTTTAACACATGTGTGGTGAGTTTTGTATAATAAGTCCACTTCGACTGCATTTTGTATGGCTAAATTTTGTGTTGCGTGTACGCAACACTGGGAAGAAATAGGTAAATTTGTTATGCTAATTATTGCTTTTCTGATCAGATGAAGCGCCATCTGTCGCACATTTTTGGAACTTTTTTTTTGTTCTAATAAAACACCATGTCATTCCAAGCATGTGTGTGTCAATTTTTACCTCTCTATCTACATTATTCCGTGATTTATTAAGTTTATAAGCTTCTCGCATTGAATATATACATGTGGCGTCTGTTCCGAGAGAACAGACGTCACTTCTGATCCTGCAGTTGATATTCTTTAATTTTCATAGAATATATGACATCAACTGCGATTGGGCAAAGCTGAAAATGTGTACCCAGCCGGGATTCGAACCCGGGTCTCCTGCTTTTCTAGGCAGTTGCGCTGACCCCTACACCACTGGGGACACAGTGATCACCGCCCTTACTCTTACGGGAATTAGTTCATAACTACGAGTTTGAGTACTGTGGACAGGACGAAGCTGGGAATTTGTATCTGACGGGAGGCGTGCTTAGGTAGTCCTTGCAGGTGCGGTGATCACTGTGTCCCCAGTGGTGTAGGGGTCAGCGCAACTGCCTAGAAAAGCAGGACACCCGGGTTCGAATCCCGGCTGGGTACACATTTGCAGCTTTGCCCAATCGCAGTTGATGTCATATATTCTATGAATGTTCTCGCATTGAAGTTGGAGGAAAATTTCTAGTCTCTGTGAAAGGTTGTCAGTCGTGGGGGATTTTGTGTCCGTTTAAATTTGGCATGCCTTATTCTTTGCTTTTGCAAGAGTGATCTAACTTGCTTTCTGTACGACGGTGTGTTATCCCCCTCTTTTGTTAATGTCTTCGGAATAAATCTGTCAATGGTAGGCGATTATATTTCTCTGGATGTACGCCAAATCTGATCTACACTCACATTGTTAGTTTCAAACGACAGGATATTCTCACGCAGGAAAGCTTTAATCGATTTTTTATAAATATAAATACTCTGTTTTGGTGGCTTTGGAGAGGACAGTTTGTGGTGGGCAGCACAGCAGCGCCTCGTCAGCCAGTGCCGGCCTGTTGCAGTCCAGCGTGGAGATGGCGAGCGAGCGCGTGGAGGCGGCGGTGCGGGGCCGGCAGTCCGCCGCCACCACCGACGCCGCCCTGCTGGACCTCAGCGTCAACGTCGCAGACCTGCGGCGCCGCGTCGACGACTGCCAGGCACGCAGCAACGACACCGTGGTGAGTGGGCGCCCTCATGTCTTACACTACCTCCACACTACAGGCCGATTCAAAAAGAATACCACTGCTTTGAAAATCGACAAATTTGCGAAGAAAAGGCCCTTTTTGTCGTCGATTTAAAGACGCTCTGTTCACCTGGTTGCAATTCTAGGCGCTGACACTCAGACCTTCAGATGTCAGACACTCAAATCGGTGCCGAACATTGTACGAGGCGCGTCCAGAAAGTAAGTTCCGTTTGGTTATATAAAACGAACGGGTACAGATACAGAAAAAAATATTGATTGTACAAAAATCTATAACTGTTAAAGTACTTTTATACATAGCTTCCGAAATTTTGTAGGCAATTGTCATAGCATGGCACAAGGTTTTGTGTGCCTTTTTCATAGAATGTTGCCGCCTGTGTATTCAACCATGTGGTAACATGTCTTTCAGCTCGTCATCATCGTTGAGGTGTTGTCCACCAAAGACAGATTTTAGGTGTAAGAAGCGGATTACTGTCAAAAGATTTTTTTTTTTTTGTGATAATGCCTGACCTCACACACCGAATGTGACCAAACAATTCTTACGGGAATTTCAATGGGACCTGTTTGATCATCCTCCATACAGCTCGGACCTCTCTCCTAGCGACTTTCATCTCTTCTTATATCTAAAATCTGTCCTTGGTGGTCAACACTTCAACTATGATAAAGAACTGTTACCACATGGTTGAATACACAAGCGGCAACCTTCTGTGAAGGATGCATGCAAAAACTTGTGGCACGCTATGCCAAGTGCCTAGAAAATTTCGGCAGTCATTTGTAAAAGTAGTTTAAGAGTTGTAGAATTTTGTGCAATAAACATTTCCTCTGTATCTGTGTACAATTTCATTTTATACCAAACGAAACCTAATTTCTGGACGCGCCTCGTATATCGAAAGAGAATCAACTGAAACTTCAAAATAATTCGTGCTATTTGCTGCCGTCCAGGAGACCGGGTGTGAACTATAGTAGTAAGTAACACCTGTCCTACGGACAACAGGAAAGACATGTATGTGAGAGCGAGTCGTGTTGAACTCGCGTGGGGAAGTCGCTATAGCGTACGTTCGTTGTTGCACGGGTCTTGGGTTCAAGCCCTAGCGATGCAACCTTTTGCAGTGACCGAGCGGTCTGCGGCGCACCAGTCACAGCCTGCAAGACCGCTATGGTCGGGGGTTCGAATCCTCACTCGGGCTTGGGTGTTTGTGTTGTTCTTAGAGTAAGTTCGTTTAAGTTAGTTAAGTAATTAGAGTGCAAGTCTAGCGACTGATAACCACGCAGCTTGGTCGCATAAGAGCTCACACACATTTCAATATTTTTTTGATGCAACCATTCCATTACATTGGAAATTGATCTACATATACCGAGTGTAATATGGAACAGCATGATCCTGACATGTAAAAGGACTATTCGAATTTTATTGCACTGTGTTATGGGCAGTTTGCTTCCATTCTGGAGTCGGCTGCTGGGTAGCTGCTGAAATATGGAATTCAGCCAATGTGCTTGGTGCACGAAAATAATTTGCTTCACACACTTGTTCGTACACAACCATTGTGAACAACTCTGTGCGTCTTTGGTGTTATTTGTGTTCAATGCCTAAACTTTACCTACTTTATTATTATTATTATTATTTCCATTATTACGACTACCATTACTTCAAATATGCTCATTATTATTGCTATTATCATTTTTATTACTATTAATACTGCTGCACGTGTGATGCAGTTGTTTGTTTATTCGCATGCTCCGATTGTGTTTGTTTATTCTATAAAACCACAAATAAACCCTTGAGGTTTGCTACTTGCAAACTGCCAATAACACACTGTTACAAAATTCGAACAGTCCGTTGCATGTTAGGAACACATTGCCCCATATGACAACTGCCAACGTACTGCAGAAAAAGAACAACTTTCTGAGCAGGGCTTGAACTCCGGGCCCTGGTCGCGGCGGAGCGGCCGAGCGCATTGAGGCGCTATGCTACGATTCGCGAGGTCGTTTCCCGTTGGGGGGTTCGAATCCCCCCTCGGGCATGGATGATGTGTCGTCTTTATAATAAGCTAGTTCACAGGTAGTTTGTAAGTTTAGGGACTGATGACCCGGCAGTTAAGTTCCATAACCTTTACAAACATTTGAATATTTTTAACAAGACCCTCGGTATAACAAAAAAAGTTCAAATGTTTGTAAATCTATCGGACCAAACTACGTGGTCATCAGTCTGTAGCTTACAAATTACTTAAACTAAGGTAAAGTAACCTAAGGACAACACACACACACACACACACACACACACACACACACACACACACACAAGCCCCAGGGAGGACTCGAACCTCCGACGGCGAGCAGCCGCGCGCTCCGCGGCGAGGCGCCATAGTCCGTCGGTATAACACAGTAACAACTTGCCCACAGGTACTCGACATCGTATCCTCTTACAGTTTTCCTCTACTCAACAATTCATGTGTTTCAGCTCGATCAAGAAGTCGTGGCCCTTGCGCAGAAACGTATTCTCGAGTTGTGCGCAGCTGAGTCCCCTCCTTACCAGTACGCAACGCGCAACTGAGACGGACGGCCCTCCGAATCATAAGAATGAACTCGCCCAGCGCCCAAGACGAGAAAGCAAGGTCCAAGACTTCTTGTACAAGCTCTTCTTATGGTTTACACACGTTCTACTGGACGACAGCACATGGCACGAACTACACCCAATTTTTGGTTGATACTCTATCATAAACAATGTTTCGTACCGATCTGACAGTCTCACATCTGGAGGTTTGCGCACGAGTGCTATTGCCTCATTTATGATGTTAATGCAAAGATGGCGACTGCTCAACAAACAGCTTATTCTGTCATCGAGTAGGGCATAATTGAATAGACGACACTTGTTTAGCGTGCAAGCCAAGTATGGTATTCAACCCGCTAATAGGTAGTGTCAACGTTCGTAAAAATAATTCACAGCGAGAAGGTGTTTGTTCGGAGGGAAAAGTTCCGCACGTTCGCACACAAGTGACGAATATGTTGAGCGTTTTCGGTAAGCAGTTGCTCGCAGTCCAAGAAATCAGAACTCTGAGCTAGCATATGGTTGCAAAATTCCACAATTGACCTAAGGAAAATGTTAATAATGAAACCTTATCGTCTGAAATTTCTTCGGACCCTTTGCAAAGCTGATAAAGTGAAAAGACTCGAGTTCTACGAGTTTATCCTTGACCAAATGGCAACTGCTGACTTGTTCTTTTCGAAGCTAGTGTTCAACGATGAAGCTACGTCTCCCCCAAGAAGAACGTCGCCATCCCTTAGTCCACTGTTTCTGATGCGATAGTGAAGCTGAAACGTGAAGGGACACGTACAGCACGGAAGAGTCAGGCCGGCCTCGTATGTTGACTGACAGAGACCGCCGACAGATGGAGATCGTACAGTGCAATAGACAGGCATCTATCCAGAACATCACACAGGAATTCCTGACTGCATCAGGATCCAATCCAAGTACTATGACAGGCGGGAGGTGAGAAAACCTCGATTTCATAGTGGAGTGGCTGTCCATAAGACAGACAGACAGACAGACAGACAGACACACACACACACACACACACACACACACACACACACACACACCACAGGTCAATGCCAAACGATGCCTCGCTTTGTGCAAGGCGCGTAAACATTAGATGATTGAAGAGTGGAAACACGTTGTTTGGAGTAACGAACTTCGGTACACAATGTGCCGATCCGATGGCAGGATGCGGGTATGGCGAATGCCAGGGAACGTCATCTGCCAGCGTGTGTAGTGTAGTAAAATTCGGAGGCGGTGTTTTTATGGTATGGTGGTAGTATTCATGGAGGGAGCTTCCACCCCATGTGGCTTCGCACGGCAGTATCACAGCACAGGCCTACACTGATGTCTGAAGCAGCTCCTTGCTTCCCAATGTTGAAGAGCAATCCGAGGGATGGCAATTTCATCTTTCAACGCGATCGAGCACCTGTTCACAATGTACGGCCTGTGTCGGAGTGGTTACACTACAAAAACATCCCTGTAATGGACTGGACTGCACAGAGTCCTGACTGGAATACTTTAGAGCACCTTTGTGATGTTTTGGAACGCCAGTTTCGTACCGCAACCTGACCGACCTACATCGATACGTCTCCTCGTTGCATCACTCCGTGAAGAATGGGCTTCCATTCCGCTCGAAACCTTCCAGCACTTGACTGGACGTATGCCTGCGAGAGTGGAATATGTCATCAAGGCTAAGGGTGGGCAAACACCGTACAGAATTCCATCATTACCGATGCAGGGCGCGACGAACTTTTAAATCATTTTCAGCGAGATGTTTGGATACTTTTGATCACATGGTGTGTAATGGGCACTGAGAATCCGCGGGAGACCCTTCAGCATGAACTTGATTAATTAATATTTGTTATATCTGCTACCAATCGATTTATTTGCTTTTGATGAATTTAAAACAATGCAATGCGGTTATAGAATGCTGTACTAGTATTCGGTCGCTACTTACATATAGAAAAAATGCTTAGATTACTATATCATCAATTATTCTAATTCTACTTACTTTATATTACAGTCCAGTTAATTTTTCTGAATGTAAATAGCGCCAGAAGATGAGCGTTGCATTGTTTTAAATTAAACAAAAGCAAATAAAGTGACTGGTAGCGGAAATAACGAATGTTAACTATTTAACAGAGTCACGGCTACTACAATTAATCAACATGGCTACAATTAATAAGGTGATCGCTTTTTGTGCCGTTCCGAGCAAAACGTTTTTCGCCCTTTTTTGTTCGAAAGTGGAAATAACTGGACAAACATATCTGGAAATTCTGCAGAACTGGCCCTTTCCTCAACTCGAAGAATAAGCGCGTCAATTGATATTCCAGGCGAATAGGGCACCACAGCAAATTGAACGAAAGGGAACGCTAAAGCTTTAGACCGGCAGCCAGGCAGCGCGTGACACAGCACTTTCTCATTGACCTCCAAGAAGCCCTGACCTAAGATTCTGTGATATTTCTTTCTGTAAGTTACGTAAAAGAAATGGTGTTTTGACCACGTCTACCAACTAACAGTGAGGAGCTAGCTAAACAGCAGCTATCCAAAACGTTACGCCTCAGATGAAAGAGAGAGTGTAGAACGAGCTCGAGTATTGGGTAATGTCATTCGAGTGCCTGGATGAGATTACAATGAACATCAATGATCGTTTTTCTTCTGAAAAAAAGAATAAAACTAAGTACTATTCACATCTAAAAATTATCCAAGATTTAATCATGTTTCTTTCATTTAAAACAGATTTTCAAAGTTGTGGCATTCTGTTTGTATCACCTAGCATATTAAGCAATTAAAAATATTCTTCAGTTATTATTTCATCTTCACATTTATTGCAGGCAACCGGTTACGGCAGTACAAATTGTCCTCATTAGGCCTTATTTGCAAGACAGTACGCAAACGTTTCGCCTGACACGTAGTACGTAAGTCTCCTGGAAAAACAATCAACTTAGGCACCTTATCAGCTTACGAACAGACCATCCACGCATGCTAATCATCGACAACTAGGAAGCAGATGGTCTCCTCCTAAGCTGATTCCAGTTGTAATATGTGGAGAGAGAGAGAAATCCTCCGTAGTATAAGATGTTCTCCAAATCCATAGGGATTATGGTTACATCGAGCATGGTGCATTAGCATGGTGCCTAGCGAAATAAATGTCTACCAACTCTGAAAACGACTGCGAAACAACTCAGATTCAATGCTCAGTACATTGGTCTCGCATTCGGAACAAACAGAGTTCAAATAAAGAATAATTTTTCCTGAATAGCTTAAGACGAATGCCGAAATGGTTGATTTGAAAGTGACACGGCCGATGGCCCTCGCCCCAACTTGTCCAAGCCGTACATAATGACATCGCAGCCGACAGGGTATTTTACTCTAATATACCGTCAATTCACTCTTGCAAATTCTGAAGATAGCAGGAATAAAATATAGGGAACTAAGAGATATACAACCTGTACAAAAACTAGTCAAGAAGTTGTAAGAGTACAAGGGCATGAAATGGACGGAGTACTTAGGAAGCGAGTAAGATGAGTTTGTTCTCTTACTCCAATGTCACTGAATCTGTATATTAAGCAAGCTACGAAGGAATGCAAGGAGAAATTTGGAGAAAGAATTAAAGTTCAGCGAGAAGAAATGAAAACTTTTCGGTTTGCAGGTAACATTGTAATTCCGTCAGTATCTTGAAAGGAAGGTATAAGATGAACATTAACAAGAGTAAAACAATGGCAATGGAATGAGTCTAAGAAAATCAGGGATGCTGAAGGGATTAGGTTAGGTAAAGAGAGAAAAAAAGTAGTAGACGCGTTTTGTTCTATGGGTAGCAAAATAACTTTCCGATGGCAGCAGTAAAGACGATATAATATGCAGAATGGCTATGGGAAGAACAGCATTTATAAGGATGTGACATTTGACATCGAAAATTAAATGTTAGAAAGTGCTTTCTGAGAGCGTGTGTCTGGAGTGTAACATTGTACGGGAGTGAAACGAGGACAATAAGGGATTCAGACAGAAAGATGATAGAGGCATTTGAAATGTGGTGCTAAAGAGGAATGCGGAAGGTTAGATAGGTAGATAGTGTATAACTAATGAGGAGGTGCTGAACAAACTGAGGAGAAAAATTTCTGGCATATCTTGACTAAGAGAAGGGATCGACTGGTGAGACACATTCTGAGACATCAAGGAAGCGTCATTTTAGCATTGGTAGGAAGTGTGTGGGGTAAAAATCTAACAGGGAGACCGATAGACGAATGCAGTCATCAGGTTCAAAAGTATGTAGGTTACCGTTCTTATTCTCAGATGAAGAGGCTTGCACAGGACAGTGTAACGTGGAGAGGTGCATCAAACCGGTCTGCGGACTGAAGGACAAAACACGCATCCTTTCTCGTACGTGAAGAATTATTCCTATGGCGTAATGCGTACCGCTAGGTACCCTTTTACTTTCCCACTTGTACGGGTTCGCATGTTTAGCTATTGATTACTGAAAGGATGGTCGGATGTCATTGCTGTCGCCACCCCATTACGCACCCTGGAGGATATTTGTGCATCCCACCTGTCTGCATATAGAGCAGATGTAAGAGTCCAAAACTTTTTCGAAATATGTGTCAATCTAGTAACTGAGGGGGAACTTAGGTACCAGCCCGGTTTTCACCTAGAAGAAATGGGAAAACCGCCTAAAAACTACATACAGCTGGCCGTCACATTGACCCCCTCCTGGTGGATTCTAACCGAAGCCGGCTTATCTCCCCGTTCCGAAAATCGGCGCCTTAAACAGCGCTTGTAACTGAGCGTCTAGTGTGTGGCGCGGATGTGGACTTCTAAAATCGCAATCGTTCTACCTGACCGATTGTTTTTGTGACCAGTGTAATCAAATACAACAAGATCGAAAACTTGGTGCGATGAATGTAATGTTTACCGCCCTAAAGGCAAATTTAAAGGAATTAATACATGCTCTCAGTAGTAGTTTATTTAAAAAATACACATAAAATATTAGTCGGTCATACATTGTCAAAATTTTATGCAATAAAACTTGACACATCTAGGTATTTTTTGATGCTAGATAACAAATGAGAAACAGTAAAATAGTAAAATGAAAAGAATACACTCAAATAGAGTCACGTCTGTAGCTTTGATTTATCATATTTTTCGAGTATGTTCGTATGAAAAGCATTACTTATACTTACACCTGCCTAATATCGTTTAGGGCTTTGACAGTGTAATGAGGAAAAAGATGTGGAAAGCTATGCAAGAGTTTAGGATCCCTAAGAAAATTATAAAGATAACCCAAGAAATTTATGAGAACTACACATGTTACGTTTTACATCAAGGGATGCTGTCGGAACCCATCCCAGTAGACACATGAGATAAGCAAGGATGTTTGCTGTCACCTATCCTATTTCTGATGGTGCTGGATCTTGTGATGCAGAAGGCAATGAATCGTCGAAGAGGAATTCAATTGGGACTGACAGACAGGTTGGAAGACTTGGACTTTGCAGATGACCTGTGTTTGTTAGCCAGCAGTTACAAGGATATGGAAGCAATGCTGAATGATTTAAAAACCGAAGTATCGGAGGTGGGGCTGAAGATAAACGGAAAGAAAACTAAGAAGATGCGCTGTAATAACCGAAATGAAGCACCTTTATTTAGAAAACCAAGAAATCGAGCAAGTCAAGCAGTTTTGCTACCTAGGAAGTTTAGTCAACCCTGAAGGGGGAACTATCGAAGATATAGGATACAGAAAAAATAAGGCTAAAGGGGCATTTGCAATGCTGAGACCAATCTGGAAATCAAGGGAACTTAACAGTTATACAAAACTACGCATATTCAATACAAATGTCAAGTCGGTACTGCTCTATGGGTGTGAATCATGGAAAACCAACAAACAGCTGATTAGCAGACTTCAAATATTTGGGAATAAAAGCTCGAGGAATATCTTGAGAATATGGTGGCCAAAAGTTATCTCCAAGCAAGAACTCATCAAACACCCATTGATATTGAGATACGCCGTAGGAAATGGAAGTGGATTGGGTATATATTAAGGCGTGGCAAAGACAACGTGGCAAGACAAGCCCTAGAATGGAATCCACAAGGCATCAGGATCAGAGGCAGACCAAGGAATACATGGAGAAGGAGTGTAGTAGCAGAAGGGACTGAGAAAGGAGGCAAGGCCTGGACTGAAATCAAGACACTGGTGCAGAACAGGGTCCGGTGGCGGAAGTTCGTTGATGCCCTATGCTCCACTTAGGAGATACAGGAAGTCAGTCAATATAGTTTAGGGTCCCCGGGAACACGCAGAAGCATTCCAGCACGACGTGGCATGGACTCGACTAATGTCTGAAGTAGTGCTGGAGGGAATTCATACCATGCATCTCGCAGGGCTATCCATAAACCCCTAACAGTACGAGGGGGTTGCTGAGATCTGAACAGCACGTAGCATGGCATGCCAGATATGCTCAAAAATGTTCATGTGTGGGGCGTTTGGAAGGTATCGGAATGTGTTTAAACTCAGAATTGTGTTTCCGAAGCCACTATGCAGTAATTCTGGACGTTTGTCGTGTCGCATTGTCCTACTGGAACTGCCCAAGTACGTCAGAATGCACGATGGACATGAACGGATGCAGGTGGTCAGCCAGGATGCGTACTTACGTGTCACGTGTCAGAATCTTATCTAGACGTGTCAGGGTTCAATATCATCCGAATTTCACACGCCCCAACTGCTTGAACAGGCTCCTACTGTCAAGCAGGGTCCATGGATTCATAGCCATTCATGTCCATCCGCTCGTGACAATTGGAAACAAGACTCATCAAACGAGACTACATTGTTTCCACTCATCAACAGTTCAATGTCGGCGTTGACGGATCCAGGCGATGCACAAGGCTTTGTGTCGTACATTTAGCAAGAGTACACGAGTGGGGCTTCGTCTCGGAGAGCCAATATCGATGATGTTTTGTTGAATGGCTCGCATGCTGACACTTGTCGATGGTCCAGCCTTGAAATCCGCAGCAGTTTGGGGAAGGGTTGCAGTTCAGTCACGTTAAACCATTCTCTTCATTCGTTGTTAGTGCCTTCTTGCAGGATCTTTTTTCTGGCCGCACCGATGTCGGTAATTTGACGTTTTACCGAATTCCCGATATTCGCGGTGCACTCGTAAATTGGTCGTACGGGAAAATGCCCACCTAGGAGATGCTGTGCCCTATCTCTCGTCCGCCGACTACAACACCACGTCGAAACTCAATCGAATTGTGATAACCTGCCATTGTAGCATCGGTAACCGATCTAACTAGTGATGGGCAGTTCGGATCATTTCACTGATCGAAACATACGGATCATCTGAGTCTAGTGAGTCGACTCACTGTTTCGGCACACGAAACATCTGGCGTGCTGCAGAGTCGTACGCCGCGCTATCTTCCCTGATTCACGTAAACCGAGAAAACTGCAGTAGGGTGATACAGCAAATACGAAACATCTATGGAATATCAACATGGTTCTAATACGTTATTCACTAGACTAAATTGAACAGCACAGGATTTGTTTGCTATTACGATTTTTCAATCGTGTTAAAACGTAAACGTTTCCTAAGTTACTCGTATTTTCAAACAAACAAATATTGCAACAAAGGAAGCACAAAATAGTAATGTTCAAATTCCAAAGTCATGTAATTTTTCCAATCTTCATAATTTCATAATTAAGTTTAAATAAAGTAAGAAAGATCATGGTTCAAATGTCTACGTACATCCAGAAATGTATAACTCTTCTAACCAATCAATACAAAAAAAATTAAGATTTGTTCCTAAGACATATTTAATGTAATCAACAGATATTATCACAAGTATTAACACAAGCAAACACATTTCACATTTTACGTGACGAAACCACAAAACTGAACTAAAATTTTTCAATGTCCAGATATGTATTCTAATAATCAGATTCAGCTTCAGTCAGTCAAATAAAAGAGTTACAGTTTCATTAAATTGAAATTTATAAACGTTATTTTTGACATCTTACTGAAAATGCGGTTTCGTATCGCCGAAATTATTTGCCCTTGCTTCGAATAGATGCGTTCACCTGGCATATATATAGCAACAATGCATAACAACGTTTATTTCACATGAAACTACCTCAAAACACTGAAGGACTTCACAACTTTTCTCGGTGGTATCCCAGTTTTCATACCTCAGTTGAAGGCGCTGTGTCGAACTCACCCAGGCAGACGGACAGCAAAACGCATGTTAACGGTATCTAGCGTCCGATACATGATCACAATATCCGCTGTTTAGAAACAGTGCCGATTCAAGTTTCGACTCAGTCGAACAGTTCGCTGAATCGATTCACTGAGTCGAAACATCAACTCAGTAGCTAACTCTAGATCTAACGCCTGCGTCAGACACCTGTTGTCTTATATAGGCGTTGCCGGCATAGAGCCGTTCTCTGGATGTTTACACAGATCCGTATTTCCATAATCATGCCTACTGCAGTTTTCTTGGCTCTTTTGTGAATTACAATTTACAATAAGTGCTAGCTGTCACTCAACTGAAAGTCTTCATTCCAAAAAATCTCCTCCTCCTAAAGGGCCGACTGTCGCTTGTTTCACTACCAGAAATAACAAAATGAAAAGGCAACACACGCGACTTGAAAGAGATTAATTACACCTAAGCTGCTGTTTAACTTTCACAGCGAAGAGATTCAAAAATACTTGCGAGGTGTTAATACATTAAGGTGTCATTAAACTGTCAGAAAAGTAATTCTAATGTCCAGTAGTAACTAAGATTTCTTACACAACACTGTATTTATAAGCAATAAATCAATTCATGCAGTCGCTATATTACATAAGATAATAGCCTGATACTAAATTCAAAGGAAATACTACTTCCAATTTGGTATTTTAATGCCTAACACCGCCTGACAGCACGCATTTTTCCTTCAGCTGTAATTTTAATTAGGGGGTATAATGCACTCACAATAACCGTAACACAAGTTAGTTTCGTTCCACATGACGTCCCGCGTCGCGTAACACAGATTCCAGTTGATAGTATGCAAATGGAGGCTGAATGTGTAAACTTGTTACGTCACAACTCCACGTTCCAGAATTAAACACACAGCACAACAGGTGCACGTTATGACATGTCACATGTGGTACTTTTAATGTTATCGTCAACGATAACATATCCTACAGCTGAATAACAACCTTCACAAGCAAACCTTCGAACATAAAGTGCGCTGAAAAAGCAGATAGGCTTTAATTAATGTAATCAATCCGAAGTTCATATTTGTGTAACTACTGCAGCTTACATCCATATAAATTTCCTTAGTGGCTTTTAGTATTGATGCCTTGATTTACCTCGATAATTTTTAAACCTTTTATCCCTTTTCGGTTAAGATATATCTTTAAAGGCAGGAAAAAAAAACTTCAATAACTATTTTTAGAGTAACCGAATGTTAGCCTCTTCACTATTTACAGACGATATCTCGCGTGCCACAATGCGACTATTGCCTTTAAAATGGAAGTTTTCTAAATCATGTGCGGTACATACTGCGGCTTCATATTCAAATACATTGCTCTATTCGAATGTAATTCGTTAGTATTCAGTCTGCCCATAATACGAATGTATAAATTATGACTGAAGTTCCGTAGTGGCTTAGCTGCGGTCCTCACATGTTTACCTTCAGTTTTCATCGCCACATGTAAAGGATACGTTAGACCAGTGTTTTTTCAACCTTTTCTTAATATGCTACCCATCTTTCAAGTTCAAATGTTCAAATGTTTGTATAGTCTATGGGACTTAACTACGGGGTCATCAGTCCCTAAACTTACAAACTACTTACGAACTAGGACGGCACAAATATCCATGCCTGAGGGGGGATTCGAACCCCCGACCGTAGTGGCCATGTAGACCGTGACTGGAGCGCCTTAGTCTCCTCGGCCACCGCGGCCGGGCCATCTTTCAAGTAAAAATATTCTGGCAACCCCTTCCCCAAACCGCAAAACAAATATGTCTCTGATTTTAAATGCAACAACTTTTTATTTATTTTTCGTAATGGAACACGTTCTAACTTCTGATTAATTCCAACAGAAAAAATTGTTGCATAACGGGTGTTACGTATTGCAGACAAGACGCAGAATCGAATTATTCTACTGTAGACTCAATTTGTATAGATCTTTTTTCGTACTTCTCAAAATTACTGACTGCATCTTTTTAACTATCGACTGGTTTCTTAAAACAGTTCTCGGACTTCTCATTTGTTCATCGTTAACACGGTCTATTTATTATGATGAACAAGGAATTGTGCTACATAATTTTAAAATAAAATAAGTTTTAATTTTCTTAGGCATATGATTTGTATTACAAAATCCTAGTATTCAGACAAGCACTGCGCTGGTTGCTATATGATGAAACTACATTCTCCCCTGATGGCAACTCCCCTGAACAACGCTTTGCGATCCCCCCCCCCCCCCGGGGGGTCGCGACCCACAGGCCAAAAATCGTTAGACCATACTTCGCTTTAATGTATACGCCAGTAACGTACCCGCGCAGACGAGAAAACATTTAACTGATGCAAGTGGGAATCTTGATTTTAATTGACGATACAAATGACCAAGTTGACAGATCTCCATCAATACCGTTTATCCGATTGCGATAAACCTTCAAAACAAGCATAGTGGCACTGTACACACAATTCTAACAGTGCGTGGCAGAGTGTACTTTACAACAGATGTCCAATCTAGAATTTTATTCCGATTTTGATTAAGTTTTTCATACTTGACCTTCAAATCAAGAAAAACATCATTGTCTGCATAAGATTTAGTAGTGGTGCCTGGTGAAGGGTGCCTTACTCCAGACGTCGCAACAGTCTCGCCGATCACCAGAAAATTTGTAATTTTTTATATAGAGGGGAGGGAGGAGATTAGGAGACAAAGGGGGAAAGTGATGATAAAGACAGGGATGGTTGGTTGGATGTAAAAGGGGAGGAGACGGAGGAGGAGGTACAGTTAGATAGGGAGGAGGTGGAATAAATAAATGGATATAAAGAAGTGGAGGGAGGATATAAACGCTTAGAGGAGGTAGTGGAAGAGATGGATATGAGTGTTAATGTACAGGGAATGGGGTCAAGGGAGGGAGGGAGGAGGAGGTTAGGGCGTATATCCAATTCCCATCCAAATAACTTTCCAACATGATTGGTCGTATTTTGCGGAAATATGAAGTGAAATGTGTTTTTCGACCACCTAAGATACAGGCCCTGTTGGGGTCCGTAAAGGATGATAGTTTTTTGTAAGGTTGATGTCTATCGTATTCGTCGCAGTTGTGGCATGTCTTATACTGGTCAGACAATCACGACTGTGGAAGGCCGATGTATTGAAAACAAACGCTTACAACAGCCGAGCAAATCCGCTGTTACAGAACACTGTCTTGCCACCGGGCATCGTAGGGAATACCACAACACAGAGATTCGGGCATACACTTCCATCTATTTCGATAGTGTTACTAAGGAAGCTGTTCAAATTAAACTAGCAAGAGTCCTTATAAATGGTGGTTTTTTGTTTAAACTCTGTTTGTAATCCGGTCTTGTATCTCTTA